>OU343036.1:2484879-3147385 GCA_910593735.2 Ectemnius lituratus | reverse complement strand
GACTTTACCGCGAAAACTCAATACCGCTCTCTCGTGTTCGGGGAGAGGAGGCCACCCCGAGAGCCCGCCGGGTCGGACCTGAATAGCGATATACCAGCATCGAACCTAGAGAGAGAGAGAGAGAGAGATCCGCACCCAATAAAGTACCGCAATGCCCCTCGCTCAACCACGATACTCTACGAACTCTCATCTGCACCCAGCCAGTATCTTCAAGCTTCAATCAATTAAGCGGGCGGGCCGCGAAAGTTGCCGGAAGTGTTACAGGAGGAAGGGTTTGTAGAATAGCTTTCGAAGATTTGCCTCGGTTCATTGAAACCATGCAACGCGGGAGCTTTGAAGATCGGTGAGAGACTGGATAAAAAAATCAAAGAACACACAGGGAAGCGTGGAGAGAGAAGAGAGAAGAGCAAGAAAAGTTTAATTCGCTGCTTCCGCTTTTACCACCGAGCGAGAAAGAGGCAATGCCTTCACTGGAGCGTTCCTAGCACAAAGATCAACTGGAGCAGCGCGGCCGCGTACGCTTGTACCCGGTGTGGATCAAACGCGGAAGTTAATAGAGGCCCGTGGCAATTACGGCCTGACGCGAACTGCGAGCCACCCACGACACGCCGCGCGCCGAGGCACAAACTACACCAGCAGCAGCAGCACGCATTTTCGTTTGCCGTGGATTTCCTTGACGAGATTTCGCAGGCTTGTGCGTCCGCTCGCACCTCTGTTGCTGCGCGTCAGTCGGTTGCAGCCGTGCGAGAAGTACAACGTCCCAACTAGAAATTCGAATAGCTATCGTGTAACATGCTGTCAGGCATGTCCAGGAAACAAGCTTGCGTCGAGTAAAATGAACTAGTTGCAATAACTCAAAAGTCAATTAGATTCGTTAAAGATTTACGAGCTTGTACTCTTCCTTGCGCATCCAACCTACACTTTTATACATTCGTTTCAAATTTTTTTCACCGCAACACTTACGCCGCGTTACGTTTTTCCTTGAAGGATGGCGTTATAAAGAAATTCTTGGGAGTCTAGCAGCGGCTGCAAGTGGCGAGAAATATGAAGGGAGAGGGTGAGAAAAATGAGGAGATCAGGGGGTGTAGCACAGGGTGACTCGCTCGAAAACCGACGTGACGGAACCTCGTTTACGGGGAGGTGCGATTTCCCAGATCAAACGGCTTGCTAGCTTCGCTGATTGCTCACAACACTGCCGGTCTATACGTCGATCCTTCCACTTGCCTGTTTCAAACATTTTCTTCAGTGCGTGTGTGTGTTACTTTACGCAGGTTTCCCCTCGTTCCTGACACTTAAAATTCATCTCAAGTTCAAGACACGACTTTGCTCCGCCTTCGAACTTCGATAGTGCGAAGAGTCGTATATTGAGTCAGTGGGTGAACCAGAAAGTTCTTCCGGTGAAAGTTCAATCCCCGTTTGCCGACTTAGGCTTCTAAATCAGAGATATGCCGAGAGAAATGTAAATGGTTATAAATTCAACTGGTAGGGACTGTAAATACATACGAAGTGGTGGCAGCGAAGCGAACGCCTGTTTATAAAACAAAAGGAGCTTGATGTTTGGCACCGAACGCACGTTCAAGGAACCGAGAAAAGCGCTTTACGCTCCTGCGACGGTAATACCTCTTACCTCGTCTGAACTGACATTCTGTCTCTCCAGTTGTACGCGCCACCTTCTCGAGCTTTTTCTTCACCGAGACACACACCTTACCTTTTCTTTCCACCTCACTCTTTGACAAGCAGTTCCTCCTTCGTATATCCAAGCAGTGCCGCATTTTTCTGACTCTCTCACTATTTGGTCCAGACTGTGCGTTGCATCTCACTTCGGCTGAATTTAGAAACGACGTAGTGGAAGATGTTGCTTAGAGAGACACATAAGAGCGGGCAAGGTAGTGCGTTTTCTCCTCTTTCAGTTCGCTCTCCATGTGCGCATACTATTTTTTTTATAGTCGAAAGAGGCTCGCTGAAAAATTCCTTACCAAGTACCCGGTGGTAATTCAGTTTTTGCGGAGGAACGGCAAATTGTTCGAGTGCAAACCTCTGGCGCGGATTAAGGTAGGGCGCGAGGATTAACTGGAGCGAGGGGTGGGGTGGATGGATGTAGCCGGGTTGAAACATGAAAAATGGGGCTAGAGTGTGCGTGGCCTTTGACGCCATTCTCGCTCATCAGCTCGGCGTATCGCCGCCCTTATCCTCTCCCACCTCCCCAAATAGGTTTTCCAGATTAAATAAACTGTTTCACCCTCGAAGGCGAAGCCAACTCTTCAGAAGCGTTTACCGAAATGCGTGCCCTCTAGCTTTTCTCTATCCAGCCGCATTTCACCTTCAACACGCCCCCCTCCGACGAATAAATAAAACCAAGCCTCGGGAAATTACATCGGTACTCTTTCGCGTATTCTTTATCATGACGGACCCTCGTTTTTCTCTAGTTTGATACTCTCCGCTCCTGAGGAGGCGGAGCCATTCAAAGTGGGATTGGGCGATTCTTCGGGGTAATCTCGTGAAAGGCCGCCCGCTGGCATTTCGCTCGATCTGACCGCGCTGCGACTATCTAGTTTCGCGTGAACTTTCTGCCGATCGTCGCAGTCGGCACAGTCCTGGTGTATCGGCACGAAATGAAATCGGAAGTTGCCGGGAGAGTTGAACTGAGACGCGCAAGCAGAAGTACACTGATGCTTCGATACAAATAGGAAAGAGGGTGAAAGTGGATTGCATGCCGTCGAGTTAGATAGAGAAGGGGGGAGGAAAACAGAACTCGGCAAAACTTCCCGTCGGCCGCTTGGCGCCCGGAAAACTAGTTCCGCTGGATAGAAGACAGACTGATCCGCAACGGATAATTCTACTTAACGCGCTCTCTCTTTCTCTCTCTCTCTCTCTCTCTCTCTCTCTCTCTCTCTCTCTCTCTCTCTCTCTCATCACCGATCAAACCGGCCAGATTTCACAGCGAACGAATTAAACACGAAAATCGGTTATCAACTCTAATTTCATTTGCGGCGTCGAGCGCGTCAGCAGTCTGCTGCTGCTGGCTGCCCGGCGTGTACGCATTATCACTGCGTATTAGAGTGCCACGATCGATTACGCGGCGACATTAATTAACTGCCGCCTATAATAGGCCGCCGCCGCTGCCGCTGCCGCCGTCGTCGCCGCGTTAAAACATTACGAGAACTCGGCGCTCCGTGTTTCTTCCTACTGGTATATATATGATCGATTAAAACTTGATTCATGAATAGAAAACATGAAACCAGTGACAAATATGCCGGAATTCTATCGAAAACACAAGGAAAGACCATCTTAAGTAATTCATTTCGTCTAATTCTGACTGTCTCTGCTGTGTTTTGCATACTTCCCGACATTTTCCGGGGCTGAAATTTGGTGGGGAATGTTTTCTTGCATCAAGGAAGAAGTGATATAAATTCCAGAACCCAAGCTCAAAATTCATTTTTTCGCAAATTTTTGTGGGTATACCCCTTCAAAAATTTTCGATTTTTCGAAGGTTCTCGGACTTTGGCGAACGCTTGATAAATCGATTGTTTGAGGATCAAAACGGATAGAAAACATAAAACCAGTGGCAGAAATGCCGGAATTGAATCGAAAACACATAGAAAACCGATCCTGAATAATTAAGTTCCGTGGTTTTTCTCACGTTTTCCATACTTCCTGACATTTTCCGGGGCTGAAATTTGGAGGGGAATGTTTTCTTGCATCAAGGAAGAAGTGATATAAAAACCAGAGCCCTAGCTCAAAATTCATTTTTTCGCAAATTTTTGTGGGTATACCCCTTGACGAATTTTTAGGCCAAAAAATGAACTTTGACCTGGGGTTCTGGAATTTATACCACTGTTTCCTAGCTAAATACTGAATCACTGCCTGAAATACCAGACCCTGAAACGGTCGGGAAGGGTGGTTCAAAAATTTTTGATTTTCCAAAAGTTCCGGGACTTTGGCGAACGGTGCATAAATCGATTGTTTGAGTATCAAGACGGATAGAAAACATGGACCCGGTGGCAGAAATGCCGGAATTCTATCGAAAACACAAGGAAAGGCCATCTTACATAATTAATTTCGTCTAATTCTGATAGTTTTTCAAACTTTTCGTAATTTTCCGGGGCTGAAACTTAGTGGAGAATGTTTTCTTCCATCAAGGAAGAAGTGATATAAAAACCAGAGCCCTATGTCAAAAATAATTTTTTCCATTACTGGTTCACGTCTTTCACCCCTCTTATCCCCTTCGATAAGCTTATGAAAAATAATAAATTGCTTGGGCGCGCCACAGAAATACCAGAGCGTTAAACGGAAGGGGAAACAGGCATAATACCGGGATTTCAAACCTCATAATCGGTAAAGACTGGCGAACCATCCGGCCGGGTGCTGGGACGGGGTAAAAAATGGGAAATTATAGGTTCTAAAATCGGGGCAACTTTCGTCAGTCAGTGCTCGCTGGGCGAGCAATGTGGAACGAGCTATGCTCGATTTGGTTTGCCCTTGTATTTCCTCGGAATATATAATTACGCGATGTCAGATCGGGGAAGATTTAAGGGGGCAGAGGTCCCTTTTTAGTCAGAGGGGTTGACGGACACACCCTTCTTAACGCTCGCGCACTTCCTCGTCATTGTAGGCCTTACCCAAAGCCTAAACGCAAAGATTATGTAATGCCCCTTTTCGTAGCACTTTCGAACGCAAAAATGTCTGGGGGACCAAAGTCGATTACACGACAGAATGTAAGCCCCTTTTAACATATCAGGCAGTTTGACAAATTTACTATTCTAGAACATCGGATCGTCTCATTTATTTCTCACTGATTTAATGAATTTGGATGGAAATTTCTCTTGGGTCACAATGGTCTTCCGGTCGAGTCAGTGGGTTATATCCTGGTCCCGCATTGCAGCTGGAGAGAAAAGGCATGGATTAAATACCCCGAGAGAGCTTAATTTCCTACGACGCGCGTGGGCATTTGTTAATTTCACAATAGTCACAGGGCCACTCTGACTTATTTCGCTGTAACCTGAATGGTCCTCGGCACGGTGCTCCTTCCGAGTGGCTCCTTTTGTTCTTTCGCACTCGAAGGAAGTAGGGTGCCAGAGTGCAGAAGCGAGACGTAGAGTAAGAGGAAGAGAGTTGTGAAGCACCACGCCATAAGGGAGCAACAGACGACGGCTCGGTGCATTTGGTTTTAAGTTCGTCACAGTTACACAGTCCAGCGGGAAAGTGGGTTAAGCGAAGTTCCATGATACTTCGGGGCTCTTTGACCTAGCGAGAGAGTGCGCCCTTCTCTCTGTCTCCCACCTCTCTCCTTCCCTTCCTCCCTCTCTGCGCCGCTCTCCTCCCCGACGATGCAGAGTGCGCGCCAAGGTGAAACGCGCTCTCGTAAATCAAGTTACCCGTTTTGATCGCCCTTCGCCCGTTCTCACCAACACCTCCGCCAACTAGCTAACTTTTCTCAACAGTCCCACTCGCAGATGCTTTTACTATCACTACGAAAGATATCTCAACAAATCTACAAATGCAAGAAGCACCTTGATTTAAAAGTTATCTGCATTCTCTTAAAAATACAGATTTCAGTTATGTAGGTGAGGCGGCAGCCCTAGTAGAAAGTGGGTTAAGGGACGAAGTTCCGGATCTTCGAGGTAGTCAGGGCGCTCTTCGTCAACAGCCAGCAGCCACAGTTTGCCAAGTTCGGCGATGAGTGGCGAGTAGCGGCGAGTGTGACGGAGAGGCTGGCGGAATGGTCGAGGGGGTGGAGGTGGCGGTTACAAAGGGTCTTCTCGGATAAATCGCGCTGGCGCCTGCTTGGCTCCGCGCGGTTCTCTGCTACGGTTTGCTTGGCTGGTGGTGCTGCTGTTGCTTCGGCGGACACGGAATTCGCGCGCGCGCGCGCGCGCGCGCACACTCATACACACGCATCGAATAAGCTGCGTAGGTGCGCGCGTATCGTCAGACGCGCGGCTGCTGCACCCCACCGGGCATTTGCACATTCCACACGCGCTCAAACACCGCGCTTTATACATTTAAATACAGAGGGGCGCTTTCGCAAGGGGCGCGCACACTTGGCGGTTGTGTGAATCGGTGTGTTTATACGTGCGAGGATTGCTCTGGTCTGAGTGCGAGTTGGGTAGGGGTTTGCGGGGGTTGGTGTTGGCGGGTACGTGCGTCTCTATGTATGTACGCGGAACGTAACGTCTGCATGCAAGCCGCCACCGGTGGACGCAGGCGCCGGTAGCCATGGCGACGATTCCTTCGGATTGGCCGCAGCTTCCACTTGAATCCCCGGCGTCGACCCCCCGCAAGCCGGCCTCCGGCTCTGACGTACTATCCGCCACCATCGATAACCCCTCTGGCTCGGGGCTCCAGTCCACCCCCATTTCCAAGCGCGTCTCTCTACCATGCTAGATCTTCTTTTCCCTACTCTGTATCTCTTTTCCTCGCGCACTCGCTCCATCCTCCCTCTCCCTCTCCTACACCTGACGGATCCGGGACTTCCTCTCCTTCCCTTATAACATCCATCCTTCTACCCTTCTTTCTCCCTCTCCTGTCTCGGCTCTTCCACCCTCTCTTTCCCTTGTTCCTCGTCTTTCCGTCTCTTTTACCTCGTTTCCGCTTACCTATCCTCTATCTCTTCCTCGCTTATACTCTCCTCCAGGCCGCCGGTCCGCCTGCCCCTCATTGCACGCCCGCGCACGATTTCTGGACCTCGAGAGCATGCATACACATACATAGAAGAGCGGATCTCTCGAGAGGTACGCGTACAGCTATTTGCGTAGAGGGGCCAGTAACCGATGTAGCAGCTTCGACGGAGCTTCGACCGACATCCTTTGCTCTTTCTGCTCTAGTTTGGGGGCCTTGGTACGCTCTTTGTCCTCCTCTCTCTCTCTCTTTCCTAGAGTGGCTCTACATGCTATTATAGAGCGATTGTAATCGAGCGATTTGTAATTACGGCGCATCGCGTCTATAATGTTCTCACCAGCAATTAAGGAGTAATCGAGCAGGGTGTGTTCGGTAATAAGCAGTTTTTCTTATTCGCGCTACCCGGAAATAATAGTACATCGATCGAGAATGAGCAGCAATTGTAAGAGATATGTCTGAGAGAACGTTTCGAGCTACGATTATTTCTCTTACTACACCTGGATATCTGTTTCCTCGGAAATGGCAAAGACCGGGCGGATTCTCCGATTCGATCTGGTGCTTCTCTCATTCTCTCTCACTCGCACTCACGCTTACCGTCGACCAGTGATCAGGCTTTCCTGATTCTCGCAATTTCCTCGAGGATGCCAGTCCATCCTCCTCCTTCTCCGAGTGGCACTCCAGCCAGGTCGTGCTGAATTTGCATGCGCGCCGTGTAAGATCGATCCACGGACCACAAATTACAATGCGAGAGCGGAAACGAAGGAACGCAATCGGCAGAGCAAACTCGGACAGGATACGAGAAGCTGTCAAGCGTTCGCCCGCCGGCCAATCTGCAATTCTGTTACGACCCTCCGTCCAAGTGGATACGTCGAGGAAGCTCCTGCCTCAAACCTCCTCCGATGTTCCACGGCCCAGGATTGCGAATTGCTAGACTCAAGTCTTCATTTTGACTCCCGTAATGATTGACTGCCAACCTTCGAATCACCATCCAAGACAATTCGATCTCCACATACTGTCTTATTCAACATCCACCATCACCACGTGTGAAACTACCCTTCCAGATAAAAATTTCTCAACTAAAATTCTACTCCTTCATAATTAAGTTAACCTATATAATTTGATGGCAAAGTTAGAGGATTCGGTAAACATTTTTGAAATTCAGTGGGTGTACTGTCGTGTATCTGCACTGGGTATAATCTAGGTGGATGAGCTTTTTAATGAGACAGGTACAAGCAACAGGCAGGGAACGCTTGGGTTTTTTCGCAGCTGCCTGGTTGGCTAGCTGGTTGGTTGGTTGGCTGGCTGACACTGTGCTCCTTCCCAGTGAAACACAATGGCCCGCGGCAGAGAGGACATGCTAGTTCCTCGCATTAAATAGGATGGTAATTGGTTCGAGTGGCGCTTCACCCGGCCGCGTGAGAGAGCGTGTGCGGCTATTCACGCAGTAGAGTTGGCCGTGCACGCACGCATACAAAAGGAGCCGCAGACACGGGGAAATAGGGGAAGCCAAGCCGCAGTGGCTTATCCGAGGGGCATGGTGCCGCCTCGCGAATGCTGGACACTAATAACGCTGCTAATGTACTGCAGTTAATTAATCGTGAACATTGAGAGAGACGGGACGAAAGGAGCATGCTGGGTGCTTGCTCCCGATAGCTATGCACGCACGTGCAAGACTACCTTGTCAGGTTGTCATCGGCCGGTATCGGTCCACCTAACAGTCGAGCGCCACCGCTATTTTCCATCGACGTCGATTCTAATTAGCTACGGAGTCACGCTCTTTATCCCCCACGCTCATATGAAGCCACTCCGTTTAGCCTTGATGACGGTATTTCTTTCACTCCGACGCGACCCAGCCTTTCTATTCGGCCCCTTCACCTTGCAGCCATTTTTCAAGTAACTCTCCTGGAAACCCTGACTGATGCCTCTTATGCTTCCTCCAGTATTAATTTCTACATAAATTAAATCACTTATATGCTAGTAATTTAGTTGTTATATTTACGTCACTTAAGAAAGGTTGTTCGAAAATGATAAGTGTGATCTTTCGTATGATCTTTCTAAGATAAGCTGATGTATATGTTCCTGGCAAATAAGATTACAGCTCTGCGCCTACCAATTTACGTATCGGAGGATTCCCAGTTAAATGTCACGTATTTCAGAGATGTTGGCGCGCGGCTTGTACGTTTTATTTAACGGGAGGTTTGCGCCACAATTGTAAAGTTCAGTGGGAACGGGATCCAGCATTTAATAGCGGGTGCGGATTCTTTTTCCTTGGTACAGCAAAAGCGAAATGGGCTTATCAACTATCAAATATTCCCTAACGCTCTTCTGCCCAAAGGGAAACGGTTGCTTTTCCGCTGATACTTGTACTCTCGTTTTCAACTACACTAGCTAGAGAGATAGCGAGAGCTGACTGTTGCGGATATACTACTGGTTGTACGCACGCGCGTCGCCAAAGCTCATTAACATTAGAAGCTACTGCTAGCGCTTTGCTGGTTTAAGCTCGTTCGCCAGTGCACTCGGATCGTTTGACTCCTTCCGCCACGTTTTTCCTGTGATCGACCTACAGTAATGAATGGTTTTCCCCAACTTTTTCTATAATCATCTCTTCCAGCCTGTGTTGGTCCTCTCCGTTCTCGAAGAAGAGAGGAGTAAAGATTCGCACTAGCACCGAGCAATTACCCGAGGAATAAAAGTTTGTCTTGGTTATGGCTCGAGTGGGGGGTTAAAAAGTGGTCTAATCAAGTTGTCAGGTGTATCGATCATCCCGGGACACTGTCATTATTAAGCGGAGGTAGCGCGATGAAAAGTTACACGCTCTGGAGGAGGATGCATCCGTTCCAGGCTTGGCTTGGCCGCCGTAGCTCGAGTGGAAAAAAGGAGCAAGGAGAAGTGATGATTCATGAAAGAAATTGCAGCGCGCCAGTTGCGCGGGCGCCACTTACGATCGTTAGTCTTGGTGCGCGGCTGCCTTCCCGTATGCATATAAATCAGCGTTACTTCGCTCTCTCGCCCTTTCACTCTCTGTCTCTTTCTCTCTCTCTCTCTCTCCCTCTCTCTCGACATGCACTTATTACACGCTGCACATACACGCGTCCCCATACACATACGCGTATAGCGCACCGCCTAACCGTGTTGCGACGCTTTATCAGCGAGGGACAATTAATCCATCGTGGCTTTTAGCACTCGACGCCCGTGCACACGCCTTCGGGCATGTACCTTGTTGCGCAATCATACCGCGCGCACTGCGATATCTCCGCTTTAAATGGAGCTGGCGATGTGTTCGGACGAAACAGCCATGGAACGACGAGCGTACACACACGAGATCCACCGGGAGGACAAGAATCTCGGCAGCTCTCTTCGAGAAGAGATGCTGCTTTACGGATCGCCTCTAAAGAGATGGGGAAACCGTGGTCTAATGATGGCAAAAAATTCAAGGCAGTAACAGCCGGTATAATGATTACACGAGCAGTACGCGCTCGGGGAGAACGAAGCTGGAGTACGGCGCAGGGTTGCTACAGGATTAGCAAACACCAACGTCAAAGCATATGAAAAATTGTTCCATCTACCCTACTGCTCGGTGACTTAATAATTCATCATAACTTTCCACTCGTAGTTCTATCAATTGCTAATGCAGGTAAAACTCATCTCTTACTTTTGTGTATGCGTGAGTATGCAGAAGCATAAATATAGATGGTATATAGGGTGGATAGAATGGGGATGGGTACACATTGTGGCAGAAGCGATTATTATGTTCGAAGAGGATGAGATAGAGAGAGAGAGAGAGAGAGAGAGAGAGAGAGAGAGAGATGGCAACATTCATATTCTCTATGTGACATCGACCGACTAATTTCACCGACTCGTTTAATTATGTGCGCCGATGCTATTTAACAAATCCCCGATTTCGAGCCCTTTCTCCTCTTGCAGCAGCCGCTACCTACCCCTTTCTCTCTTTCTCTTTTGGTTGGACCGGTGTGCAATTGCCTCTTATGCCACGGGTGATCGATAATCGGGAAAACAAAGTGGCCCGTACGGAGAGGAGCTTGGCATGTCCATACACCTGAATATCATCGCTGAAATCCCTCGTACTCGTCTGATCGATAGTTCGAGCATAGTTCGAAAATAACTGCCACACTCGTGACGGTAGTTCGCCGACCGTTGGCCAGTTATAAGCTTCGAAACTACTTCCAGAACAGTTCAGCATGTGTGCTAGTTTTATAGTACGAGTAACCCGTTTTGTTAGTTAGAACTTGTGGCCTGTTGTCGAAAATTCGATATCCTAGCAAGTAAACAACTATTTCCACCAACTTCTACCTCATACAGATAGACAGTTTTTATCTCTGAGAAGAGATTGATATGGCTAGGTGCTTTGAAATGAGATAATCGATCATCAAAAGTCATGGAATGGCCAAGGAAGAGTAATAGTCGATAGTAGGGGACACAGACGTCTAGAATTTCCGTGGCAGAGAGTAATCCAATCCGAAACAGAGAAACGAGGTAAAATAGTGGCAGGGCGCGCGCGCGCGCGACCTACGCGTAGCTAACAAAAAGAAGCATTGGAGAGTTGGAGGTTCGCGCGACTGAAATGCTATTACCTGTACGCGAGGGGCGGCGATCCTCTGCCTCCCATGAAACACGAGCATGTGACACACGCTCCGCTTGGTGTTCCCGAGAACGTGAGGATATTTGGTGCCCTCGCGTAAAGCAGCCTCTCAGTTGTCTCGTTTGATTATTCGATCCATCACGAGCGTAGAGCGTCGAGCGAGCGAGAGAGAGAGAGGGCACGGCAGCAGCAAGCAGCAGGAGGAAAGATGGATGCGGACTGGAATCGTGCGTAGGTGTAGGTACAGGTGGGCGAGCACGTATGGACAGAGATATGCTCGGATAGTGACATTGCTGGATGCAGATACAAGCTGGTACGAGGAAAGGAATCTATAAGGGCAGTCTGATGTACACCAGATACACGAAACATCGATGTACCACGGTATATTTTATTAAAGCACCTGACTCGTCAAACAGGTAATTTCAGCGCGTGTCGATGCGCAGGTGACGACAACACTCGCAGCAAAGCCGACGAGCATAAATGGATTAAAGCAAGGGCTGAAAGACAGGGCGAAAAACGTGGCGGCAGGATGGCACTACTAGCCCGGAAACCAAGTGGAATAAGTATAGTTATCCGGCGTGGTTGTCAAGAGAGGGCATCTCGGGAGCCTGGCAAGAGTGGGGTTGAAGGAAGAGACATTAAGTAAGAGGGAGAAGTGGAGAAAATGTGCGGAACGGCTGGAGTGGGGGGGGGGGGGGGGGGGGGGGGGAGGAAAGCAAAGAGGAAGTGGAGCGAGCGGTCGACGTAGGTGGACACTGCCGGAGCGGTCGTATCGGACTCACTTGCTAGTGCCGAGGTAGAACCTACCCCTTCGTATGAGCACTCAGAAGAGGACGCCGGTCAGCGTTGGTCCAGCTCTTTCTCTGTCTCTCGGATTGTCGGTCGCGCTCAGACTCCTCGCACTTGCCGAGCAGCATCCCTCGAGCCCACCAAGCCGCCAACCCTCGTGGTATGGCCCTGGTCGACCGAACGAACGAGGGAACCCTTCCTCTCTACCCCCAGAGCGCCTACGCCTCCCGCGTTGCCCCGGCAACCTCGGCTTGGGGTTGGCCGCCGCCGCCTCCGTGCACCGCGGCTCCATTCACCGCTGCAAACCCCGCATCCCCCTCGCGCCTTCTCCTCCAGTGCCTCCTCCTGGTGCGCCGCCGTCTTCCTCGCACCCCTCGAGCGCCGCCGAGACCGAGAGCCACCCCTCCGGGAGCACCCTCCTCGCAGCTTCGACTCGGTCCAACCCCACTCGCAAACGCGCGAGCGCTCTACCCACTCTCTCTCTCTCTCTCTCTCTCTCTCTCTCTCTCTCTCTCTCTCTCTCTCTCTCTTCTACCCTCCTTTCGACCTCGCCGCGCCTCGACTCAACCTCTCCGCCAAGATGGGCGAAAGAGAGAAAGAGTGCCATCCCCCTCACTCGCGCCTGCGTTGAAGAAAGACAAAGATATCCCACGCCACCGACTAAGAGAGGCAGATATACCAGCAGGGTAGGACAGGGGGTGGGGTGGGGTGGGGTGGGGGGGGGGGCGAGTTAAGGGGTTGAAGAGTAGAGGGGTGGAAGGCAGGAGGAAGAAACGAGAAGGAAGGAAGGAAACGAGGCAGAGTGGACGAGCGAGACGGGAAGGAAACTCATGGGGGGTGACGGCGGCGCGGCGCGGCGGCGGCTCCTCTGGAAGCCAACCGGATTAATGTATCCCGAATAATTCATGCATACTTGGTGCATGGCGCGAGCGAGTGAGCGACGAGTGAGTGCACACACACACACACACACACACACACACACACAACCCGAAGCCAGCACTATAGGCAGGCCAATTTGAGAGCTGCATCCCTCTATCGCGAGGTGATTCTATAGCTCGGGGTGAGACCAGGAGACAGAACAAGAGACATAGAATACGGTGGTTCGCGATTGGCTCTAGTGTCAGCTCGTGATTCACCAGCTGTTCACGAGGATATAAGAAAATAATATTGAACGAGCTATCATCGACACTTGGCTTCTAAGAAATCAGTGTATCGTTGCTGACGTAGTTCTAAAGGGAAGTAATGATAAATTGAAAGAGGGAAAGGGTGGATTGATAAGTTAGCGACAGCAGCGATGAAGCGTGGAAAGCTAGAACCCTTCCACGTGTTGCGTACAATGTGCCGTGCGTGTAATCACACGTTGGCTGAGAATCGACGTATCACGCATGGCAGGTTCGACGAGAAAACAAGACGATAGAGCGAGTAAATTGAGTTTCCACGTAGAAAGGGAAGACGCCGAGAGACGCATAGGTGGATCCAGTCCCTTTCCTCGAGTGTCTCCCCGCCGCCCTTTAGAAGTGACGACCCTCTTAATGCCAGCGAACGAGGACTCTCTTAGGATGTTACGATGTTCCTCGAGCCAGGGGAGCAAGATCTCGTGCACTACGACCTCACGCTTTTTTTCTCCATCTCGTATGGGGAGGACGCCGTGGGAGAGAATGGAGGGGGTGAATCGAATTGCCGCACCACCGCCACTGTCGCCCGTTAGAGAACCAGGCCCAGATTCGATCTTCCGGATGGAGGAGTCGCGTGTACCTGTTATCGTACGCAGCACGTCGTACACCAGTCTTGGAAGGGAAAGACTGTCAGACCTCGAAGGGGGTTAAATCGATGGTAAACTCTCGTCGTCGGGGATCCGAAGGGGTCTTATTCCAGCGACGTCTACCATAGCTTCGGAACCTCGGAATTCGAGCACGGCGAACCATCCCCCGCTCGAAATTCATGAGGTAACTCGATTACATCGTCGCCCAGGCTTTCGCCAACGACGTACTATGATCGATAATACTCTGATGGTGGTAGCAAATCGGAAAACTTGTCGTACCTCACCTCCAATGAATTCGTACCTGCTACCGTAACGAATAAGGAAAGGCCGGCTACGGTTTCACCCGGGTGTAGATCGCAGTTGGATACTATTCGGCATGCTATATCCAGAACACTCTTATCCGGGTCACTGGCGGTACATGGAAACGCTCTATCAAAGGTGTAGCGGCTCGGTACGCCGCTGTTCCGCGACAGATAACCCAATTAAATGTTACACCGCCGCATGATTCCTAGTATACAACGGCATGCTTGGGACGGATAAAGAAACGGGCGTATGATAGCGCGACCTACCGACCGCCCGCCTGTCCGCTTGCCCGATTTCCCACTGAGTATACTTTCCACGCCCAAGAATCATTAGTCAAGGAAACGGGTACCGCCAGTTTCCTTCCCGGGACGCTTGGACATTTACACGGCCAACTTTCCTCGAGCTCGCTCGCTAGCGCGTGCACGACAAATGGCAGGCTTTATCTTGGAAGATTGTTGACTACGCGCCACGAAGAAGGAAGCTGTTCTTAATGTGGTTTCTAGATAATCGAGCCTCCTTACAGATTATAATCGTCACTTACTCTATAAAGTACCGAGTCCTCAATGACATTGCACACGCAATACTTTTATAGTTGAAATCCTGTGAAGTTCCACACTTTCCAACTAATAAAGCGTCCACAAAGATATAATATCTTTGACCTTAACGTTGATTCTCTATTAAATTTCCATTTCTAACTGGATGAATGACTTGTCGCACGCACTCAGCATCAGAGCGCGTGAGAGCCGGCACTAGTCTGACACAGCGCGTTCCATATCCACTGAAAGTATGTGGTGTGCCGGCCGGCCTCGAACAATGCGATCATTCCAGTAGGACGGTGGTACCACCAGCCTTCCCGTAGATGTACATGCGTATGTATATCGCTATTTGATACGCCGCTAGCAGGACGTGTGCAATTTCAGAATTCTCGCTATGTGGAAGATAGTACGTGTGTACCTGAAAGTAATCACGCATAGTGTACCTGGTCCCAATGTCTGCTTCTCTCTCGCTTAGGCTCCTCCTCGCTCTGGAGTCGGGGTCGCGATCGATTACCGTATATCCGAGAACGAGCAGAGCAGAGCAGAGCAGAGCAAAGCAGAGCAGAGCGAGCGCGCGCCTGCAGCCGCGCACACCGCAACTACGTGACAAATATTATCGCGATCGACCGACCAGCTGCGTTTGATGTGGACGCGTTTATGAAATGCCGACACGCCGATAATCATGGGCGACCAGCGCCCAAGGCTAAATCCGATTTGCAATATTAAGCCCCTACCTCCGATGGATCGCGGTACCTAGCGGCGACCTTTTTCGGCATCCTAATTAGCTCGCTTCATTGATCATCGTACCCCCAGCACGCTTCGCATACGTCCGTGTATGCATCTACAACCCTTAAACTGGATGTTACCTATCGCAATAGCGCAGTAAATGATTTCAATTCGCTCGTGGAAAATCAAGACACTCTTTGATGATCTCAATACCGCTCAATGGTACCACAGTAGAAAAAACTCTCAAAGAACTGTCATTCAGTAGAATAAGATACTGATGAATTCAAAGTACATCATCAATACTACTTATAACTCGAGTTCCCAAGCGGAGCTAAAGGTTTATTGCCGTAGCAATAAAATTTTATGAGATAAAGATCTTTATTCCTACAGTTAACACATAAAGGCCGACAGTAGCGTGGTTACAATTGGTAAATGCTACATGCGTGTGTCGCACCCCTAAAGCAGCACTTAAAGGCAGCCGAACTAGAGTTCCAATTACAGAAAAGGGTCCATTGAAGGGAGTAGGAACCTCCCCCGAGTAAATTAGTGTGCTCGCGAGCGTGATAGTAGTAGTGTCTGGTATGGTTCGGACAAGGGGATGATGCATCTATGTCGGGCAGGAGAAGCTTGACGTATTTAAGAGGGATGAAGAAGGGAAGAGAGGGTAGAGTTACTGGGTGCCGGTGTGTCGCGGGCCTCGCGACGCTCCCAGGACAGGTCGCGAGTGTGCATACATCCGAGAGTGTAGCGTAGATAGTGTGTGTTCCTGTCCTACTCTCTGTTTAACTGGAGCCACTCTCATCGTGCATTGCAGGCAGGCAGGCAGGCAGGCAGGGCGAGGAGCTCGCGAACTGTCTCCTTTACTCTTGTTCTCCCGTGGCCTGGTTGAGCGGGGTCATCTCTCTCTCTCTCTCTCTCCTTCTCTCTGTCGGGGCACTCATCCTCGTTACTCTTCGGCTGGCTGGCTGGCTGGCTGGCTGGCTGGCAAGCTGGCTATCTCACTCTCTCTCTCTCTCTCTCTCTCTCTCTCTGTCCTTTAGCAGGGTTCCTCTCTCGCTCTGGCGCGTTCTACCCGTTCTCTCGTGTCTCGCTCTAGCCACCCCCGCCGCCCGTGGCATGCCAACCAACGAGCCGGAGCCGCTTTCGCTTTGTGCGCGCCGGGGCGGCGGTACATCAAAGCCTTCTAGTTCCCGCTTCGGCCTTTGACGGCTGCGTCGCGGCCGCCCGCTCAGTCATCGCTCGGTACGAGGCGAAGCCGGCACGCCGTGGATGAGCGCTCGTTCGCTCGCTCGCTCGCTCGCGCGACCACTCGCCGAATCCTCGAGATTCGCGCTGGCCCACCACCACCAACCAACTCTCCATTCACAGCTGGATAGTAGTCGGTCTAGTTGTTGTAGTAGTCGCCGTTGGCCACGGCTTCCTGCGGCGAGGAGGCGGCCGGGTGCGGTGATGTCGCCCCGCGGTGGAAGCAAGTACGCGCGTATCAGCAAAGTGGCCGCGGCGAAAGGGCGGCAAGTGCGCAGCGGCAGCGGCGGCGGCAGCAGCAGCCCCATTCACGAGGGCAACGAGGCTGAAGGCACCAACAGCCAACCAACGCTAGAGCCGATAAGAATAACGGGCCCTGGTACCAGTGCCAGAGGGAAAACAGTGATCGCAACCGGGACGGCGATCGCTAAATCGAGTAGTAGTACGACGATTACAACGACGGCAGCAGCGGCGACCTCGAGGACGGGCAAGCCCGTGGCGGCGGCGGCGGTGGCGGCGGCAGCGGCATGCGAGGGTCGATCGTCCTCCTCAGGACGCATGCGCCAATCCCTGGAGAGTGGTAGCGAGCCCCGTGAAAACAGCACCCCGGTTCAACGATGGCCGGCCAGGCACAGAAGGCGAGATCGAACCACAGCTGTGAGAAAAGCTCGACCAATTGCTGATACCAAACCACCTGATACACCAACTGAATCCGGCTCTATCAGCCCTCTATCTTCACCAATCTTCTCATCACCATCCTCCGCCTCTGTATCATCTCGACGCTCGACATCCCCCCCGTCCACCGCCTCTTCACCCGCCGCTGAACGTTCCGATTCCTCGTCCATTCTCTCCAAGGAGAATACCATCGAGACAGAGTGTAAATCAAAAGCAACTGATCGGGATAAATCGAGTCCTGACAACAGCCGACAATCGACCGGTGATCAAGATCGAATCAAGAAACGGAAGCAAGAACGACATTGTTCTGGAAGAGCACGCAATGCCAATGAAAGCGGAGAATCGGAGAAAAAGGCGGTGGCAGTGGGGGCGGTTTCTAGTAGCACAGTTGCTGCGACAGCTACTACAACCACTTGCGTGTCGACATCCTCGACTGTTTCCTCCTCCTCGCCGTTCTCCTCGTCCGTCTCCACGTCCTCGGCATCCGAGAGAGTCGCCGGTCCGAAGTGCTGGCCAAGTGCCACGCACGCGAATACATCGGCCCTAGAAAGTCTGCGGGGTGCCCTCGAGAGCTACGACCGCAGTAGAATCTACCTCGCGCACGTCTCCTTCTTAGATTGGCGAGATCTTCCTGGTCGCCGGCACACCTCTGGCTTTGGCTCGATCGCCGCAGCTGGCTGCGGTGAGAACGAGAGGGTGTGGGTGGTGGGGGCGGCCGATCACGAGGGTCACCACAGAACACGATTGTTAGTGGCTGGTCGGCATTGGCGGCCACGTTGCTTGAGACGAGTCAACATGCTTAGCCAACCTGTCGTTTATGCCGGGGGTGGCAGGGGTTCCCTCACGGTAGATCTCTTTCTATGGTGGTTCCACCGAGAATTCGCGGTCACGGCAATGGCCATGCACCCCGATGGCGCCGTCCTTGTAGCCGAGACTGCCGACTATTTACCCCCTGAAGCGGAATGCGTCGCAGCTGATGGCTTGGTACGACTCTTCGTTGTACCCAAAGACTGTCTTGAAACAAGGATCGTAATCAGAGAACTGAGGATACGTCTTGCTTCCGGAGTACTCTCTAGAGCATCCTGTAATCTCTATCGCTCCAAGACTATGAATACTTCTCATGATTATGATCCTTTGGATTCGTACCTGAAGCAATTCACCCTGAAAGAGGCATTTGCGGATTTGCATCGAGCATGGTTGAGTATCCGATCGGAGACATTCGCTCGTAGTTGGATATCACCTCGTGATCGAGAGGAGGCTATGAATACTAGTACGAATAATACATCAACGGCCTCGTCCCGCGTGTATGTGTCAGCTGATCGCGAGGAGGACAGAATATTGCTGATGGAGCTACAGGGTCTATCAAGAGAAGTCGGTTTGGAAGTGAGCGACGACGAGCTGACCAAGTGGATCATTGATGAGGAGAGCGATCTCGCGCGAGCTGTGAGAAAGAAGGAGCTCGAGGAGGATTACTGTCGCGTGAAGGTCGAGGTGGAGGACAAGGCTGGCAGCGAGTGCAATGCCGGCGAAGACGAAGAAGACGAGGATGATGAGCCTTCCGCCGAGGAGGCAGTCGGCCTCTTGTCAAGGGTGCTGACATGGATGGAAAGGGAACCTCTTGATCCTGGGCTATTACTTGCCGTGAGGTCGATGCGCGATACCGCCGCACTTATGGTAAGCATCGACTGATAAGAGACACAACCACTCTTGACAGTATCGACCCCAGTGGGCCCGTTGTGAGAAAGGGCGAGAGCAAGGGGAAGAACGGCTAAGGAGAGGAGGACGAGCGGCTGGTTTTGGCTAGCAGATTGAACTAATTCGCTCGACTGTCACTCGACAGGGAAAGAAAAGAAAGGGGAGAGAGGGTAGCTCGTTGCTACGAATCTCTCTTGAGAAGTCCACTTGAATTCGGCGATACTCGTCGGTTCGGCCGACGAAAAAGTCGAACGCGCCCTCGAATCCTCTCTCCTCGAGGAGTACACACCGTCTTTGCAAATTAATGCTCGAGCTCGTCCTCGATAAGCGCTGAGCTCCCCTTCGCAGTTTATTGAATTGTATATGATACTTCCTTCAAGGGCCGTGGACCGTGAATCCTCAGGCCCGTCACTCCAAGCATCGTTTTCATGGTGCAAAAAGATCCGACAGATTTCGCTCTTTACATTTTTTATGATATAATATTTTTGAATTGCCATTCTTTCTTAAACTTTGAGAATTCTTTAGGACTTAATTAATAAATATATATTTTGTTTGCAGGCGAGCAAGATGGGCCTTGCGGGTACGCACCCGAGCGGATTACCCTTCTTCTGCCCTAACGGGGACCACCTGACCCAACCCCCACCAGCCCATATGGGTATACCACCCTATGGCGCCTTGGACGCCGGCAAGGCAGCGGCGGCGGCCGGTAAGTAATCATTTCCAACTTTAATTCAACTTCGATTTATTACGTAATTATTCCCAAATAAAAAGTCACATTAATCTGAGACTCATGTCGTCGCAAGAGTATTTTTAATATGAAAGATACATTATTGTTAGGAAGATTCTTCGAAAGAACATTGAATGCCGAAGTTCAACTACGCATACCGTGCGCGTATCATGTTCCGGCTCTTGCATCTCGTGAATCAATAGTTCTTTTGCGAAGTTAACCCGCTAGCACCGCGGCAAATATTGACAAGGCCCTCGAATCGTAATTGATAGAATACTTCTCATCGCTTTTACAAGCCGGCACACGGCGCTCGTTCATCCCCACCTAGCTAGAGCCCCCCCTCCGCCCCCCCACCGCCCACCCCCCCTTACCCCCGACTCTTTGTGTATCATTTCAGGGTATCGATCGGCCGCGCAAATATTAGCACGCCCATCATATTCGAACAATATAAACACATTTCGCCTGTGGCCGGCAATCGGCAAACAGTAGCAACCGACCCGGCCAGGACACGCGGGCTCTTAATTCAGGAATTAAAATTTCGACAGCTGTTTGCTAGCTCGCCGGCGCGGCGCGGCGCGGCGTGGCGCGGCGCCCGCGTTCCTCGATAATCACTCGGCTGTGCACAATATTCCTAATGATCCTGGGAGTGCTTTATAAATTCGAAGCCCCCCCCCACACTACCGGCGAGACAAGGTAAATATCTGCCTTGGGGCTGAGTAATGAGAAAAAGTGTTGGCAAGTGTAGACTTCAAAATATCATGATAGAAGTGCTATCAACGAGATATTTACTAGTCAGTGCAGCGAAAAAAAAAAAAACACTTGAGAGGTAGTCGCGCGAATATGGTTATTCCCACGGGTGGTCTCTAATTGAAGGAATATTTCTTATCGAGTCAAGGGTTCCGGCGATGTCGAGGCTCGATATGCTAGCGGACAAAGCGTCCCCCGAGAGAAGACGTTGAAAACTGAGAAGGAAAACAGAGAGAGAGAGAGAGAGAGAGTGGTAGATGGTATGGAGAATCGTGAGAAGGAGTGAAAGGGGATTCGATGTTCGTTGGAGGAACAGGGTGGGATAGTACTGCCGGCGGGATAAGAGAGAGGGAAGAGAGAGAGAAGAGGGACTCGCGAACTGGCGTCAAGTAGGAGAATAAGAGGAGGACTCACCATTAGGCTAATCAGCCAGGCATGAAGCCTCCCTCTGGCGCCGGGTCAAGGGGATTTCAACCCGCCTCTCTATTTCTGCAGCTCCCAGCCCTTACTGCCTGCCCCCCCCCCCTCTCCCCGTCTCTCCCTTCCTTCCTCACTCCAGCCGCCCCCAACATTGTCCTCCTATCAAACTCGCACTTACCGCACATCATCTGCTGATGATTTGCTTGCCCTGCCACCGCCTCTCCTTGTTACGTTTCCAATGCTCTTACGTAATCCCCGGAATGAGCAAGCTCGCATCAGTAGAATAGGTCAAGGAGCAGTGTATAGTCGGACAAATATAGAGCTTCAACACTCGGTTACTTGTTCCCTGAATCCTGGGATATGTGTAGGCCAGTGTATAGTAGAGCTTCAATTAATTAAGGGATTTACAGCTTCACTGGGATTTCAATGGGAGAGGTAAAACGGTAATGAATTCGTTGGAGAGTCGAACGACAAGTAACGCGAGTATTTCATATTTTCCTTTTTTTTGTCATCTCATTGATCAAGTGTTTCTTATAGCGATATCCTCGGGGGTGGAAATGTTCAGGGGGAAAGGGTAGGGAAGGCTTCGCGCAGGAGGACGGGCAACACTCTTGAAGGAAACAGTCTCTTCAGTGCAAATAACTCTAATTATGCTCCATTAACCCGAATAAATTTCTCAAGCTCGAACAGGGGGGAATCCTTGAAATAAAATCCTCAAAAGAGAGGAGGATTCTAATTCAGTTGGCGAAATCGTTGGCTACCTCTTCAAGGGTTGGCTGTCTTTGGGTTGTTCGTCGTCGATGGCGAAACACGGTCGAACTGTGCTCGCTTGTCGAACTCTTCTTTCTCTCTGTCTCTCGGTGATTTCCGGAGGCTCATGTGTTCACTCTCTCTCTCTCTCTCCTTGGCAGTATTTCTCTTCTACCTTCATCTCCCTTAGCTCGGGAATATGTAGATGGGGTTGATAGCGTTTATGCACGACTACGAGTTCGTACGGCGGCGGCTCGAGTTCTTTGTCTTGCAAACGAGCGAGCATTTCGTGTCTCCCCGTCTATCCACCCCCGGCGACTCGAGTTCACCCTTCCAGCCTCCACCTTGTCTCCCAGTTTCACCCTCGGAGCGACTATCCTCGCTCTCCCTCTCACACTCCTTCTCTTACTGTCGTCTCTCTATTCATCTCACCACCTGCTCGCTCTCCCTCTTGGATCGAGTAGCACCACCTCCCGTTTTCTCTCTCTCTCTCTCTCTCTCTCTCTCTCTCTCTCTCTCTCTCTCTCTCTCTCTCTCTCTCTCTCTCACCGCCTCCCTTCTAACTCCAGTCATCCTCCTCTTTTCCCGAGCTTCCCGTTCATTCCGTTACCCAGCCTCCGTTTTCGCCGCTGGTATTCCTCTCCCTCTCTCTCTCTCTCTCTCTCTCTCTCTCTCTCTCTAGTTCTCTCGATCTCGATGCCCAGTTTCCATCTCATTCTCACCTTCTACTTCTCTCTAGTCGACTCTCTCTAACTTTTGGTGGTCTGGCTCTCGCTCCCACGAATATATTTCTAATTAGCTCCACTTTTCGATCCGCGCCGCGTGTTTATTCCAGTGTTCCGCGCCCTGAAGGAGAAGCGGGAGAGGTAGGAGAGCGTGTGTCGGAAGGTAACGAGGAGAGAAAGAGCGAGTAAGCGAATGCCATTGGGTGGGACGAGGGCGAAGAGGTAAGGGGATGACGAGGACGGGGGGGGGGGGTGGCGACGGCGTCGGCGGCGTCGGCGACGGAGTTGAGCGGTGGAAAAGAGGTACGAGAGAGGATTGCTGGTGCCCGGCGTTTCTGTTCGCCGGGGCTCCGCCATTGATCCGCTTAATTTTTCTCTTCCCTTCCCTCTCCCCCCCCTCCCTCCCTCCCGCCCGCCGCGATATTCTCTCACCCTCTCGCACGGGCGCACGTTTCGTGTTCGGAGTCTCTCTTCTTTTCGCGAGAACTTGCCTCTCGACTCCAATGTTCCCTTTCTATGCGAGTTTCACTCCTCGCTCTTCCGCACTCGCCAGAGCAGCCAGCTCTCCGTGGCCTCCGCGCGCTCTTTCGTTCATCTTCCCTCTTCATTTCAATGTACCTCCTATTATAACAATTCAAGCTGCTTCGCTTCACAGACACCATCAGCCCGTCGAGGCAAGCGCCTAGCCCCCAAAGCCACCGAGTTCCCGACGCGCCGCTTCAACATTTAATGTCGAAGGGGTGGAGGGGTGGGTGATGGGTGGAACGAGGAGAGTACGACGGCGACGAGTCGTTTCCTAGGCTTCCGATCTTCTTTTGCTCCAATTTCGGTGAAAAACGCTTTCTTCCTCGTAATCCAACGAAAGGCAGGCAAGAAGGCGTGCACGCGCGCACCCCGTTCTCCCTCACTAATTCTACTGAAATTAATTCCTGGCTGAACGACGGGTGTTTTTTTTTTTCTTGCACGTGCAAGATAAAATTACGCCTTCTCTTTCTCTTGATTCGTACGGCGCGACTGTAATTCGATTTTAAGCCGGGCTTCTCATTGTCGGGCGTAATGATCGTTGGTTGGAACCGATGGTTCTTACGCTTTCCCTGCTATTGTCCGCCATACTTGAGGCGCCAATGTAATCCTTCACGAGTGGCTACTTCAATTCCTTCGGGCCCCCTTGTGATAACGGTGGAGTCATTGTAACATCTTCAACCCTCCAAGATATCCACGCGATCATCTTAGTCCGCACGCAATACGTCTGTATCTACTTGGAGTGCCAAGATCTGCCACTCGAAGGCTGTCCACCTGCCGAGTGCCACTTGACTGCCTAACGCAAGATCAAACACATCGTCCACCTGTAATTGTTGAGGCCACTTACAACTCGCAGTACCGAAACCCTTTGTCATACGAAGTTAGAATATAACATAGACGATATTAAAATTCGCAGTTAATCCAACAAGTACAATTGTTGAACTAGACAAAAAATCTCCTAGGATTGTAAGAGCCTGCATTAATTCACATATGCCCGGATATCCGGCAGAGCTTTCTACCGGAACGTACGAATGTTAAGCGGACTGGAGCGCGGAATGGTAGTGACGGGGGGTGGGTTAGATGGAATCGGTGACGGAGATTGAGGGTTCCGTGTCCGTGGGCGCCCGGTTAAGTGAAAGGTTTGAGACGTGAAAAAAGAAGAGAAAAGGACGAAATCCGGAGGAAGTCGGGAAGAGAGTGGACCAGGAGGAATCGGGGAGGCGAGGCGAGGCGGGGCGGGGCGGGGCGGGGGCCGGAAGCGAGGCAGAATATCGCGGTACTCGGAGTACCGGGAGAACTCGAGTTGTTCAAGAATAAAAGAGTAATTTTCCGGGTGGTGAGACCCCGATAATGGGGTTGCAGACTGCCGAGTCGACTGGAAAGTGATTAAGCACACATGACGGGGCCCGCGGACTCGCCAGGATATTACGAGCCACCCCTTCCGATCCACCATCTCTCCATCCTCCTGGGCTTCCACCCCTTTTTATCTTACTCCCTTATATCCTCCACCTGCTTTCCGCCGGCTCTTCCACGAATATCCCACTTCTAATTCCCATCTCTTACTTCCTCCATGCAACCTACCTACCTACCTGCCTGCCTGGCCGCCCGCCTACCATCATGTTCCGCAAATAACGAGCCAGCCGTTTCCTTACGCTCTCCGAGCACCTACACACACTGGCACCACCATTATCCCAACTATCCTTCACCCACCAGACTTACCGAAGACCCAAAACCGATTGGGATATCGGCTCCGCTCATTCCAACCATTATTCACCAATATACATTCGTAGGTAAAATCGCCAAGGGAACCAGCCAGGGTCGCTTTGATTCTCTACGAGTTACATACACATAGAGAGACACACACTCACATTCACACAGACACCAGGATATATACCAATGGGATACTATACGCTTGAATTGTTGGAGGATACGAAGCAGTCCGAAAATCGTTAGAGGGGCCCGATCGCTTTGCCTTGGCATGCCAGAGGCGGCGGACAATCGTTCTGCCGGGGTGTGGAGTGGCCCTATCGTGGAAAACCACGCGTTGACCGAGTTCACAAGCAGCACCAGCAGAGGGCTTATCCCGCTAGTAGTAGTAGCAAGCGCGCAAAGGGAGAGAGAGACGACACTCCTCGTCCCCGGCAGAGAAACGCGCCTCCGGGACATGTTCAGCGGCGAAATGCGAGATGGAGAAAGGTGCCCTGGCTTTCGGGGGGTGTTTTCGGGGGATGCAGAGAGAGAGAGAGTGATCGGTGGTAGAAAGGGGAAGCGAGAGAGAGAGAGAGAGTCCATCAAATCGGTAGGCCACAGCGTTGAAACAGACGGGGGCGGAGCACGGCAGGGGGGCGGGCGGGCGAGCGGGGGTTGGTGGGGTAGCGAGTTGAAACGAGTGAATCGGTGCGCTATCAGAGAGAAAGCAGGAGGAGTTGAGACCTCGAGGGTGGCGATGAGGATGGCGAAAAGGAGAGAGGGGCAAGAGGGGGGGGGGTGGGGGGCAGAGTGAGAGGGAGTAAGAGAGAAAGAGAGAGTGAGAGAGGGACTCGGCGAGAGACGTATTGGCCTCGTCAAGCGGTTTCAGGCTTGCCGATACTCCGGGCGCTTCTCGTCGACCCTTATGAAGCCAATTACACTTCGCTTCGCCAAAGGCACCCCACTTATAGCCACAGCCAACGTTCCCGGGGCACTCCGAGCCGAGACCGGTTCTGTAGCACGTACTAGTTATAATAGATACCAATGTAAAAGCCATACCACCCAGTCCCCCTTTTTCGTAATTCAGTTCTCGATATCTATTCCTCGTGTAACGAACGGCGCGGCGGCGGCGAGGCGCGGCGCGGCGCGGCGCGGGCGGTCTGCGAGCGTGGTGGACGCTGAGAATGCGAGCGCATTCACGAGAGGAAACGAGCGAGCGAGAGTGTGTGTGTCCTCGTGTCTTCCTGGCGCGCGCAACGGTCGCAGAGAGAAATTGGCGATGGGTGAGGTAATAGCTTAAAATAATGGCCGGCTCAAAGGGTCCGGTGTCTCAGAGAGTGTACGTACATACGTTGCGTAACGTAATATCTTTGGACTGACGGTGCCGCACCGCTGGCTACTGGCTCGGTTGCTACTGGTACTGGTGCTGGTACTGGTGCTGGTGGTGCTGCCTGTCCGCCTGACTGCCTGCTGCTGGTAACGAGCATAATTTGGAAAACAACCTGACTCTGCCAAAGCGGCTGCCAGACGAAACATAGGAGATTTTATTTATTTCGAGGACCGAGACCTGTGCTGTATATGTATTGTAGTCCGTAGCGGCAGGCACGAGCCTTTGCTTTGATACGTGTAGCTATTATCAGGGCTAACAATAGGGATCGGCACGCTCGTGACACTCAAATAGAGAAGGCCGCGGTTTGTAGCGAAAACTGGACCTCCTGGTTGGGAATTACGCGTGTAACGGTGATAAATGTTTTCAGCAATCGTTACCAGTAGTGATGTGTCGAAACGTTATGTACACTCTCTCTTTCACTCTCTCTCTCTCTCTCTCTCTCTCTTACTCACTCTCACACCGGATGGATTCGGGTGTCGCACGTAGAATGGTTGTTAGAGAGGGTGTGCAGCAGCCTGGGCTCTGATCAATGCCCGCTTGTCGGGTCATCCGATTCGTGTTTGGAGTGCAAACCCGGCACAATATTAAATACATAGTACTCCTTTCCTCCAATCGAACCCGGGGGCTTCTTTGATCTCCGGCGTAATAATGTTTATTCAGCATCTGTTAATACGCGTCCACCACCACTGGGGCTGCTGATGGCGCGCGAGTACGCAATGCGCCAAATCAAGCGGACCGATCAAAAAGTCTCCTAAGTAAATCAGTCGTTGTGTTTCCTCTGATAACTACGCAGACATCCGCGAGACTGGCTAACGAGCTCTTCCCGATCATCTGGAAGCGATTTGGTGAACCTTTTGTAAAATCGACTCATCGAAATTGCTCTTGCCCCGGATTAATAAGGGTTTATAAAGGATTAAGTGGGTTGAATAGGCCAGCGAAACCAACAAGCTCTCCTTACCTTTTCACTGATTTTAGATAATGTCAACAGATCGTTCTAGCATCCGATAAAGAGTTACTAAGAGGCTTGGTGGTATCTATTACGTTTAAGGGTCGGGAGTCACTTTCCTGTTGGCTCCTTTTTTACAGGAACAATGCGTCTCTTTGTTACAGGTCTTACGAGAGCGCCGATGTATCCATTCTCCACGGGCCAATATCCGTACCCCATGCTCAGTCCGGAAATGACGCAAGTCGCCGCTTCCTGGTAAGTCACTATGGCTACACTGTCGTCGACGTGAAAGATATCATTTTCAAAAAGCGTCGCATGCCTGCTTCTCATCTTCTCTTTATGTATTTTCCACGCAAATTGATTGTCAAGATTCGACTCCTCAAGCCTGGCAAGCAAGAATATCTAAACTTCACAAAAATCATTCATAAAATTCTCGTTCATATTTAACTTATCCTAATAAATAAATCATATCGACTATAAATATTTGAAAGGCGAGTTCCAATGGAAACGATCGCCAAACGAGTCAAGTTCGTCGCTTGTAGATTTTTCCTCGTAATAATAATGTTCCGGTTATAGAACGATTCCAATGGAATGTGGACGAATTTACATGAGAAACGTCCGATTTTCCAGGCTACAGGAGTCCCATCGTTAATTCTCTCTCTCACTCTCTCTCCTGCTGGTTCACGTACTAACGATTCAACTCGAAATCGTCGAAGAGGCAGCACGACACTCGAGTTCTCGGTGGATAAACGGGATTTTTATTTACTCTTAATCCTTTTTTCGGTTGAAGCCTTTCAACGTGCGCGGCTCTAATCTTGCAGCGTTCTCTCCTCGCTCGGAGCAACTAGTACACTTATATACTATACACGTATACACAAAGCATACTGCTGCTGCTGCTGCTGCTGCTGCTGCTGCTCGTATAGCAAGCAAGCGCTATTGAAAGTGCGGGCCCCATTTCACTTGGTGAATTCGCATTCAAGCCTGGTTTTTCGGGAAAATCTCAGCAGGGCCGAGTAACTCCCTGTTCGGTCAGCCGGTCATCCTCTCAGTTCCGGTCTATTAGATCGAATACGCCAGCACTAGCTGGCCAGTTGAAGGAGGAGGCAGAGCAGTGGTACAGCAAGCGACCAGGAGAGTTGGGTGGCTGGCTAGCTAGCTATCGGCTGCTGCACATAGCCATCAGCCGAGCAAACCCTCCTCTTGCGAACGCTCACTTAGAGCCTCCCTCTTCCCTCCCTCCTTGTTATTTGCTTTCTGCTCGACCCACCCTAAATTGAGATTTTCCACGGGTGATTAGTCCCCTTCTCCTCAATTACGAGAGGGCTCACCGCGCTTTCCTTCGCCAGCCGAGACACGAAAAAAACCGATCCATGCGTAAACCACATACACCGACACACACAGAATTGACTCTTTAGAGACTAACACCTTTCCTGAAAGCTTCAAAGATGCGAATTGGATTTGGTAATATTTAGTATTAATGAGGAATAAATAAAGAATGTTATAATTTTGTTTCAGGCATACGCCGAGCATGTACCCCATTTCCCCTGCAAGCGCGGGCTTCCGAAGTCCGTATCCCACGAGTTTACCCATCACAAGTTCCAGTTTACCAAGGTTAGTAGGTCATCGGAATCAGATCTGCCTGTAAGTTCGCCAAGTCACGTTATGAAACTAGTTCGACAGCAACTTACGGGCACTGTGTAACTCGATCGAGCCATCTCTTAGTCTAATTGCTTCAATCAGAAATTCTCCGCGATCTTGTATCGCTTTGGCAACTAGCGGATATATAACTCTGCTGCTTCGAGATGCATTAGCATTCAACAGATGCTTGACAGGAAGGACATGTGGCCCTGCAAATAACTCATAGGTATGCCTATGAAATTTTTTCCAGTGATCTCTACCGGTTTTCGCCAACGGGTTTGATGCCCCCTCATCCAGGGTTAAGTCCGCATGCACACGCGTTGGCCTCTCACGCGTTAGTCTCGTCGGCGCCGAAAGCGGATCATTCCACCTTGGACCACAATCACCGGTGAGTCCTTGCAATCTTAATATTCCTGTTAACACAATCATTCCCAGGAAATCCCTAAGCAGCTTCGTTTCGTCTCCCTTCGACTCCCTTTCTCATCCTCTTTTCAGATCCCTATTAGCCCTAAAACCCTCAAGTGTCCCACTTTAATCCTCTCTGGATGATACGACGACTAGAATGACAGTGTTCCGAATTACGCTTGAAAACTGATGGGTCCACTGATAGGAACGCAGAGGGAAGAGACGAGTGACACGCGCGCGACAAAGTCGCGGGACGTGTGACGGGATTCTTAATCGCTCGATAGAAAGTGAACGCGCGCGCTCTCACTCTCTCTCTCTCTCTCTCTCTCTGGCGCGTATATTGATTTCAGGTTTTTATTGGAATTTTTATCGAATTATCGGCTGCGGGCGCGCGCGGCGCGCCGCTCACGGTTTCACTGAATTTATTAGCGCGAAAAGGGGCGCCATACATAGCCACCGGGCGGTGCACGCTATAGTTGGTGATAATAGATATCGATATGGCGCGATGAAAGTCGTAAACGTCGTTTGCCAGGGCTTTTGTCGACGTACGGGACCATACGGCCGCTCTCGCCCCGATCATCTGCGCGAGCAACAGTTTAATCTGCCAGCGGAATCGGAACTGCTTTCAAAGCCGACAGATTGCTCCAATCACTTTCCCATCTAACAATTCTGTATTCTCCTAATCAGTAAGCCTCCCTGACTTTAATAAAACATATTGAATGATCGAACACACCTGGCGATATAATCCAAGCCATATCGAGGGCAGTGCCGCCAGCTCGACGAAAGAAACCGAAGTAGCAGTCCCGTCGACGATCAAATAAAATACTCGCTTGGAGCAGTAGAAAGGATACCAACGGATATGGAAGAGAATCTCGCTTTCCATCGATTGGCAGAAATTTCGGGCTTCGCGCGACTACTCTCCCTCTAACCGACCCTCGATCACTTACTCCACTGCCAACGCGTTTCTTGAAATAGACGACGCCGTCTGGAAATGTGAGCCACAAGCGTATGTGCGCCAATCGATAAAGAGAGACACGAGCTCTTCCGCCGGATAACGGCAAGTCAGGCGCGATGGTACGGAAGGATCAGCCGCTTCCGAGGAGAGCGTCGCGTCAGCATTCCACAGTCGAATTGAAGGTAATGCTGAAGCAGGGTCGATACAGTGAGAAGATCGAAAAAGGGTGAGAGGCGCAGAGCAGCGCGGCGTAGGTTAAAGAGGGTGACACTCGGTGGTAGAGAGTAGGCGGTAGGCGGCAGGCGGCATGCAGCTCGAGGGGTGAATGGAAGTGCGAGCGAGCTCTCGCCGTTGATAAGGAAGCGGGAGCGGTATTTGGGGTTGAAAGATAGTTTAGGCGGCGCCCATAGGGGGTAGCACGTCACGTTGAATCGTGGCGAGCCCTCGTGCAGTCGTTCTCTCTTCGTCAGGGAGGCACGTATAACACTTATCGAATGACTCTCTCCCCGGCAGAGCGTCTGCGCTGCTGTCGTCGCCGACGCCGCCGACGCCGCCGGTTATGTATTGATCATTACCCTCTTAAACAGATTTCTAATTTGCATTAGTACCCGGCCGATCGCTTGACCCGAGCAGTGTATACAAAGCCGCATGGTCGCCGCGTCGCCACGCGTCTGCCCATCTTTCCATGGAAGAGCAGCCATCCAGGATTAGCGATCGTTGGTGCGAGGACTGAGAGAAGCTTGTCGCGCGCGCGGTGCAATGACTCATTCGAGCGGTGGCAGATTTTTATGGGCCGCGTAGAAGGGTGGCGTGCCGGACGTAAACAGTCAGCCCCGCGTCGCATCCCCTCGGCCTCTCTGCCTGAGAGACACAGACCGTTGTGCGCGCAACACATTGCAAATGAAGACGAGCGATCGCAAATCACTCGGCTTCTACTCTTCAACCCCGATCTCTATCTACTGAAGAGTACCGAGGCTATCGAGCGGTGCAGCACTCGAGGAGCACCCTGCCACGGAGAGCAAGTCGATGGCCTATAGAGAGAGATAAAGGCAGCTCTTCCCGAAACCGCCCTTTGATTTCCGTCCGACGATTCCCTGGCGCGCGATTAACCAGCCACCAGAGATTGCTCCAAGACTAGTAGAAGAAGGTGGTGTTCGGACGGACAGAGGGAAGTTGATCCGGAGGACGATGAGCAGCTGATTGTCAGGGTAGCCGTTTATCGGGCGGGCGGGCGATGTGTCGCGTGTAGTGGTGGAGAAAGCCAGCAGTAGGAGCAGTGGGAGCCGCCGGCAGGCAGCGGCGGTGGCACGAGGGCCGACAGTAGCGCCGCGCAGCCCGCCAAAAAAAGGGGCAGATCACGCAGGGAAAGCAGAGAGAATGCAATCTTCACCGCCGCCACCCCTCATGCGCGAATTATACATCGGCGGATGGTAGGGTGTCGTTGCTGCGGAGCAACCATGAATCGCGATGATGGCCCGACGGTGCAACCCTCCGCCACCCCGCCGCCCCTTCCGCACTCGCGGATAATCAATCGTCGTAACACTGCTCGGTGATTCCACCGACGCCAGAAACGGCGGCGCGTCCCCGACGCGGATGCGGCGGCTTTAAGGGGGCACATACAGAACGAGCGGGTGAACGAGAGTAGAGCTATCGGGACGGCCGAGTAGGCTCGCCGCGTCTGATTCTGAAAGAGGCATAGTAGAGGAGACACACGGGGTGTCTGTGGGCCGCGCGAGCACATCAGAAGCACACCAAGCGAGAGGGAGAGTCGCGTGAGCCATGGTGATACAACACAGCAGCCAACCAAGGCCGTACAGGAGCTAAAGGAAACAGAAACGTATTTCGCTCTGACAACCGATAGAGTAGTCGGTGGCTCGTTAAGCCGCCGTGATTGCAAGGGGCAGGCGGAACGCGGAAGGCGGAAGGAAGCACGGTGTCCTTACTGGAATGGAGTAGCCAACGTGACAGAGGAGATGACAAAAGGATCGGTGATGGTGTTTTAAGGAGGAGCACCACATCGGACGGGATCGCATCCAGGATGCCGCCCCTGGAGAGACATTTTATGATACGTATATGGTGCACTGGCAGCGACACCGCCGCTGCACTCGGCAGTCCCTGGGATCGCGGACATAAATGTTAAATGCCGCTGCCTATGAGGATGGAGCCATTAAAATTGAGGAGCGTGTTGGTGATACGCGCGACAACCCGATCCACTGACGAACGTGAGCTGACAAGTGTACCCGCTACTATCACCATCGAAGGAACGTCCTGCTGACGCCAGTGCGAATGTTGTGCGTGCCTGCTCACTGTTTACAGAGGAAGACTGCTTTATGGGGCTCGATGTCGACACACGCCGCCAAGCTGAGATGCGAGCACGGCGATGCGCTCGGGGTGTGCAAGCCGATATCGGTACACGGCAATTGTCACGATCTTTCTCGGAGATCGAGAGATCGAGGATAAAGACTTTTGGAAGATTGAAAGGTGAATAAAGGAATCGGATATAAGGGAGAGTCATCGCATTGATCGGGAAAAGATCGCTCGAGTAGAGAGGGCTGGTAAAAGAAGAGAAAGCGTTATAGGGATCGAAGTGTGGTGCATGATCTTCTCGATGGATCAGATTGAATGATTCCGGTGGGTATAAGCGGACCCACGAGAGTACAGAGAAGATCACATGGCGATGGAGCCCGAGTGCCTAGAACCATTGAACCTGGTGATCAAGAAGGACAACATTGAGACCGGATCAACGGTGATCGAGGAGAGCAACGAGACATCGATCGGGAAGATCGACGAGGAGAAGGTTGAGTCGAAGATAGAGGAGAACATGACGATACTCCAGGATGCTGTGAAGGCCGGCGAGTCCGGCTTACCCACGGCCGATCACAAGATCCTCACGGCTCTTTATATGAGCAGCCTGATGCAGATGTCGAATCTGAATGTGCCGCGGAGCGTGACGCCGCCTCCGTACGGCGCCCAGCACAACTTCATGCAGCTACTCGCAATGGTGGAGGCGCGACATCGCATGTGGCAGCAAATGAATTGGCCGTTACCCCAGAGCTTCCTTAGGAACCCCCTCACCCTCCCGCAGCCCTATTTCGACGGGCCAACGGCAAATTTAACAGAGCAACTCTGTAATTCCCCGAATGCCGCGCAAACCTATCCCCTGCCCTGCGCAAAACCCGAATCCCTCAATCACGAAACGAAGCAATCATATTTCAAACGGTAGAATCACTTAGTGATACCACCTATTTCTTTATACTCTAAGGATGCCCATGAAATCATATTTAATTGTTATGTTCTTGCAGGTCTACGATAGAACAGAAAAACTCGACGTCGTTACCTAGCGACAACACAAAAGCTCAAGACACGGGACAACAGAATAATCAGGGTAAGCATTACCGGCCAAGCTGTAATACAGTCCATCATTGGCCATCGCATTGGACACCACTCACTCATACACCGCGATGCTTTTTGGCAGATAAAAAGAAACCCCACATAAAAAAGCCTTTGAACGCATTTATGCTGTATATGAAGGAGATGAGGGCAAAGGTCGTGGCGGAGTGTACCTTAAAAGAAAGCGCTGCCATCAACCAGATATTGGGAAGACGAGTGAGTAATTTGTATATCCTTATCATTTACCGATATCCAACAGATCACTCTTACATCAGGGTTTATCGGACACGTGACACTCTCTCGTTAATCGTCCGATCATTGTATATTCTGTCGCTGTTCATCGACCTAACTTTATCCGATTGTAGAGTAGCAGCTAATAGCCCTGATGCAAGAGTTGTACGTGCCAAAGTCAAGATTTTCTTCTGTTTTCCAAGATTACTTAATTGCCGTCGCAGTTCTTCATGTAACGTTAAGTAGAGAGCTACCAGCCGCTAACAGTGACTACCAAGTATCCACTCTGTTAGTCACATTACTCCTATTATAGGCGACTATGGTGTACAATAGGCGACTATAGTGTACGATGGAGTAAAATAGAGCGTGCCGAAACACGACGGAGCAAAATGTTGACTTGGCGTTTGGAACTATAATGACGGAGGAGCCCCCGGAGAACGGGGTGCTTCGCTTCCGGTTACTGCATGAGTCTTAACGCTTCCGTTCATCCGCGATTTAGTCGAAGTACTAACTGTATATATATATATATATGTATGTACATGCTAGTATCTATCACAGTACAATTGACGAGAAGGTCGCAAAGAGAGCATTATAGGTGGGATCTAAGGAAATCTGAATACGCCGTAGCGAGTACATCGTGTGTTTGATGGTGGGTTTGGGAGGGTGGGTGGGCGACAGGGTCGTGACAGTACCGGGAGACAAGCACAATCTCGCTACGGAACGAAAAGAAAACGAAAGAATGCGTGATTAAGTAGCTGGGCAAGTGAGAAAGCATTGAAAGAGAGCGTGTAGGGGAGACACGGTGCACGGATAAATACTGTGAGACTGTGAATCTGTGAATTTGAATTTTGGGGGTATGATCACGCAGTGGCACTCGCTAAGCCGGGAGGAGCAGGCGCGGTATTATGAGGCGGCCAGGCAGGAACGCCATCTCCATCAACAACGATACCCCGGCTGGAGTGCCAGGGATAACTACGGATATGGCAGCAAGAAGAAGAAGAGGAAGAAAGAGCGCTCCGCAGATCCCACCGGAGGTACCACTTTCCAGTGCTAGAACAGCAGGCCCTTAATAATTCATTATAATAATTAATAGTGTACCCACTGGTTGATTGAAACGATCAAAGTCTCTGTGCGTTTCTTTTTGGTTTTTTGTCACTTGTTTGTTTTTTTTTCGTTTTTTTTTTGTATATTCTCTGGCATTCACTCTTTCGACGTGCGGACTGTATGTACCGTCGACTGCTCTGGAAGTATATACGTATATGCGCCATAGCATATATGTATACCTTTTTCCGTTTTTGTTTCGACTGAATTGGATTGGATTGTCTGTGGGGGTTGTGGAATGCGGCGCAGCCGAGAGAAAAGTACTTACGCGCGTTGTACCCGCGGCATGCGATGGAATCTCTGATTTTTTTATCTGGCCAAACTCCCTAAAGCGGTATCCGTTCACGGAGATGCAAAAAAGGAGAGACGAGCAACGGGAAGAAAATGTGAAAAGTCCACCGAATGTAAATGCGACGAGGACGATGAGAGCGAGAGTGAAAACGGGAAGCCTTAGGTACGGGATGTCTGGTAGAGCCTGGGCATAGATCCCGATCCTCCCGAAACGGCGACCATCTCTCTTGGCGCTACCTTCCCGCACAAAGAATTTTAATGGGGGGGTGGCATCCATTTATTGGGCAACCCCGGTGTTACTCTACTAGTGAGATACGTTCAACTGGGCTTGCTGCTACACCAACATCCCAGATCCCTCTCATTCACTTTCCCGTGAGCCTCAGTTGAAATGTGCTGACGCTTCCCGTCATAGTATCCCTTTTGCTGCGAGAAGTGTAGTATACGTACGCGTACACTACCTTGGCGGCTGCTCGCACTCCCCGCCACTTTCGGGAGCTCCTCTATCAGACACCCTGTATACTCTAAGCTTTCCAAGCATAACTGATGAAACGTTGAATAGCGGTGCAACCGAGGGGGAGGGGAGAATCTAGGCTGTTCTTCTAGCACTTTAAACGGAAAGTAGGGACCTCAGTGTTACTGAAATGCTGCCTATACCATACCATAGAAGAATATGATAAACATAGGAGAAACCAAAAGCTCCAAACGCTAAAGAGTTGTGTAGTTGCGTTACGACCATACCATAGCGAAAGGCAATTCTGTAAAAGTTAGCCGAACTTGATCTAGTACATGTTGAGCGGTTAGGGTGGCGACGGCAGTAGCATTAGTGCAACTCTTTTTTCTTCTTGATTAAAAATAATACTTTAGCCACAACGGTTCATGCACAATTACAAAAAGTGTTTGGTTCTCTCTCGGTAGTGGCACGCGCTAGGGCGAGAGGAACAGGCCAAGTATTATGAGTTGGCGCGACGGGAGAGACAGTTGCACATGCAGCTGTATCCTGACTGGTCTTCCCGCGCAAATACCAACCGAACTAAGAAGAGGAAGCGCAAACAAGACACAAACAGTGATCCTGGAGGTACCCACATGCCTCACTCCACACATTCTTACGACTCTCTCCCTCCCCCCCGCAACCACCAATAAGAGAGGAAAGCCCCTCAGCAGCCTCACCCAACCACACCCCCCCGCCCCCCCTCATTATTACATATACTATTATATTATTATACATTCTTATTGCTACACTACAATTATGTTGCATGTTTTCCCCCCGTCTCGGGGTTTTGGGTCGATATACATATATATTATATATATATATACCTAATTATTACCACGTACACACAGACAAGTGCGCGCACACGTATACGTTCATCTGTCTATATATATATATATATATTAATTATACATCTATTATATTTATATTGCATATATATCTACATGTAAACCTTTTGTTATATGGTCTTTTTTTGATTTCGTGAACGACAGATCTCGCGCGTACGGAGAGTGATCGAACACTATCATATTTATATGGCTGCATATAAATATGACTGGCAGATTGGACGCGAGCGCATTCAGTACACACTTACACGCACAGACATACACAGCATTATTAATTGTTAATTACGTATACAACTTTGGGGACGCTGGCCATCTTGCATTTTTACAGGGACCTACTCCGCAATCAGACAATCCTGAGCGTTTAATTTTCACTCAGTCTCTGTCTCTCTTCTCTCACTATTTTTTCCGCCTCATGATTTCTCGCTCACTGTCCCTCTGTTTTTTATTACAGTCCGTTTCTTCAGTCTTTCTTACTTTTTCTCTCTTTCTCTCTATCTGTCTCTATTTCTCTTTCTCTCACTCACTCTATTCTCTGCCTGTCTTTTACTCTACCCTCTCACTTTACTGATTTTCGTTCCGTGAGTTAGACACTCCCCCCGCCTTTGATCGTTTCAACATTGCCTGTACCCTGTTCGTTCCTTTTTATTGCTAGTTTGTTTCTACTTTTGGTACTCCGTTATTTCGATTACCTCTAATCAATTACTCTCTCTCAAATATATTATTCTCGATCCCACATACGAAGTTGTCTCGTTCACGACGCCTACGCGCTCGGGCGCTTCTTTTTTGCCACAGTCATTTATTAATATTTGTATTCTTAGAGCTTGCGATTTTTTTTACAAGATATGTGTATCCACGACATTCAACGAGTAGATGATCTTTGATCGTGTTTTATACGCCGTTTCAACGTATTTTACGCTGCATGCTATTTCACTCAGCTTGACCAAGTCTCTTTTTTGTCGACTCGCTCATCTTCTCCCAGAATGCACCGTTCATCGAAGAATTCTGAGACAAAACATCGAATTGTATGATTTGAAAGAGTTTATCTCAAATTTTTGACCGATTGTCAAAAGATATCGACGGTTCCTTCTGGGAAGAGATGTTACTCCTGCGATATATTGTCGAATTTCATAATCCTTTGAACTTGTATTTTGAAATCTGCCAGAGGAAGAATCATTGTGAAAATGAATGAACTTGGGAAGTTTGTTAAACAATTAAGCTCAAAGGATTCAGATCGTTTGGTTACACGCATGACTAGTTGACATACGTTCAAAACAAGTACAAGTTGTCAGTGTCTCTCGTGCGAAATAGTTCGCGGGTACATTGATCCTTTTGTTTAGACGGGATGTTTGAGTTGAGCTTCATGTAATCCCCGGCTTAAGCCTTATCGTCAACTAAATGTCAATTAGTGTCATTCGTTTGATGAAACGATATAAGTTGGACGATATATCGTGCCTGCTTTTATCATGACCACAAATTGTACCAGATTTAATCGCAATCCTCTCCACTTTTCTAGGTAATAACATGAAGAAGTGTCGCGCCAGGTACGGATTAGACCAACAAAGCCAATGGTGCAAGCCCTGCAGGTACGTTTGCATCGTGTAGCTGCCTTATATTCATTGCTTCTAAAGCAAAACGAGAACCGAGAATCGAGCTGCGCACATAATTTCGCCCGCGTGTATATACCTGTCTGAATCTTGACCAGATGCGCAGGACAAGTTAGAGCTCTTTTTCACGTTGATCACGTAGTTCCACCAGAGAGAGACTTACTTTGTGTATTGAATGACGACGAACATCGAGTAAAGAACCACGAGATGTAAGTATCCTCGCAAGTCTTTTCGTTTTATTGAAAATTCATCAGTCATAGAACATCTCGTGTCATGGAAGTCTCTTTCATTAAGGAAACATCCATGACAAGTATTATCGTATTGCCTCTTGCGAGGATACTTCGTCCAAGTGCTCTGAAGCAGTCAGATAAAAATGTAAATGTCCATTTCTTTTCGACCATTCGGTACTCTGACCTGATCGTACATATATCTGGCAACAGATGAGACTTGCAACCCGGGCACGATAACAGTAGATCCAGAGATTGTCACTACTTGTTTCTTACCATCGCCTTGACTGCTCCGTTCCGTCATCCACATGTTATCGTGGAACTTGAAAGATTGAGAGTACATGACACGTTTTTCACTTCACCGGTAGAATGTGGAACCACGGTAGACTGCGCGGTCGCATCGCGAGCAAGTGCCCATACTTCAGTTTCGAGATCAGCCGATAACGATAGACTAGATATCACTCGAGAATTTCAAGAGCGAGAAATGAAAGACCGAAAAGGAAAAAAAGCAGAATAGTCGACGAAAGATCGGTGAAAGAGCGCCGCGCGCGCCGTCAGAAAATGTGTCTTCCAAAAGAGCGAGTGGTTTTTTCCTTCCAGTACACACACGCTGGATCAATCCAACACGGCATCTACTGTACTTTGCTTGTAAATATCTCTCTCTAGAAACCACACTGTAGTTTATTGCGGTATATCACGAGCCACCCGTTTTAGCGTCACTAACTTCCGTTTACTGTACGTTATTATACCGTATAGTGCGCCCAAACGCCCCAACTCCCGGCTGGGTTTGTGAATCTCATGGACCTCATTAAAGGGGCGAGAAGACGAATCCCAACCAGGGTTTATCCTCGCATATAACAGAGAACACACATGCTCGCGCTGCATCGGTCACGCTCGCTTCGCAAGTTCGAGAGTTCACGCATTGGTAGACAATAGCAATCATTTTAACAGCACCGAATTTTTATCTTAAACGCGATCACACGAAACATACTCTTTGGCTCTTTACGCTTTGCTTAAAGCTGACTTGTGATTTACGAAAACAGTAATCTATGGATTTAAGCTTCACTTCCAAGTGGCATCGTTCACTATTTTTTCGTATTACGCGAGCGAGAATATTTGGGAGACATATTTTCTGATTGAACGGCGTCCGGTCGCGATCGCCGACGTAACTTTTAATGCAATCTTATGATCGGGGCCGGCATCGATGTAACATATTACTTATAAGGTTCTCGAGACTGGTTGTACTTAACGACTGTTCCAATCCGTCCTATCCTGCCTATTCTGCGCGTGGTCGGACTGAACGTCGACCTATTCTACTGGTTGGCCGCCGGCCCCGCACATCTAGTTATCTAGCAGTCGCGCAGAGTGCGCCGAGCGTCACAGATTGCAAAGCATTAGAATAGAGAGAAAGGGAGAGTGATAGTACGTCTGAAAGGGTCGGAGAACAAGAGAGAAGGAAGGAAGTGTGAGAGAAGGAAAGAGTGTCGAAGACGTGTGAACTAAAAAAACGGCGAGAAATAAAGCTAAAGAGAGTAAAGAATCCGGTTCGATGCGTGTGGGTGACGGTATATAGACATGTATATGAACGGTGTGAGATTAAGGTGGGATTAAGTGAAAATGGTCAATGCGAGCGCCCCTTTAATGGCTGGTGGTTGGTTTTGGCAGCCCAGTGGAGCATGGAGCGGGGATGGGCATCCACGCGAGCATAATCCATCACGGTGTGGGAAGTAGCGCGGGGGCAGGGGTCGGGGCTGGAGGCGGTGGAGGGACGGTTGGGGCAGCGACAGCACCACCAAACACCAACACTGCCTCCAATGCCTCCTCGCCTCAGCAAGAACCCACTTATGTTAATCTCTAGTCAAGCCTATCGCCTCCCTTCTACTGCAACACTTCTTCTTAAACAGTGGTCAGTCCCGACTTAAACCTACGGGCCCGCTGTCTCTCGCTATCCTCGACCAACTGCTCGTTATGCTTACAGTTAGAGCCGCTATTAGCAGAGAGGGCGCGCACTCGCGCTTCTTATCCTCGATTATAATACTATCCTCGATTATCTTCGCTCGGGCCGATTATATACTAGCAAACATCAGAGCCGATGATTCAAATGACTCGTGTGCACATTTTGTGAACGCACCGCGCCGATTAATAGGAGGAGAGAGAGGTTGTTGTTGGCGGGCAACGAGGATATCACGAGCGGATGGCATAGTGAGCGGCACAGCGAGGCCCGACTGCTCGCATTGTTTCTCATTGTTGTGGCTCTTTGCAGCTTATTATTGTTATTTGTTTACCCTCGTTTAGTTGGACTTTTAATCAGTGTTGCCCTTAGCATGGCTGGTCTGTAATATACCGTGTATACATATGCTCATATATGTATATGCGCATATATATAATTATACTATATATATATTTATATATCATCTATATATGTACATCTATGTACGTGTAATATTTACGAAGGTTTCTTTTTCGATTCGGAAAGTGTTTGGCATACATATAGAACGTGTCCACTTTTTTATATGGACGTATTACATACATACAATATATTCGTATTCTGATTTCTGGCATGGCAATTCGTACGGTTTACGACCGGTGTTGTGTTGTTCGGATGTGTTTCCTCTTAGAGTATACGTATAATGGTGGTTTTTTCTTTGTCACGTAATACATTCGTAATGCATTTACCATAGAGCGCGTAACTTGTTCGAGGCACTGCGAGGCACTTACGAACGAGGAAGTTAGTTCCGCGAAACTCTCAGGAACGACAAATGATCTGAAGTAGAAAAGGATTTGCGAGCAAGTTCATTGTCACCCGAGCCTGCTGTAGAGTTTGAGCGAAATGTATTTGAAGTAATTACATCGGACGAGAGGGCATTCGAGTAGTGCCGTGAGCACAAGATCACATGTCTAATGCTTGAGTCCAGATGTGCCTGTGATTATGCAACATATGTCCTACATGGCGTTTTTTCTTCACCACGGTGTTTCGTACAGTCAACTAACTCTCACTGACCAAGAGATAAATAATGAGAGCCAATGGCAGGGCGATGAACGTCTCAACTGCTATGCGGCAGTTGTATCGCGAGGTCGCCGGTCGGTCGGGCACATCACACTTTCGAGAGCATTTGCAGTAGCGATACCTAATTCCTTTTGACGCAAGCCAAGTGGAGTGAGCATCCACGGGAAGTACTTGCCAAACGAAACTCACAATGGAAATTCGATGAGCTAGTTGAACGGGCGTACGCGCGTAAACAACTTCGCGACGGGCAGAGCGTTCCACTTTAGTCAGAAGATTCCAAGTTCCACGTAACATATGTCGAGTGCTGTTTACTCCAGTATCGAACGCGAGAGTCTCGCCCGAGACTTCTGTCAATTTAGTAATGATCGACTCGTTGTGTGTGCGATGTAATTGCTCGGGACACACGTAGTTCTCGCCTGCGGATGAGCGTTTCCTTTGTGCCCCCGGTACCCCTCGGCCTTTTTTTCTCAACTTGAGTTTTATCTCACATTCACACGTTTATTACACATTATTGCTTGTTACGTCTGAACTTTTTGAGCATGGCATTTGCAGCGAGTGATTCCGTGTCAACGGTTGACAACTTAATCCGGCGCACGATCATCTCGTCTGCAGAATGAATAAATAACCTTCAGTTGTTACGGAGGTTCGTGAATGTTACACGAGAGATCGACAATTTCCAGAGACTTTCGTGCGCTGGATTTTGCATCAACTACGAGTGATCGCATGCTCCTTTAGTTGGTAACAATTCTAGATGTAACCTTTCAGAAGAGCGTCACTCCGCGCTTCCACTCTCGAAAGATCAGCCAGTTGCTTCCTATGTGAGAAAGCACTGCAATGGAACAGATTTGCAAGGAATGATCGATTGACGGGAAGCCCGGAAGGAACGCTTGCCAATGCGGAATAAGTGCAGCGGTACCGTGAGGAGGTATCCCTTCTAATACTTTGGGTTGTTGTTTACAGACGTAAGAAGAAATGTATCAGATACATGGGGGAGGGAGGAGACGGCGACGGCGAAGCTGACGGTGAGGGCGAGGACGATCATTCGGAGGACAACTTGGGCAGCGTGGGGGAGGCTGGTACTCCCGAGGAGGACGAGTCTCTGAGCAGTCCGGGGGGGTTGTCCGCGTTGTCTAGTCTGGCAAGTCCGTCTCTGGTGTTACCGTCGCCCTCGAGCCTGGCCAGCCCGTGCCCCTGCCCTCTGACACCCCCGGTACCGCCTCCACCGCTGCCCAATGCGAATAATTCGCAGTCGCACAATCAGCCACCGGCGCAGCAGCCACCGCCGCATCGTAACCCGGTCGGCACCAATCCCCACGACATCAACAACCCGCTTAGCGTGAACCAACTAACCGGACAGTGTATAAAGAGTGAAGGGGTACCGGCCCCATCGGGGACGTCCAACCCGGCGATCAGTGTTACGTAGCCCCGGGCGGACCCACGTGACAAGACTCTCGTAACGCACGCTGTCATCCATGGGGTCCATTTACGTACACACTCGGCGGAGAGGATGTTCCACGCGGTTGACTGCCAGCATCGCCGCACCTGGGACTGGCAGCAATCGTGTCTGGTTCGCGATAGGGATGAAGCCCGGGTTAGGCACACGTACAACACGCTGCGGCATGTCGCACTTGGGAGCGATCGAAGGGAATGGTCGTCGCTGCACTTTCTTCGGCTAACCCCCGACGATAGGGGAGAAAGGACGATGTGAGAGCTGTTACTGCTACCGACAGCTCCTCGGAGTATAGATGCAGTTACAGCTCGGTTAAGGTAAACCACGGGGCTGGTCGAGTTAGCGGACCAACGGTTTATAAGTCATCCGTTCTCTCGGAATGGAGTGAAGCTTTTGAGAATCGGTGCATTCGAGGTTCCCTCGGCGTACTAACGTTACTGACCGTGGGACACCTGATCTCGATAGGGTGCAACGGTCCATCGCGATATTGACGATTTGGGTCGCGCCGGCGTTGTCCTTTCGTTGGTGGCTATCCTCAGAGGCAGTATAGTCTCGGGCGACCAAGTCTTGCCTCGCCGCTTTCAGTCGCCGGTAGTCCGGTCGGAGTAAGCCTGACAAACGGAAGTACGAAGGAAGCAATGGCGGACATTAATACGTGTAACGAACAAATATTGAAAATACGATTCAGAAATACTCAGGACCAAGTGTCTGGCTGTAGTCACCCACTCGAGAGAAAGAAAGATTGTGCGATGGCGCGGCAGAGCATGAGAGCTTGAGGAACCGAGAGAAAGAGAGGGAGAGATAGGGCGAAACTTTGAGATGTATGAAAGGTCAGGATGAACGAAGAGTACGCGTGGTAGTCGGGGTGGCTGCGAGTGTTAGGGTTAGTGAGCGTGACACAGCTTGTAGTCCTTGTTACGTTGTGATGCCAATGACTGAGAGGTCATGTTCCTGTGCCAGGTACTATATTCTATAAAGTAATTATATCGCAGACGTAGCAAAACGTGAACAAAGATGGAAAGAACGAGCAGAACAGAATGAGTCAAGCGAGGTGTTTATTATCATTCATTTAATCGACCTCACGGTGTCAAAATACCTATCTTCTGTATGTAATTTGTTATTTTTTTAAAAGTCTATACACTGTGCGATTAATTAGCATGTAAGATCTCTTTTTTAGCGCGAACCCGTTACTTTTAGGCCTCCCCCGTGTCCCCCACCCCCGCCCCTCAAGTGCTCCCCCATTCTCCTCCTCCCTGCCCTGTATCAGATCGTCATCCCTTGTCGTACTCCGAACACGCGTAAATCTGTTCACCCTCGATATTGATAAGACTAAACAAAACGCGATCGGCAGGTATACAATAAGTGTAGAACTCTTTGCGAGACTCACACGCGAGTCTCACATCCCACCCGAGGATCTCCATTGCATAATATAATGACAAGCTATCTAGGTGAAATCTCAGGAATTCGTATTACTCGAGAGCCAGCTCCTTCGCGAATAGTAGACTCTTGATTCCGATCTCTTTCTAGCACTTTTTACTATTCAATCATGATTCATTATTAACTCGGGATCGGAGATGTGTGGACGGGCGACATAATGAACACTCGTATTTTCGAGCTATCGGAGACAATAACTGCGATAAAGGAAATTAGCGTCGAAGATGCGATCGAGAGCTTCCAATTAGGTTGTCCGATATTCGGATGAACCGCTATATCAACGTGCCCGTCCTTAGTATGTCAGGGTAAGAGTCACGGATACATTCACTGTTTTCTGGTCATAAGTCGGGTTCTTTGATCCTCAGACATCTGTCAGTCTTGTAACATCTAATAATATACTATCAATTCTTAACCCTCCATGGCCTTTAGAAAGGATTTATTTTCCTAAGCATACGCAAGTTTTCAAACCGAGAATTAATTACTGAATCACACAGGGTTGAGTTTTTCTATCTTAACACTTTGGAGTAACTGAACATGCCGAGAATCAAAGAGAACTATTCCCCACGTGCACGCTTGACAACCAGAAAATTCCAACTCGACGGAAAGTGTCGTCGGAGCAGACTCGAGAGAAGTATGTAGATCGTCGAACGAATTTACCGAATTTTCTTGCGAGCCCCGTTCTCCTTAGTGTTGCTTTTATCACTTGTTTATTTTAATTGTCGTTTACTTAACAGTTTGCCGTATCGCAAATGTTAGTGCGAGCCACGCATCTTTTTGTTGTTGTGTATGCGCGAAGCATGATTAGCGAGTTTTTCTATTGTGCGCGATCTCGCGTCTTATTTTATATCTTTGTTAAGTTCTGAAAAAAGAGGTGTCGATGTGCCAATCCACGAAATAATAATCGCGCGAAATGTAATTACGACGAGACGTTTTATTCGGCGACAAGAAATCTACCTAAGAATTGATTTTATTTGTGGGGTTACAATTCGTCATACCGAATTTTTGCGAATAGACTATTAGAGATTTTATTAAGAGTCGGGAATTTCTGATCTCCATTTATTTAGGAACGCAATCGGCAAATATTATAAAATTAATGATTGTAATTTTTCTCGTAATGCGAAATCCAACTTTTTGTAAATTGAATTGATCGCTGATTTGTGAAATAAGAAGTCCGTATCGTATACGCCACTTCAGCTGTTAAATTATGGCAAAATTTCTAAATGTAATCATTAGCTGTTAGTTTTTATGTCTATTGCATGAAGCCTCGGTGCAATTCGATCCTTTTTCCTCCTACCGTCAATACGGCCGAAAAAGCAGAGCGCAATAGAAATCTTATTAAGATTGTTTTCGTGCGTTTTCATTAGGGAACAGCATTTGTACATAAAGTAAATAAGTTCTAAGGTGCATTTGTTGCGACGTATGGGAAAGTGCAATGGAGGGCTTTGACGAAACCGAGATAGAGAGATACGAATTTTTCCGTTGCGCCGCGAGACCGAAGCGTACACTCTGCGAGCGCACTGCTAACGGCAAGAGAAAGCGACAGTAAAGATTACTAGGAGGAAAGAACGCATGTTTGAATGTGTATGCATGACCCGAAGGTTAAAAAGACCAGCGAAGAGCTTCCCGTTTTCTTTTTTCTACATTCACTCTTCCCCCGACTGAAATAATCACGATGTCTGTATAGCGAGAGCGTAAGATAAACCTGTAAAAGCGTCATTGAATAGTAAACTAAACGTGCCATAACAACATCATGCCAATATTATTGATAATACACATTTTTTACATTATGCGATCTGTTTTCAACCCCCGTTCTGTCAGTCACAGAGCGCGTCCGTCCGCTCGTCGGCGCCTATTATTTCCGCCTTTGTTTGAGTTGCACTTCAGTTCGCCCGGTATTCTTTCTCTCCCCTTCCTGACTTTGTTTCTCCGTTGAACTAAGGCTAAGCTGTCACTGTCGAGAACCTTGTCCGTCGTCAATTGAATCCTTAATGTCACCCCCCTTTTTTGGTCATAGCTATAAATATTTGGAGAATAGATCAAGTCATTATAATCAGCTGTTCGATTGGGCAACTGCAGTTTCCACCGAGAGAGGAAGAGCATACGGGCAAGGACAACCAGCAGTTCACGAAGTAAATAGCGCGCGAAAGAGATAAAGAGACAGAGGAAGAAAAGCAGGAGGACTACCATTTGTACTGACAGGCGATAGCCACAAAGAAAAGACTCGTGAAGTCGTGCGATGTATTATTCTGTGTGTGCATGAGACGATGATTGCTGTACAAATCCGACAGCGGGAGCAGAGATCATTGGGGATGGATGGCTCGTATGGCATTTAGTACGACATCGCTGTAGAATTTTTGTATTCCTTCCTGCCGCATTAATTGATCGTGTATAGTTTCCTTTGATAGCAATTTTTCTTTCTGGCAAAGGAGTCTTTGTTCTATTATTTTATGCCTAGTAAGGGATGTCGGATGGGTTGCTGAGAGATCTTCCTTACTTTTCGCGCGAACGGCAATTATGAGAGGCAGCAATTCGAGTGCAATACGTGCTGCCTGATAGCATTTAAAGCCTAGATGCCGGATGGAAGAAAGGAGTGGATACTTGATCGGGACATACTTGAAATCCCCGGCGTCTCTGCTCGTCGGATTCCGCGATAGTTCACTTTGCGAGGAACGAGACGACGTCACGCGGGTTTATTGATCCCCACGGGTGGTCAGGCACGAAGGAGCCGTGCACCACGTTTTCTGGAAGGCCTTTCTTTTTCAAGCCGCTCTCCACGGAACGTGGTCCAGCTCCCGTACGGACAAAGAAACTCGCTCAAAATGGCCTACAGTCCGCGCGAGGCGTCATCGAATTGCTCGTGTGTTCGACGAAAGAGCCTCCCGTGGCTGATAGTAATTCTCGAGAAACGAACGACTCCGGCGATTGGGCTCGTCTCGCTTCAAGGAGTGCTTGTAACATATTGTAAAGTATCACTGACAGTTCTCGGCTGCGTTGTACAGTGTTTTCTAAGTATTTAGTTTATAGCGTGTAATTGAAGACACATTGTATTTACACTAATAAGTGATCTGTATCAAATTCATTCTCGTATAGCCTGTACTCCTACTTATGTAGATGCTAAAAGTGATTTGTGTCATAAAGAAACCTATAAATAAAATTAGCAATTTGAGAATGTTGTCGGCCGCGTCGATCAATCCTCCCTGCCTCTCTACAAACCGATCCTCGCATTTCAGGACGAAGCCACCGATCGTACTCTCTTTTCACTTTTCGAAAGTATACTTTATTCAACTTATACAATTTACAATGGCACAGCAGACGATACAGGCGCTCTCACATACCATCACTATTACTGTTCGCACTTTGGTGGACAGCCGCTCTTAGCGTCCGAGAAGAAGTGTAAGCTGAGTATGTTTACCGCGTTCAGAGTGTAAACATTGGGTGTCTTCAAGTTGCAATTGGTCACAAACATACTCGCCATTTTCATGATGTTCTCGCACTTCATTAGGCAAGCGGCACCGTCGAAGCTAGGTCTGGCTTGGTCGTTCCTCGAGCAAGGGTCGAACAGGTAGAACTTACCGTAGTGTTGCATCACCGCCACGGCCATGTTAGTTGTGTGCAGTATACCGGCGCAATTCGAGCGGAAGAACATCGTGAGTGCTTCCGACAGGTCGAACACGTGGAGGATGCCAGCAGCGGTGTGATTATGCACGTGTATGCACGCTCGAAAATCACCGACGATGAAGACGGTGAGTAATTCGCTGGGTGATAGATTCCTGGCTCCTGGTCGTGCCGCACGCACGCTGTCCGAGTGTAATAAATCCCCATACTTCAATATACCGTCTATCAATTCCGGGGTCCACGTGGAGGGCACATGAAGGAGACCAACAACTATAGCCACCGCTGCGATAGCTGTACTCTGATATCCTCTACTCTTCACCCCGAAAGTTCGATGACCCAAGTGCAGAGAACCACGTAGAATACTAATCTCTTCATCAACGAAAGTATACTCAGTGACAATCTCGACGGCAAGGGTGGCGGCATTCTTCGCACTCAGAAGTGGAATGTTCGTTGGTGTACAGTCGAAGTACGGTCGGAAACCAGCGGGACAAGGCAGAGGTTCAATCATAGCAGTCTTTATAATAACCCGACAGATCTCATAGCGACCATATTGTTCTTGCTCGTCGATATTCGTGAAGATGACTTCGTAGAAAGGTTCGATGCACGCGAACCACATTGCACAGGATGTTCCGTAGAAATCGGGTAAACCTTGATCGCTTCGAGCCCTTGGGTCGTACATGAAATACACACCCATATCCTTCCAAATCGCAACCATTCCTCGACCAGTAACAAGAATGCCAGCACGATTAGTTTCGAAAAATTTTCGAAGTCCGTCTTCCAATAATATCGGGGGTGGTGGAGGAGCCCTTAGTCTCTGCGAGGCTTTACCTCCTTTCTTTCGTCGGCCTCCACCTCCCTTGGCTTTCCTCTTACCACCCCTGCCCTTCTTCTTCTTCTTCTCATTGGGATCCGGAGGCGCTATCGCTACCAACCCTGACACCGTGTTTGGCTCGATGTCGGCTGTTAAAATATTCACGCCGACGTAAAAGATCCTTATGATGTCCTTCGGTTTCAAGCGCAGCATCGTTGGCTTAGCCTTCTTCGTTTCTCGATGCACACCGACGCCCACAGCTAGTATTTCGTCCATTGTCTTCTTCGTCCAAGTAATCGGACTTTTCACCACCGACATGCCGAGGGCGACCACACAATTCGCCGCTGTTTGCTTATTACGAATTGCCTCCGGGAATATCTCGTCACCCTGGTGGTAACTACCCCGCAAAATAGCCCGGGCCTCCCCATGAACTCTCTTGTAAGCATTCAGTGGAGGGAGATTTGATGGACGGACCGCTGGGCTTGGGTCGAACTTCCAAGGAGGCAATTTATTCCAGTCGAGCACCTGGATAACAGTGATTTCGTAATCACCTTCTCTTCCTAGTAAATTTAAAAGATAGCCTGTAAGTAGGCTTAAATCTTTGAATCGCAACAGTCGGGGTCCAACTTTTTTCGATTCTTCGGTAACAGTTTCCCAGTGAGGTACAAGAACGTAGTAAGCATCGTTAGCTTTCCACATAGCTATGTTGAGATTACCCTGAACGGTGACCGCACCGGAATTATACTTTGCGAAGAAGTTGACGATTCCCGTTGCTAAATCTTGTATTTTAGGTGGCTTGGCAGTGAGACTACCTGCCTCGACACAATCCTTTATAGTAAGATCGATACGTCGAGATGAAAGAAAGAATTCTGTGATGATTTCGTTTATCTTCGGTATAGAACCTTGGCCGAGTCTCTCCACACACTTAGAATGCAATTTATCTCCGGTGATGATGACTTCATCAAGTACCGCTGACGTCCAGTACCGCGGTTCGTAAACTCTTGCGAAGATGTTGGCTGCAACTGCAATCGCTGCAGTCTGATTACCACGATTGGCTTCGGGAAATCTCTGATCCTCCAGGGTTGTGTTTCCAGCGATACTCCAAACACCATTGGCTAATTTTGGAAAGTTGTGCCAAAGATTTTCAGTGGATGTTGTCCTTTTGGTACGTTCTCCTTCCGCAACTCTTGTCTCATATACGTTGTCGACGGTAACGTTGTCAATACTAAAATTGTCTTTTGGGGAGGCAAGTTGAATATAATTTGCTAAAGACGTGAGATTGGTAAACCACATAACAGCAGCACCTCCGTCTTTTGGTCTGGGTTCACCACGAGTATCTCGGCCTCTTGGATCCATTACAAAGAAAGTACTACCATCACGCCATATCGCCATCATGACATTGTCCTGTTTAAAAATCCCCAAGCTATACCCTTCGAAAAATATACCCAAATGCTTCACCAACTCAGACACCCTGCCAGTCACTTGGTCCTCATCCACATTAGTAGCCATCCGATTAACTCCTATATTGAATTCCCCAGCAATTTCCATCGGCAACAAGTAATTCCTTCCAGTTGCTTCTTCACTTTCGACGTCCATGTGTCCGATATTATCCATGGTGACTTTGTCGCCGATCTTCAGGATATCGTCCACCACGTCCTTAGTCCAGAAATGAGGATTCTGGATTTTTATCATGCCCAAAGCAGCCAAGGCAACAGCTGCCATTTGTTTATCGCGACTATGCCGTTTGAAGAAATATTCATTACTCTGATTGATAGTGCCGACTAAAATTGCACCATCTTGGCCCAGATTGTTGTAATTATGCAAATCAGGTTTGACTGGAATTTTCTTATCCTCTGCGAGTTCCTCGTCAGTCATTAAAGGGCCGATATTAAAGTTCTTCATCTCGTGGATTGAGAATTCATTGGCAGTTGGGTCCCCAGCCTCATCTTGTCCGGCATTGATTTCAATGATTCTCGCCAATACTTTCGAATCCAAAGATCGTATAACACATGCCGTGTTGTCTTCCTCCTCCATTGGATTCCATAGGCCAAGATTGTTACGAGGATTCGCATCGAAGCAGTAGTACACTGTTTCCTTCACCTTCTCCTTGTCTTTAGTGGACTTAGTCTCCTCCTCGACTTTCCATATTGCCACACACAGGTTCTTCAACTCAACAATGCCGTACTGCCGAGTCTCGAAGAACTTACCGATTGCTCTTTCCGTATTTAAGATGTCACTTGATGCAGGAGCAGTAGTGTCACCGACAATCAAAGCCTCCTCTATGTCGAATCTGACTTTTCTGTTTCTGAAGTAAAACGCTTTCTTTAGATTCGGTACCAGGAACATTTTGTCAGCATCGTCTTCCGCTGCCTCATTCGGAGGATTGCACCAAATGTAGTAGGCGTCTCCAGCACGAACAACTTCGTCGACCGTCTCATTTATCCACTTCGCTGGGACCATTTCCTTTGCGCAAATCAGAGCAACAACCGGCATCGCCAGTCCCTGAATACCTTTACTTTCCTCTTCGAGGGATTCATCATCGTTGGCTATAAATCCGCGCAGAATCCACGTCTCGCCCGGGGTTCCCGGTTGAAAGTCATGCCAGGCTCTGGATCCAGGAATGTCATCGAAGATAGTAATCTGTCGGATGGTGAATCGATCGTTCTTCCTCGACTGATCGATATTCTTGAAAAAAATCGCTGCCATAGCATCGGTATCGGGGAATCTTATCACACAACATTTCCCTTTCTTCTTATCCTTTTGCTCTGCACCTTTTGCTCCTTTGCCACCTTTTTCCTCTCTAATCCTGACACCCAAGGCATCGCACTGACGGGGATCAAACATGTAGTAGCAATCATCTTGACTCCAAATGGCAGTAGACATTGACGAGGATTCGATGACACCCTCTTTGTTCACCAAGAAGAATTCTTTGACCGCTTGTCTCAAGGTTAGAACAGTTGGCAATTTCGAGCTGATGGTTCCCGTGACTGTCATCAGGTCAACGTCAATCACTAGCTTTTGATTTTCAACCTCGATGTGGTGATCATGCAAATCAATAGCAGTCAGTGTCTTCATCGCCGGTCTTTCTGCTTTCACCTCGGTATATAATTCGTCACCCAACGCTAAAATCTCATCCAATTTCGATCTCACCCAAGTTTTGACAGGATGTATTTTCTTCACTGCGAAGGACATGATGCAATTAAGTACATTCTGAGCTCCTTTGTTTTTATACATCTCGAGGCCCTCGTGAGTGAGTCCATGTAGAATTGCCATGTGGTCTCCTATCTCTCGAAATGTTGAAGGGACATTTACATGCATGTCCTCGTAGTTGTATCCGGTATCAAAGTTATATTGATCCGCCAGTGGATCATTGGCGAATTGCTGATCGATACTGTAATTCGATATAGTGATCTGTAAAGGTTCTTTCTGAATCTTGGCGGTTGTTGGAGCCTTGCTCTTGTCGCCCTTGGGTACAGGCTTGGTGCAATCCATTTTATTCTCGTCAATGTCCACCGGATTGATTGCATTTAAGACGCTCTTCTCTACCACCAAACGACTCGCGCTGGGAATCCTGTCGATGTATCCGCGACCAACCTCGTTCACTCTCAATACCGTCACTTTGTCGATGCAGTATCTCGAATCGTACCGCTTATCCATACTCTTGAGAAAGTGATCGCGTAGTTCATTCATGCACTTAAATCGCATTACACATGCCACCCCCGCAGTAGAATGCGAGCCATCCTCATCGCAAGCTGTTGGATCAAAGAGGAAGAAACCGCTTTCTTCGTCCTTCCAAACTGCGATCGATGTACCCTGAGCAGTAACCACGCCGGCTTCATTGCTCTGAAAGAACTTTTGCATACCATCCGTGAAGTCCGAACATCCCACTGTCTCGCTAAATAGATTGCCGTAGATTCCTGTATCTTCGATGCATGTCAGGATTTTGTAGTTGGATACGTAGAATTCAGGATGGATCATATTCGCCTTCATATACTCATCCTCCCCCACGTGATTCCTGAGGACACTCAGCCGGAAAAGCTTGTCCCCGTATTCGAGGATCTGATCCACGTATTCCTTGACCCATTGCTTCGGCTCAAAAAGGCGACCGTATACTATCGACACCACTGAAATAGGTGCCGCTTGCCGACCACGACTTCTGTACTTGAAGTGGGGATCATTCATGGCATAAGAGCCTCGAAGTATTGAAATGTTTGGTGTGATCGCATGAAAATTGTGCCATCTTTTCCCGAATGATCGCCGGACCACAATTTTCTTCTTCTCGGTTACTGCTGCTTCCTCACCTTTTGCCTCCACCTTCTGCGGTTTTTCCGCGATCTCGACCTTCTTCGGCGGCGGTGCCTTGCTCGTCATATTTGTGATTACCTTTCAATCCAACTGTAATTTCTCCAATGAATTCTCCAACTTTGCAGTTGTGCAATAGTGCACCGGTTAAATTTTGCGATTCATTTTCCGAAAGAGTTGTTGAGGTTTGCAAGGGATTGACAGGTTTGACCGTAATGAAGTGGAGTAGAAATCGAACGAACTGAAGTACAATACGCAAGCTTTGCGGTAGTACGTTCTATTGATCATAATTAGCGCAACTCGATTACAATATTTACCGGAGTACATACCTTGAATATTTTTTGAATATTGGAAAACAAGACTACTATATTGCACGGAGTTCAGCAAAAGGTCGAAAGATAGAAGAGTGGGCGTTTTTAAAGTATACCTAAGACTTTATTACATCAACATATGAAAACGTAATAAATATTATAAATACAGAAGTACAAAGTAAAGTCGAATACAACTTGTTTCCATCTTTATTCTGATCATGTGTGTATACGATAATGTTTCTGTACCTTAGATAAATAACTCTAAAGATTGACGTATAGTATCGATTTAACAGAAATCAAGTTGCACACGTTTTACCCAGTCGTTGAGAATGTACAGGCTTTCGTGGCAAATCTTCCACGAATATGTATACCGAAACCCCTAACGAATCTCGTGTCTTAAAACGGTAACATAACTTTTGATTCCACTTCGAATGAGGACTCGCTTAACAACGAAGAAAGCTCTCTCGTTTGCTGCTAGTATTTACAACATATGTTTATACATATACGTATGTACTTAACTGGTCTAATCAGATTACCGTAACAAGTTACCAAAAAATATCTACACGTAAAAATATAGATGTATATATAGCATATGTATATACATATAAACACACATACACAGTAGTGGCGCGCGTGCGCGTGTATGCGTGTGCCACGGCATTTCATTTCATTTCCCCTTTTCTCGCATCCTTGTATTCGCACTGACTCTCGCGCGCCAAAGAAGCAAGACCCGTAGCAGTCATGCGTTTTGTGTAAACAGCAACGAGGCCCTCCCATAAACAGAACAAGCGTTCACTCTTTTGTTGTGTGCGTGTAATTATTGGGTGAGGCGTACCTCTGCCGTGTGCATACGTATAAACGCATATCGATGTACAAGACGAACGCTATGCGTACAGTACGCGAGTGCACGAAATTTCAGCGAGGCACACGTTTATTGCTCGGTTATCTATTGTATCAACCCTTAGTCGGTGGTATTTAGGGACAGACATATTCCCTTTTAAAAGAATCAGTATTCTCAGAGCGGCTCTGCAACTGCAACTCAGATAAGGATGCCGGTACTCGTAATATCAGTATAATAAAAACAACATTACGCATAGTTATGGACCCGCAAGCCCTCTGCCACAGCTACAAAGTATTTATGATTAATGGTACTCCTATATCGTTCATTTATAATTTACAACAGGCTCATTATTATAAACATCAATCCTAATCGTTCCTTTCTTACATTATTTACATAATGGATAGCGTTGTAATTCATTATCCGTGCAGTTCATAAAAAATATTCTATATAGGATTATTAACATCTGTATGAAACAAATAGGCAACATTCTTAAAACAACAGCATGCAAAATTAACTATAAAAAGTAAGTGAGATATCGATCTGCACCACCAATTAAGGGTTAATATTTTAACAGCAGAAGTTGTACCGATGCTCGTGAAGGTTCCACTAGCTTAAGCTCTACGAACACCGAAACACCTGTCACGATTGACGCACCGCCACCAGGGGCGTGTTATGTCTGAGAGTAAGAATATCTATGAGAAATGTGTTATTCTCATGTATCTGTATGTGTCTGCATTTGCAAATGTACAAGCGTATTGTATTTGAATCTGTGTGTATGTGTACACCGAATATGCGACCGGATTAATTAGTCGTTCATACTCCGCCAGTTTAACAGTAGCAGGCTAGCATCTATTACACGTATGAATTGGCTTAGTGCGCGTACATACATATGCACACATTCAAAAATATATATATATAGATGTATATATATATGTATTCGTACACGTACATGTTCCTAAACGATTCGTTTATACGTTGAATGCTGCACCAGCTAAGAATTACCACGAACCACATTGAATCTTAATAAAATATATTTAACGGTACACGCATCTATGAGTGTTAACCCTCTGTAGACCAGTGTGCTATGAAGGTGGCCTGGCAAATATGTGTGCCACAGCCACCTTTGCCCATTTCATGCAATGCGCTACAAAGAACTTCTATAAGAAATTCTCTCCTGGGAACTGTATATAATGTTTCTCGAGCCCATTATTTAGGGACACAGGTAATATTCAACCGCCTTTCTGATTTGTGCATAAAGTACCAAAGTTCCATAGAGGGTTAAGAAGAAATATCAGTGGCCATACGGGCACATCGCATAAATCGTTCACGGTCATTGCGCTCAGTATCGCAAGACCGAAAACTCGCACTACGACGACTCTTTTTATCATCACAGACGGAAAAAGACTTAATTACGCGTCATCAACGCCAACAGATTACTCTCTCCTCATCACTCTCTACCTTTCTTCGGTTTCCTTAGTATACTCTTCCATACTCTCGCTGCAGCTCACGATGTTGGTGTTGAATTCGTCCGACCGCGCGTCGCAAAAGAAGCTTTTAAGCAAGATAGAGAATGCACACGCTCTTTTTCAGAATGTCTTCAGTAATCGCTGGTCGAGCCTAATTACAGTCTCACACTCACGGCTGTAAGCTGAATTCTTGGAGTGAGAATATTTATATCCATTTTGAGCGCAGCTTCAAGAGAACGATGAAGAACAGTGGAGAGTTCACGTCTCTACATAAATATGTAACAATAAATTGCGTGCGCAGAAGAACAACAAGTTGTCTCATAACGTTGCTTAAACTATGCACAATATTACATGTATCCTCTAAGGCGGCAACACTTTAATCGAGAGTGCAGTGAAAACAAATGTTATCGCCCTTGAACCAGGTGTTGCTTCTACTTCGAGAAATGAAACTGAGATTCGCAAAACCATCTTCGCGCATCCCTCCATAGTTCAAACTTAATAGAGCCGAAGCGTTTTTGTGCTGGCATCCCAATAAAAATTCACAATAGAAAATAAGAACGCTCGTACGAGAGCAGGGCAAGAATCGCGAGGAATTATTGTGGCAAAAATTGCAAAACATAAGAAGTCCGAAGAAAGGAGGAATCGTGCGAACAAGCGATAATTTATCGCCAAAGAACGCTTTTACTGTGCTTCCGCGCTTCTTGCCGAAGCTTATACCGGAGAATTCTGCTTCGCACGATTCATAACTTCGTCTTCGTCTATGCGTGACAACATTTGGTGTATGTGGAGCGTAGGACGACCTTATTCCGAAGAACTAGAAACCTGATAATTTCGTGAATTCCTCGTTTATTATCGATTGCATCGTTTGCATACTTCAATTGGCGACGCGTCATTACAGATAATCAGGTAAATTGGTATTAAAAAAACACCATAGTACAATGTAAATCATTCAATCAAGTGGCAATATCAAAAACGATGGTCTACAAAATGCGGGAGTTCCGTTAAACGGATTCTAAAACGTACCTACTCTTTCCGACTGTTCGGGCGCCAAGTGTTGAATTTTTTCAAGTTTGACAAACCAATCTTTTGGCAAAAATTACTTTCAATTGCTACTTAAATACGTTCCTTTCGGTCCGGCTTGGTCCCACGAAATTGCACGATCTCATCTACTAAGAGACTAGGGGCCCACTCTTCCAATGTATCCTCTCGCGCGAAAGCGAAGGAACCAATTTCGGGGTTGACGAATTTCACTAAACGAGATAATGAGCATACATTGACCGATTCGAATAGAAAATTTTCTAATAAAATTCACATTATTGACTTTCATCGGAATAAGGCATGTCGCCATGCAGTACGTGTAAGGAACGACATCATCCTGCTATTGGAAGTCGAAAGATTAGAACGTGATTAAAAAATTAGCCAGAGGAAGGTCTCGTGCTAAACAAACACGTATATACACTTATTGCAACATTTTGGATCTCTAATATCAGTTGAACCACATTAGTATTAAAAAAAATCCTTATCCGCAAGAATTTTGCATCTATAAATTGTGTTGTGATGTAGTGTTTATCGATGAGTTTATATTTGGAGTATTTGAAAATAGATGTGTAGAACATTCAAATCTACTATAGTTATTGGCTAACTTTCGAGTACCTCCCTCTACCTTAATTCTTTTTGAGACTAAGTACTGTCTATCGTAATCTAAGTTCTTACGCTCTATATAAGTCGTATCAAAATCAAGCAAAAATAGGTTTCGCGATTGGACGATAACGAACATGACGGTACAAGCATTTTCTATCATTCTTACTATAACTTAAGGAAGTGAACCCTGCAAGCTTTCGCCAAAATGTTGAAATCTATTATCGTAGGGTCAAACGCTTGCACGATCCCCATACCGTTCTCTACCGAAGCTTTGTCTTCAAGTCACATGCTTAGGGTATATACATATATGTCGATTTACATATACGTACACAACAAAAGTAACTCCGTTGTTTAACAGCCTTTACCATAACACTAAGACGGGTATTAACTGTCTCGATTAGGGTGCTTGGCAAGAAATCGTCGAGGCCAGGGTAAAGGCCAGTCGTATTGTCGTGGCACTGTGCCGCCCACGTTTTTCTCAAAATACTTGAATATGGGGAACCACCACAGTCGGGCCAAAAAGTTGTTTGGTCCATATTGCTGGAAATATGACATGTTTGTGAAGATCATAGGTCACAGATAAAATATGCATATATCCAGGTAAAGTGACACAGGAATCATGGAAATTCCTGCATGAAAGTAAAAGTGGCGGACTCACCTTAAGATGCGAATTGTTAGCTAAGGTATGATAAATGTACCATAAGCGCGTGGTAACGTAGTATGCTACGAGGACATCCACAGTATAATGGCCGTGAGCTACAAGGACCATAACTACACCAACGAGAACAGCGATTCCTGCCAACCAGTGGATTGGCTGACACCTCCTCGGAGAATCTATAAAATAATTATATGTCAATATTTCTTTCGTTAACAGTTCTTGTGAATTACGACCGATTTCGGGCCTTTGAAGACACGTTAAAGTGTTCATAAATGGAAATACATACACTCCTTAATGATCAGGTAACTAAGTACAAGCACGACCGTGTGACCGCTGTAGATGTAATCACCGCAGTAAGTGTGCTTGCCATTTATAGACAAGCCGAAACCAGAGATGAGCTGCAGAACTCTTTTTGTAACAAGAAGCGGACTCGTGTTGTTCGCCTTAGGACTGCAGAAATAGGTTCTACTAGCAATCGGCATGACTGTCACGTACATCGTGATGCTTCTCATCATGTACAAGAGACCCATCAAAAGAAATATTCGCCTAGCAACGATAAACCTGAAAATATATTGATGACTTAGACTCGTACTGACCGCAACAACCACTTCATTATTACCATTACTTCGCCATGATTCCATAATGATTGTATACATACCGATGCTTATGGAAAATAATAAAAACCATCGCCGAGTTGGACATTATCATTATCAAGACTTCCGAGACATTGAGAGCCCAATCCTGTGCGGCTACATTGTCTAGCACCACATCCGGGAGCGGCCCGTAACTATTGCGATCCGGGACACGCTCGTGCACCATTGCAAGGGAGGCCGTGGTTAGTATGAAGTTCACGACCATAAACAGAAATCCTGTAACAAAGCGACAATTAGTGGAAGACAATATGCGGTGATAACAATCGGGGTCCGATTCCCAATTCTCAGTCCATTCAACCATAGGGTATTCTTTTGCTCGAAGACAATCCGTGAGTCAAGGTAAGGCTGCAGCAATCAGAGAGGAATATAACTCACATTAATTACGAGCTCCCTCGTGAAGTAGAATATTACAATAACATGCATTCGCTTGAAATGGCCTTGTGCCAAAAGGCGACCCAGATTTTGGCCCCCCGCCAGTAAGTGGGAAAGTTTTTTGAAAGGACACCGTGAGAAGCAGCTCTATCCCAAAGTATATCCGAGGACCGTTCAAAACGAGACTGCAATTCATCCACCTTTATTCTGAGTTCCACAAAACCCTCTCGGATTGTTTGAGCCAACAATACAGAAGCATTTGCGAACTAACGTCATACAGTGATCTAGTTCAAATCAAAGCATCTAACGGGACAGCGGAAATACTGTTCTAATAAGGCGATCCTACTCAGTATCATTATCTAGTAATACTAAATCAGTCCCGCTAAGTACATAGTTTAAATGTTACGTATTAACATAACGATTTTAGTTATAGCAATGGCACCATTGCCCGGATGTTACGCATGTCAGATTAACTGATATCTAATCAGTAATTCGTACAGTGTACTGAGTCAATGATATCTGGGAACTTGAAGCCCCGGACAGTTCAGTATCAATGAAAATGACTTCAATAGATGTTAGCCACTTGAGTTCGATTACATTTACATTTCTACATAGAAGTTAACAACAAAGAACCATCAAGTAAGGGAAGGTATAAACTCTTCCTCACCAAGAAATGTTTTCCACTTTTCTTTGGGGAAACGAGGCTCCTCACGAAGCGGCGCCGGTATATCGAGCTTGACGACGCCGCTTCCGGAGCCATTTGGTATCCCAGGGTGCCTTCCCAGACCGTCTATCTTGTCGTCTTCGTCGTCCTCGTAATAATCCGTACTCGAAGTCACTCCGGACCATTTGTCCTTGCTCTTAGCAGGTGCACCAGGTAGCAGTGGTTGCCGTTGATAGACGTCACTCGACTGTGCCATACCGCTACTACTTCCATCAACCGCCGCCTCGACGTCCCTCTCGTGGCCCTCACCGGCGCCCAATGGTCGATCGAAGCTTCCGTAATCACTGTGCAGACTCGTCGCCTTGGAGTCCAATACCATCCTGTGAACAGAATGTCCGGTTGTACTCGCACAGGCCACCGAGACTGCTACATGGAAACAATGAATCCCGCTGTCGATAAGATACCCAAACACCGCAGACCTCTTTTAAGCTCTCGAGCACAATGTCTCAACCAGCGTCCAAAAGTCAGAAACAAAGAGCATACTGAGACGAAAGAGTGGTTAATAGAATTATATGTATGGCAGACAAATAATTTGACCCCTTCTTTGAAAGAAATGTGACGAAAAACGATTGAGAGAAGTAGAAAATGACGAGCAACTCCTCTCTTCTGGGGAAACGATGCGGAGTTAACAAACCACTGTCCAGCCGGGTATTTTCAACGATACACTTTTAAATCTGGCATTTATTTCGGCACACAATAAGCCAAGAAAGGAAGCTCTACTTTTAGATAGACATTATCACGAGGTGGCAAAGGTTATCGTGTCAAAGAGACATTGGTGTGCGCGCCTCCACGAGCTGCAAGGATGACGATATAACGGCAGGAAAAGCGTGGAATCGGAAAGATATTCTTTGATAATATGCGATATTCACTGAAAAATATTTACAGCTAGCGTTGGTTGATAGTTCGAAAGTGAAGGACCGACAAGGCTATCAGAATGGACTGGAAATAGTCCGGCTTGTATGACCGTTCTACGAATAAACATTCTATTTCCGATGAATGACTTCCAATGAAAAAGAAAGAACTTTAGATTTACGGTTGGAGTGCATCTTGTTATGATAAACTTCACCCCAGAAACATCATACTGCAACAACTTTGAGCTCGAGCAACATACGCCAACAAAAAGTTTGCGTACGAAGGATGACACTGATAACAACTGCTCTTGCGTGGGCAGTAGCGGATCATGTTGTATTTTGCGCAAACGCAGTAATTTGTACGTAGCAGATAATTCACGTGTAAAGTTGCGACAGGTCAACCGGTGATTTACACTTCTCGATAACAACGAGATTGTAATCGGCAGTATCCGGACGAAGCGAACGTGAAATATGACGACTAGCATCATGCTGACTATAAGATCGATATACACACTATACACCCGCAAAATTTCAGTGCCAACTAATGGTCTCATGCTCCCTTTGCGTGCAACAGTCGATCACTATATGTCCTGCAAAAACGACAGCATGCAACAGTAACAATTCCAGTCAGTCATGCTAATCAAAGAGAGACCGATGAGGGGTTTCCCACATCGGAGCCACAATTCACACTGCATTCCTAGCTGGATATAGTGGTTACTTGAATTCTTGGAAATACATAGATAAGTATCCTAGATTCAATGTGCGCTCTGCCATGTGTCTTTAAAGTCTATTAACAATAACTTCCAACCGTGTAATAATACTGCTTGCGCAAGCAGTTTGAGTACGCGGACGGGGAATTCCATATAAACGATTATGAATTGGAAAGATGAGGGAGGAACGAGGGACGACAATACGTTCCATTGTGCGTAAAGGAATTCATAGGGTTAAGTTATGAGGAACTGGTGCCGTGACCTCTCACGAACGAGAAGCCCCGGAATGAGAAGCTACCGCATGAGTGTCGCGACGACGCAGACCAGCGACCCTTTTGACCTAACTAAGAGAAGTCACCCCGTGGGCGAGCCATCATGACACGTGGCAACGAAAGCTGCTTATACCACTATCTCCCGAAACCACCACATCTCACCCCACAACAAATCGTACTCCTACGTCTAAATTATACGTGGAAAATTTTCCCCGTCCGATTGAAATCATTTCTTGTCTGTTGGAAGAATGTCAAGAAGTCTTCCAACATGAAAGGTCATCGGGCTCTTCTTCATTAGACAGAGATAGGAAAGGAAGAAGATCATTAAAAGTGATGGTATTTAATTCAAGCATTCTGAATGGCCGCATACGGACAGGATCTATTATCTGTTTGCTCTGATTACGGGTGTGGCTTCGGAGTGGAATTCAAATCGAACTTTCAATTGCGTCTATTCTTAGTGTTTGCTTAATTAGACGTCCAATGGTGACTCGAATTCTTGAAATTCCGCTTGACATGCGAATCGTCAAGAATGAAAAATGGGGGGAAAGGTCGAATCGATCGTAATAATAAGAATCCAGATAATTACAGTTGGCAAGTGAGTCAACCATTCGTTCACGAATGGCGTCATCATTGATTACCATATTGAAACACACGGGAACAAATACCGACAGGAAAAAAACGCTTTTTCCTAGTGACGATACTGCAATTAACAGTAAGAAGAGTCAGGTGACAATAGCTATCTTTCGCTGACATAATCCGTTGCTTAAGTGCTTCGCATATGAATGACGGTATTAAGAGACCAGGCTTTTAATCTCAAACTAAAATGAACAAAATTGCAATAGCTTCACGACTGAGATTGCTTAATGCAGCTACAGTTATCACTTATCTGGAGCATTATCGCGAGAATTTTCCAACGAACTTCGGGCAGTCAGGCGACGGTTATATCTGCAGACTCCCTGAACCCTGATTTACAGTCAGCGCAAATTCACTTAACCAAGTTGAATAAACGGTAATGGGTTTAAAAGACCTCTCTTAAAGGTCTTCTGCCGTTTCATCAGCGTCGTCCGGCTGCATCAACACACCACTGACGTACCGAACAAGTCTACCGATATTTATCTGTCTCCGCGTGAACGGGTTAATGGTTAATTTCTTTATCAAAGGGTCAACTAACTCTTTGCCGGCAATCGATCGATGAATTCATGATGCGTCATTGCGCGGGAATCAAGATGATTTGCAAAGGCTAACAAGGTCTGGGTACACTTGTTCAAGCACTAGAGCAAACATCAGTGAATTCAATGTCATACAATCTTTTTCCAAGGTCCTCGGCCAATCCGAGCAAAATCGAATTCCACGTAGTTATTTGGTGGCACGATTATTATCGATTGCCGGCTCTACACGCGCGTTTGTTCTATAGAGGCTGGTGGCAGTGATCTTTCAGCAACAGGTTAATCAGGCTATGTTATGTCGCGGAGGTATTAAAGGACCGCCCACGTAACTGGTGCATGGAGACATAGAGCACGACGCCAGCAGTGTTGTCATCGGCTAATAATAATTCTTGCGCGACTCACGCGTTCCACATTTTTGCGAAGACGCTAAACAATCGAACGCGACCGATGATTCGACAATTTTGCACAAGAAAATGTGCATACGTGCATAAGCGCCTCAGTGGCGCATTCACGATTGCCTGCCGATGTTGATCAACCTATCAATAAACCATCCTCACAAAGTGTTTATTATTGGCGAGTTTTGGCGCGCGCGCGCGCGCGTCATCTATCAGCTGCTTGGCAACGGGCGAATAGGTTTTTTGCAAGTGCCTATCGCGAGAAGGCGGGCAATACAGGCCGACGATCATCAGGGTGATTCACCTATGGTCTTTGTACGTTATGCCCCAGTCGTTAAGTCGCACAATGCAAATGTGAATTAATAAGTCTCACTGTGATAACAACTGCAACGTCAAAGTAAGAGGCGGCGGATAAAGCCAAGACCCCTGACGACTAGACGCCTATACTTATGGAAATATGGAAAGTTATCTGCAAAAACTTGTTGATGGATAGTAGACGCTACTAAGGCAACATGTGTCTTCGTTGTAGCTGAGTGGTCAGCCTTATCATGGAAAGCAATAATTCAAAAAAAAACACCGATCGCCTGACCGGGCTATCATCGTTATTTTCGCACTGCCTCTCTGGAAAGCTATGGCAACTGTCGCAGTATTTTCTACGAACAGCACGTCGTTTGCAAATCTGGCAGTGCGAGAATATATTTATGTTTCTCCGAGAAGCGATGATACACTCTAACCATCGATGCGTGAATTAGATTTTCCTTGGAAATTACTAATTAGTCATTAACTGGATGATAATGATCTCTGTGCGCGTTAACGTATCTGCCGAAAATAGAAATTGCAAAAGCACACGCGACGTGAACTCCCGGTGGCCTCGCGTCGGCTTTCGCTGCATTAACGACGCTTAATTAAAACTCACTCGCCAGAAAGTGTAATTAGCACTTTCGAAATCGCGAAACACAGCGCTGCGTTCCAACGACGCCCTAGCATCGCATCGTGTTGCTGCTGCACTCGTATCTTGCCACGATACAACGCAGCCCATCGATTTCCTATAAGCGTTTTATTTTCAGTGCTCGTTGCAAATATGTATTAGCGAGTACCGTCGAAACGGAACAGCTGGAACGCGACCACCAACTACTTCGATCAGAATGTTGACACCGATCATTAAATTCCTGGAGAGTGAGTTTTTCGAGGGGAGGAAGCGTTCTGGTAAAGCGAGTTTAGCATTTGCGGTCCGTAGCGGAAATACTTGGACAAATATCACGGACGTATACCGTTTATTTTGGCAGATAAAAGAGATAATATCGTCGGAGAAATCGTAGACGAGTGTGTGCGTGAATATCAGACGCAGACTGCGAGTTTTGATGAACGCACCGGCTTAAAATAATCAGCCGCTTACCTTTTCTACTCCAGACAATTACCGGAAATATCGAGTGTCGTGAAGTCTTTAATTCCGGAAGTTAACATTTCACAGCACGCACTCGGAGAATTTGACATTTTCAACTTGAAGTGCCACCAAGAAAAGCCATGACGGACTACCCTTCAACTTTACGATTATTAGTCCGCGGGAAATAACTGACCTGATTTTCTTAGCCTAGTTATATCGACTCGTCCGAAGCCCCGCGCGATCCACTATTTCTAAAAGCTCCGACAGACCTAGTAGACTTCTTCCTACACGAAGATGAACTCCGAATAACACAACAAACATCAGTCCGCCACAATGACAATAATCAATCCTATCAGTCGTCGCGCTTGTTTCAAGATTCGATCGGCACTGCGGTGTCCGTCTACGTACGTGAAAAGGAGATTGTTGGCAGGCGGGCAAGAAAGCTCCAGATGCTCGGATAATAGCACGGTGGGATTAAGCTACCAATTTGATTCTGGCGTCACGAGATCCAAAAGTGGCACTGCTTGCTCCATAATTATTCGGGAGCAAGTCTCTCTCGGACGAAGACGTCACAAGTAGACTCTGAGGTAATAATTTCGGGAATGGCTTCTTCGAAATTACTGATTCTTGTCTGTTGCTATCTGTCTGGCTTGGCTCATTTGCCGATATTTATTATACTCTTGCCATCACGCACGGTACTTTATTAATGTGCCATGACAGATCCCGTGACCCTCGTATCCAACGTATGAATGAGGCCGGTAGCTTTAGTGGCCAACAAAAAAAGGTCAGCCTCTCTCGACGTCGGCGGCGGGATCAGTGAGAGTATCTCTGTATTTTGGCTGGAATCCGTAATGTTCTCCCGCAGACCCGGCGCGCGTCGATTACGTCATGAATGAACAACTTCTCACACGGTGACTCATATCCTTTTTCCCCGTAACTGATTCACTACTGGTCGCCCAGGCATTACGCGGCTTTTCACTTGCAAGTTGCGTCGACTTCTCGCGAACGACTTGGAATGATTTCTCGTACTGAAGTAAGAACGGCATCACGAAGCCTCAAGAGTACTTCAGTCCCTGGTTCCTAACGATTCGTAGCACATCACGAACGTCGACGTTCTCCTGTCGTATTTGCACTTTTAAGGTTTGCACGGAACATACACACGGCAGATTATGTCTTGTAATGCTTTTAGGCGGCAAGGCTCAGTATAAGCGCGTGTCGTGTTCCAAGTAGCAGTTAAGCCCTTCAATCTCTTGGGCTGTATCAGGCACTCCCACGAAAATTGCGTGCCGTCGTACCGAGCAATCGACGAAATCATCATAAACACGTGCCTCGTGGGTTATGGACGCGCGAGCATCATCTGATAACAGCAGTAATCACGTTACATTGTCACACTGGACGCTCATAGTTTTTATCTATGATACACCACGTGCCCTCGAACTGAATCCTAGTCGTTTTGTCGGCATTCGAGAGATTTCAACGGTATCGGTATTGCCTTCGGTAAAAATGGAATGGCTGTATTATCGTGATAATAAATGTTGTATCGACAAAGCATTTGATTTGGAAGGCGGTTTACGGAAGACAAATCATATACAATGTCGAGTGGTATATCGGCTGCACGAACAAGTCACGTTATGTTCGCTGGCCTACATTAATAAAAGTCTTTACATTCTTTTAATTTGCTAGCCATTCAGGCAAGCATCGATCTGCGCTCGATTGTACATACCGCCCCCAGGCAGATAGCTGTACGCGACTACGATTGCAGGCTATAATCTGAGAGAGGAAAATTCAGGAAAATTGAAGCACGACAGAAATACACGGCAATACAGGCGCCAATAAATATCACAAGATACGTGTATATGAGTGAATATCGACGAAGAAAGCGAATGTTCACAGTTATGCCAGCTTGATAGAGAACCATGGAAATACCTTGAACATCGCGAGCAGCTGCGTGGCTCGAGGCAAGGCCGAGTAAACGAAGAAGGAAAACAAATGTGCGTCGTCATTGGTTGGCGATACTAACGATTTTATTGGGACTTATCGCACGATTGCGACTCGAACGAAGAATTCTACTTCCCGATGCGCCAGTAATCTGGGCACCTGTGTGATGCGTCGTAATTTTCAAAGAAACTTCGTAACCGTGGAACCTTACAATTGAGAAACGCGGAACCGTAACGGGCACGTTCGGGCTTAAATGGGAAATAATTGCGGGCTTACGTAAGACGATACTGTGCAGGCACTCCTTGTAATCTGCGAAAGGAAGTTTGAAAAAATGAAGAATGCGTCCACTTGTTACTATCGAACCAAAGGACTACGGTCCGCCGGAGGAAGAGAAACCATGTGCGGGGCATCCAATAAAAACTGTCGGAGAGAGATCGACTTAATCTTGGTAAGCGTCATTATAGCTGCACCGGCGCGCAGTACAGCTGAGTGAAAAACATGGAGGGAAAGGCGAAGAAAAATAACTGCTACTGTGAACAGCAGCGTCTCTCTACTCACACATTCAGTACGAAGACTGTATGGAGTGGCTTCATGTTCGCACGGCCTGTAAATGCTACAAGGTGGACTGGACTGTAAGTAGGCAAAGAGAGAGAGAGAGAGAGAGAGAACGAGGGAAATGCGGGAGTGAGATGGGGGAAGGTAGATGGAAAATGGAGTGGTGCACTGCCGGCGACACGTAGGCCGAAAGGGTTACATCGCTACATTGTCGAGCGCAGACAATGCGAACGCGGCATACAGTCGCAGTAATAGGTGTGCGGCAGAGAGAGAGAAGCGCGCGTCAATTTGGTGAAGGCGGTTACTTCAACTGCTAGTGGCGCGAGCTGTTGTTGGCGCAGGATTGCGTGGGATCACGAACGGCGTTTATCGAGGTAAAACGTTTCATCGACGAGTACGACGTAGAAACGACGAAGGAGTGGCAGCAGTGTGCAGGGTTTCCGTGTCCCTTGACTGCGAAAGCACAGGGGAGAGCAAAACGGTTCGAGTGCAAACGAGAAGGCCGGAAATGGTACCGTCAGATCGACAAAACTCGACTACTGCCCGCCGCCTTTCGCGCATGCCAGCCAATCGCACCGGATTGCCAAGGCCCGAGGCTGAGTGACGGGCGTCGAAGCACCGATTGCGACTTATCAAGATCAAGCGAAAGGCCGAAAGCGTCGTGCAAGGTCTTGCGGGAGGTGTGCGGCCGAAAATACACGGGGAGAAACATAACAGGCATCCAGCACTGTTGAGAGCGCAGTCGTGCGACTGTCTGGTGCCGAGCGCCACTTAGTGCACGTGTACTGTCGGCCGCTCGGCCGTACACTTGAGAGTAAGTACACACAGGTGGTTCCCTGCGTGATCTCGCTATGTGTTACCTCGTAGCTCTTCGACACGCAGCCATCGCCGATCGATCACACGCACCGGGAGCCTCGTGAGGCCGTTCCGCACCGGCTGACACGGCTTCGGCCATCGTTCTTCCTGGCCAACTTTTCGCCATTCACTACGCCGCTTGGCGTATCGCACTTAGAAACCGAACTATATGTATAACACGGAAATGAAAGTCTCCCCGCGGACGATTTAAAAGGCTGCTGCTCCGTGCGCCGCCCCGACCAACGTACATCCCATCCAGGCACGCGGACGCTTTTCATTAGTCTAACGGGTATCACTGAATCGATCGGACACTAGCGGTAGTGCGCGACGCGTAGTACCGATAAAACATTCTTCAGGGAAATCGAGATGTATAAGATTTCTCGTTAGGATCGGTTACGATTATAGTGCTGAGTATGAAGGCGACGAGAATGGTGGTCGGTGGCTGTACGGTACTGTTCCATGAAAGCCGGTACTGTGCCCGCTCGCGATCTGGTTCGCGGCTATGAGCGGGGAGGTAGCGGTGTATGCTGGTGCCTCGGCGGCGGAGCTCGCGGAGAAACTGCTTGAAAGTCGCTTCGACAGATCACGGGAATCGCGAAACGGCATGGGTAGGAGAGCCGGATAGAGATGGTAGGCGTCCTGCAGCTTGCATTGGGTTTTATGACTGCCAAGGTCGGCTTCTTTCCATAAGAATACAAGTGTGGATGTCTCAACGAGTGCCGCCACCGCCGCCGCCTCCTCCTTCAATTAGCAGGAAGGAGCGGCGGTAATGTGGTCAGTTAGCCGCAAGCGCTAGTTGCACCATGATGGAATTATCGCCTCCCGGCGAACGCCCAACTTGTAAGCGTTTCCGAAACTCACTGACGTCCTTTCCAATATTATCGTATCTGATGCCTTATCGCGTGTATCATAATCGACAGCAGCGCACGATCGCTGCCGTGCATGAATGCATTATTTTACCGTTACGCTCGAGTATGCGAAGACAAGTTTTTTGCGCTTTATACTTCAAGTATATTTATAGTGATACTTGTTAATTATTTTGTACTGATCAGAAGTGATTAGGGCATGAACATTTAGGAAGTGGAACCGGGCCAGTCTGGTATGGAACAGGAATAATAATTACCTCACGGCTAGACCCGATTTAATTTTACTGCGGTCAATGACCAATCGATGATTTCAGACGCGTGGTATAGCATAATAGAATCATGTCAGCTATCAATACGATCTCACGCTAGTTATATCCATGCAGTATCACGGCGTCACCAGGAAAGTACGTGCATAGTATAAATGAGAATGTTTTACCGATTAACAGAGCGGCCAATTATCTCTTATGCTCTTTGATACTGGATCTGGGATCTTTAGAGTCATGCTCCTCGTACACACTGCTCTTTATACTCTCGTGGAATTGGGGTTTTGTCGGATAAACTGTAACATGCAGGGCATCGGGAAAACTACAAATATGATTTGGATGTGATACTTAAAAGTGGAGTGACAGTAGTGCCCCCACAGAATGAAAGATTGTAAAGTGCTGTTGTACTCAATGTGCTACTTGGATTATGTATTACTAAAATTATAATCTTGACCTTCGACTGATTTTGAAATTCTCGCAATCGAATCTCGTTCCCGAAAATTTATGAGTCACTGACATTCGATAAGTTTATCTGTTGCATAACACTTAACGCATTAATTTCCCGCCGAGATCACATGATACATAATCCAAGCCAAAGACGCATGAACCATAACTTTACAATTAAATGAAAAAATGTTAAGTTTGACGTTTGCAATAGTCAATGTTTGAACGATTGTAATTAACGTAAAATATGAGAATGAAGATTTTAAAACACAATATCCTCCAGGCTGTTACAATTGAGCGCTGATACCAAGTGAGTGCATTTCTGTTTAAAGCGTACAATTACAATGGTAATTTTAGCACAGTCTGCGTGATACACATGAGACATATAATGCACTTGTACGAAAATAGTGACACACGAACATAGAGATCGAGACGAGGGAGTGGGACGATAAAATCAATTCCACTTATGGCAAGCGGCTGCTATTGCTAACAGCCTGGAGTACTGAATCTTAACTAGAACGACTGGTTCGCGGAGAGAGAACAATATAATGACGAGCGGAAAAGTTCGCAAGAACGAAAATTCAATCGTCCCGCAGATGAACCGTACCTTGTTAAGGCGCTGGGCAATTCGACCTTGACAGGTAGTCTTAGTTTATGCATTTTACTTTTATACGTACACTCACTGCTAGATCATTACAATGTATTTTTCACTAATCTTTGCATATACGTGCTGGAGAAGCAGGTGAGCTCGCTAAGAGAGACGAAACAGAAACATAACCAAGTGCGTGCGCCAGCCTGACTCTCTCTCTCTCTTTTTCTCCCTGGATATACGCACGCACGTTTTCACAGAGAGACAGCAAGTGCGAAGACAGCAAGGCGAAAACCACATGTACCAAAACAGCACGAGTTAACTAACCAATTAGAACTTCAAGGAGGAGGAGTTCTAAAGGGTAACTTTACATGGACACTGGCCGATCAGTGATTCCTCTCCTGGCCGCGATCATTGATGGATGCTCGATGACTAGATCTACGACGCAAACTCATATCACAAGCACTTTGTCACTTCAGTCTCGAATACCGCTGCGTTCGCTCGATGATCACACATCGCGCGCACTCACGTCACATTTGGCTTCTAGTTCTAGCCACTCTCCTCAGATTCGTCCATTCCTCAGTCGCGTGAAAAAGCGAGACTCGAAAATATGACAATGAAGATGGCCACCGAACGGACGGTCACTGCCACCACCACGCACCGCCGAGGAGCGGACTATCCCGGGACACTGTGCAACAGCCAGCGCGATAGCCAACAGTGCCTTTTCTCCGACCGCGCGACTTTAATGAAGGCTCACCCTTCGAACTACACGCTCGTCACGGCAAGCATGCTGATCGCTTAACCAATACTTTCCTCCTACCGACTGTTGTTACTAACTCCATTTTATCGACGCACCCTTCTGGCGGTAATTACGAATATTCGAAAGGTCATCGAGAACAGACTCAATGCATCTTAACTTGACATTACTTATTACATCTAACGATATGCTCTCCCGCCACATGCATATGCACAAGTGTTCATTCTTATGTGAGGCAATTTGGTCTTCGCGCGGCATGTAAATTAAGACAATCAACTAGCTTGGACATAGTCATAGTCTTATTGACACTTAGATTCTCGAGTCTTTACGATGTTATTGTTGCATCCCACACTTATCGCGTTGTGTCTAATTGACGTGAAAACAAGTTGATGGAGCGAACACCTCAACATTATCCGCACCAAGGCCCGTTATGAATGAAATGATAAGTAACAGTCACGTACGGAATTGCTAAATAAGCTTAGGCTTACTGTCAAACACTGCAAGTACGTAAGCAGCTCGGGAAGAATTTGCGATTGCCAGACTTACCTAAGGAACGCTTTCCTCCAGCAGTAATCCGTCTCGATTACGAGCAGCTGTAATTTCATCATATACGTCGACGTTGCCCAAGGCATATAAGATTTCGTTGGACACGCCAGCGGTGTTCGCCCGAACACCGTCGAAGAGTCTTCTCACCCCCGCGAGCTTTCGAAGCGTATGTTATCACCAGATTCAGGGCGCAACTCCAGGACGACCCAATTCCCGATGCTCAAGCGTCAATTAGACTGGCAGAAGAGTTTTCTTAGAGGATCTGTCTGTCTCCCTTGCCAGAAACAGGGAGTTCCGCTTCCTGTTCCGGGCACCTGCCTTCCGAAAACCACTCGCTCGACTTGGAGCCCCGATCGCATTCACAATGAGTATTGCACCGTCGCGCACCACGACATATTTTGCAAGCGGCCGCTTCCTCCCTTTTTCCTGTCGCGTCCGTAGCCCTTCGTTAGGCAGTTCCACGACTCTCTCCCCAAGACTCGGCCCTCCTGGAGAAATGTTCCGCGGGCAGGTGCCACGGTTGCATCTCGTGTTGCCGCAGCGGAACTTGGGCAGTGAACGAAATGACGGAGCGGAGCTGCCTCGAGGTGGCGAGCAGCGGCGCACGGGCCTCCCCAAAGGGCGCAAGCGCTTCCTCATGGATCGCGTGACCCTCGCACAACCCCCGTGTCTTTGCAATTTTCTTTGAAACAAATTTCTCCTCCGTGAATATTAAAGAATATCCTTAAGACGCACAAATGTACGATTTTATTCCAATACTCCTCCATGTGTTAGAACTTAGAACTGTGAACAAGAAATTTACTGACCCGGGATTGAATGTTTTGGTGTCTATCTTTCTCTATTATATGATATAATAATAAAATCGCAGTATATAATGGAACTTGAATACTTCTCGGCAATTGGGGCAGTATGTATAAATGGCTCTGTGTGTGGGAGCATGCAATTTCAATGCTATATTGTGTAATGCACTTTAACTCTGAGCCTGGCCTTAAAAATAAAAGCCTTGAAACTACCAGTGCTTTTATCACCACTGCCGCCCCTGCCAATGATACCAGTGACGTCACAATGGGACCCGCTCCATTCACGAATGTTCGATGGCTATAACAAGTTAAAAGGCCAAGGATCTTCCTTATGAACTAGAGAATCTAATATTGACTCATTTGCTATTTCAATTTTCATAAACGACTCACTGCACAAGCACACAACAATGTGGATAATATATAAATAAATTCCGGCCTTCTATATATGTTTTCTTGCGATAGATATCCGAAACAGTACATCTAGTGTGTTTAATATTTGCTTGAAAGAATAGAGTTGCGTTAAGCACAAATATGTCCTTGCACTTTAGAATTCAATATCAGATAATTATACATGAATAAATTAGAGAAAAAATAAGAAAAATATAATATTAGTTAAAATGAAAGCAGCAACAAATTATTATACTAATTTAATAATATATATTAAGACAATGTTAACATAAACGAATCGAATTATATATATATTTACGATATAGAAATGAAATGGAACTTCATCTTCATGGAATTTTATCAACCTCAATGTATTTAATTTTCAACTGAAATACTGCAATATTACACACACTTTTGATGGTGCATGAACTATAATATAAGACCCTATAAATGCGTATATTCTAATAGATAGAATTTATTATTATATTGCAGATACTCACTGCAAGCACTTGATTTGAATAAGAGAGCAGCAAATATGGAATAATACTGATAATTGTACAGAGATAAGGGCTTGAATCATTTAAAAATCCATATTTTTAACTTATGATAAAACTTGTTCTCGATTGGTGAAGTGAGCAGATGAAGCGCCAAACATAGTTTCCCTTAGGAATGAAGAACCAATCATGCAGCGCCTTTTATACACCTGTGTGGGTACGCAGCTGACTGCCTTTTATTTTAACTTTTCGCCTGTAACCTACCAATCGTGAAACAAACATAACAGTCATAAGGGTGAAATAAAAAGGCGAAGCCTATTCTCTCTAGCTACCTAAAATAGACATCTAGGTATACAATGGTAAGAAAACTGAACTCGGAAAGTTGAAATTGTTACACGTTCGTGATCTGCGGTTGAAATAACCTTAAACTACTTGGCACTCACTTTGCAGGACGTATTTCTTATGATTAGGCGGAAAAATACTACCATATTCACGGATGCAAAAGAAACAACGACTGTTCTCGAATTAAAGAAGATCATAGAAGGTAAAATTAATATTTCAGTTTTAGATCATAGCAGTCTAAGGGTGTTATTTGACATGTCATGAGTGAGACACATCAATTACAAGTCTGTTTGTTTTGTAGGAATTTTAAAAGTACCACCTGCCAATCAGCAACTCTTTAATAAGGATAATGTTTTAATGAATGATAGCAAAGTGCTATCTGTTTATGGACTAACTTCAGCAACAGCCAAAGCGCAATGCCCTGCACTAGTTGGATTAGCTATTCGCCAGAAGAGTGGCCAGTTCGAACCCTTAGAAATGACACCATTTTCAATACCACCTGATCTTCCTGATGTCATGAAACCACCAGAAACTAATGGCCAGGAACAATCTCCTTGAAATAATGCTTGGCATTATGAAACTCAAAGCAGCTCAAGGTGGCAAAGAACTTGTGCAAATGCTATGTGAAATTACATATACACAGTTTATACAAATATTTATAATACCTTGGACAATATTGGCAACTAATCAGTTTTTTTATTTTGAAAGTCAATGGAACAGGTACTGCACCGTGCCTCAATAATTACCTGAAGATGATAACACACTGAAAACTGTATCAACAAACATGGGTATTAACCAGATTTATTATATGCTTTAGTTGTAGAATATTTTGTTAAAAGCATCAGGGCAAAATAAATACCTCGTTTACTTATCAATAATTTATCTAATACCTTACGTGACAATGTGGTTTTATATTTTCTAACTATGTAAAGTTTGTGTAATTGCGGGTTTGTTTCAGTTTTAATGTAGCATCTTCCAGTTTGTAAAATACAAGTTTTTGTGGAATCTCCAGGTGGACATATAAAATTGATCCACATATGTATTGTAAAAGTAGTCTGAATTCGATTTTACAATCGCGTAGTGGAAATAAAAAAATGTGATATGGCGTAAACACAAAACTTTAATTTTAGTAAGTCCATTTAATGATTTTTTTGCCTAATAATAATGCTTGTGATAAATTGCATGTTTGTTTGTATACAAATTTTGTAATTTTTATTGCCTTCATTATTTACTTATTTTGAGGCCTATATTATCAAAAAAATGAAGGTCAGGAAAATTGATTGTTGTTTGTCACATTAGAGAAATGTGAGGCGGTTACGACTTTTACTTTATAAGTTTAATCGTTGAATCCTTAGAATATTATTGTGGATGAAGCAGAAGTTCGTACTAATTCTTATTTTGTAAAGTTTCATAACTCGTAAGGCATTTTAGCAATACACTTGTAATACCAGCAGTTTATATGCGAGCAACTTGTACACCAACTGATTGATATATAGTCTTTCACATATCCATGAGAAACAATGAATTAAATTATGCAACAGAAACCCCTTTCTTAGATAACATTTCATCAATAAAGTCTTCATAAAACTTTTTGGAACTTGGTATATAGTGACCCCCTTCATGCACTATCACTTTTTTGTTACTAAATAAGTCACTGAGTTCTTTAGCCATCTCTATAAAGTGAAAACCATTATTGTGATGAAGATCTAAAATTTTCATTAGTGTTTTCATATCTTGCAATTACCATACCTGTTGGTATAATTTTGTCACTTGTCCCATATATATGTAAGGAAGGTATATCCAACTTTTCATTATAATATTTGGCATGTGGTGCACAGAGGGATTTAAAACCAGATATAAAAATTGCAAAACTAAAATTGAAATCTAGTACTGAAAACAAAGAATTAATGTAAGTAATAATATTGTGATTATTGTGCCTTTATTTTCACAGTGATGATTAATGTTTAGATCAATTGCAAATGTAATACTATTACATTTTTGTTGTTGTAAATTACAGAGTACACTTAAAAAAGATGCACCCTGTGAGAATCCTAGTATACCATCAAAAGGGCCTGATTCCTTGAATGTTTTTTGCACTAATGTTAAACTTTCTTCAAAGCCAACTAATACTTCACTGTCAATAACTTTAAACACTCCATCGTTTGTACTAAACCACCAGCCATATACTGTAAAACCAATTCCTTTAAATTATATAAAATAGCTCTCAATTTTATCTGATGAACCCCTACCTGTGCTCCCAGCTTCAGGAACATCATCTCCAAAATTATTTTTCATTGACACTTCATGTGGCGCAGAAATAAATGTAAAGTCCACTTTTTTTTTAAATCCTTTCCTCAAAGACCCTAATTTACCTTTAAATATATCTTGCGATTGCGCGTACCCGTGAATCGCTAATATCTAACCATAAAAATGTTTGTAGTTACAAATTTACATTTGCAGATGCGAAATACCAAATAGCGATAAGTATCACGTACCTTTAATTTATCTGATTTTTGATCCATATCTTAAGTAATAGTTACGGTGTATATTTTACAATATTAAATATCTATGTTAATTACTAATAGCGTACAAATCTTATACTTTCATCAGTGACAATTAGAATAATAGATAAGCATTTCAGAAATATATTGTTTCAATAATGATTCGTCGACCACGTTATTTTGTTTTCATATATGATCATCAATTGATGTCACCAAAAGTATACTGAGTAGCGCGAATCGTGATACACAAGACGCACGAGAGTGAATGTCTAGATGTCACACAAAACTGAACTGTATCTATCATAGCTTAACACATAGAAAATAAACCACTTTAGAAATGGATGTTTTGGTATAGATTTTATGTTTCAGTATATTTAGTATGCTTGCTCTAAACATATTTTTCTATTCAGGAGCTTATAAAAATATCTCCTATTTAAAATAAAATCATTATTTATAACAAAAAACAGAGTTTATTGAATAGGTGATCACAATGAGAATCTGTATAATACATTAGGTTAAATTTGTAAATTACAAGTCACTGAGATCCACTGCTTCAACTTGTGCGCTGATGCTTTCATCACTTTGTATATTTTCGGTATCCTGGCATTTGGAAACCCTAGGAAAATCTAAATTTGTCCAAGATCCAGCCTCGGCTTTCCTCAATTTGATTTCTACTTTTGTTGGAAGCATACTGACGCTACTTTTAAAAACATCCACAACCTACAAATGTAGAAATTCATATTTCAGAATTTCATAATTTCATTGCAAATATAGAAATACAATTCTAAACAGTATACTTATGATTATACTCACTCCTCTTAATTCTAAGTCAAGATCATATCTAGTATCTTCTTCAATAAGGAATAAATCTACTGTTAAACGTATAGGATTTAGTTTAACAGTAGACAGTTTTGGTTCATATTTTTTGGCATACACAGAAACTACCACATATGGTCCTGTCTGATGCCAATCCATCCTGCATTCTGCCTTTTTACCAGTATTCTGCTAAATCATTTAATAAAATATCAACTAATGTAACTAAGCTAATTTCAACAGACTAAATATACTTTTAATGTAACATGTACCTTTGGTAGCCATGTATGTTTTCCTTCTGTGCATCCTGGTTGTTCCAAGAATATAGAAAAATCACTAGTTCTCTTTTGACAGCAAGACCAATATTTCAATCCTTCATGAAAAATAGGTACACCAGGATGGTGTTTGCATACTTCATCTTCAGAAGCAGGTCCCGAGTATGTTGCTTTACAAGCATTATTCCTACAACTCTGACCTATTTCCACTTTAATATTACCAATATCTTTACTTTCAGCTGCACTTAATCCTTTGATTTGTTCTAAAAGGGCGGGGGATACAGTAGGAACTAAAGTCATTTGTGGAGAGTCGAAGGGAGGCCTCTCTAACGACGGAGCACTATTAAGGGGTTTGGCAATCACTTCTATAATTTCATCCGTCTTAGACTTGTCCACTGGAGGTTTTTCAGGTTCTGGTGGCTTGATATCAGAATGTACAGACTTTGTGCAACCTCTAATATTTAAGAACTCTGTGAAATCAGAGCATTTCTTGTTACAACAAGACCATCCCTTATATGTATCATGAAACACAGGAACACCAGGGTGATAAACACAGTCCTCTAAAAAACACAAATATATAAAGATTAAGACATAAATCGACTGTATAATTTGTAAGTCACCAAAGAGTACTATCCGATAAACAATAACAAAATGTACTTACCATCTTTGTTATTATTCGGATCAAATTTCTTGCCGCATCCGCGGTTGTAACAGTGTAATAACTTAGCGTCTCCTGTCATTTTTAGCAAACTTTTGACAAAGAGACTAAAAATAACTTACTGCTAAAATATGATTATTCCCAGTAACGAATCGCCAGAAAATGCACAACAGAATGTGTATCACTGCATATAAATATTGTGTGTACACTGGCTGTGTACCGCTTTTTTAGATACCATCCGAAAAACCTTCTCGTATGTTCTAGACAGTGCACTCGAATGAGAGTGTGCTTGTGAACATAGTGGGGCATTCGTTGTTGCTATGGACACGAAGACGCTAAAGAAAGTCGCCATAATTACAATGTGTATTCAGGCTTTCTTATACCGCGAATTACTCATCCAACTATCACGTTGTCCCGATATATGATTTTGATGAGTCATGTATTTTGTAATTGTAAGAAAAATAAAGGAATCTGTGTGTCCAAACTGCGCATATGCACATGCTTATCCGTGATTACATTTGAAGCAAAGAATTCGCGCGCTGTGTCGCTAGTGTCTGGTGTGGCGGAAAAGGGTTAGGTGGAATGGAAGGAGACAACCGTGTATGAAGCCTCCTTGCTGGACGATGTTAGTTTCTAGCAGTAAGTATCTATGAATAAACATTTCTAACGTGCCTTGGGAGAGGAAATAAGTTTTTATTACCGAAAAGTAGAAACTCATATTTCTACATCTTTGCCATCAATAATACATTGTGTATTACAACATTCAGACAATACTTAGCCGTGCGCAAGCTGTTCAAATATATCTATAAGAAATCATTATACGATTGTAAATTGAAAATATGCTGTGATTGATTATTTCGACATTGAAATAATAGTGTACATTTTTCGTTCTGTCAAGAAGACAAAAATTGAAAAAAACAAATAGTAGAACAATACATTTAGTCTTTGGATTGCTGGCTACTGGAACTCGTTGAACGTGAACGACGTTTAAACTTCGGTTGAGCATTAGCGTCCGAAGATCCCTCGTTCTTCCTCTGTGGTTTTTTGTCGTAACGTGAATTAGCATCGTTGTCGTGGTGAGAATTAGAATTATTTGTCCTTCTATAGTCATTGCGCCTGTCGTAGTACCGATAGCCATCTCTTCCTGGTCGATTCATACGGTAATTATCCCTTCTGCGTGGTGAATAATTTCTTCTGTTTCGTCGGTCGCGACTATTCCGTGTGTCATAATCTCTGTCCCGTGATCGTCGACGATCTCTTGACTTGGAACGACCGCTTCCGCGTCTTCGACTTCTGTCTCTAGAATCATGCCGTGTCATCTTATCGGAGGGTCTATGCGAATCACGTTTCGAAACTCTATCATTCTTAAACTTTCCATCTTGTTTGTCTTTGGAAGCCACGTCATTTGTATCTAAATTTTCATTCGTGTCTTGGTGATCTTCGTCGTCTGTTTTACCACTTAACTTTTTTTCTTCTGTCTGTTCGTTCTCCTTATTTTCCAATTCTTCCGGTAATTCTACATTATTGTCGAACTTGTCAAGTACTTGATTATCATCATCTGGATTTTCACCGAATTTCTTAAGCCTGTCCAGTTCACGCTTTTTTTGTTCCTCCTCTTTTTTTATGCGTTCCTTCTCCATCTTCTACAACGTGAGTAGTTACATGTTGCGCATCTTAATATTATTCAGACATTTAGATTAAAAATGTACCTGAAATTCGTGAAGCTTTATAGTCCGATTTTGAGCTTGTTTCCAGTGAGGGGGTGTTACACTTCTTGAACGGCTGCGAGACGGTGTCCGATAACGCTATAAAATTATTTTATAATGTGTAACTGACAGTCTGACCTAGTGTCTTTATTAGCAATAGTACGTATTTCATAAAATTCTTTGTCTGTACATACCATATATCACCATGTAATATGTGCAAAATACTTACGAATATGCCCCTTCCTTTGAATACTCGACCAGTTTTTCGATATGTTCGTGCTCGGTCTCTTCCGTAATGTTGCCTAAATTCTTTTTGATTGGCATTATTAGTAGGTCCTGCTCTGTACAAAAACTTATTTGCTGGAACTTCGGGAATTTCATCAGGATCAATTTTGGTAACGGAAACTAGTGGATGAGGTGTGCTACCATCATCTTCGTTTGATTCTTGTAATTCTCCATCCTCCGATTTCGCCCTCTTTTTGCTATAATGAGAATGTGGGTAGTTTTCAATAAACAACTGTTACATCTTTCGATATTTCTGTTTTTGAAATACCTCTTCTTGCTCTTCTTTTTCTTCTTTGATTTTTCATAATCAGAATCAGATTCAGACGAACTACTTTGTTTCTCTCGTTTTTTTACTGCAAATATTAAGTTTATTTTGTGTAAGTGTAAAATATTTAATGATTTGAAGAAATATTAGCCATAAACAAACCTTTGCTTTTGACCTTTAAAACAAGTTCTCCACAATTTACAACTTTAGCATCTTGTAAAGGACGGGACATGCGATCTACGGGAAGTCCCTCTATGTGTGAAACAACTTCCTGGCCAGACACTACTTCTCCAAAAACCACATGGACACTGCAATTTGGATACATACATAAGTTTCGGGATATTAATTTGATGCACATTCAAGAAGAGTAAACATAATAGTCCTTACTTGTCGAGGTGAGGCGCTGGTTGTGTTGTACTACAACAACAAAATATGATTAAGGGGATGAGAGATGAACAGAAAGAGCCAGCTTTCATTGGTCATTGTGTTGTAGTAGTGGTGTGCAGACCCTTCCCTCACGACTACACAGAAACATCGCTAAGTTATTCATTCCTCCAAATGGATCCTCACTTCTATGCTGTTTCAAAACTTTGTAGGATTCTTGGATTGGTTTAAATATTAAGTATGTTATATCTCTTTGTGTTTGATAAATAGTTAAAATATTCCACGTTTACCACTCAATATACGAAGCCCCTTGTAATACTTGTCATTTGATTAGTACGTACATCTCCTACTAAAAACTCATTAAAAACAATGAATCCCGAAAAGTATTATCCTAAAAAGGTGTTATGTCAAATAACATAAAGCTGCATCATATGCTTCTGGCTTTACCTGAGAAATATGAACTTACAATATTATGAAAGGAAAATAGCGCGATTGAACTTTTTACACCTGTGGTTAGAAATTTGCATTAACATATCATTGCAAAATTGTAATTGCATGCACTTTAGACAACTGTCTCACTGCACAACCCATGAGTAATTAATTCACAGTCATGTGACAAAAGTATAGTGAATTCGTTTCATCAATTTCGGTAAGTCAATAAAAATACAGTAAACATTATCTTGATATAAATTACCATAGGATTCTCTTCGGATACTTACATAAAAAACTGAGAACCATTCGTATCTCTACCACGATTGGCCATTGACAATAAGAATGGTTTGTCATGCTTCAGGATAAAATTCTCATCTACAAGCAAGGCATAATAGATTATGAAACAAATAACAAATTTAAATTCGAGATTGGAATCTGTAACTACTATACCTGCAAATGTGCCACCATAAATAGATTCCCCACCTGTCCCATTGCCTACTGAAAAGTCTCCACCCTGTATCATGAAATCTTTAACTACTCTATGAAAAACAATCCCTTTATAATGCAACGGTTTCGTCGTCGTTTTTCCGAGGCCCTTTTCCCCTGTACATAGCGCTCGGAAATTTTCACAGGTTATTGGGCAGACATCAGCGTAGAGCTCGAAGACTACGCGGCCCATAGGCAAGCCGCCTACCTCCACATCAAAATACACCCGCGGATTTACACTAACCATTGTCGATTGCCACCTCGTCTCTACAAATTAACAACGGAATATGATACTCGTCGAGAAACACTCGTTTTAACTATTAAAAACCGAAAAACTGTTACATGCACTTGAGACACTGAACACTCCTGTCTGAGGTTACAAGTGCTTCGCGCGAATTTCTCTTGTATGGTATTTCACACACAAGGAATAACACTTGAGCAGTGCTAAAGCTATTTTCCAGCTCGCAGACACTTTCTTATCATATTAACTCGTACGTATCAGTCGTATTTTGCCCGACGTAACATAACGCTTTAACCGTGAAAGTGGGTGATTGGAGCCATGTTGTTGAATTAAGCAGAATTGGCCGAGCCGTCTGAAGCTGTGCCGTTTGAAGCGTCTCGAGCAGTCTGAAGTATCAAATGGTTCCACGTATAGAACACAAGAACTTAACAGTTGTATGATGTTGCAGCTATCTTCACGCTGGAAACATAGGCGCGGGAAATATGTAACGTTTGGCTGCCAGCTGTGCCACATACTTTGTCTGTTTTTCAGTATTTCGTGATTTCTGGTTGATCAAGGGTGGGTCTCTCCTGTTGTTGATACCCAAAGTGTAATCGGCATATACTTATATAGTGCCATTTATAGAACAAAATAGTCGAATCCTCGTGGTATATGACCTCCCGTTCTGTATTTTATCAGGAAATATCATATGTTTGTGTAAATCGTCAGATCAGATATGCGTATAATAATTCTTCAAATTCTACGTAGTTAATTGTGATGTAGTGCATATATATACTGGATTTTGTTTTTAAACCTGTGGTTCTATTGTTTCTGTTCGTGGAACTTATTTATTCATAACAAATATATATATAACCCGCCGATCGACATTATGATGACAAACACATATTATTCGAATAAATAAATATATAATAAAAACTATATATATATATATATATATATATATATATATATCTGTAGATATAAATAATAAGCCTTTAATGATTTATTCGAATCTTGTCAAAAATGTAGTGTTCTTTTTCACTAGCTGTGTTGTTTATCATGATTGATTGCACGCGTTAAAGCTAAACGCAAACCATGATTGGACATTTTTATGCGTAAATTGCGTTCTGTAGAAGTGGGAAGCGGGTTGTCGAAGGCTTTCCTTCCGGAATCGAATATTAGTCTGTGTCTGGGTATTTTTTGTATACTCGGGTTAGTTATCATAAAGTTTGAAAATAAGTGAAAATTAAATACTTAAATTTTCACGTGTATACGTGTGTTCTATTTAGGGCGAATAATAGATTTTCTGGGTAAGTCAGGAAGAAAACTGTCTAACCGTGATTATCCGTATTGGCAAATTACAGATGTTGCGTTGCTCGCCGTACAAAGAATCGAGCAGTCTCTTGCCTAGAGAATCCGAATCATGACTAAAGCGGAACGGAGTGCCTTAAAAGAGAAAAGTACGCGCAAGATTATTTTGCATTTGGAAACACATGCCTTTTCGTACGATAAAAACCTATTGTGTTGTGCCCGAGGAAATACATGGACGTAAACGTTATTGTGGGTAATGCAACGGTTTCCTTCGTGTCGTAGGTGCATGGAATACACAAGGCTACAAAAATATAATGCAGCCCCCATTAGCAACAACACCTCGAAAGTTACCAGTGTTTGTTTTTCCACAAGCCATCACATTCTATTTGGACGACCAGTCCACGCATAAACAGGTCTTGACATTGTATAACCCATATGATTTCCCCATAAAATTTAGAGGTATGTTCGCGATGAGTCATAGTTTCAATCATTACTATATCAATCACGAAATATGTAAACAGCATAAATTTCAGTATTATGTACTGCGCCAAACAAATACAAGGTTGTTGATCCAGAGGGTACAATTAAAGAAAGGTGTTGTGTAGACATTGTTGTAAGGCATACAGCTCTTTTATTAAGCAACTGCAATGTCACAGATAAATTCAGGATACAAATGCAAGAGCATCCAACTAAGCAGGTAATAAGAATAGGCATTGCATAAAGTATAGTGGAAGATATAAATAAAATCAAGATAAAATAAATAAATGTAATGATTTCGCATTTATGGTAGACGATTGGCAAAAGAGATGTGGAAGCAAAGTTACTCGCAGGATCTGAGGCAGCTGGAAGATCTACACCAGATCCTGACATGTTTCAACAGCTTCCAATAAATGAGAATAGACAACAACAGTCTTATGCATTAATAGCTCAAAATAAAGCACTTGACAGTGAGTACTTGACAAATAGGTAGTGAAAAAACATATTTCAAGAGCAATGAGTGGAGTAGTATACTTTTTTTAGGAGGAACAAATTATGTGGCTCTTATTGCTGGAATTATTTGCATAGTTGGATTGCTCTTACCTACAGAAGGAGAGCAAAATAATAGAGTGCCTGAGTACCTTCATCTCTCCATAAATTTCAAACTAATATTTTCATTTGTACTAGGTAATTAACTACCATCCTCTCCTTCAACAATATGTCTGTGATAAAAACCCTGATGATTATTTCTTTCCTTTTACAGGTATGGTAACAATAATTGTTTTGAGGCTATAATGTTTAAATTGCAAAGACTTTTTATAATAGCCATAATTGAAAGATAAAAAGCACAATCATTGCAAGGGTTCTTTCTGCGAAGCCTCACTTTTGTTACTGGATATACCTGTTTCTAGTCTATTGTTAATAAGCTTTCTTTGAAACCTGACACTAATATTTATTTACGTATGTCAAAGCAAATATTCTTTTAATGTATATATACATGCAATTTTACAATTGAATTAATATATGTGCTTAATCGCATTATGTACACAAAAAAGTGTGTATATATGTCTACAAAACTGAGTTGGAAATGCTCATGTCTTTTACACTGGTGAACATTACAATATGCATAAGGGTATTTCTAGAGAAATTGTTAGTAAGTTTTACTTTGAAAGATATATGTATATAGAGGTAGCATGTACAAAACATTTTAATCACAATTACTTACACATTCTAAATGACATTCTATGATCTCATGTACAGATGTATAAATGTCTTCCTATGTAAAGTGGGTTTGAATTTTTGAGCGCCTACCAATAAAATTATTCCGCATATCAAAATCTCATATCTTTCAACAGAACTTTTTGTACATTAATACAAAATTGTGAATCTCACATACGAGTTCAAAAGTGTTCAATATATAATTGTGTATTTTGGAAATAAGAGTATTGATTTTTTATTACCAATATGTATTTATTATTTAAATAAGTTACAATGAGACACTTGTGAATAGAATGTGTTATTGAATATGTTCTTGAATATATATATGTTGTTCCAAGACTTTAGTCTTACAATATTTCCGGGTTAGGGAAATATTATTTTCTCACACATATCAATGAGCTAAACATTAAATGTATGCAGACCGTTAGAAAACTGTATATTAAAAATTTCGCGTGAATTGGTAATAGTATGTCGTTTATCCTAATTACCTGTAAATTTATTACAATAATCACTCACACTCTTGAGTAATTAGTCTCACACAATTTTAGAGCCGAAGAGTATTTTTTTATAGTGTTATTGTGAACTTTGTACTCCATAGAAGCACTAGGTGGAAGGTGCAATACCCTCCTTAATGTATCTCTAATACGCGCCGTTGTGGCCACATCTGATGCAGTCTTATTCCACACACAAATTTTGTCATCCTATAATGGACAAAACTGTTAAACCTCCTTGTACTAAAAGCAATTGTAAATCCCACACAAAGATCTTACCGGAAACCTTATGGACACTACTACCCCACATATTTCTTCACCAACCATAAATTGTTCTCCTAACATTGCTAATATAAGGTTTTCCCAACATCTTGAAACAAGACCCTTTCTTAATTTTACTACCCATTTACCGCCCTTTTTATTTGCCTCATCCTGCAATGAATAATCTCAATAAATATAACACTAATTATAATACCTGGCAAGTGTATACTAATAAATAGTACTTACTTCCCACATAGGTTTGACACCAACTTTGAAAAGGTGGAAGTCTGTGAGTGTGGGTAATTCCGATGGCCGGACTAAATGACTATATAGACTCCAAAATTGTTCAACACTGGCAAATGTACCAACGAATTTTAAATTCTGGTCGTAATTTCGTGTACTAGGTTTGCCAGGACTTCGTCGACTGTACCATAATGTATATGCGTATTGTAATTTGTGCTCACTTGGATTAATTTCTATAGGAGGCTGTAACAGAAATCTGCTCTTTAGCAGAGACATCATACGTGATAATTATACAGCATGCATGATGGTGAATTGTGGATGGTGAATATTTACCAATGGGTCCCTTTCAACTTTTTGATCATCTTTGAACTGTAGGTCTTCCTCCCCATTGTCATCACTGGTCTTTAACCTGAAAGAATTTCCTAATTTTAAACATCCATTACACGCAAGTAGTAAACTGAAAATCGTTATAATCATTCTACAGGGAATACTTTTTCATAAGTAATTCTTTTGGAGATTAGTATGTATCGCCGACTCAACATCGAGATAATATACATGTGTTTTTGTTTCAGTATTTTCTATGTCACTTAAATGAATGAACATTTCATATGATTTACTGAGAAACTACGATCCTCGAAGCAATTTTATTATTTCTTATTCACAGCTCAACATCATTGACTTGCCGAGTAAAAATATTGTTTACACAAGGAAACATTACTTTCCTCGCGGGAAATGTCAGAGTTCGACACGTGATAGCGAATGAACGACTTATCAAAACAGTACATGCAATTGTTTTTGAAATAATATGAAGAGCCCCCGGTATTATTGGATCACCGACAACAAGTGACAAAAGCAAATTAATTACCGTGGATTTATATTCAAAACATGTATAACCTGCATATGGCCCATGGGGAAAGGCACAGTGAAATAATGAAAAGACTAGCTTCACTTACACTTCAAATTTATTGGACATGATTTAAGCTTTGATACAAGTGTATATAAAATACTCTTTAAAGAACTCTTTAAAACTCTCGGTTTCTCTTTTTCACACGTCGAGGTTCTCTCATATGTTTTCGAAGAATTATTGATCTTCTCCCTCCGGTGATCCTCTTTGTTGTTGCGCATGCGCCAGCTTCATGTTCCAAGTTCCAACCCATGTTCAGACTGCTCGAAATATTTGAACTGCAGCTGGCTAACTTACCTTTAGCTCGACCGGAATTCCCTGTAATATGTAATACCGACAGGACACGTTGGAGGGTTTTCTACTGTATCCTACCAGTTCCGTAGTACATACAGGGTGTAACAGATAGCTTGGAATCAGTTTTTTACCATCGAAATATCGGTAATACGGGCATTGCCTGTTTGTTTTGGTAGCCGTGTAAAGTCAAGCGCAAAGGCTGAATAATTAATTTTATCTGATTCTGACGGTTTCTTCCACGTTTTGCAATCTTCCCGATCTTTTCAGGGGCTAAAATTTTGTGGAGAATGTTCTTTTGCATCATGGAAGAAGTGATATAAATTCCAAAGGCCTAGCTTAAAATTTATGTTTTCGCAAATTTTTGCATATGTACCCCTTCACAAATTTTCAATTTTTCGAAGGTCCTCGGATTTTGACGAAACTTCATAAATCGATTGTTTGAGTATCAAAACGGATACAAAACATGAAACCAGTGGCAGAAATGCCGGAATTGTACCGAAAACACATGGAAAACCGATCTTGAATAATTCATTTTCGAGGTTTTTCCCATGTTTTTCATACTTCTCGACATTTTTCGGGGTTGAAATTTGGTAGAGAATGTTTTCTCGCATCAAGGAAGAAGTTATATAAATTCCAGAGCCCTAGCTCAAAATTAATTTTTTCGCAAATTTTGTTGTCACTTGTGTCGTGTCCTCAGCGACACACGACACAAGTGACATTACACGGCTGCCAAAACAATTACGCAATGTCGGTATTACCGATAAATCAATGGTAAAAAGCTGGTCCCATTCTATCTGTTACACCCTGTATGTACGTCGTCGTTTCAGGTAGAGGTCAATAAAAATCAAATATTATATAGGTTAATTACCGATTGAAGATTCTCATAAAGGTAACATTAACATTATTTGGAATGAGATAATTTGAGATTGTGATAATGAGATTCTTTTTATTAAGGCACACATATAAACTGCTCAAATAACAATACATATATATATTTTAAACCATTTTGGAGTATTAAGAGCTCTCACTCGCTTTTTTGGTTTTTGCTAGTGAGAATTCCAGTTTTAGTCTTTTCATAATTTCCTCTCGCTGATACATGACCTCTCTATAGCACAAAGCGGAAAATGCAATTGGACATTCGTACTGCACCGTTTCGATACACTTGGTATCCTTCTCTCCATCCTTGTCGAATCTAAACTGCGAGACGGACTCCACTAGCCCAGCAAATTGGAATTTAAAATCAGTCTCATTTTAAAGTCATGCGTACGATAGAGAAGCCAACCCGATCAACTTACAGCATCCAACATTTAAGAAGAAACACGTGTGATGTTTCGAAGTTATCAAGTATCCTCTTTCATCGGGCCTCACTGCATAATGACCATGCGCGATATTTCGAATAATTGGAATGTGACTCAAATGCTCGGTGTATTCTACAGAATATTTCCAATGGTCGTAATTCCCGCTTTCAGCAATGACATTAAAATCTTCTCTGAAATTTTTTCATAATACAAATTTTAATAATTAAACAAGAATTTCGTGAATCATACGTTTTAATTGTTACGAACATCGTAGGGTTTAGTTTTTTCATATTACTAAAGTCTGCTACGAATTCCCATACGTGCATCGGGTTGGTGTCATGCACAGTAGCTTCGAACATAACTTGATGTTTTTTCTTATAAACAAATAATACGTAAAGTGCAAAAATGGAGGCAATAATATACACGACACTTCTCGTTTTCCACTTCATTGGATTGAATCCCATCGTTAAAAGCAATACAGAGTATATAATATACCGGTATTTTAATGAACACTTCAGCCTAACTTTGGTTCACTTGAGTACTATCTGCCAACAGAGAACGAGAAATTATTTAATATATAAATCGCTATTTTACTCGTGGACATCACAGAAATTAGTGCGCTTTCTTTACCGAACACTCGCTCACAAAAACTTCATTCGATAATGTATACTTCCGTTTGTGATAAAACGCGTGCGATACTATTAGAGTTTCAAGTTTAGAAGATAGACTGCGCGGACAAGCTATCTTTCCGAGCACAGTGTGCTCCAAAACATTTCGTTTCTCTCCGCTAACTTTTGGCTCCAGTCAGCTTGACTTTGTCCCCACCAATCTCCACTAGTCCCCACCACCAAAACCCTTTCCCCTCTGCATTCCAACATGTTTTTGTATACAGTACACAGTGGTACTCAGCAGTACTCAGACACAGTTCTACTGGCTGACCAGCAACTTATAGTACCAAGTGTAATTTACTGAAATTTATAATATACAAACAAAAGTTGGGTTGAGTACATTAGTACTTTATTGTCGTATATAAATTCCTGCACATGAGCCTCCACAATTCTTGCATGCATATATTTCGACCAGATTAACTTAGGTGCACTTCTTAACTGAACGTTGGCGTTTAAATCGCCTGTACTTCTTACTGTAACTAAACGGAATAATTCTATACAAGATACTTTGATATGATACAAAAATAAAAAGTGTAAACCGTATAAAATTACAAAAATAACATTTTGTACTGTATATAACAATTCTTGTCATTTATGACATTTGACTCGCAAGTCGCGGTATAGTCATCGTGACTTTTATTTTCCGAGCATCTCTTGCGCATGCCATGGCATCAGTGAAGTTAATATGGGGTTCATTGGAATTGGCTTAAAATTTAACAATCTCACTATCCCACTTTGATAACCGCACATCAGCCATAAATGACTCCAACTATTTGGATTCCAAGATAGCTGAAACAAACATTTCTTTATTATGAAAAATATAGGAATTGTATGTATTAAATTGGCTAAGATGTTTACCCGATTCACAGATGTAAAAGGGTATTGTTCGATTGGCAGTGGCGTTAAATCATCCACGTTCACTGAACTTCTGTCTAGCTTACTCCAATTATCCTTTATCCAATGCAATTATATATTAGTCAAGCATATTATAAAAAATATCTACTCGTTCGATGAAACTTACTTTTTGCCTATCATTAAACATTATCCCAAAACGGTCTTTTGAGTCTCTATACGTATTTGGCATGTAGTTGTAATCCTTCGAAGCCTTCTTGTCTGTTTTCTTGTTTTGGGTTTCCTTAAAGTCGACGGTTCGAACGAAAGAGCTCAGCTAGAGCAAATAAAACAATATTTATTTGTATTTATTAAACATAAATGAAATTCGCTGTCAGTACTTAGGATGTTTATAAGTGTTACCCTTCGTCTTTGTGACATTTTTTCCGAACGGTACAACAGACGATGTGGAAAAATCGTTACTATATCCCCTGATAGTGTTCCATGCGCAACAGCGTTGCCATAATCACTAATCGCTATAGACTACACCACAAAAATTTGAACAATTAAATTAAGAAACTGGACTTAGGTAATAATAGTACATGGAGTACTTACGTAAGATGTGCTATTCGCAGCTAAAATCGTTAGTACTCTGAATGCGTATTCTCTGAGTGGAAGTACAAGAGAGCATGTACGCTGGAAACTGTCATATACACTTTTGTAAACAATGAATGCTCATCATATAGGGACACGATAATTATCATTTAAAAACTTACGTATACGCATCATCGAAACTGATCGCTGCACATGGCCAATTCACGAACCATGTACCATCCGTTATGATTCCCCTTTTAACGGAGGCCTGAGGCGCGGTAATATCTTCGAGATCCCAAAATTTATAAGATTTATCCACACTACCGGAAGCTAAGAACCTTTGACCATTGTAGGGCACAATTGCTACCACTGAAAAAGGGATACCGTGTCACATATTAAGTAAAGTTGCGGTCTTTTATGGAAATACTTACTACTGACTGCATTCCTATGGGCAAATATATGTTGAAAGGCATTTACGAAATATGTTGCTTGCCGCTTTTCCATTAGATAAGGTGATTTAATTGTAAGGTCCCACAACGCGATGTACCCATTAGAAAAGCCTGCAGCTATCATGCTGTTGGTATGTAAATATTTGTTTCAAAAGTCCTTTTCGTCATATCGCATGAATAATTATTATTAGTCTTACTTATGCTTGTGTTCCTTCGTCCACGAAAGCTTTGTACATTGCCAATTTTGTTCTTTAGCATCGTATATGCTATTATTTACAACTAAAGTGAATACTGGTTGAGTTTCATATACCGGGAACTTATTCTCTTTGCCTTTCTTGAGTTTTTCCAGTTCTTCCGGAAACGGTAATGAATAAATATGCACACAGCCATCCGAGCAGGCTGCAGCCAACATGCCCATTCGCCTTAGAGAATTTACATTTTCATTCTGATTATAGTTATTTAGACTTGGGTCCTGATAGCAGCCAGAAGGACACCATTGTAAGGACCATACAGTCCCGCTGTTATGAGCGATACCATACGAAAAAGAGGGTGATTCTTCTGCTGTAACAGAGCTATAATACCAATTACTTAATTTAGTATTTAAATCAATGAGTGAATATCTGTAAAATCTTGCAATACCTACCTATTATCTAAGTGTCCTACATTCCAAATTTGAATGATGTTAGGTCCAGAGTAAGGTTTCCCCACAATATATTGACTGTCCATAGTTGGGTGTGTGCTAAGAGCAATATACTGATTTGGTTTCTTTAAATATAGTGGTGCAGGAATAGGTACCCATGCTAAAGCCCAAATAGGGCCACCAACAAAAAATGTTGGCACACCTGAAATATTGTTCGTTTAATAAAATTGTACTAATAACGTTTGCCTTTTTATGCCCTCCGTATTATTAAAAATACCTTCATCGAAGCCACCCTCAAACCTCGCCCAAGTTTTCCACATATTCTCTTTAGCCTCAGCATCACACGATGTTGATTTTTTGTTAGTTTTACAACGCATTGAAGTCTGTAATTCTGGCAAATATTTTTGAGAATCCTCAACCAACAAAAATTCGTTGGGAGTATATTCATCAAAAAGTTTAAGCTGATAATGCTTTTGCTCGCTAAAAATACAAATAATAGAAGAATGAATTGAGGAAAACATGAAACCTGGTAATAGACTACTTACAATTCCATAGTCCATCGTACACTAGGAATGTATGGCTGACCAAACTTCGCACCCTGTGAAACTTCACCTTCAAGAAATTTGAATTTATTTACGAATCGGGACTTTACTGCTTCACCAGATTTTTCAGTTGTGAATTCGCGCGTTTTCGACACTTTCGACTTCCTTTTCCTACTGTTATCTTCTTCATTTCTACTATCATCAGAACATTCAGCCTCATTATCGAAATCAGAACTCCTATCATATTCTTCATCCAAGCTATGCTCTTCCTGAACGTGTTTGAGCATATTCTCTTTGGACTCACTAGCAAACTGGCATATTTTACAGAAGTAACTCTGGGGTATAAGAATAAATCAGTATTAATTTAGATTTGTAAGAACTATTAATCGATTAATAGATAATTTATAATAGTATGATTTTCTATACCTCTTGTAATCTAAAGGAGCATGTTGTACAGTGTGCACATATGTCTTCCAATGTGGTAGAGGAATATGTGCAACCAATATGTCGACAATTTGCTATACTATTAGTTTGTAATTCTTTTTTCCATGCACTTTTCCACGTTGAAGGAATTTTGCTTTTATCTTTTGATAACTTTAGTACACTTTTCTAGAAGAAAAATATTTAAAATCTGAAAAGCTGTATAAGCAAATGATATGTTTGTCAATATGATATCTCACTTGAAAGCTTTTAGGATCTTTTACTGCAGATTTATCATTATCGGTAGAAAGTATAGTTGCAGTTTCAGAAATTTTTGTAAGAGCCCTAAAAATGAACATATTATAATCTATATATTAACACAAAAGTATTATCTGTAATACATAAAACATACTGCTGTGCAGAGCGTCGCTTTGTTCGTTCATTTGAAGTATTTTCTTCTGATTTCAGTAATGTTATTCTCTCAGCATTTCTCTTTTCTGCTTGCCTATGAACTCGTTCGTGAGTTTCCAGAGACGATGGCATCATAACAGCATTACAAATTGGGCATTTTGCCATTAACTCAAGTTTTTCCTAAATGTACCATTCATTAATATTGCTTTATGAAACTAGGGATGTTGATGACATTGAGCTTAGATAGTAAATAAACCAATAAAATAATAGAAATAATAATTGAAAATACCTCCTCTGATTTTCCACAAAACTGCAAATGTGAAATGAATCCATTTACACTACGTTTGGTGGTTGCACATTGCTCACATGTTAATTGACCCTTTTTCTTATGAGCAACTGTTAATACTCGTCTCCACAATTTAATATCAATTTCAAAGTTCTGGTGATGAAATATTAGTTTGTCAAAGAAACTGTTACCTCCAAGAAGACCAAGACTGGGTGTAGGATATTCTTGATAGAAATTGCTTACCATTGGCTCTGCACCTTTTATCCATGACATATTATTATGCTTGTACAAATTATGAGAATCCCATTGCTTCTTGTCCATTGTCCCTTCACATTTGTTACATATTACACACTGTACCCACAAAAAAAATAAAAATTAATATTCTATAGCCGGTACAATTTGATCAAAATGCTTGCCTAACAGTCATCTCACATTTGATTGATTTTCTATTTGAGAATCACCCTCAATAGGTATCGCCCTTGACCCTTGTGATATAATTCTCCCTCTTCCCCTAGACTTTCCTCTACCTCTTCCTCTACCCCTTCCTCTACCTCTTCCTGGCGGCCTTCCTCTTCTAGGGAAGGCAATATTATTTAATTTCTCTATAGTACTTGTATCATTAACATCACTATTAAGACCAGAGTCCTCATTTTTTGCAATACTGCTATGATCATCTGCTATGTTATTATCTTTCAACATAGGAGAGGAGTCTGTGTTTAAATTTTCATTTACATGTGACTCAGTAGGAATAGCAGGAACAGCAGGAATAGCAGGCAAAACATCTTGATTCTTTTTCCTCTTTGATTTATAATTACTAGTGTCTTTAATCTCTGGGTTGATATCTTCTGTTTGGTCTTCTGTTTTTTGAGGAGAGATACTATTATTATGGCTTGGCATAACATGATTTTCTAAACGTGTCCGTTTTTGTACACTGCCTGACCGTTTTGTTTGCTCTTTTGTATTAATTACATCCTCCGTATTTGTATCTTGGCTATTACTTAAATTTACTTTTTCAATACTGGTTTTACGGTTCCTTCGACCCTTGACAAAAGTGTCTGGAGAAGATTTTAACACATCTTGTGATTCAAGAGATATCTGATTGTCAACTAACATTTTTATTGGGCCGGTGTTAGCTGATGAATTATCCTTAGTTGTGTTTGATACAACTTCTAACTTTCGTTTAATTCTCAGTGGAGAATCATATTCTTTTTTACAATTTAGAGTACTTTCTTCCTTCCTATGAGTAAAAATACTCTTACTTGTTGATTGCAATTGGTCCATTGAGGTATTTGAGTGTGATTGATCATTTGAGGTATCTAATTTTCTTTTCCGCCCACGTTTCTTAGGGATTTTTATCCCATTTTCCATAGAAGGACTTTTCCTTTTTTCGGAATCAGCTTTTCTTCCTCGTCTTGAAGTGTGTGGTGACTCCGATGTGTTACTTATAGCATCCTTACTTGACATAGCTTGATTCAAAGGTATATCACTTTGATTTGACAAGTTGCTTTCAGCAGTACCAGCCTCTGAAAATTATTTACAATGGTACTTAAAGCAACAATAAATGAAAAGTATGTGTATTAAAAAAATGGGTCCTACAAAATGCCTGGCCTCAATGAAACATACCTTTCTTCACTATTTTGTCCAAGCACATGTGTTTCAAAACATTTGGTGATAGAACAAACATTTTTGTGTCACTGTTTAATGAAGAGGATGACTTGACATTAAGTGGAGTTTCAAGGGCAGGAGAAATACTAGAATCTGTAGGTTTGTTGCTCATGCTGAATGAATTTGATTGATAATCTAAATAAACATTTGAAAATAAAAGTGATTTGGGGTAATAGATGGTGTGGAATAAATTGCAGGTCACGAGTTGTATCGCATTTTATTTTATCGCTTTTACAATCAGTTACATACATCATAGAGAGCATATAATGTTGTTAAAAATAATATGGGCCACAAAAAAGGGGATCAATTTGTTAATGTTAAAATTACGCAACTAGGATTTGAACATGAAACCTCCAGTTGTAAAGACAAGACCTCTACTTTCGGCACCAAAATCTTAGAAAATTTGAACACACTTCCCGAGTGGATACGTCAAGCGATACGAGGTTTTAATACTATTAAAGTTATTCACTGAAGTAAACGATGGCTTTTTTTAGATGACTTAGTAAAATAAAGCATCGGAGACTTTTAAAATGAGGCAGGTTAGGCGTAGTACGTCATGTGGAGCGGAAAGGCACGTTCTTATTTGATGCTTTGTAATTTTTGCGGTTTCTAAGAAATGGCAAACTTACCGTCTTTTTATAAACTTTATTACACTTCAAAAAAATGTAGTTACAAATGTCAAGCAGAGAGTTTGAACTGATGCATCTCACGTTGCACGTTACACTGCATGGCATGCACACTAATGCAAAACAGTTATATATCGTTAGATATAGCTGTATGCATGCACATCCATGCTTGTGTATACGATTTTGCACGCATGCGTTTCTATTTCTTGGCATGTTTTCGCGCCGATCAGCAAAGTTGCCATGATAGATTGAAAAAACAGGTAGTGAAGATATCTTTTTTTCAGTAGCCGACTTATGTGATAACTGCATGTACATAATGATTGCAGATGTGTGAATTTATCTCGGAAATATATATAGTATTTGGACATAGGTTCAGGAAGAGGTGCGATAAAAAATAACAATTTGTTCTCCGTGTAGGTTTTTATTTATCAAGATTTTATAAACTTAAACCATCCTCCTGAGGAGCTCGTTGATCTTGTCTTCACGATTGCCGAAGTCACCACCCTCCACATAGTGGTTCGTCTTCTTGCGCCATCCACCATTGGGTGTGTTGAGCTGAAGGAGAATAAATGTTATAGACGATTTGAAAGTCGCACTTAGATGAGTTCGTGTAGCATTAGACAATGCATAAGTGTTTGAGATTGTCTCGGACTTGCAATCATAGGATTGTTTGTTAAAAAGATGACCTCGTATTGCTATCCGACATAGTAGGAGGATAATAGAACGTAGTATTTCTACCACCATGCCTATGTCGTACAATTACAATGCATTCGTGTATTAATAATAATACCTTGAATGGCCAGAGGAAGTTGCTTGCATATTTGAACTTGGCTCCAACTGTGAACAGCTCATGGATCAAATCTTCTGTACAGATCATTCCGTAGCGGCCTGAAAACAATTTATTCGATGTGTAATTAACAATGTTTCTTTTTCCTGCTAATATATTTTAACAATTGGAAAAGTTGTACGAATTATTATCAAACCGTTGCAACTAATATTTTGCGAAGGTTTTCAACTATTCTATTATTTTCTGACAAGATGGAAGAGCACTAAACGAAAATACGCATCTAACACCCATGGACTTGTCAATTAAGGACACATTACACGCAAGTACTAACCGAATTTTTTCTCAATGATAGAGTTGCTTGTGATTGGAATACGTTGTCTGTTGATCTTAGCGAATCCACGTTTGTAGATCAATTCCCTCATGGATTTCAGATTGGGGTATCCCCATGTGATGTAGGGCTCCACAATACGAAGCATGTTAATGGTAGCTTTGTTCAGTTTCACAAATACACCATTGTTGATTTGCTTCAATCGGAACAATTGAAGTACCTTACGTACTTTGGGTGCAACTTGGTTCACACTGAAAACATAATTACAATATATGATATACAAGTTTCTTACAAGGTATGTGTTCAGGTATCAGCCTGTATGTATAACTCACCCACGAATTCGGATAACAAACGCAAGGCGTGCTTCTTCTGGGATGTAGTAATTTCCACGATTCTTTGCTTGCCTCATCAATCTGATCTTGTCCCTCTCCATTTGTCTGTATTCCCTCACATATTTCTCCGCCCTGTTGAAGATCACCTTCCTCTTCTTGTAACGATTCGCGCGTTGCTGGAATTAAAGATAAACAACTGTGATAACAGTTCTCTCTCCACACTTGCTTTTCATGGATGTAATACTCATGATTTATATATTACTCGGAAATCCACAGGAACAGAAATTAAATGAGAATATTAATGTATCTTACCTTAAGCGAGGTCTGGAGACGCGCAGCTTTGACTGCATCACGGCGTTTCCTCTTCTTGAGGACCGACTCGGGCACTGCCGGCAATTTTTTTGCTGGAAGGGCAGTTTCTTGCTTCCTAAACACATTTTTGTAAATATAAATCTCATGCACTCTTAACTAATAAACCACTGCTGTACACGAGTGGCATTGTACACAAATGGTGTGAAGGGTTAGATCACACGACAGCTCATTTTCCTAACACTTTGTTTACAACATGTTACATTGCCCATAGTGAAAAATTGTACGTGCAAAAGGAAGAAATCAACAAAGACTTCAGAAATAAATATGTGTTTTAAGAGTAATGTAATAGAACTAGTGGGGGTCTCGTGCCCGTCGACGATGTGGACTGTCAGTTTTGACCAGCAATTTCTAATTTCTTTAACGAGATGTACAAAAACTACAATATTCATTCAATAGCTGCGATCAAGGAATCCCAGAATATGATGGATTTCAGTCAGAATATTGAGTCTATCGTGGGATGTCTTTAGATTTTCTTCAGAGCCGAATAGCACTTACGCGTCCGCCATTCTTCCGCTGGGTAAAGAAATTCCAATCGCTTCTTCACTTCAGAGCAGTGTTATACACTCGCGCTGAAGTTGGCGCTGATGTAGCCAGTGGCGCCCCTGATGGCGGGACGTTTGAATTCGGAACAAGTTACGTATATTACTTCATATCACCAATTCGATCGAAGTGAAACAGAAGAGGTATATATATGTATAGACGGGAATGGTATATAGAGAGTATAAGTTGGTCCAAGGGTTCGTCCTTTATTTCATATGATCTGATGACACAGTCAGCCCTTACGATAATTAGACACTTGGATGATGCCGTCCGCGTGTCTCGCACGTACTATCACTCTCCCGAAGATCATGAATTTTCTTTGCCTATGATCCCAATGTACGAGAATCATCGAGATATAAGTACTCTCGTGGACAGTCGTCGACGATGAACATTCCTTCCAGCGCTCCTCTCGGCGCCTTTAATCACGCTAACATAAGCTCGGAGGTGTACACGATCGCCCGCACTATTGCGACGATGAAGTACACGTGTATGTATAAGAAAACTGTATTGTAAGAATGTTTAGAATGCAGAAGAAGACAAAACGACGAATGCGTCTGCGCTGAACTTCCAGACGAAAGAAGCATATATATTCATAATAACACATCGTCTCCTCGTTACGCGACATCGGATTATAACAGCTGGATTAAATTCTTAAACTTAAACTCTCTCACGGAATACATATATACCATATACAATTACAGTAAAGTAACAAGTACAGCGACAATACAGTGTACAATAGAGTAAAATAAAGGAGGAGCGTTTTAAAAACGTAATAATAACGTGCAAAATTAATGTGTCTCGTGTGTACGTGTGTATTACGTGTGTGGGTGTATGTTTGTGTGGCTCTGTGCGTTTAATCGAGAATAATGATAGAGTAATTTTAGTTGTAACCTACGCGCCGCGATGACTTGATTGCGGTCATGCCTAATACAACGAGAATGGTTCGGGCTAATTACTAGACACCTGTACGTCATGTCTTTCACCGTACTATTTCCATTACGTCCCGCGTTTCCCAGCTTGCCATCCTATCATTCGTTCTTCCCGAATGCCTCTGGAGTCGATGGATTTGGTCCACTTTTCTATGTCGCGTGCATTCAACTGTCCAGCCGTGGAGTTCGCACGTGTCCTGTGCAAATTGCAAAGCCGGCCAGTGTGTACTCGTGTGTACGAGCGAATGCACGTAATCTCGTGCGAGAGCGGCGGGACTGCGCATAGTATGTAGTTGCCGGCATAGCCGGGCACAGCTCTGTGGTTGATTATTGATCGGCTATCGAAATAGTATCGGCGACGTGATGCGGTAAGGACAGAGTTTCCAGTCAACGCTAAACAAATTCGGGGTGGTCATCGTGTATCGTCGACCAGATCTGCGATCGGCTCCCTCGTACCGGACGAACGAGCCCTTTCCTCCTTCAATGCTTCAACCTTACCCTCCACCTTCTCTTTATTCCTCCTCGCCCTGCTCCTGGATCGCGCGGAAACTATACAGTAGTAATAGCAAAAACGCACAACGAATTCGCGCAACATTACCATCAGCAAATCTACCTCTCGCTTTTCATTCTCCCTTTCTCTCGGTATCTTTCGCACCAACCCTTTCTCTCTCGCTCGCTTACTATCTGACTCTCTTACGCTCTACATATCGTTCGCTCTGTCTCTCGCTTTCTCTCGCTCGCTCGCTCGCTCTCGCTCGCGCTGTCTCCAAATATGCTCGTCTCACATGGATCTTCACGCTTGCTTGGGGTGCGCCGCTGGAGCCGCGGGTTCCGACCGGAAGCACGAGAGGAGGAAGCCCGTGTACATGAGGAATAGGACGGCTATCGCGATCAGCATGTACATGTAGATGTTCAACTCCGGCTGACGATATCTATTCTTGCGCAACCAGTCCAGCACGTCCAATTCTTTGTGCACGTCGCCTGTTAAATTAAATGATGCGTCGGTGGACAGTTTTTTTTATAACTTCAGGAGAATTTTAAGATTAAGACAAAAAGTTTGGAAGATGGTTTACCTCGGTAAATACTTGGAAATCGTTTGCGGAAATAGACAATGGCAGGAAGCTTGGTGACACCCCACTTCCGGGCATATCTCGGATCGGCCATTTTTACGAAAGTGATGTCCAAATTATCGGTCTCGTCATCGATAGTTTCCATTCTCTCGTTTACCTCTTCACTCTCTTCTTCATCGTGCTCATCTGGACCAGAAAGATTATTCGTCATATTTGAAAGGATACGCCTTTCATTCAAGGCATACTTACAGAAGAACACGGCTAAGAACTCATTTTCGTCCAATAACTTGTCCAGCATCTTTTTGTTCACTTCTTCGATCTCGTTTTTGATCTCGAAGACATCCTGGGACGTGAGCCATTGCAGGACTTTGTCTTCCTGCAAGAGATCGCCATCGTAGATTAAAGGCACTTTCTTACGGAAATATACGAGCGATGGCACATTGAGTATTCCGAATTTCTCAGCTGCCTCTGAGCTTGCAATTTTCACAAAATCAATGCCAAATAGATCGGCCTCGCCGTCGATTTTCTCCAGTGCTTCCATGATCTCGTCGCATTCAGGGCAGTCTTCGTCATCTATTCAAAGATATTCACATAAATAATGGATAAATTTCCTAAAATATACGAGAAATAAAAAAGTGAGGACGTACAGAAAAAGACTGCCAAGAAGGGTGACTCATCCAAGAGTCTCTCCAGCATCCTATCATTGACAGATTCAATCTCATCGAACAATTCCCGATTGTCGTCATCGATCAACCACTCGAGCACGGATTCCTCGTTTTGTAGATCACCTATGATTCAATCAAACAATTGGCATTTTTTTTATAGATTCTGGGTTAATTTAGTAGAGCGGAGACGCGCACCTTCAAATAGGAGAGGATTGCCATTCCTAAAGTAAACGAGTGCTGGAAATGTCTTAATCGAATAGCGTTTAGCGAGCTGTGGATCTTGGATCTTCACCAGATGGATACCAAACACGTCGCACTCGTCGTCGATCTTTTCTAATTCCTCTAAGATCTCGTCGCATATATGGCAGTTTTGTTTGTCTATATTATTATATACAATATTCTTAAACTTTTGATAAACGTTGCAGGTATTTTGAAAATGAATAGAATCTTACAGAAATAAACAGCTAAGTATTGAGTTTCCTCGACTGATGCTTCCAACATCACTCTCGTGATTAATTCGATTCGATCCTCCGTCTTCTGTGTAATCAGCCACTGTAGAACTTCTTCCTCCACTGATAAGTCACCTATCGGAACGATTTCATAAATGAATAAAAGCATTGTCAGAGCAAAATGTTCTCAGGCGGAATAAGCACCTTCGAATACATTCGGCATTTGTTGCTCGAAGTAAACTAGCACGGGGAAGTCGGTAACGCCATAGTCTTCCGCTACTTTATAATCCTAGATTGTAAACATATTTTATTAAATGAATCATGACATTTTTTAATCAATTCTTTTGAGCTGTTTCACTTTGTATTAAACTCACCTGTGTTTTAACAAAGGTGATTCCATGTCTGTCGCAGTCGTCGTCAATGTTCTCCAGTTCTTCCAATATGCCCATACATTGTTCGCAGTCGACGGCGTCTAAAGAGAGACTAGATCGTTATAAGATTCACAGTTTTAGAGAGAAGTTCTCTATCCGGAAGACAGCGGGATAACAGGTATAGTCGCAAAGTAGGTGGTGGTCCATGGTGGTCTACATTAGCACGCCTGATTTCCGGGCGATGGCTACTCAGGGCCGAACTAAATCTATGGAAAAATGTATGGGCAAGGCCAAAACTCGCAATCTGAAACTCTAAGCCACACGCAACATGTAACACCAAAATTGGCAAACTTGGACGAACAAAAAAGGCTGGCATGCTGATTGGGCGGGAACTCTAATGCGCTACACGGTACTGCTGCTGGTCTGGAATCTGATGTCTGAGATTGACTTTGCTACCGATGCACGTGTGTTCCTGTGTGAGCAGTGTAATTATATGCAAACGAGAGAGATACCTTTGAGAAAAGTGAAAAAGAGCTTTATTGTACATTATCGAACCTGGAGGACTTAAATTAGAAGTTCGTACAAAATTCTGTGCTGCTGAGACGAGTGTGATGCGCAGTCTTTTCATACACATGTAATATAGTGTGAGAGAAAAAATCCGTCTGTATGAATGTGTGTGAATAGTATGCGTGTCTCTGAGGAATGATGGATCTACAGTTTGAAAAAAAAGGAAAGAAATAAACAGTGAGGCGAGCATGCATGTAAACCGAGTGGAAATGATGCTTTGTGTTTGCGTGGCGTGGGAATGTCTGGAGAGAACTAATCTGGAACGTATCTCTAAAGTATCGGTAAAAGAAGAAGTGAAAATCGGGTCGGCAAATCAATCTCTTGTCTGTTCACGTGTACCATCGAGATCCTCGGTCGTTGCGTGTTCGGCAGTCCTGTGCTCCCTGTGGCGGGTCGGCTTGCGATGCATTTTTGCTTGACACAAGTCACAAAGCGTTCTGTTCCCTGCGGCATTAGCATACAGAACAACGTGTACAGCCTCGGCAGAGGTGAAGAAATCGGACGAAGACAAGACGCAAAAGAAATTGTACAAGAGACGATCAAGGCAACACGATTAAGCGCGCATATATACACTCGGCCAGAATAGAGACATTCAAAGACAATGTACAACGAGTTAATAGATTTGCGACAACATTAAAGCTTTCCATGAACAAGCGTAACGTCACAACGACATGTGTGATCACGATTGGTGCGCTCTCATCGAGTTGCTAGAATAGACGTACTCTTCGTCTGAGCGCGGCACTGACAGTTGCGTTCAGAGCAAGAATTAAGTGCAGATCAGATCGCTGCTGGCTGTGCTCAGCAGTTATTTCCTTTTTAATTACAACTAAATACATTATATACAAATAGGGGGCGGCCAGGATGGGTGGTCACCTGGAAGTGGTAGAAGAGTAAGAAGGAAATAGGGAGGTTGTGGTAAGGAAAGACAGGGTGGGTTCAGAGATCAAGTGAGAAAGTGCATGACAGGCTAGTGATACATTCCTGCTTGGCAGTTGGCCTGGGCTGAGGGACTGTCAGACTTACAGAAGTACACAGCCAGGGAATCAGATTCCCGGATCAAATTCAGAAGATCCTCCCCTTCGAGAGCTTCGATTACCTCTCCGGATGGATCCTTTTGTGTCATAAGCCATTGCAGGATCTGTTCCTCATCGTACAGATCCCCTAAATCAGAGTAGATCAACATTTTGTTAATAACAGCTTTGCTACCATTTAATACACCTTCCTCAGATTTATTTTCTATGCACCTGCATAGATGACTGGCTCCTTCGAGGACATCTTGAAGAAGAGGATAGCCGGAAGTGCGAACACTCCGTACTGCTTAGCCAATTGCTTATCGTCGATCTTGACGAACTTGATCCCAGCACCGTCAGCCTCGTCGTCGATGTGCTCGATTTCCAAGAGGACCCTGCCACACTGTTTGCAGTCGTTGCTGTCTAAACATACGTTCTTCTCTAAGCATACGTTTACCATTTGTATTGATTAATTCGATCTATTGTCGCCGGTACAGTTGTACTCACAGAAAAATACCGCAAGATAATCGGTGGTTTGCCGGACTTTATGGAACATCTTTTTATTGATGCGTTCGATATGATCGGTTAGCTCCATATTCTGAGGATTGGTCAGCCAATCGAGAAGCTCTTCCTCGTCGTCGATGTCACCATCGTAATTGATGTTCTTGCCCTTACGGAAGTACGTGATGCCCGGCGGATTTCGATAGCCGTATTTCTTCGCCATCAGCCGGTCCTTCATCCGGACGATTTTTATCCCATACTCAGCGGCCTCGTCGTCGATCAGCTCGACGTGCCGGAGTACTCGAGGACTCTCCGGATCCTCCTCTTTATCTACGATAATTCCACGGTATTGGGAGGACCCTCCATACATTTTACGTCTAATTCCATTAGATTAATGAAACGATTGACTCGAATTTTAATGGATTCCATTAATAGGATCATTTGGCTTTACTTCCTTAAATTCTCGCGTAAAGTATGCAAGTACTTACGATTGAACTTTAATAAGAACGGTTAAGATACTTACCTGAAGAGACGTAAACATTCTAAGGGATGATTAAATTGCTAGTATATTGGGATGCAAAAGTTTAGAGATAAAGAAAGAGAATAAAAAGTTTAAGTAGGATTTGTGCATCAGTTTCGCTCGAATAGAAAGTGCATAATCTCTTACAGAAGACGACGGCGAGGAACTCTTTCGTTTCAATGTACTTGGTAAGGGTATCACGATCGATCTCCTCGATGCTCTCGTCGGTCTTCTGCTTCACCATCCAATCGAGAACTTCGTGCTCATCGAGCAGATTACCTAAGTTCATAAATTTCCTTTTCAGTACACTTGGCCTACCACGAAATGCTGTACAGTCTCCCTGAACTCTTAAGGAGGTTCAAGTAAGAATGTAAAGGAGATCTGATTCAAGTTCATACTTAGGCTGCTTTGTCTGGAATGGCTAATCCAACAGTCGATAGCTTACACTACCGGTTCACTTCGGAGATTTCACGAATGATGTGCTGGTACTATTAAAAATTGACTAATAAAACGTGGTGAAGAAGAGCATCCTTGTTCTGACTGGTTCATTGGAGATAGTGCAATGTAAACGGTATGCATATGCATGTAATGTGCAATCGATGTTCGAAAGCCTTGTCTTCTTCCATAATGAGTGGAAAGTGGTGCACGCATTTGTACGAGAAAGGGGGTTGGGGGGGGGGGTGGGGGGTGGTGGTGGTTGTGGGGGGGTGTATCGTATTATTAGTAATGGTGGAACGAAGCAAATACAAAGGGTACTAATTCATACTAGGAAACGTATTTATTATCGTATAATATTGAGTTTATTATCGTACATGTTGCTCTTATGCGATATTAAAGTGGAGGCCACTGTATGATCCGTGGCCGTTTCTGCTTGAATTGGCGGAAACCTCTACGAGCGGGGTGGACTCATGCCCGATTACTGTGATCACAGATACAGTGCGAGAATCGATCCTGCGGGAAACATTGCCAAAAGCCTAGCCACGGGAAGCCGTGAGTTCCATTCGAGCTGTTTTTTTTTTCTTTTTCTGATTCTGCCTTTCTTTTCTCATGCAATCATCGGGCAATCGCGCGTGCCCGGGAGAATAGCCATAGGAAAAATTGCAACTACATATCGTACGATAACGAAGAATCCCGTTAATATTAGAAACGATACAACACAGTTTATGATTAAGTGCCACGCCTGCTGCTAGGGCAAACGGGACGGGTTACTCGGCGCGCCGTGCTCGTTACTTTCGCGTGTACGCGAGAGAAAGAGAAATGATATATATAGTTGATAGAAACGAGAAGGCGAATTCCAGTAGAAATAAATAAATGAGTGAAGAGAACATCGGGTGTCCTAACTTTCGAGGAATCCGCGATGCATCGTTCTTAGTGGATTTTTCGAAAACAACGGTAACTTGGAGTATCGTTTTACCGAATTTTCAATGCTTTTCTTTAGTACCGGCGCGTGCATCCCGGTTAAGCGAGAAGCGATTAGTGAATAGAGAGCTTGCTTCGACAGGGAAGAAAAAACGCACTTGTTCCTCGACTGTTTGCGTTTGCTGAGGGGAGAGAGTTTTGAGAGCAGGTATGTTTATGTCGCAGGCCACGATGAGAGTAGCATTGTGGAGGGACAGCGAGAGAAAGATAAAAAGCGGCGTTGCGTGCTTTTAATCAACCTATTCATGAGACAAGAATAAGAATGGATGTCGAGTATCACATTTATTGAGATATCAATCGGCCTCTTTTTCTCGATGTCAATGTTCGCCCGATGCAGTTCAGCGGTGGGAGAAAAAGAGAGAGAGAGAACAAGCTATCCCATCGTTCTAGCGGAGAGTGCCATATAAAATACAGAATACAGCAAAAAGAGTGTGTGCGTGTGTTGAGTGACATTTAACGAGCGCCTGTCTCGTGATCGAACACCATATGTCGACTTGTTCGATTCGAGAGGCGAATTAGGAGAGGAGAGAATATCCAAACAATCTCTAGTAGTCAATACGGCAATCACAAGTACCGAGTCATTAGTCACTTGTATTTGGCGTAGCTCCCGTCGAAACTTGACATAAACATACTCTAAGAGATCTGAACGTTCGTTCGGAGGTCTTGGTGATTTCAAGCCTCCTCTCGCTTTAACCCTAGAAGCCAACACGTTACGTTAACGTTACCAGATACGAAAAGAGTAAAGAGAGCATCATCACGCAGAAAGGTCAGTATAAAGAAGTTAAACGCAAAGTTGTGCGAGGTTTACTTGCATGGCCCCGATATGTACTGGACGTATTAGGGCCGGTGCGAAAGAAGATGGCAAAATATATAAGTGGGAGAGTTAAGAGTCTCGTTCGCTCTAAGGTTAAAGCCACCAGATAACATAATAATAAAGTTGTGTATCCATCGCTAATGCCTATACCGCGAAATCTAGGTAGAGCACTACAAGACGATCGGTAACGACAGCGAGCCTGCCGTCTTCCTTCGGCTTTTCAAGAGCTACCTGTGAATATATTTATGTTCATTCGTTACCGATGAAATGCAATAAAAGGGCGGTATCGGTCCATCGCGATGTTAACAATCAACAGACGTATGCATAAATATATATATATATATATATTATATACATATATATATATATATATATATAACAAGCGATCAATTGCTTGCGTGTCCCGGGTGATCGTGAAGCTCTCGATCGTATTTGCGGGACTCGAAAGATCGAGGATCGAGGCTCATATTTCTTCTTGAGAAAAAAATGCATGTTGTTTTCGCGAGATTATGTTCACCCATCAGTCTCATTCTTAATTTAAAAATGGCTCGGATATACAGGTTAAGACGAGTGTGGTACGCTCGAAGTATGGATGATTCAGGAAAAACGAGGATGAAAACGTTGAAAAAGATTTAATCTCGTTTTGTTGAAAAGCTCTTCTCGCCGAGGGGAGAATGTGTGCGTGCATGTGTGTCTCCTGTATTGTGCATGAAGTTCGCATGTGTACCAATGTTCACCGATGGCGAGACTGAATTTTGTGAGAATGAACGTGGGGCAGAGAGAAACGATGCAGTATGTGCGAGTGTGTGGTGCGTGTGTGTGCGTGTCTCGACGATAATGACGATGATGGTCGTGATGCCGGTGGGGCGACAATGGCGATGACGAAGTGTCTTCAAGAGGTACACTCGAGAAGTGCGAGATAGAGAGATAGAGAGATAGAGAGATAGATAGATAGTGAGAGAGAGAAAAAGAGAAAGAGAGAGAGAAAAAAGAGAGACAGTTTTTAAGATCTTCATGTGCAATCCAAGTGCTTGATAGTTCGTCGCTTGGTATTTCTATCTTCTTGGCTCCAATTCATCGCTCTCCTTTCCGTCTTCAACTCCGGATCAAATACCGTCTCCGGTCTTTAGACCTTCACGATGTAAGGAAGCTTGGCCATAACTGTAACAGGCCAGAACCACGTTCCAATTCTCAGTGATTACGATATCATGTAGCTACACGAGTCTTGCGTGCCCAATTCTCTCTTCCTTCGGAGCAGGTGATCTCCCGTTTGATGTATCGCGTCGTAACAATTCGATTGAATATTTTGGCTTTAAAGGGTAACTACCGGGCAACTATCGGGTGAAACTACTGGGTACATGAGAATCTCGAGAAAGAGCAAAGAAGTTATGCTGACAATGATGATAAAAAGTGAATAAAAAAGTGGATCCGTTGATGTTTGTATATTGCAGCAGCTCCTTTGTTACTCTCTCGAGTTGCTCATTCACACTTTAGGATTCGCCGCGATCAACTAAGCACGCTGCGAGACTACAATCCTCACGGTTTTACTATGACGGTGACTCGAAGACTGGACGAAGTCGAGCAAGGGTGTTTCGCAGTGTTTCAAGTTTCTTGAAAGCGTCTTGTTTTCGCCCAGAACTCGCACGTCGTGATTCTCTTCATGGACCGCGCGATTCACCTGCATTCGAGAGATACGAAGACGTAGGGTCAGGCGGCCATCTCTGATCTTTACTCCTCAGTTATTATATCTCTTCTGCTCGGCCATTTAAGAAAATCTCTGCGAGCCTTCTACCCTACTACCCCTCTACGTCTTCATTACGATGCTAATTAAATCACTGCCCAAGAGCTCACGGATGATATTTGCCCGGATATCGATCTCTCCGTAGCCTGCCTGACCAGCCGGGCTCTTTTTTTTTTATTGGCTTTACTATTGTTAGATTGTTAACATTACTTCGGCTTTACTCCTCCGGTATTAGCCGGCTTTCCTAGACAATCGCACTTGGTTCACCGGTCTCTCTTCAACGTCGTCACTTGGATCTCGTCGTTCCAGAATTCGTACCAGGTGGATGAGGCGGCATGGGCAGTGATTTAAAAGGGCTGCTTAAACCAGTTACCAGAGCCAGTTGAGATATTTACCGCTTCCGAAAAATCCCTTCTTGTTCTTGGATTGCTTGTTCTCGCCGCCGCCGCCGCCGCCGCCGCCACTGCCACCAATTTTGCTGATCCCGTGCGATATCGTCGCCGACTTTTTGCTGTCCTTCGCCGTGAGCTTGTTTATCGGCTTGAGGCCGGGCAATCCCAATTTGTCCGACCTCCCAGTACCATGGACTTTGCCCTTGTCCTTGGTTACCGGGCTGACTTTGGTGACCTTGGCGACCTTGGTGCCGCGGGCGACCTTAGCAGGACAGCACTGGTAGGGCTCATAGGAGGGAATCTTGGGTTTCGCGCTTTTACCTCCCATGCCGATGTAGAAACAGCCGTCGCCTGCAGTAAGCAAATATACATCGAGTCAGAATACAGAGAGTCAGAGAGAATAGAGAGAGATTTGTCAGAATTGGCTAGCCTACGGCTGACTGCTTCATCTCATCACGAGTCAATTGGGATGTCATGTGGGGTATCAGAACCAGAGAGTAAGAAAATTTTCGGAGATAGAAAATAAGAGAGAGAGAAAGAGAGAAGAGAGAAAGAGAGAAAGAGAGACGAGAAAAGAATATTGTAGCGGGTGAAAAGAGCGAGAATTAAAAGAAGTAAGACAGTGAGAGTCGGACGGAGAGATATACATAGAACTCAAAGATATACAGAAAGAGAGAAAGAGTGAAAGGAATAAAGAAGATTGACTCGTGAGATTTCTGTCGTTACTAGTGCAAAGAGAACGTTCCACTCCAACCCCAATTGCGCAGCAAAAGCCAAACGTGCATGTTTTTAATAAACAAGAATCTCTCGCGGCGAGTCGACGACTCTTTTGCGGCTCAGCCATTTCAGTGTGGACCAGCCTCCACTCTAATCCGATCTGATCAGATCCGCTAACCCCCCACCTTTGCGAATTTTACTTTACTCGAATTCTACACGTGTCCACGTCAGATTTATCTCAAGTTACATCATACATTTTTCAATGCTCTAGATTCCAATAAAAACTTTTCATATCCGCGCGCGATAAGTGGATGGAAAGTATTCCCGGACTGCGACGGGAGAATTATGATGCCGGTGTCGAAAGTTTGAATATTCCACGGCTCAGATTACAAAGTTGATCAGCGCGATCGCGAGAGAGTTTTTTTTTTTCGAGCAAGCCCCTTTCCCGATTTATCCTGGGCCTTTCAGGCGGAGGCTAGTCCGATTCTCTTCGACTCGGCACTCGCTGCAGACGACAGCTGTCAACTACAACAGGAGCCATCGGCTCGCTTCGGAGAAGTCATTGGTTATTACTGGGTAAAAGTGCGACTTGGCCGTCCTGGAGCTACGTTCACCATGATCATCGCTTTGACATCTTCGATTATGATGGAAATACAATTTCCACCATGCCAATTTCGGCCACTTACCTCCTTCTTGCAAGAGATACTGCTACTATTTTTTTTAAGATTACTCTCTAGCGATTGTACATGAAGCTTATTGCGTACTTTCATATTAGAGCAGCGAGACAAAAGCTTCATTGCGCTTGTATGTACATACATTTACAGCGATCTCGTGATCACGTAGCTCCATTGACGAAAGGGTATTATAAGGCAGACATGCGTGAGGAGGTTTGGTACCCCAAAGGAAAGAGATTTAACCGGTTAACAAGGATGTAGGTGTAACATAGAGGAGGGTTTATATTGGTAAGGTATGATTTGCACTTAACAAGAACAGTCAGTAGGGAAGGTAAGAAATTTCAAGGGAAAATAGTCTCATGCGGGTACGCCCTACGGCCACCAGCTCGACCGTGAGTGGCGAGCGGACAGCCACGTTCGGTTTCTCATATTTCTTTGTTACTGTCAGTCCGAATTACTCTCTACTGCTATTGTATGCCTCTACTCGTTTCGGGGATATGCCACTGTGGTATTTGCTTTTGTATTTCGTTCGCGCAACACAAAGCCCGTCACACTTCGATCTCACGTGAGCTCCTCTTCGGCCGTCCCCAGGCGTCGTTGGACTTTTACCTTTGTCCAGGATATTCCTCAGGGCTTTGTTCAGTTTATTATTGTTTGTGTCGGTTTCATCGTCGTCGTCATCATCGTCATCATCATCATCATCATCATCATCGTCATCATCATCATCATCGTCATCATCGTCATCATCATCATCGTCATCATCATCGTCATCATCGTCATCATCGTCATCATCGTCATCATCGTCATCATCGTCATCATCGTCATCATCGTCATCATCATCATTATCATCATCGTCGTCTTCATCGTCCTCATCATCTTCATCGTCATAGTCATCGTCTTCGTCGTCTTCGTCATCGTCGTCATCGTCATCGTCCTCGTCTTCATCCTCATCCTCCTCCTCATCATCATCATCATCATCGTCGTCATCATCATCATTATCATCATCATCATCATCATCATCATCACCACTATCATTACCTGCGTATTAACAGGGCTATGGGTAATACTGGGCGTGTTTGTAACTGGGTGAGTGTACCTGCGTTTTTTGTGATCGATACGGCCTCGGTCCAAGGGATGACATGCATTTTAGAATGGACAGATTATTGACGCATGACATTGAACATTTACCGCGGGATGCTTTTGCCAACGTGCTCTACATCCCCGCATTATCGTACACGAACACGTACTACGGAAACACAGAGTGGTGTGTGGGCCAGTATACACGGGTTTCAAGTTGTAGTTCTATCATCGTCAATGATCGTACCGAAGTCATAATCTATCTCTAGACTTCGGATGCTCCGGGAGTTTGTTTGGACAATGAATTCCAATTTTTATTTAGACTTTTATCGAGCAGCCGGCAATCGTTCCATTGAATCGCGGCCAAAGAAAGATCTTGCAATGATCCGGGGTATGTGAATACCGAGGCGTCTAAAAGTATCGATCGAAATTTGAAATTGTTTTTTTTTTTTGGCATCTTATAAGATGAGCAGTGGCCATAAAGTTCGCGATGAATTGAGTATTCGCCGACTTTATTTCTATTCCTGCCGATTTATTACAGGAGACTGTAATGAACTAACAGAAACAAGATAAACTTAAACCAAGTGAACCATCCAAGAGCACTGTTACGTTATTGCGAGAATGCAGCAGAGCAGCGTGTAGTGACGAGTAAGAAAATAAAAAGAACATAAACAACAGAAATGATATAAAACGAGCGCAATAGTGCAAGAGAAGAAGAAAGGGATGATTAATTATAAAGAAGCTCGCAATGTAAATGCCATTTCAAGTTGAACTCGCATTTCTGGCACGCGTTTCGATGAGAAGCCACAGTACATTGGTCATAAACCTCGTCACCGAGCTTTGTGAGATCTTTCTTTCACGGTAAAACGAGCGATCGGTTCGACATAACGCCGAACTCTCCCTTTGCCCCATTTCGAATTGCGAGAAAGCGGAATCGATTGACTACTGAGACTCGGGCAATTTTCAGGAGAGACAAAAATAATGAGGTGAGAATTTTGGGTGAGAGTCAAGTGTCTTTCGTGGTGATCATGGGGTTCGTGGTGGTGGTAAAGTGATCGGGGTGATCACCACCGCGCGAGTGCTATACTCGTAGCCCGGTGGTATAGTCACGACCGAGATTAACGTCACAAAGAACAGTACACCAGTAATAATAATCATCATCCTAGAAATCTCCTTACTTTTCTGTTCGATTAGCCATTCCAGAACTCTGTCCTCGTTCTTAAGATTACCTACAAAAGGCACACACGCATATCAGGATCAACTTAGTCCAGAAGCGAACCAAGATCATCGTTGGGGATATCTGGGGTAGCGATGTATTGTTGGGAAGAAGGATCGCAAGTTGTTCTTAGTTATACTTTGGCCTAACTCAGATTGTTTTCACGATAAAAAAAGAGGAACACCTTTGTGTACCTAGCGTGGCCCGATTAGAGAACAATATAGAAAGGACTAAATCTAAAAAAGAGGACACGAAGCAGAATATATAGGAAACAGTCCTTGTTTCCAAATGTGTTTGGATAATGTTTGCATTAATGAGAGACGTCAGAGATACTATGGTGGAAACAAAGGCAGTTCCTATGATGGGTCGTTGATTTCGTGCTGCCGGGTAAGCGGAGGAAAAAGCATTCGAGAGACTTACCGTCATACATGATGGGCACCCCAGTCTCGTAGTAAACGAGAGCTGGGAACGCGAAGACGCCAATTTCGGCGGCCAATTTTGCGTCATTCGACTTGACGAATTGAATACCATGTTTATCGGTGTCATCGTCGATGGTTTCCAACTCCTCCAGGATCTCAGGACACGATTCACATTTGTCATCATCTGTTGAAATTTAAAGGGTGCTCATAGATTGATTCCTAATAAATATTTAAAGTGATTTAAATGTGAGAGGGATAGAAATTGGACTTACAGAAAAACACAGCCAGATGCTCGACGTCATTGATGAGGACTTGCAGTGTCCTTCTGTCGACACTCTCGATCACATCGGGTGTCTGACTGCGAAGATCCAAAATCCAATCTAGTAATTCATCTTCCTGCATCAGGTCGCCGGTGTAGACCTGACGGAACTTGTGTCTGTAAAAGGCTAAAGCGGGCAGTCCTGGAAGATCGTACTCCTTGTCAATTCCTTCGTCCGAGATCTTCACGAAGTTGATGTCCTTTTCTTCACACTCGTCGTCGATGTTTTCTAATTCTTGAAGGATCTTCTGGCTCTTCTTATCACCTTCTTTATCTGCAAGAATCAAAAATCGTTATACCTCGAATCTATTAAATGATTCTTTATACAAATTGAATAATAGAAACCCACAGAAGAAGACGACAATGTAGTCGTTCTCCTCGAGAATGTTCTCCAACATCCGCGTATTGACCTCCTCGATTTTTCCAGGGATTTCAAGGGTATCTTCGTCAGTAAGCCATGATAGGACTTCGTCCTCGTCTTCAATGTCGCCAGTGTATATCAGCGGGTCTTTATTTCTAAAGAAGACGAGCGTCGGGAGATTCTTAATTCCATACTTCTTCGCGATTACAGTGTCTTCGGTGGTGACAAAGATGATGCCGCTCTCATCCAGCTCGTCGTCGATGTTCTCAAGTTCTTGAAGAACTGTCTCGCATTCACCCCCATCATCGCAGTCTCCACCTGGTGGCAAAAAAAAGTTAATGATGTCATTGTTACAAGACCAAACAAAGTTAACAGTAAAACTCACTGAAGTACACCACGACGTATTCGTGTTGGTCGATGAGATCAGTAAGGATTTCGTCAGTGACTTCTTCAATGGTGGCAGTGTTCTTTTGTTCCACGAGCCATTCCAGGACTTCGTCTTCGTTCAGGAGATCGCCTTCGTAGATGGCCGGGATTTTGCCTTCGAAGTAGACGAGTGTCGGCAAATGGTCAATACCGTACTCCTTCGCCTCAGCATCGTTGTCCATCCGTACGATGACGATTCCTTCCTTCTCGAGCTCGTCGTCGATGTTCTCCAGCTCATTCAGGATCCGCATGTCCTGTTTGTCGTCCTTGTCATCTACGGGAAGCAATAAATGCGTGTCTCGTTTTCGCTCGCAACTAATTAACTGCACCTACCTAACACTCAACAGTGGAGGAATGTTAAAAGGAGGTAGAAAGACGAATCGATCGCTTACAAAACAGGACTGCCAGGTATGGTGATGACTCAATCAGCTTCTCCATCATTTCGTCCGTCACTTCTGGTATCTCAGTGTGCTTCTTCTGGTGCAGCAGCCAGCCCAGTAGTTGGTCTTCATTCATCAGGTCGCCTAGAATGATACAATAATTTTTTATTTATTTTTTAATTCATTATTTTATCATTTTTCCTGTTTGTATTAAGATAGTTACCTTCGTAAACGTGCGGTATCCTTCGCTCGAAGAGAACCAGGGTAGGAAAGCTCTCGATGCCGTACTCCTTGGCCTCGTCCAGGTCGTGGATCTTTACAAATGCGATGTTGTGCTGGTCGCAGTCGTCGTCGATATTCTCCAATTCTGTCAGGACTTTCTGACTCTTCTTCTGGTCTTTGTCGTCTGTAAATGAATTATTGATTCAAATATTACTAGTATGAAACAATGGGAGGTGTGTATTGTGTCTGGGTCAGTTAAATAGAAAGTGAATCACTGACAAAATAGAACAGCTACATGAGGCATCTTTTCGATAACCATGTCCAGCATCTCATCAGTAATATCCTCGATGTGGTCGCTCTTGGTCTGCTGTTCAAGCCATTTTAAAACCTTCTCTTCATCCTCCAGATGACCCTCGTAGACAGTCGGAATTCCCTTCTCGAAGTAAATCATTCCTGGCATTTTATCGATACCGTATTCCTTCGCCTCCTCTACATTGTCGATCTTAACAAAAGTGATTCCAAGCTGATCGCACTCATCGTCGATGTTCTCCAGTTCGTTGAGAGCTTTTTGAGACTTTCGGTCATTATTATCGTCTAAAGAATAATGGAAGATATTATTATTCCTTTTTTTCTAGACCGTGACAAGTCCTATTGGAAAACTATCTTACAGAATAAGACGGCCAAAGTTTTCCCATCCTTAATGAGGCGATCCAGCATCTCGTCTGAGATGTCCTCGATCTCATCTTTCTCCAGCTGCGACAGCAACCACTCCAGAATCTCATCCTCATTCTCGACATCTCCTGAAAATTGTCAAAAGGCACAGTGATGATTCCAAGTTACCAGAAAGATCTTGAAGCGAACAATGAGATGTAATTCTGATTTCTATGCCACTGTTCTCTGATCCGAATTCTCGGCTCACCTACCCACCATCGTAAATATTGGGGATTTGCTTCTCGAAGTAGACGATCGCCGGGATCGCCTCGATGCCGAAGTCCTTGGCAGCTTTCTCGTCGTCGATCTTAACGAACTGAATACCATGCTTATCGCAGTCGTCGTCGATCTTCTCCAATTCGTTCAATGCTTGCATCGAGTCATCATCACCGTGGTCGTCTATACAGAAATCAATACTTCATAAGAGAAAATTCAAACGATTCTTCTGATCCCAATCATAGTGCCAATAAAATGTACGTACAGAACAGGACGACAAGATTGTCGATATTTCCAATTAAAGTATTGAGAGTCTTTGCGGTGACGTCTTCGATCACGTCCTCCTCATCGCCGGTGCTTTTGTTCGCCACCAGCCACTCAAGCACATCTTCTTCCTTGCTTAATTCATCTGTCAAATTATAATTAAAGAATTAATAATTATATTCCTACAATTATTTTTCAGAGATACGAGAAACTCACGTTCGTAAATAATAGGAATTTGATGTCTGTAGTAAACCAGGGCTGGCAACGGTCCGAGATTGTATTCGTCTGCAAGCTCCTCATCGGCGATCTTCACGAAACCGATACCCAATTGATCGGCCTCGTCATCGATGTTCTCCAACTCTTGAAGAGCCTTCAGACACTTTTTGCAGTCTGGCTTGTCTGTCCCATTTGAAATAAAACGTACTATTACTACATGGACTTGTCTCGCCAGGCGCACCTGGTCAGATTGACGCGATAGGAACATCTTTTCTTTCTAATTTACGAAAGAGTAGGCAAGAGCCAGTCCGAAAAGTGTTCTAGATGACAATTTAACTAGGAATTCAGGAGTTGACTCATTCCTAATGAGGAACATATTCACTCCTGTCTGATGGATTTTGTAGCACCGATCCGGACTTTATCGTTCCTACGATTACAGACACTTTAGATTAGTATAGAAAATTCCTCTCGGTTACAGTTCACATACCGACTAATCTAGGGGGAAAGTGCAACAGTGATGCAGAATACTATCATCTACGTAATGCTTTCTCTCTCAATGCACACAGGACGATGTATCAGCGATCGAACTCTTTCCCTTCAAACAAAGGCTTACTAATAAATGACCGAAGAGTCGTTGATGTTGGGATGATCGCATGAAAAATGCACTTTGTTATATAGCTTTAAATCATTGTAACTTGTTAATTGACGAAATTCTCCTCTTACTTCACGGACACCGTCTCTCCCCTGGCTTGGGAATTCCTTTAATGTAGTAGAGAGAAAATAGAGCCAACTGCTGCAAGCGGTGCAAAGTGCTCAGCGTGATATTTGGAATATGTGAACTGAGATGTTAATTTGAATAAAATATTGATTTCACGATGTCTCAAGTTCATATAGTCCAATAATGGGGGTCTCAAGCAGGAAGGTGGAAAAGCAGGCTGACAAAATGGAACATCGGTCTCGTTCAAAAGTGTACTTACTAGAACCGACGCCAGCACACCGCTCCGTATTTGGACCTATCCATACCAACACACACAAGAACGTTTCACATATATGTATTATTTACAAGTATGCTGTAAGCTCGCCGAATCGCAAAGTGAATCAGTCGAGGTTTATCCTCGGCGCCTGAGTATCTTCTCGGCGGCCGAGATTGTAGCGCACTTGTTGAAAAGATCTAGTATTTCACAGTAGCTTCCTGCTGGATCTACTTTGCGACGCGTTAATTCAACATCACAAAGAGCGACGAGTTGTCACAGACATTAAGACGAAGGCTGCCACGGAGATTTAGGATTTAGGTAGGAGTTATTATATAAATTGAGAATTTAAAAAAAAACTACCCTTCATTCCTTTTATCATATAATGAAATGTCAATAATAAGAGATTCAAGATTGATAGGATTGGGAGAGGGAGATATTTACAGGGTAGATTTCTATCAGGTAATTGAACAGTACTCTCGAATGTCCCAGAGAGATCGAAGGGCTGTGGAATCTAGTCTCAAAATAAAAATTCATTACTGTACGTACAAAATACGGTGCGCTAGGGAAAAAATCTGCTTTGTACCGTCGCTATGTTAATTCTATGTACAGTATTATTGTTAAGCACGTTCTGGCCTTGCGTAGGATGTTAGTCAGACATTCGGTGAGTATGTGAGTTTCCTCTTATGTACATAAGTAAAATAAATAAAGAGTCTCTCAGATTTATATCGTCGATGGTTTGGTCCACTGGATAATTTTAAGCTGTGTATGTGTATACACAGATACGTGTGTATCAAAGAGATACTACTAATTCGAGAATCGCATGTTTGGAATTGTGCTCAAGAAGAACGCTGCTTCAATTGTGATGATTCAATATATGTTTTATGTGACGCAGGAATTTAAAACGATATTATTTAGTTCTTAAAGAACACTTAAGGTAGTTGTATCAAAAAGCAGTTTTCTATAGATTTTGTTTAAACTTTGACAGAACAATCTTTATAAGGTTCTGCAACTGCTGGCAACACAAGGAAAGGCCACCTTAAATAATTAATTTCGTCCAATTCTGACAGTTTTTGCCGTGTTTTCCATACTTCTCGACATTTTCCGGGGTTGAAATTTGGTGGGGAATGTTTTCTTGCATCAAGGAAGAAGTGATATAAATTCCAGAGCCCTAGCTCAAAATTCATTTTTTCGCAAATTTTTGCATATGTACCCCTTCATAAATTTTCGATTTTTCGAAGGTTCTCGGACTTTGACGAATGCTTGATAAATCGATTGTTTGAGTATCAAAACGGGTAAAAAACATAAAACCAGTAGTCAAAGTGCCGGAATTGTACCGAAAACACATGGAAAACCGATCTTGAATAATTCATTTTCGTATTTTTTCCCATGTTTTTCATACTTCCCGACATTTTCCGGGGCTGAAATTTGGTGGCGAATGTTTTCTTGCATTAAGGAAGAAGTGATATAAATTCCAGAGCCGTAACTCAAAATTCATTTTTTCGGAAATTTCTGAAGGGACTCTGACAAAAGTTTAACCCACCGGCAGTATGCACAGCGAAGTTTACAGTTCTTTCGGCCAACGGTTGACTTTTCGATGGTACAATACTGATACAACTACCTTAATTTCGACAAATCCCAATTTGTGATCAGAATGAAGACACACATATATATAACGTCGTAAGAGTGCGAGAGAAAGAACTCACAAAAGAGAACCGCCACGAACTCAGTGTCCTCGACGATCTTTCCCAAGATCTTTGAGTTCACTTCTTCTATTCGATCAGGCCGGTCCATCGCTTCCAGACTCGTAAGGAAGTCCAGCACGTTCTCCTCGTCCATCAAGTCACCTGTTGAAAGTGAATAATATCCCCAACTACAGACACGCAATGAAAGTAAATCCTGTCCATTCACAGGAGGATGGAAAGTCATGATAGGCTACTGGCTGCATTTCAGAGAAATATCCGGGCTAGCGGATGCATCGTCTTAATGAATTCACGTTGCCCCGCTGCCAAAGAGAGAGACTCTCGACTTACCACAATGTAGCGCGATTGATGATCACACCTGTACCTAATTCTACTTCCGCCTTGCTCGTCCAATTCCTGGTTTGCTCTCCCGCGACATCACGTCAACAGGCATCCGACAGTGAATCTATCCGGCGAGCTCATTAAGTTCGCCATTCGAGTGTCTTCATTAAAGTACTCTTGCCTTTGCAATTCTATTTGCTCCTCCGAGTAATTAACTACTGCTCGCATTGTACGTCGTGGAATAATGAATAGAGAGAATCTATAAATAAGCTATCTTCTGCGAGCTAGTAAGGAATGACTGATTTTTTTACAATCACAATTTTGGGGTTTCAATTAGATTAATAGGATAGAAAAAGCTCAATGAAATAGCGGTCGTATTTTACAATGCATTATTACGTAAGTTCTACAAGCTGTATCGAACTAATTTCTCTTTGCCAGTAGCATTCGATTGGCACAAGCAAAGTTATGGCAAAGAGTACGTATAAGATGAATATACACAACTCAGCATTCTTGCGAGAATTGCTATCATAGAGAAGGATTGTGTGCTGAACAAAAGTCGAGCACAAGGCGGCTGCTGTTTTACAGGGTAAGCGCGCGAAATACCGAGAACTGGGCTTATTGCCAGATTACGAAGGTGGTCCGGCCAGTGTGTGCAAGGTGTAACTACTCGATTCGGCGAGAATCCGGGATCTACAATCCTTTGCGATTAACGTGAGCGCCGTGTTTGCTTCCTCTCAATCGAGTCACCCTTCCGCGATCATTTCATCTGTTCGCGGATTATCAGTCGCTCTCTCATATATTTCTCTATTGCGCTCTTGCTTCAGCGATTCGATAATATAAGTAAACAAGCATTTGGCAGTGAATTCAACTTCCCGCAGATTGCAGAATCGCGTGATTTACAGTTCTACGATAAACTTTAATAGATTTTTATAGATTCGATGGATCAAGGAGTTTATTGTCCTTTCGAAAGACTATAATTTGAAGAGCTTCTCAAAATTTAATTTCCCATTAGCGACATCCGAGATACAGGATAACAGGCGGTTTGTCATGTGATTGCAGAAGCTGAGTACAGATTCATAAAGTTCCGAGAATGCGGGCAATTGTCGAAGCGATTCTAGGTCAAGTGCTATATCGCGGCAAGTCTCGAACCTTGTTTCTCATGTCTGGCAAGGTCACCGAGATCGCGGCCGGATTCCAATAAAAGTCTGGCGAACTTTCAGCCATTAGGCATCGCGACTATCCCGCCTTTGTTCCTCGTGCGTGCAACTTGTTGTTATTTAGGCGGACAATGTTCGGAGGCCAGTCATCGATTTCGTCTGCCGGATGCCAGATAAAACGGCTGTTTATAACTCGCAAAGCTTACCATCGTAAATGATCGGCTCCTTATCCCGGAAGTAAGTGAGAGCCGGGAAGTTCTTGATGCCATATTGCTTGGCTAGCCGTTTGTCGTTGATCTTGACGAAGTCGACACCGAAATGGTCGGTGTCGTCGTCGATCTTCTCCAGTTCGTCTAGCACCTTGTCGCATGTCGTACAACTTCTCGCGTCTGCAAAAAACATTTGTATATCATCGTTATCTAGATTCTAACAATTTTTATCATTGGAATTAAAATTTACAATCTAATATTATCAATTTCTAAAAATCGACTATTCCTGACCTAGGTGATATTGCATCCATTTTCAACTACTCTAAATATACAACAATTTTATCTGGATTCTCGAATGATAGTTCATTCCCATAAGGATTACATTACACAGGAATGCTACTCTTCGACACTTGGACAGTAAAGATAAAATTGTGAGGACCACAGTAAGAATATTGAATTGGGGATGAAGGGATTGAGTCCCGATCACCCAGTTGCCACTCAGTTTTCAGCTTATCGCCGTTCGCTTGGCAGTTCTTAGCGTTCTTGGCCGGCTCCGCTTCGTTACGCTCGGCTCGTCGCTCGCTGCGCCGAGCGAGCGAGCGAGCGGACGGCCGAGCGAGCTGGCTGGGTGTAGGGTTACAATCATTGGATATGGACACCGTGGCTGTACCGGTTGACTATTTTCCCCGGGTGTCGTTCTCATCGATCGTTGGTGGACGCGCGGCTGATCGCGGTCGCGTCTCAAGTTCGCCATGGAAGCGAAGGAGGTCGAGATAGATTCGCCCAGTGATTCTGTAGTCTTCTGTGATAAGCTCCGCGCTACGCTCGACAGGTGTCTGCGTGTGGGTTCTCCACCCCACCATTTTTGGCGATGACTCCCTCAGAATAGAGCGACAAAGAGAGTTAGGGGGAGTAGAGGTTTCGATTCACTCGCTCCCTCTTTCTTTCGGAGCGACGGAGAGAAAGAGGGAGTGCCGAGACATCGTCGACACGGCACATTTTCTCGTCTCCATTCTCGTCCAAGCTGTCTCTTCTCTGTTTTTCCTTCTGCCTCTCCTTCTCTGTCTCTCGCGATCTTTGCATCTCTCCCTTGGCCTCCTCTTTGTACCGCCGCTACCACCCCCGCTTACACCTCCGCCCTCTATCTGCCGCTAAAGTATGCAATAAACATTTCCTCTCCTTGAATTTGTCGCGCTCGAACCTCTCTTCTTCATCCTCTTCATCTCTCCCCGCTCCTCGCCTAATGTTGTTCTTCTCGGCCCACCCGCGCGAATTCGCCTCTCCCCTCGTGATTTGGCCGCAGCAGCATCCCGCACGCCTCTCGTCATACGCTAGCGAACACCGACGCAACCGAGCTTTCGTCGTCCGCGAACACCCCCGCTGATGGTCTGGCAAGAACGCGCTCATTTGGAAAGCGACAGCGGACCGGAGCTTCGGACCGTTTGTTGAGAAGCTTGTGCCAGATCAGTTGGAACTGGTCTTACTAGTTGTACTTGTGATGGGAGGAAATTCAAACTAACGCTGACTGTTGAGTCTGTAAGACATTCATTATTCATTCGACAAAGATATTTTAAGGTGAAATTTAGTCTGCCAGAGTGTGGAAGACTATGACTGAGAGAACAAGTCTAGCATCAACGGAGAAAGGAGTTATCGGTTTTATACCGTTCCAAGTAGTATAGTTTTAAATTAGTCAGACCGACTGACGAGTGCGTGCGTACTCGGCCGAGCATTTAGCCCACATTGGAGTGGAGAGAATCAACGCGCGCCACACCGGTGAAGGGGACTGCCGAGAAACAAATATAAATAGAGCGACACAAAACAATCCTATTTTTATTTCCTATCCCGATCCACCCACTCTCATCATGCCAGGCACGGCGATTCTCGCGGGACGGGGAATGTAAACGTTAAAATAACGAAGGCAATCTGATTGTTGCGCGTGGATCGATCATCCTCTTTAAGCTATCTGAGTCATCGTGTGTCTCACTGATCTTGCGAGAGGCCCAAGTCTACCAGGAGCACTGACACCCTATCTCCCACCGAGAAACTCAATACGCCAATACTTAATGCGATTAATAATGCACATCACTTGAATAATTTCTCGAGCCTTTATTACGTAATATTGGAAGCCAATGAAATATCCTGATTGACTTCGACTCGGCTAGTGTTACAACTCCCTACTTATCAGGATGGATGTCAGATTAACCTGGCGTTCGCTTCTCGGCTAATTGAGAATCACACGCCGGGGTGAACGACCGATGCGCGGATGCTGCGACGTCTCGCGACCTTGAAATCCCTGGAGATTTTCGACATAATCAGAGGTGCCACGTGCCTGGCCTTCTTCGGGCTTTCAAGGTGGCCAAAGAAGCTCGAGCCACCTTCGGACGTGTACCGAGAAAAGGCGATCTTGCGGTATACTCCGGCGGACTGCGTGAGAAAGAGAGACGAGCAGATCGAACGACGGCCAGTGCCTAGTTTACGAGCCACTAAAAATACGAGAACGAGCGGCCTCGACGATGCCGTCGACGATGCCGTCGTCGATGCCGTCGTCGACAACGGAGACGACAAACACGACCGCTACTGCATTTTACTGCTTGTAGTTATTCCACTAATTACTCGACATAACTATACATCGCTTATAGATTTTTATTAGGAATGATAAATCTTGAAAGAACGGAACCATTATTCCTGCTGGTTCGATACACAGACTTGATACTATATGTTGTTTATTCAACGCTGTCTATGCTACTGCGAGCCCCTCCTGCCACTTAAATCACAGCCCTGACATTTCGGTGTATACTACACTTCTTTTACAAGCGCTCTGCCCCTAACCCACCACAGTACAAATTGCCGGCCCACTTAATTAATCTCGGCGATTTGTCTCCCTTGATTTTCTCCCTAGCAGAGCTTTCCTTCGGTAATGTGGCGAACATATTTGGAATAATAGGTGTATGTATTCCTTTGAGCATAAGTGGCTGTCGACTTTTTTTTTAAAGCGCAATAGGAAGTTCTATGATAGAAGAATGCGAGAAAGTGGTTGGAAGGAAATAATTGTCGCACGTGTTTAGGATGCTGTGGATTCGATTGTACGCACGAGTAGTCAAGCTCGGCGATCGCAAGCTCGATCCACCCACGCCTGGCCCAAATCGCCCTCTCAGCTCGAGCTTTAAAGCTCACCAACACTTGCGTACAATCATAACCCACGCATCCGCAAGAGATAAGTGCGCTAGGAAGGCGTGGATGAATACTCGATAGACAGTCTAACTTTAGATTGGTGCTGGTTGTACCCTCGGCGGTATACCAACCGCTTCTCTTCCGGCGTAAATAAAATTATCGATTTCTGATCCCTCATTGGACCACCGTGAAAGGGTTCCGCGTGGGTTCGAAAGTGATGGATTTCTACACGTGTGACTAAAAGAATAGTCTGTTTTTCACCTATACTTCTTTCCCTTACTACCAAAGGATCTTATAAACGATGCGGTTAATTGATCAATAGACCGTGTATCGTCAGACTATTTTCAGTTCGGGAAACATAACGAGCTAGCCGTTAGGATGATGTGTGCTCAGCGGCTGGGAGAGTAGAATTAAGAAATAGAATCTGGGGTTCGAACAGTGCGTGGGTGGTTTGCGATTTTCTAGCTGAATTACTACCGCTTTGCTCGCTGACCGAAGCTATACGTTTCAGGTTTAATCGCCTCATTTTATAACATCGACAGCCAACAGAAGTTAATTGAAGTGTGTAACAGACAATTGTCATGTTTATCAGATTAGCGGTTTAGGAAGAAGGTTAGTTTAGTAATCAGAATCGGATTTCGGTAGCTATTATCATCGGGGGTGAACGCACCGAGCTAATACCGTGCGGCAGATCACCAACCCAGAAAAACTTTCGTCTTTCAACCGTCTCGAGATTGCGTGTACGCGCGCCGCTAGCTGGAAATAGGTTCGACGTGAGAGCTCGTCGTCGTCCGGGTTTTCCGGTACACATTTTCTACAATCATTCCACCCTTGCTGCTCTCATCATTAATTATGCTAGATTGCGTGGAGGTACCGTTTAATACGAGTATAACTAGAGCTTGTTCTCCAGTCCCGGCCAGAATAAGAGGATCGTATATCAAAGGAAGTTGGACTCGGGCGACAACTAAAATAGCTTTGGATTATGAGAATTCCGATCTGGCGAGATATTGTGTCCCAATAAATTTCGATGGCCATAACGCTGGCGATTCCAAGGCTCTTGGGGAAAAATGCTAGGTGGAAAAGATCTCTCTCATCAGGCTGTGTGGGACACAGTGCAGTTGGAAATAGGTTCCACTGGTAGCTCGCGTAGTCTGGGAGTCGTCCTCGTCTGGTGCCGCGGAAGCTGTGAGCGGACACCAAGAGTAGCATTAGTAAGTAGCAGTAGATGGTTTTCCGTCTATCTCTTAAGAAGCCTCGACTTCCTGTGAGGGAGGAGGCCTCGTTGGAGATCGCTTGACGTTCAGGGACGCCGAGGGGGATCGAACGGGTTGATCGGGGATGCAGGGTGGTCGGTCGACGGCATGTTTTTAGCCGCGACGATAGTAAGAGGCTTGGCGGCAAGCGCTAAAATAACTCGAACGTGTGCTAAAAGCGGCGGCTACCGGAGCGCCGGCCTTGCTACAGCGCCTTTAAGAAGTATCGCTCTTTTCTATCGATTTACCGAATACGTCCACAGAGAAAATCTAAAGAATTCTTATCCATTGAGGGATATAACTCCTACAATTTTGAATCATCCTATATCTTACTCGCAACCTAAGTCATTCAAGTGGATTTGGAACTTGTCTGAGTTACGTGTCCCCAGTTATTAGCATTCGTTACGTCACTTTCGATTCGTGAGCCTGTTGACTCTCGGTGAGACAGACTTCAAGTACAGTTCGCACAAAGGATGGATATGTAAATCGCAGAGAGACAATTATGTATTATGGAATTCGTGCTGTTTGCATTTGAATAGGAATTCTGGAATTTAAAGATTTGGTGCAAGTGTAATTCGTGTTATTGCACATTTCGAGTAGGATAGCAGCTATTTCGTCCACCTGCTAAAGCAGCGCGCGCCTATTACATCAGAGGGGTATTGTGAAAATCATGATTCAAAGGAGAATCGCGAGAGGAACGCGACTACTCGGATGGACGGTGTTGCATGAACGATATGTATATGCGGGAGAACAGGTTGTCAAGAATGCAACATGCGGTTACCTTCGGAAACTTTACCCTTTATTGCTCAAGTAGTATGATATCTTTGTCGTATTGCCTTGTTCGTCACGCTCCACTTTATAAGTTCCCTTAGAGATAGAATCTCTCGAATTTGTGTAAACTTCACAAGATCGAAGAAGGTCCGAGTGGAGTCTCGAGTCAAAGAAACTCAATCCTCTGCCCTTGAGAAGTAGATTTAGACGTTGGGTGGATGCTGGGTGTGATGCGAGCACGAGCAAACGTGGGTGGTTGCACGTGACAGGCAACTAGAGCTCCACCAAAGATCTGTCAATTGGCATTTTCAACTGGCCTTCCATGAAACCATTGATTTATATAAATCTTGATGTATTTCGAGGGTGTTTGACGTCCGCGTTTACCCAAGCGTTATGCCAAGGAGCTTCTGACGTTTGGCCTGGTAAAGGAGGATCATCATTCCGAGGCGTCCAATTTAGAATGACGCGAAGGGCACGCGGCACAATGAGGATGATAATGTAAAACGAAGCTCCAAAATTGAACTAGTTACCTACTATTTAATTGGGATGCACCAAGCACGATTCTAGAGAACTTGCATCAAACATCTCACTCGTGTGAAGATGTTGACGAAATCTTGGGTCCGCCTCGAGACGGCTTGTCCTACTCAGTGGCCGGAGCACTTGGCAGAGGGCGAGAATTTAATACCTGTTAATTGTCATGCGAAAGTGAACCGCATGCCTGACGTGTATATTACGAGCGACATGCAGTTCGACGCTTGGGTCGGCAGCGACGAGAAATGCTGTGAAAGAAATCACCGGCGTAAGATCGATTACTCTGAGAGAGCTTTAATTGCACGTATATACGTCAATGCCGCGTCAGACAACCGCTTGGATATTACGAGGATTTAGTCGACGGTGACAGGTGATTGTTCAGGGCTAAAATGAAAATGGGGGGAGTTCGAACACGCAATTGCACAGAGAGAAGCAAGAAGACGTCGCTCTTCCGCCAACCGGGATTATTTATAACACACACATCGTGTCCATCTCGGTTCCCGGTGCATCGAGCAACTCAGCCTCTTCTCTACTCCTATATTGACATCTCTCTTTTGGTCTTCGCGTACAAAGCCATCTGAAAGGCGAGCTCGTGTCCTGTAACTAGGAGGCTACCGTCTCATCGACACCCACTGCGGCGGAGCCACGGATTATGTAATCCGTGAGACCGAGTCCGAGGAACAAGAAGAAGACAGCGGCAGAAGAAGAATAAGAATACGTAGAAGAAGAAGAAGAAGAAGAAGAGAGAAACGAGGGAGGTCGTCGGAATGCCTTGGTAGCCAAGAAAATCTCATTGGTATCAGGGACGAGGGAAGAAAGTGTGATACCAGTGAGACAGCACGTTCAACCAAATCCCATTGCCGGAGCAATCTCGACTAAATGATCGTACTAATCTGCTAAGATTAATATCGACATCAAGTGGTACATGTGTATCTCGACAGACAACCAATCCAACCACCCACTCAAAGCTTCAACTTTATGTATATCATTCCAACGTTCTTTTGAAACAATTCCGTGTACCAGTATTCGTATTTAATGGAAGAAACCTCGCGTAAAGAGCTTTTGAAAAGCGATAGAAAAAAAGGGTTTGTAGAATAAGATGATGAGGATAAATGCGAGGGCGAGTTCGGAGGCACGGAGTGCAAAGTACCCCGAAGAATTTGGGGCTGCGCCGAGAGTCGAAAGGGCTGTGAATGTACGCCGAGACACGCGTTACATAAGGGGCGGCACATGTGCCACGTGTCGTTGAACGTCACTTCCCGAATTTACTTTGGAAACGCGGACTCTATTCTTGAAAGTCCCTGCACTCCTCGACGTCGACGTCGCCGTCTCCGTCGTTATGAATGCGCGCACGCGATAGAGAGATCCTTGTGGAATCTCTCTCTCGCACGCTCGACGACCCCCTTCCTGTCGGCAGAGGACTACGCCGAGATTACCAGACCGCCTTTTATAGAGTTCCGAGCACGTGGAGGGTAACACGTGCGACCCATCAACCCATGCATTCTAAAAATGTTATCATCCAGGCAAGGCCACGGGAGAAACTTCTCACCTGAAGCTGCGAATCTTTTCATTATATGAATTATCTACTTAAATATAATTGTATCCTTTTAATTAATATAAACTTAAGAAAACTGAATTAAATAACACATAATCCATCATATTATTCGGTAGAAATATGAAAACTCAAGGGCAAATATATCTTTCATAAATAATACTGCAAAAACACCTCTTCGCCCTTACTGTGCAACATTCTCATGACCTGTTTTAAATCTCCAAAAATTCCAAAACCAAATAAAGGATGAGTTAAGAATAAATCTGTGGAGACCACCGCGGAGTCGAGCGTAGCGGGGTAGCGCTTGGAAGATCGGAGCGACGGAAACCGTGATACATAAGAGAAAAATCGGGCGATTATTCGATGGAAGAATTGGAAGATGAAGAAGAAGAATAAGAATGAAGGAAGATAATTAGGTGTAGGGTGGATGACTACCACTTACACCAGAACACGGCAACATAGTCCTTCTCGTTGAGGAGCCGTTCGAGCTGTTTGGCGGTGACTTCCTCGATGACGGGCTCAGCCTCCTTGTGGGCCTTGCCGCGGCCACCCGAGGACTCGTCGGGTTTCGACCTCGCCGCGGCCTCCACGGTGCCCAGGTAAGCCAGCAGCACCGTGAACAGGCCGAGGAGGACGATCGTCTTCGTGCATCCCGTCGGCATCGTCGGCCCGCAGGTAGTACTTCTCCTTCGTCGTCGCCAGCACCACCACCACCGGCCGAAACGTACCGTCGAAACGTCGTTCGCCGTCGACATCGCCGCACTGACTGGCACATCAGCTATTTTTGATTTTTCGGACGGCGCCGACCGACGCCGAGAGCACCGGGTCCGACGATGCTGGCGACGCTCGGGAACTACCTCCTTGCGCGGGTTCACTTAAGAGATCCGAGTCTTCTGCCCTTCTGCGAGGATGCTTCATATATCCTCTAAGACTATCTGAAGAATGTCACGAAATAATAATATGTTGTTTCTCATTAATGCTATGTTTGAATGGGTATTTCAGTATGAGTTCCTACAATTTCCTGAATCATGAAAACATTGAGAATTTCGACAATAACTGTTTTTATTTACTACCTATTCTTTACATGGAATTTCAGTAACTGTTATCTGTGTCGATTAACTTATTGTTACTAATACTAATATGCAAGTAGGATGTTTAACTAAGAGACAGATAAGATAGCTTTAAGGCTTTAAGACCCCGAGAAACGCGGATAGAAAATTAAGTATCGTCTGACATAAGGGATCGTTATCTGGAGTTCAGATCTTTTAAGACTAAAAGGCTTACATACAAGCAAACAGTCCAAGTAGACAGGTAAGCATATATATTTGCATGAGATACCAGTCTATCCAGGTAGTTGCTCAGTGGCTTCGGTACGGAACGGAATACCATGGCGGACACCGATCGGAAGTCACGGATTGCTATTGTCGGGGGTGGTTTGGTGTGTGTGTGCTCCAGTAGAATTCTAATTTTAAGGCTTTCGTCAATTCTCGTCATATAGTTAGGGCTAATATTTTTAATTAGATTCATAGTTCGTTTGATAAAAGAAGTGGGACCATTTTAGGTCGGTGCCTTAGCGGCGTGCTTCTTTGCGAAGAGAGGTCATCATGTGTCTGTTTACGAATATCGTTCAGGTAAACAATAGAAGCATAAAATATAAAAGAAATAGTATGAAAATTTCAATGATAGTACAAAATAGATGTGACCCGTATGACATTGTCAAACTTTGAATAAATCTTTGAACATCTTTCGAGTTTAGTTCAATTCAAAAGATAAGTTGGGAAGAAGGTTTCCTATAACTTTCAACCCTTTGCAGACATTCGTGTTGAGGATTCTCGAGGTCAGAGCATCGATCTGGCCTTGTCTGTGCGAGGACGCGAAGCTTTAAGGGCTGTCGGCCTCGAAGATGCTATAGTTAACCGTCATGGGATTGCCATGCGTGGCCGGATGATCCACGGCAAGGATGGCACCCTCAAAGAAATTACTTACGATAGCGTAAAGGGGAACGTAGGTTTAGTTGACATTGATTCTAGAATAGTTTGCCACAATAAGTGAAATTTTCCTATTAACAATATTCGCTTTCCAGTGCATCTATTCTGTGAGCAGGCGGCACTTAAATGTGGTTTTGCTAAATGGTACGTAAAATGAAATCTGACACTTTCATTCAATCTAGCTGGAGGCATATTACATCGAACTAAATTCAGTAGTAACCTTGCGTAATTAATAATGACGTGTAAGAACATGGTCGAGCACGAGATGTCTTTTAATTTAGAAAAAAGCACATATACCCCGTTGGATATCCGATGACGCAGCAGTGCGTGAAGCCGCAAGAATTCGAGCGTGTCATGTTTCCTCCCTTGCAACCACCTTGCACTTCCTATGAACCTATGCGCGCCCGTATGCCCTGCTAAATGCCTCTACGATCACCAATCCGAGTTCATCGCTATTTTCCTTTATCTAAAGCCCCGAAAATCAAATGAAACACAGTTTATTCACAGCTGCGGAGAATTATCCTGGAGTTCAGTTGTTCTTCAATAAGAAATTAATTGGTGGAGACTTGGACAATGGTCAGCTCAAGTTTCTCAAGTAAGTTTATTAAGGGAAAGTGAAACTAAGTTTCGAAATAATTAAATACATGTGTATTGTATTCTATCGCAGCACGCAGAATCAATTAATAGAGGAAGTGGAGACGGATTTAATAATTGGGGCTGACGGTGCCTATTCGACGATCCGAAAGATGATGTCCAAGAGACCACGTTATAATTGCAGTCAGACCTACATCGAGCATGGTTATGTCGAGTTATTCGTGCCGATCGGGAAAAATAATGATGTAGGTATTCATTAAAGAATACAGGACTCATTAAAGGGGCGCACACCAAGTTTAGTTTTCATCCAATTTTCCAGTTCGCTATGAGCGGCAATCATCTACACATTTGGCCGCGCGGTGAATTCATGATGATTGCTTTACCTAATGACGACCGTTCATACACCGGAAACATTTTCGCACCGTTTTCGACCCTGGAGAAATTGAAAACTCCCGAGGCACTGATCGACTTTTACGAAGATCAGTTCCCTGATCTGTTGAAGCTGATAGGAAAAGAGAAATTGGTGAAGGATTTCTTTGAGAGGGAACCGAAGACCTTGATTTCTATTAAAGTAACTATCGTCGTCTTTCAATCTTTCCTTGTCCTTCGGATGAACGAGGTTCGATCGATAAAGATACTTAATTTAGAAGTTTAGTAATGATATTTCTTCGTACAGTGCGAACCCTATCATGTTGGAAAGAGCGCATTGATTGTCGGTGATGCAGCTCACGCGATGGTGCCATTCTACGCTCAAGGGATGAATACTGTGAGTTTCTTTTAAAAGACCTTTCTTACATTGCAACCTTCATGGTTCATATATTTTCAGGGCTTCGAGGATATTCTATTGTTGGATGAACTCTTAGAAAAGTACGATTCAGACTTTAGTAAGGTGTTGCCGAAGTTCTCTGAGATTCGATGCGAGGATGCTCACGCGATATGTGAACTCGCAATGTACAACTATCTCGAGGTAATATTAACAGTTTTAAAATATCTTTTATTGAGGATCGTTCATTTTGTCATGTAAATCTGAGAGAATCTATTAACGACCAAGCGGTGGTTCTTAATTAATGCTGACAGAGGTGTCGGAACTTTATAATTTACTGCCAACTAACAGAGTTATCTTGTAGATGAGAGATCTCGTGACAAGGAAATCTTTCCTAGCTAGAAAGTTTCTCGACAACATCTTGTACAGACATTTCTCGAATGCTTGGATTCCACTGTACAGTACTGTACATTTCACACGTATGAGATTCCGTGAATGTATCAAGAACCGTGAATGGCAGGACAAAGTAAGGACGAGGGATATGATTACCCATCGAGACATTGTTTTCCGAGATAAAAGTGTTTGTTTTTTTTAGATATTAAGACGAACATTTTGGTCCATAATTTTCATCATGTTTGCGATTCTTATCATTCCACTGACGAGGAGCATTGGATTATAATCGTGACAGACGTCGACTCGAACAAAACAATATTACAGCATGATTCCGTCATAAATATTCCTTACAATTTTAGTCTTACATTCTTTGTATTTAATCTGGTACGGTTGAGATTTTAAACTTTACACCGATTTTATAACTGTTTCGATAATAAAGTTGAACAACTCATACGTTGGTGTATTATTTATTCGGGAGGCGGATGGTATTAGCAGAGTAAAATGGATAGAAATCTCCTAGTTTTAATAATCAGAATGTAATATATTCTCTTATTACATATTCACAGCACGTATGTGGGTCATTCGGGATGCATAAAACGCCTCCGTTAAGTCTTTTGGCCTACCAGCGACTCAAGTTCAAGCACCCGAGTTCGATATCTAATACATTACATATCATACAATCTCGAGAGCCACAGAATCAGCATTCTCCACGTATTTATGCTTGTGCGCTTCGAACAATTCAGTGAGTTGCTTGATGAACTTGGTGTGGTATTCGTCGATTATCTCTTGACTTGGTTCTTCCACCTTTGGTAACTCCAAGGGACTACCGACTGCAAGTAACAAATAAATTATTATCAAGAAATTTCAAATAATTGTTTACATCCACTATTAAACTCACCGACGACTGTAATTGGTCTCCTTTGAGCTATGATACCGAACGAGTATTGGAAGAAGCCTCGTCCTAAGAGAATAATCGGCGCCAGTCCGATCTTCTTGCGAATGAAATCCTGTATCTTTCGTAACCTTGAGCCTTCGGCACCATAAACCTGGTCGTAGATGTCGGTCTCGCCGAACGAGAAAACAGGTACCAGTGGTGTTCTGTAGTAAAAAGTAAGATACGTCTTCATCAGTCTCGGGTTTGCTTATGGAAAGAAGATCGTAACAGTATCGCCGGGAGCACTGTGTTGTTATAGATTCGAAAAAAAACTGACCCATGCTTGAGTGCGAGCCTGATGAAGCCTTTCCGTCGCTTCACGAGGATGCGGTAAGTACGTGGTTTGCATTCTAATGATTCAGATGCTCCACCGACTATGAGAACAGTCGCTCTCCCTGTGAAAGGAGCCTCAGGCTTGTTTGATAACAAGTATTTAATACTTTCTTCGCTGGAACTGGAAGCACCTGGAATTATTTTATCTGGCTATTATTATATCACAATTATTCATTCGCGTATTGCCTTATTGTGCTTTATTTCGATACGCTGCGAAACATATTTATTAAATTTGCGTGGTATAATTATTAAGCGTTGCAAAGGAATTCCAAGCTTTCCCGACCTCTTGTTTATATTAATGGGAATACGAATGCGATTTTAATAAAGGCTTGAGAGTAATTATTCAATTGACAATTAGAGATCAGCGTGCCTTTTTCAATAAAAGACAATGGCAGATGTAAAGTGGACTGCTTTCTTTTACTGTGAAGCACCTACTGTTTGCATAAGCGTATTCTCTGAACAAGGGTACTTTGAAATGCTGATCGAGAATGATCACACGAATCTGAAGCCCGGGAAAGAGATCTTGCACTCCGAGATGGTCGGATCCGAAGGCACCAAAGATTCCCATTGAGAGGATGCCATGAGGGAAGCTGCAGAAGAGGTAGCGTTTCTCTGGGTCCAAATCAGTGGTCTTCACTAGTTTAATTGGAAAGTAATCACAGACATGACGCGTCCATGCACAGTTCCTCATCCAGCTGACAAAGCGTTCGCTGAAATCAAAATAATATTTTAGTCACATAAAGTATAACTAATCTCTATATTGAAATATATGTATTTTGTCTTATTGATTACCATCTACCACCATAATTACGAGTGTTCCAGTCGTAATACATCCACGCAAAGTAAAGTAACATAAAGTAACGCAGGGTCTCTGTACAAAGTAGGATATAAGCGGTGACCAGGTATCCAATGAAATTTCCGAATCCCAATACAATAATCCAAAGGGCAACGGACAGAGTTTCAATCCGCCTCTTCATCGGCACATTCAATGGTGCGAATTTCACACCTAGGATATTCATTTTTCTCTCGTTCAATTTTACGTTTGTCGGAACATGAAAACCAACTTCCTTATCTCGTCCTGTAAAAGTTAAGAAAAAATTAGGAAAACCATATAAAAATGAATGAATATAATTGGTTTATTGCAGTATTAATTAGAAGTGTACAGGTAACAGAGTGTTAAATACAGTCTGTGTGTTAAGTCGTATAAAGCGATGCCATGCTTCGAGACGGAGCTCGAAGTCTGAGGTCGCTAACCTCGCCGAACCATGTGGAATTGGGCTGGTATTCGGCCATTCAAGTACCGGTACAAAATGAGCAGAGCCGACTACTCAGTTCCAGGTAAACCGGCATCGTATACGAATGTATGCACATTTTATTATAAAAACATGAAGTGCTTTGAGTGTCGATAAAATAAGCATTGACCATGTATCACTTATGCATAATTATAATTGCCCCGGTAATTACTGTGCTATGATCTAAAATCATCATTAACAAGCGCGACTGACATATTTATAGAGGTAATCCGAAGAAAAGATCATGTTCCTCGGTGCTAATTGCAAAGTACCGTTGTCATAGGTCGCGGCTACGCGCATCTTTGTATCTGAGTATGTGAGTATCGCCGCGCTGCTAAATATACAGTCTGTGTGAACACTATCTGTGCGGTGCTCGCACCTACGGACGATTCCTCCACGGCTAATTGAAGCGGTCGGAGTCTACAGCCAGTCTAAAAAGACCAATCGCTACGCGTCCTACGCGGAAGGATTTCCATTGTGTGCACTATTGAAGAACATGCCTGCACTATTGATAGTCAGATTGCAAGCGACATAATGATTTCTTGTTCAATTTGTTAATCATCTGTCTTATGCAAAAATTAAGGCCTACCAATTATTTCTATAATAGAATAAAAGAATTTTTGAGAAATATCTATTTGAAATTTAATAGATTTGAATTTCATTTATTTCATAGGTAGGCGCGAATGTCCTCTTGGTGACGTCGAAGTCGCAAGTAGAGCACACAAGTATTTTCAGAATTACACTACTCCCAAAAGCGCGCTCATCCTTACGCGATAGGATGGGCAAAGTGCCAACTAATATCAGTGGTTTTCCTGCGAAGCATTTCCTCCTGTGCCAACGTTAATTGTACAGGTGGAGGGAAGAGCGGCTTAATACGGCGGAATAGCTGCGCGTCCAAATGACGGCAGGTCGAGTGCGTCGAGTGCTCCGAGTGCGCCTAAATTGCACTCCTTTCATCCCGGCGCGTTTGCATCCGGTGTAGTCGGCTATGCTACTTGACACAGTATTCCGAGTTCCGAGGTGACTTTTCTCTCTCCTTGCCTTCGCTCCCGCCGGAGAACTTGGCAACGATTGCAGCGGGAACACGTGGACAGGATGCCGCTTACTGCGTATAACACCGACTCAGCGAAATTCCTCATACAGGTAAGTTCATTTGAATCATGTTTATCACCTCACACTTTACCGGGTGAGAAGAAAATATTTCCGGGTCAGAGTACTGCTTTTACGCGTGAGTGAACTATTATCAAGTTCGCATGTAAATTAAACAGGAATTTCTCGTGCAAGTACCTAAGTGTTTATTCAGTATGGAAGAACACGCGCAGTTACGTGTGTTCACGTAGTTTGCAAGGCGTCGATATCCTGCTATAAATATATTCAAACACAATCGCCCATAAGTCTTTTATAATGGAGATGCTTTGCTAAAAAATGCAAATTATCTCTCCCGCCAAATTTCGGCACCCTGGAATTATACTACACGGTTAAGAAGTTGACATTTACAAATCCCGAATCAATGCCATTACTATCCCATTGGGATGGCAATGTTTACGGAGCGTTGTGTACCGATCTCCGTTCTATTCCGTCGCGGTAGAACAAGTACAGCTGCACCTAATCGCGCCCGGTAAACACAGATCAATTTTCGCAGAAATAGATTTCGTATGCCTGCATATACCTGCAAGCTCATTTGGCTAAGTATACACAAGTGGCAAGCTTGAATTCTGATTAGCGCGTTTACACGAGACTTTCCAATGTCATCGTGAATTCGATTGGTAATGAAATAAATAATCTTTGTCATCTTCGACACTCGATATTCACCATCATACGAAAATATCACCCAAAGCACACTTAATTTTACTGTAAACATACCACATTCTTGTCCGGTAATTTTATGCAAAAGATAACTCGTATCACCAGATATTTCAACCATAAAATAGAATTGACGGCCTTTTGAAAAAATGTAACTTCACTTTGTTTCGTTCTTAGTCTTTACACACCAGTCACGTATTATTTTGTAAGAATTATTGAATAAAACGAATGGAAACTATATTCTAAAAACTGCATTCGTTGATATATGCGCAAACACAAGTGTTCTGGTGACTCGTCAACAATGTTTTCAAGACCTATGAACGTTCTAAGAAGTAGAACGAGAGTTAACGAAACTGGTTCGGTTACAAAAGTAATCCTCGGCATTCCGTCCTGGTGTCAAAAAAAACTTGGATTCCATGGTACTTTCACGTGTGTACTCACCGGGCACGACGGTTTACGCGCGCCAGTCTCTTCGTTGGCTCTCGACAGACTCTTCAGTCGATTTTACTTTCAGGCTGCTTTCACCTGAGGTTTCGAGAGGCTCATCTCATTCCCGCGTTTCTCTTGCGTCGCTCTCGGACGAGCATCCAGAGGCTCGATACGCTCGGCACGGCGTCTGCCTGCTGACTGAACCCGTCTGTGCTCTTCCAACGCAAGCCGAGAGAACCTACTCAGCTTCTTCTCTTGAGTGCATGTGCACCCCGCTGATATTGCTTCGATCCACTCACCGCAGATATTATGATTTAAAAACTTTTCTTTTTCAACCACGCATCCTCGCTCTACAAAACAGTTGCTCCTTTTCATGGAAACTTTCGTGACATTGCGTACGGATTCCAGTCCTTCTGGATTTAAGGGGTTTCAGTTTGTCTGACTATCATGCATTCATCTCGTTTTAAAGTTATTTAAAGGGGAAAATAGACTGTCTCTAATATAAGATTATGGGTAATATTGTGGATAAATCAGGTATTCGATGTAAAAAGTTTAAACTCCGGTGCAGTTGAATTTATATCTGGTCTTATCTTATCATTGATATAGTTGTTTCCTCTTCTACGTCCAGAGTATCTGGAACTTCGAGTCATTCGGACTTCGTAAAAGTTATTCTGAATACTATGTTTCTAAAATTAAATTCGCACGATTCTCGCATGATGCTTGACATGTTTTGATGAAGTCATGCAGGAAAGATACATTTGAATGAAAGATACGATTATTTGACACTGGGAATAGTCAGATCGAATATGAAATCGTTTTCACAGGTAATACAATTTGGGGATCTAAATCTTATCGTTTTCTTTCTCCAAACCTTAACTCTTAGAAGTAGATTGTATCGTTGGTAAGCATACGTGATAAGATTATGATTGAATTGATAAGGATTGAAGTTTGGCTTCGAACTCGGTCATTACTTGATACGAATGGGGAATTTGAATGACATAGGTAGAAATATACGCAGTGGACTATCTCTGAAATAATACGTTTATTGCTCGATCTATAAAAAGAAAAGAGAACAGATGAGAAAAACAGGAAGTGCACCTGTCGAAGGCCGTGCATCGGCACCGAGAGACAGAGAGAAAAATATATGTACTTAACGTATTATATTAGTTCATACTCTGCAGTGATCATTCGCGTCAACAATCATTTATAATCAACCTGTGTCTGGTGTATATATATAACACGTGTATAGCTCTCGAAATTAGATTCTCGTCGGCCCCCAATGTCGCGAATCTTTGTTTGGACCGGCGCGGTATTATAAAACTTTTAACCATTACAAGCATGGTCCTCGCATGTCCTCACTGCGTGTCCGCGGTAGAATCAACGACATTCTTCCAACTTCACGTAAACTTCTAGGATCAATCGGATCGCACTACCGAAAGCAACAATTGCTAATAATTACCCTCGCATCTTGATTGCTAACCCTTCGACAACGAGCTTTCATGAAATTCAAAACTTGACGCTACAAAGATTCCCTTGCACGTCGATCCTTCAAGTATTGCACCAGATCCAAAGATGTTAACGATATTGCTTAGAACCTAGACTACATTTTATACATAATTCATATGTTTTTCTTGAATCTGATGCAGCAGCCCTACTTACTCAATCTGAATTACAATTCACTCCGTCGAGCATCTGCTCGATTTAATGTGATTAATAAACGTCAGGATGTATTCTTTAGAGCATGGATAGATCCATGGATAGACTTCGGACTTTGCCCAAATAAATTGTATACATAGCTCGTGGTTGAAAGGTCATGTAATGCGAAGCTATAACACCTCGATCATCAGCACCGTTTCATAATACGATCACTCTCATCTTCGTATCAAGTCTTGAGTATCGAGCAGATTGTCCCAAAGTGCTCAACATCGCCTAAAATCTAAAACACAGTCTGCTAAATAGTTCACATGCGTTGCGATGCATTTAAGTACGTTCAGCTCTTTGGCTACTTGGGAGATGCTGCTCGCACTATGGTGCACTTAGACGATACTTCCTTTTAAACTCCTAACGTAGTCAAAAAGATAAAATAACGTTACTCTATAACCGGATAAATATTCATCATAATACCAACAATTAATAAATACTAAAATCACGCAAGATTTTTCATGATTACAACTTTAAAATGGTACGATGTCCAATCGTGTTACCGTTGAGATGAGACCTACAGGACTACTAATCTTCATTTCCATCGATCGTGTCTCGTCATAAATTCACGTCTCAGTCATATTCGAGCGTAAGCATTTACGACGACGCTAATACATTCAATTCCACTAAACTGATAATTATACTCTTCTGATTACTCTTGCCTCCTCATCTTCTTAATGGTATCGAACGCTGCTGGTTCTCATAAACATACATAGTCTCAGTCGGCGGACAGGCAGTGAGGGAGTTGAACAGAAAGCGTAGAAACGTTTTGCTCATTGGCAACATCATCGGTCTCGGCGCGCATTCGCGTTTAAACAACTGCCATTTAATACTGAATAGCCCTACGTCCGCGCGCGATTGGCCACTTCGAACTCGACCTCTTATCACGTATACACGCGCCTGTCGCACGACACAGTGCATACCAGGCCCAGGTAGAGTGACCTTTCGCACCCACGATCTTGCACGCCTATCTTTATCCTCATGGAGCGCATTGCTGGGAAAGGGTTTCGCGCGCATCCTCTTCGTCCCCCGTTCACCATAGAAAATTGAAAGTAAGTGTCGCAGGTAGATACGGAGACTTCCCTAATCCCGGATCGACGCTCTTCTTTTGGCACAAATTAATCGCGATAAAATAACAGGATAGAGAGACAGAGTGTACATATGTACGTGTGTGTCTATGTGTTGGTGTAGCCATGATACCTTTTTTTCGAGGTGATCAAAGCAAAACAGTGTGTACGTGTATGTGTGACTCTCGCTTTTCGCACGAGCGAGCATGAATTTTCGCCATGAACTGAACGCTCGATTAACCAGGTGTTCGCTAGAAAATGCGCCTTTGATAGGAGAAAGCAACGAGGATGTGAGGTTTCTGGGGCCAGCGTTCGGTCTCTCCGGTATAAGCTTCTTCGTTGTCAACTCGCCGCATCTTTCGGCGATCCCTGTAACTTTTACTCCGAATGATTTCACCCTGTCTGTACATCCGAGGAATCCTGCGATCGCCTAGGAATTCCAATGATAACACGTATTTAAAGGACACGTGTACACCGTAACTCCTAATAGATTTTGACTACGAACATTGCGGTTTTCGGCGCGCGTAGATCGGCTCTAACTACGAATCGCCGTCGGCAAGATTGTCTCGCGTGAAGCCAGTTTACGTTGAAGGTTCGCACGCTTTTCTATGGATTACATCGTATGGAGATACATCGATAGAGAGGATGACAAGAAGTGTGTGTGTGTTTCATGACGATGTACCACGTTGCTTTACGCACAGGAAATCATAAAGTATCGAAAGCGTTTCCAGTAACGTAAGAAGCTTGATTTCAGCACACACACCGCATCCTGTGCTAGTTAACCACATTTCCATCTATCCGACGTATACTTGTGAAAAGAGCTCTCTAATTGTCAGCACATGGTACGCAATAATTACAATCCTCGCCACCTAATTACACTTAAATCCGTCTATTTCGCGTCGTAATGTCTAAAATTACCCAACAACGTGTCGGTGGGATTGTCGAGCAGGTCGTCGGTATCGACAGTGCAAACGAGAAGCGGTTGGGCACGCGTGAGTGCGCCCTATGTGTTACGTATGTAGAGGGGCTTCCGGCGTGAGAGATCGGCGAAACCCGAGGGCTTCCGGTAGGGTCAGCGATTCCTCCGGTAGCGCGCATGATTAGAAAGGCTTTAGAAGTCTCTATGGGGTCACATGTATTACGAGGACGGAACACCGCTGCGAAGAAGCGAGACTTTTAATAACAAATTCGCCCTTCCCTTTCGCACGTTGTTCTTTCTCCGAATATAACGTCTGCCTGCATGCATGTGTCTATTCGCGTGTGAGTTGTGTCTGCGTGTATGTGTGAAGGGTCCGTTATCGCGTCCTGTGGACGATCGGGGCCAGTCGCGAAAGCACAATCGCGCGAAGCCGCCCTAACAGTCGACGGAAGCCGAAGAGGCGCGATAAGCTCGTGTGCAGGGCTCTCATGCAGAAGCGGCATATGGCTGTCGGCGTAGGTGCATGCGAGAGCGAACGCACGACCGCTTGGAATCGACGGTCGAACCTCGGCCTCGAGGATCCTCGGCGACCTCGCGAGCCGAGACCTCCTTCGAGTTACGTCGACGGCGACGTTGGCGAGACGTCCAGCTGCTCTGGTCTCAGCTGTAACAATTGTACAATCCATTGGTATTAGTAATAGTAGATTTTCTCGTTTCTCGTGTAGGAAGCCACATAAAATATACATAGATAAAAAGAAGCCATTTTCTACAAAGCGATTTTTAAAATAGTTGTAAGACAAACAGACATAGCACGTACTGATTGCTTTAGCGATGGCATAAACCATAGTGAGGGGAGAAGCATTGCGTAAGTGATGTGGTAAGCGTTAATTTATCGATATCTAAAAGCATGCGTGTTATTTATTGAAAGTTCGACGAAATGTATCCCTTTATGAGTTTTGCGATAGGACTTCGAACTTTTTATAAAAGAGACATCTTACACGATAGTGTTAAGTCTGCCATTCCGTCCTTTCCCACCACCAATAACAACGATATGATATCCTTCGGCACTTACTTTGGGAAATTTACTCCGAACGATGGAACAATACAAAATTGTGCAAAAATTCGATAAACTTCAGTCAGGCTCTGTGGATGGTATCCTCGGATAAATAATCCCCGATATAATCTGTTCGATCGTTTCCCGTAACTGCGTCCCATGAATACCAATGTCAGAGCGCTTTCTGAATCAGTAAAAGGAATTTTACGAAAGATCATCTGTTCTCGAATAGAAGTATTCTTCAGTTTAGTAACTCAGTTCAGTAGATCATTCCCCAGCTTCTTGCAAAAAATCGTGTGTAATCAGCAAAGCTAAATCTAGGAATTCAAAACCACTCTACTCGATCTAGCGTTCTACTTCTTTTCACACTCTTTTCACATTTAGCGAATTTACTCTACTGACTGCAGTGGCAATTCGTTCCATGGGAAAACACGTCCATTATACTTACGGTCATGTCATACTCTGTAATATATGCCGGAATCTCAAGCTGATTCGGCGATATGACTTCGTAGAGAGGCTCCAATTCGTCCAAATTATGAACCTTCTGCTCGATCGCAGGTGCTATGGATTTCAGGAACCACCACGTCAGCATCTGCAACAAGTAATTAATTGAAAAACTTCAGTAGAAAATACTTCCACCCAAGGAAAAACTAGCAGCACACATTGGCACACAATATCGCGTTACTCGCATGCAAGTCAATTGCGGAAACTCGATATGATCGGTAATTATATAATTGTTCTTTGAAGTGAAACTTGGAAAATGCAACTGCTTCGGTTGCACAGAATATGAGTGTTTAGAGAAGTTTGCATGAAACATTGTTTTACACACCTTAAACCAGAAACCAGCATGGATGACGTAGAAGTGCTTCAAGTTGTCTTTGTATCTGCAGGTCAAAGTGAAAAATTGTTTAATTCAGCTATTAGAGAGATTCTAATAATCAAATGGAAAATAATGTAAAAGTATTCTTACTTGTAGGGAAGCATGTTGTACACTTCCCGTAACCATTGTCTGCTGGGATGATTGCTATAGGTCGAGAGGGTGTGGAAATAGAGCATAACGTAGGGCCTATCGACGATTGGATCCAGTAGTCGTATTAAGTACAATAATGCCTGGAAAACAGAATAGGTGCCCTTTCAAAAATACTATTTTTAAGTGGAGAAATATCTTAGCCTTGTTTGCTTGATTTGTTTTCGAAGATGTCATTGAAAGACCCAGATTTAGGGGGCCGATACGAAAAGCGACCAATTACCGAAAGTGGTACTAGTCCTTGAGGACGAATTGGGACGTACCCGATGCTATGACTCACAAGAGGGAGCTTTGATACGCCCAGTTTATTTCTGGACGCGAAAATATTGATTTGCAATTGTGCGAGGCAAAGGGTTGATGACTGACGCTCGTACAACCGACCAATAAACCACGATTCTTCTTCGCTTGAAGTTTTAGCACCATAATTCATTTTCAAGTTTGAGAAACGTTCGTACGGCCACGTGGAACATAATAACTAATTGCCTTTTAATGTTCTACCTTATCCATGTTAATATCTTCGGCTGGGAACCACTTGCAGAGGAACACGATGACAGGGCGTCCCTGGAGGTCAACGCCACTTTGATAGAGGCAGCCAATTCCCGACACCTCCGAGAGGTCTTCCGTTTCCGCTCTTCTAAGTAGCCTTTCATACCTGGAACAAACGATTTTTTGAATAAATGATTGCTAAACTTGTTGGAGCCAGTAATGGTAATAAATGAATGACAATTTCAGTGCTAATAAATATTCATGAATAATTAGACATACCGGTCTTCCGTATCAATTGTATCAGTCATATCGATCATGACCATGCTGACTTAATTAACGATTGAAGAAATATCGATGATACACTTTCTACTAGTGATTATGTTGATTACTAATTATTCAAGAGTATTGTGTACAAGAGTAACAAAGACAGAAAAATAAGGTGCGTCCGACATGAATGAGGAGTCGCAAGAAACTGATTCTACTTTACTCTCCGCGGTGGGAATATGCTAAAGACTAAACTCCCCGGACGATGATTCCTCGTAAAGGCATCGCGCTTGCTCCACATGCATCGGCTGCGCATTGCTCGAGCCGCCAAGAGTAGGGCAGCATTATTGCTCGATACAGTGCAGAGTGGAGGCGCCAGCCATTCAATCTTACTGGGTTATATCTAACAATTCTCGTAATCCAACCACGATTCATCATTTCGAAATAGCAATCCCACGCTATCCGAATTAAACTGGTTAAAATTTCGTGAAATATTCCAATTGAGCAAGAAGTATACATACTTCTGCGTAAACGAATTCCATTCCTTGAATCGATTTCTAGTAAGGGCGGGGGTGTGCGGAGAAGATTCAATCATTCCGTTGCATTAAGGATGAAGGAGAGAGAAGGAGAGAAATATTAATAGTACGTCGGCTGCTATTATTAGTGACGGTACATAGAGAAAAATATTATCGACGGCGATCGAGTAGGCGTAGGATATAAATAATGATACCGATCATTATCCCCGTCTATTTTGACCCAGACTTCCACTATATTTATATCGTAGAAAAATTAATTGCGCTTGAAGAACTTTATACGGGAATTTAAACCTTTTCCAAACTTCTGAAATCGTAGTTATTAATTTTTTTGATGCTATTATAAGTGTTTAGGGAATAACTGATAAGTATTCAATATGATTCAAGTCGGGTTGATAGGGTAAATGAGTCGCTTTGTTCAATGAGGATATAGTGTCGGCATCAAAGAAACCTGCGGATGTTGGATAACCAGCACGAGGTAGGACGTCGCACTTGAAGTATTTCAAGCGTAACCAATACTGCCACAGTATTTGGTGAGATGAAACCCACAGGATCTATTCCGATCATAAATAAATACCATCGAGATCCCATCTAGGTCATAAACAGAACCGCTCGAATTGCCAACGGATTACCCGGCACGAAAATACCTCAGTTTACTCGGGAAATAGATCCGAATGATGAAGTGACTTCTCGAGAAAGAATGCGAGAACTTCCTCCTCTCATTATTCGAATAGATTTCTAGGTAACTTTTCGACGATCACTTAAATTCCGAGAAACTTGGATGGAATGTAACTCGTCACTTGTTCTTCCATTCATAGCGAAGTCCTGTTACTTTTTTTGCTCTAATTTATTATGCACGTATTTAATGATTATTGTGAATGAAAGGTATGCCTGGCAAAAGTCAAGGCGTACCTTTGCTCCTGCTGCATCTCCTTTAGCATGAAGTCTGCGAGAGTGTCTGTTGGTGGTCGTTCGCCCAGCAGCCTCTGGCGGTCCAGGTCGTCCTGCATCTGGGCGAATGCGTGCTCGCCGATGTGGACAGAGGTTTCCAGTTGCGTGGACAGCTCGACACTATCGTCACCTGGAAACGACAATTACCAACGAGCATTAGTAACGGCTCATAAAATCTCGGCATGAATCACATGTAATCGAGCGTATGTATTATGTGCTAATTACCATGTAAAGTGTGCTGAGGATTGTCAATGATCCTAATTTGTCTGTCGGGATGCACAGGCTCTCCATCGTTTCCGCCTATATCGCTTGGTAAGTGCCAACAAGCGTTACTCTGTTCTCCACTGTTTCTAGGAAAATACAATGGAAGTAGTAGCTGGTAAATTCCAAGATTGCACTGGTCCAGCACGAAAACTATACATTGTAACGAGTCCCCATACTGCTCCACGAATCTTCGTACAGTTCCTGTGTGCAGAAAGTCAACGAACAATACGCTTGTTTCTTTTTTTCTTTCAATCTGAATTGCGCATAAATTTACATTTAAAACAGAAACAAGTACTCACTGAGAGCTATGTGTGCTCCTGCGTCTCGCGGATAATTTCTTCGTACGGAATTAATAACAGGCAGGGCGATGCTACGCAGTCCGAGTTCTCTTGCTTTTTGCAAAACATTCCTACGGCAGAATATATTCTCATTAAATTATTCATCAAGTGTAAATTCTCTTATTTCATTTAATAATACATTACCTGTAACAACAATGCAACGTGTTTTGAGCAGCGCTCTGATACTTGGCGCAGTACATTGGACCTACGGTGTGAATAACAAATCGTGCGGGTAATCCATGACCCTGTGTGACTCTGACTTCGCCCGTTTTGCATTCTGCTGAGAGAGAAAATGGATAGCCGGTTAGCTCGTAAAGTAGCGGATAGCCGTGCAAGGGGATCGACTCAGTTCATGTACAACAAAGACCTTTCACTTCGTTACAAATCTCTGTCTCGAGGGCTGGGCCGGCCCTGGCGATTATTCTTTGGCACGTAGGGCTATTATCGTCCATCGTCTCGTTGGTCGAGTTGACGATGGCGTCTACTTGCAGGACCGATATATCTCCCGTCCTGGAAGAGGCATAGTGTGTCGTATTTAATAAGCGCTATTACTCGTACGGTAATCCTGAGAGTGTTATTCTCAAGCTGCCGTACCATAATGCAATTTTGCTGTTAATCTCAGGATGACAAGGAAACGGGCTGATGTTGTGATGCAACGTATCTTCGACAGAGTCGAAGTAGTCTATGAATCGATGCTGGACGGTGTAGTTGACCCATCGCTTCAGCGCTCCCGTCTCCACTACGTCCGAGGCAACACCCAAAGGTTCCATCAGTCTCATTCAGCTGAAACAAACCCCAGTAACATTCTAATTACTTTCTCAGTATTCTTTCCTATAACAAACAATAAGAAAGAAAAAGAGAAAAAAAAAAGTGTATATCCTTCGGCGGTAATCGATTCCAAGCAAACTTTACTTTAACATTTCTCAGTGTTTCTCGAGGCTGACGAGCCCGATTGGCCGCCGGCTACTTTCTCGAGTACTGTGTGCAAATACAAATGTGCCAAGTCTGTTTTAACGACTCTTCTCGACAAAAGAAACGTGTCACCGTTCGAGTCACCCGGTGGACAACGTTGGTAAATCCATCCAATTTCGAAGCGCGGCGTGCATTTACACAGACGTAACGTAATTGTAGGTTGCGCGCCGAGCCCATGGATGATGATAGTATGCGCTACCCGGTGAATTCCGGCACTCTTTTCACGTCATTCGAGAGAGCCTCGAATAAGCGAAGGACGTCTGGATTTATGTGCAGCCTCCCAGTAAGTCTGCCCGCAAAATTGATCTGTTGACACTAAACGGTAGCAATCCATGCGGAAACCTAAAAATAATGGTAGTACCAGCGATGGAAATCTGGAACATCGCCGAACCAGAGAGGAACGTGTCGACATTGGGGAGGAAAGTTCCGTTCGCGTGAGTTTCGGAAACAATCGGGCGAACTATTGAGAAATTTCGAGCGGACAGGGCGGCGCGCTCATCGTAACTTTCTATTAGCCAAATTGGGTCAGCGGGCTTTATTAATCGATACGGGGTACAACAGTACTCCCAAGACGTATATCCCAGAGAATCAGCCAAAAGGCAGGGGGTAAAGGAAGAATAAAGAGACTGGTTGGTATATCGCTATCCCGTCGTGCTCGTCGTCGCCACGTGCTTCCACATCGCTGGGAGCGGAAGAACTACGGTATTTCAGCGAGTAGGGAAACATCGAGCCTTGTAAGATAGGATATAGGCTCCCGTAATGGCAAGGAGACAAGCTCTGGCGCCGTCTGTCCGGGCGTACCACTTATATCCTGGCACTATCCCATAAAGAACAGGATCGTCGACCTCTCCTTCGTATCTCCGACTACATGCGTTTCCTTTCCATGACAAAGCGTATATACAATAACTTAATATTTCATTTATACATTATTTAAACTAACATACACATATTCAACCGAAGAAGGTCTTTCATTCGATATTAAGTAAGGGTTAATAATTCGATCCATTGGAAAGGTAGCTTTAAAATGTCTAATCGACTATGAAGAAGCCTAGAATCTAAACAATCTTGTCCTTGACAAGCCGTTGAAGGTTCTATTTTCTTTGCAATATGCTACTACAAACGACCAAGAATACCAACTTGACTTTTTGCATTATGTACTTCAAAGCACACTGCGTGAATTCGTTGAATACAACGTACTTTCTTTAGTAGTATAGAGTTGTGTTACTGCTACGCAGTCCCTCAAGGTGTGTTTATAATTCAGGCAGGTGCTAAGGGGGCAACCGACACGTAGGGAGGTGGACGACGGGTCAACAGGTTGCCTGCGGAAGTTGCAGCACTCCAAAGCGCTACCTGAATTGAAGCACTCCCTCACGCAGCGCACGTGTACTAGTGAACCTCGACCCGAGTAAACTCCGAAACGACAAGGTCAACAAGACATATCTGGTAAGAATTACTCAGGTTGATTATATTCTTATTATTATCTCAGCGATCGAATGAAAGCAATCTACAAAATTGTATGTTTATTTGGCTAATTATATGAGCGCAAATTAAATTATTCTCACAGGCTAAATTGATAGGCAAAGTGTGCGAAATGTAAGGTTTCTTTTATCTTTACATAATTTCGCAATTCGTAGTACACCAGCAACTAGGTAAGTGAACCTGGACTAATGAATCACCAAGAGTGAAGGCAGTGTGTATATCGTCATATGTATATGATGATGAAATAAACAGGGTCTCATATAGGAACACCCAGTGCTCGGGAAAGAGCAGCTTTTTCCCTGGTAATGGGTCCAGGCCTTTCCTATTTAGCTCGACGAACTGGTCCACCGTGGTGCACCACGGTTCACCAAGTAATCGATCTGCCATATATTCACGTGCTCGCCGGTGAAACACCTGGCCTGAATCGTCGGCGCTCGTGTGCTTGCTGGGTTGGCGAAACCTGACAAAAGAGGAGTGAAACGTGCGGCACGTGATCGTTTCGAGTCATCCTCGTGAGAATTACTGTCTCGCGCCTACTTCATCGGCCGCATTACAGCTAGCTCTTCTCTCACACCGGTAACTTGTAATGTCTCCGACCACAGACTTTAAGAAGGCTTACCACCATTCCTGCAACTTCAGGTATCATTGCACTGAATAGGTCAGCTTGGTTGTTTGGTGCGATCGATAACTGGCTTGAGAGATAAACAGTTCGGAAAGAGTTGGAAGACTGACTGAGTTCGTAGAAACAAGACAGGGTGATATAGAATAGTTTAAGTGGTTGAGAGTATCCGGCAGCATTGAATACAACTCGCTCACTCACTCGCTATTGCTGCTGGTTCACTCTCGGCTCGCCAGTAGACGAATGCATCGGTGAAGCCTTTCTACTCGGGAATACACGCCCTGTATATCGCGGGGCTTCCGGCACACAAATCCTTTGTGACTAGGTATTCGCCGATCAAGCGAAAACAGCTGGGTTGGAAAGAGAATCGTTGGTAGAGTGGTGAATAATCTTTCGAATTCTCAGGCGACCTATTAATCGGACGGAATCTACGTATCATGTATTCCACTCAACGGTAGCTACTCAGCCAAGACTACTCACGGATATACAAGACAATTATGAGGAGTTGATTGTATAGTGTGCAATCAAAGTCGACTGAACCGAGGCAGTTCTTTTAAAAGACAAACTACGCGTCTTGGGTATTCATTCGGTCGTTTCATGAAGCGGGGCAGACCAACGGAAATCACTCCGTAGGAGCTCGATTTGGTCTAGCGAGCCGCCTGCATCGTTTCAAAGTTTTATCGAGTATGAATGTTATATAGACCGACTATTTCTGTACTCGGCGGGAGGCGCGCTATCCCTCTAGAACACTCTTCAAATATCCAAGGAATTTTTCCAAACTCTGGATATCCGTATTATTGTCTCTCTCTCTCTCTCTTCGGATGATTCTCTCTAACAATAGCATCCTTTGGAATCCAATGGTCGAATTGTTCGAATCGACTGCCATTCGACTAAGAGCTCATACCAGCTATACTAGATCCGGTTACTGATAACGCTCGTGTGATTCCTCGTCATTTGCACTGCGATAAAGAAACTTCGGTATGTCTTTGTAGCCGGCGCGGCGTTACTCTTTCACTTGGTACTACTCTACTTTATTGATACGAGAGATACCTCTGGGATTTTATTGCCCTCTCTCTGAAAGAATCGTTCGGACCCCCGAGGGAATTCAATTCTCAAAGAGAGAAACCTAGTCTCGAATATTATTCGCATATCTTTGATATTGGCAGTGCAGCACCTTTGGATGCAGCTGACGGTTCTTTCGTGACGCGAGGGAATTACTTGGCGATGAAACCGATTACGACAGCGAGCTCTACGTAAAGGAAAAACACTTCGATGAATGGCACGATAAATCATTCTAGTGACGGAGAATTCTTTAATCGGTTGCATTAACTGCAAATAATTATTCTTGGAAATCCTGCGAATACCATTGTGCGCGCTTAACGCAAATGAGAGATCGTTCACACTGACAGATGATCGTGATAAGTGAGGAGTGATGACATTTATAATATGAGTCAGTCTTAATCAATAACATACTTTTAATCTTTGTATATCGCTCTTCGAAAAATGTTATCTCTTCTCGTCCAATCGATCTGTCGAATTTTATCTACAGGAAGACCCGCCTTGGTGATTGTAGTTTGGTAAATTTGCAATGAGTCATTGGTTGTGTAGGACAGAAAGCAACGTGTCCAATGGCTCGCAGGCCTAATCGCCTGAGACTCGGACCAGGCAGGTATGGCTTGCTGCGCAATCGATCGCCAATATCAAATATTTGCTGTCCATCGATTTTCCTTCGCGCATCTTCATGCCTCGCATCGTTCCAACGCTCGGATTAATCCCAGACGAATTTAAAGCCCGAAGACAAGCTGGCTTGTTTACACGGCTGGAAGCACCAGCATTTTATTCGCGTGTTCACTCCGCTGCGTGCTGAAGTGCAAGGAACCAGCAAAAATTGTTATGCGGCCGCTGTCATAACTGGACTTCTCGGTAACTTGGTGTATAATACGCCTAGTAACAAACAACTAGTCTATAAGGATTTATAAAAAGCATGGTTTTCTAATCATGATTAATATTCATACGCTGGATAAATTTACATCGCTGATCGAATGAACGGGACAGGAATAAATTCGGCCGGATGATCTGTCAAATCTTTAATGCTCTGGGATCTTGCGGATTAAGATTTGCTTGACGGTGCTGATCTGATTGGAGCGAGTAGCTCTTGGCCTGGCTCTCTGTGGCATCATAGTGCCATTATTAAAAGAGCGTATCGACCCGAGGGAGGTGTCACGGATAACAGGATTACTTACTAAGGATTTTTATAAGACTTTTGATAAGATTACCGCGGACGGTCGCTTCGCTGACTCTGGTGAGAGCGAGAGAAGGTGAGAGAGAGAGAGAGAGAGAGAAAGAGAAAGAGAGGTAGTCGCGTGTTTTGCTCTTGCAAGAGCTCTTCGTACAGGCTCTTATGGATGCTCGTATCACCGCAGGCTTTCTCACAGCCTACTTGCTGGAATTTATCTATGGAACGGCCTCCTTTAGTCGAGCGTCCCTACTCGGTCTATGTTATTACTAATTGTACTTTAGTCTATCGGTGACCCGTCGACCCGAATTACCGAATGCCATTATTCATTTAATTCGATAAATTATTTTCGGCCGTCGTCGCTCGCTCGAAGAAAGAAGGTATAAGAATAATGGCTTGGTTTCGTCGTTCGATCACTCCGAACATCGCTGATTCGAGACTACCTCTCTCATCACAGATATTTACAGCACCAGAAATCGTATTTTCCTTCATCGCCAAGTATAAGATTCCGCTTGGATTAAAAAGCGCTGGATACGTGCCTCAGGATTGAATGGCGAACGTTCAGTAAACGCCGTAAAAAGTTCGCCACAAATGTATTTGATCATCAACCTCCCACGGAATGGACGAAGCCACATTTCTGGTATCTTTGACCTGATTCCGTTACTAAAGACGAACTACTTCGCAGTCGAGAGGAAAGTTTTCGATGCGCATATATATTCGACTATATGTATATCCTGGAAATTTCGAGATTTCTTGGATGATCTTTCGGGCAGATAAACCTGTCTGCTCTCCATCGAGCGAAATGTGAATGACATCATACGATGACGTAAGAACTATATCTTGTCTAGAGTTGCTAAAGTGATAGGTCAGCGAAATGAATATGATACTTGGAGAAACTGACTAACTCGCTTCGTATCTTAATTGCTCGAGATATTCAAACGTCTTTGGAACGTCACGAACGGGAACGCACTGGAGACTGTCGAAAAATGAATTATCCCTTGACACAGTTGTGAGATTATGTAAGTAGGTGGCGAATGTAGGACAGCGGAGGCGAGTAGCCGCTGGTGTAATTCGATCAATTAATATCCATTGTGTGCCTAACGATAGGTACGCCCATGAACGGACGGGCAGCCGATGATCGATGATGGAAGTTCGTGCTTTCTGAAATTTAGCGGCTGACTGAAAGATCATCGCAATTATTATCATTGGATCGTAGATATCAATGTGTCTCTTTATCTCTCCATCATTTCACAAACTGATACTTTCAACCAACAATGAGAGTCTTGCGTGGGACGAAATTTAATGCGTTTTATCGAAGTTTTAAGCTCCCAGAGAGTTTCCTCGTACCGAGCACCGACTTTCGCCGCACTACAACATCACTAGTTAATAAAATAGTGTGCATTAGCAAGGATTAACCTACTTCGAAATTCCTGCAACTATTTTTCACTCCTCTTCGTCCGACCACGATACCAAGCTAAATTATACCATTGGGATTACTAATTTCATAATATTATGTCCTGAAAGTTCGATAAAGTTCATTATCTTTGCCGCTCCGTGGGGAAAGTTGCTAATTACATCATATTCTTTCAATGAAAGTCTTACTTGCGTTTCATTTTTACCTGAATGTGCCCAAGATAAATATGATTGCGCAAGAACTCCACGAGTACCAAAAATGATAAGTTATCAGATGATAAGTCATTTGGTAGGATTCAGGACAAATAGCATTATTATTATTGCGTTTCGAAGAACATCGACGGAATGTTAAGTCGACAATTAAGAACAGTAAACACTTCTAAGCTCCGAACAAGTCATTCTATCAAAGATCAACTTTATTACTTCATTTGTAATGCGCAAAAGTCAGGTGTACACGAAAGAAAAGTACTTTTGTGCTACGCAGTCACAGTCTTAGAAATGCAGGAGACATTCATCGTAGGAAAAGAATGGCCGTTACTCGAACAACCAGAATCTACATTTATGTATGAGGGAGCACCCTATTTTCCAACAGGCGTGGCTGAACGGTGAAAACAATTTTCTATCTTTTCCTCGATTGTCCTGGCTGACATAGCGTCACGGTGGATTCCTCCGTGGTTGGTAGGCAAAATTTCATATTTCAACGCTTCGCGTACGACGTACGTTTCGTCCGATATACTGAATGACTGGCTGACGTTCTGCAATCGACAGGCTTCCCCGACGTTTGTCCACCTTCTCGAACAAAACAACCAGTACTTCGTATTTCACAAACGGTGAAATAGATTTCACCAGTAAGACTTATGTAAAATAGTACGCGCACTCTCTTTCGTTCGTGAAGCCTTCTTACATTTGTCCTCGTGTATTAGCTCGACTAAGGTAGAGTGTAGTACCGGAAGAGGAAGTCTGCCTCCAGGGAAGCGATCCCCCTTTTTCTTCCGGGGAAACTTTAAATTGGATCGGCTGGTTGGCGTCGTGTAAAACGATTTAGTAACTTAAGTACACTTAACAATTTCTAGCTTAAATAAAAGAATAGTTGGACACGCGTTGCGTGCTTGTTGCGAACAGCTCTTATTTATCTTGATGCAAAAAGGATGTTAGTGACATCAAAGTTCAATATCGCTTTGTCCATTCCCACCTTTCGCCCCAGGGAAATACGTGTTTCGAATATGATCGGAGCTACTCCTCGCTGTGCACTATTCTATCGAACGCTATAACTCCTGATCCTCTTTCTTCGCCGAGAGCTTGAATACTTTATACTTTATGCACGGCTACCGGCAGAGGGAAGCCGTTATGTCAAGAGATATCTTTACTACCTCGCCCTCACAGAACACTGATAAAACTTTGCAAATTTCACTGTGTCCACTCAAACACTCCCATTCTTATCTATACTAGTTCGATGTGAGTGGGAACGTTTCTAGTCAGAACAGTCGAATCCATTATAATGTATAATACCGATATTTCTTGACCATAGTATAAATGATTCAGAGTTGAGAGTAATTTTGCATCATTGAGAATCTATCGAAAATGGAAAGAATGGCTCCCCTGTTTACTGTACCATGGTGAATGAAGGAAGGGAAGCGAGATGTTGGTAGGAAACAGTTTCAGTGGACTCTCATGCACGACGAGTAGAAGGAAGAAGTAGCTTGGGTCCAGTATTCAAAAGTCAAGTAGCTTTTCGAGGATCCTCTTAAGTGTCAGGGAAGAGAAACCGTTGGAACAAAAGTCTACTAATTAAAGAGCGGTTTTGCAGAACTCCTCTTCTACCTTTTACGTCACCCGTCGCGGAAGGTCTCCGCTAGCAATGCAAAGAGTGACTAATTGAATTTCAATTGATTCCTACGTCTCGCTAGATTGCATACTAGCAGTAAAGCTTGCTACTACTTCCCTAGTATTTTCAATGCCGTTTCCGCCAAAGATATCACATTTACGTTTTGATGTGAAACGTGGATACGAATATGACACACGTAATATACAAGAAATACGAAGATCCACGTCGATTGGAGGTTGAATGCCAAATGATCCAGTGCAAGGGAAACCCACGAAGTTGGCAGAACTTCCCAATGGAATTGCCGAAAGGTTAAAACCGAGCATTGACCCGCCTCTTCTGCCTTACATGTGTTATCGTTTCGTTATCGACCGCTCCGAGAAAATTCCGAACTTTCCTTCGCTTCTCCTCTCTTCCGGCCGCGCACCACTACCGCTTCAGGCTATAGCATCTAGAAATCATTGTGTACAACGTTTGGAGCAGTGAACTATAGGCAAACGTTGAGTAGAAGGAAGGACGTCGATGTAATTCAAATGAAAGTGAGTGCGATAGGTGAATGTGTATACGAAGATACGGCGTTGAGTGGTATCGGCTTATTTCAGGGGAGATAAGCCATACAAACTTGCAAGGCGCGCACTGGAAAGTAGTCATTGAACTAGCAAATCGATACGAACGACCAGTGGGCGCATACGATAGTCTAGGTCTGCGTGATCGCCGATATGCGTGACCTAAATTAAGAAACAACCGTTACAAGTACTTGCAAATCAAGACTCAGTCAGGATGAAAAGACTGGTCGAACTGGGGTTGACACTTTTGTATAGATAATATATACTCTACGAAAGACAAAGGAAAAGCATTTCCCAACTTTGAATGAGGTAAACGTACACTTGGTCGAAGGGTTTGATAAATAGTGAAAGCCCTTACTAATGAAATTTGTGGTGGTAACCAAAGGCAAATACGAGGGCATCGTAGAGTGCAGGTTGTCAGTAGGACTGATAAGGAAAGCGGGCAAGCCGATACAAGAGCCACTGACGTGCAAGCGTCGCCGGAATGGCTGACCTAAATTATCAAGATGCGACCTTTATCAAAAGGGATGCTGGATCTCGCGCGTCTGTTGCCTAGCGTCGCTCTCAAACGAAATTTGAATATTAATTCCCCGCTGCATATCTTAGGTTGCGTCGTCGCTCCTATACTCGCCGCAAGGCCTCTCCATCTTCTTCTGTACACAACCACGCACGTATGTACACACTGCCACAGATCCATTTAAATCCCTCGGCAGAGAGAAAAGTTCACCGAGCTCCTCTTGGCTCTCTCCCGCACAAAAGCAACTTCATTTAACTTGAAAATTGGCCGCACTTAGCCGACTTTCAGCAGGAAACTCGAGTTTCGGCTAGTATACTTTACTCGCGCAAGCTCAATTAATTTTTACGCTCGCGATGCTAGAAATGAACTCGGAGTGCATTGTTCTCAGTGTTGAAACTTTGACGTAAACGTAGTGCGATTGCGGTAATGAACATGACGCCAGCGGCGGAACTATGATTAAAGTTTATGCCTTTGGCGCGAAGAACTGGCTCCTGTCATGACAAAAAAGGGTGACGGTGATTCTCTCACGTGGGTTTGTAGTCCCCATCCGTGTCTACTTTGATCCGAGTAAGAGAGAAAAATGATATTACTTCTTTTATTAGCGGTTACGTCAATATAGAATTATCATCGTCATCATCGTCCGCGAACAAATATGACATCTTCGACTGAGCGATTAAAAGCATGATAGCAAAACGAACGAATGGCAAATAGAGATAATCAGGCTTGCCGTGCGTGTGCGTTTACCGATTTAAAATTAAACATCTCAGCAATGACTCGTCGACGACAGACAGATTTCTTGTGATGCCAGTTGTCTGACAGTGTTGGGTTCAAATTGAGTGTACCGGAAAGTTAAAGATGCCAGGTTTAACGCAGGCTTTTCCACTTGAGACTAGATTTCTCGCCCGAGGAAACTCAAACAGACAATCAATCATTAGTGTTGCCTGAATCACTGGTATCTCGGAAGTACGATGATTTTATGAGGAGAGTTAAAGAGCGAAGGTTTTTTTTTTTTTTTAAAGAAATCGTAATCTACGAACAGCAGGAAATGGTCTTATACGAGCATTGCCGATAATACTGTACAAAGCACGTAATGCAGCCAGGAAGAAAGAAACGGAGAGACTAGCATCGGATATACGTGTTTCGTAACGCTTGTGAAAGGTTTGCCATAGAGAAATTCTAATGAGCAGTACTGCGTGCTCGATGTCGGCAAACCAACACCTTGAAGCAATACTTCTATCCGTCATAAATCCCATCATTAGACGGAGAACTGCCAGAGCCTGGATACCAGTGAAACCTAATACATTCCAACATTCTCCGCACATTTCCCTCTTGAGTCATCCGAGTATATAGTGAAACGAAACAACCGTCTTCCAAATCGACTCGAAAAACACTAATGACCCTGTTCTCGCAATAGAAAAGAATGAACCAATTCTACAATAAGTCCAATTCAATGGACGAAAAACTTGCGACACGAGACAATGGGAATTTCCTCAGACATTTAACAGCCAGCCGATAACGCCTCGCTGACAAGATTACAATTACGTTCTCTCTCGAAGCCGCAACAAAGTCCCCGCTGAGCTCATTGTTGCAAGTCTCAACATTCCGTGAGACACTCGAAGCATACTAGAATCGCATTAAATTCTCATGGGAAATCAGCTACGATCGACTGGCTGACATAATCTTGAAATCTATACTTGACGGAGATTCAAATGTGATCGAAGCGGAGAGACCTTCTAGATTGTGGATTATCGTCTTCGGGGGCGGAAACAAAGGACATTGGTGCTTCCGATTTCGTAGTTACTTGGAATCGCTTGGTAGTGCAGGTTGACATATAAGCGATCATGATAGTTAGAGAGGATCGACGGATTACAATGCGCATTGTTCGCGCTGAGAAGGACTCGCCCGGCGTAAACAGGCTCGGGTGCTCAGCTGATAGAGAGAGAGAAAGGTGGCGCCAGGATTGGCGCGAACGGCATAGGAATACAGGAAGGCCAGGAAGGAGCAGGAGCAAGGGAGAGGCTGACATCGGAGAGCCAGGGAGCCAGGGCCAGAGAGAGAGAAAGAGGAAGTGGTCCGATGAGAAGGAGAGAGTAGAGTGTACACCGTCGCGAATTATCGACGCGCGCGCGTCCTGCGACCGCCTTTATACTGGCACAGCGATCAAGGTCGCGCGCGAGCCTCTTCCGCTACATGTATCTACTTCCGAAGTGCATGTAACCTGCATGTACTTTGGAAGTCCAAGTACAATCCTTCTTCAGAGTCTAAAGATAGCTCTTCAATTTGCCATTCAACATTAATTCAACCTGGCTCGTTCCTAGCGAAACATCGACGACGACCAAAGCCGATTCAAAAGCGAGTCCGACGACGAGTGCCGGTCAATACTTGAACCGTGCGAGTTAGTTCTATCTCCCTCGGGGAATCCTCTGTCTCTTGTTGGTCGAACAGTGTCATTCAACTAGTAACGGAGCAACTGGAAATGCGAGGCCTATTTCCACCAATGCCGGCCCTATGCACTTCTGTACCCACGTATATATTGTACATACGTGCCATTCGCTCCCGGTTCCCTCTCTTGCTCGACGTTAATCGAATTCCCGTCAGCCGAATGTCAAATATCCTCTACCCGCATGTCCTCCTATCGCTGCGCGATCCATTCAGCAACTGAATTGCGAGATTCCCTGGGAATTCTCGATTTGTCAAGCGATACTACTGTGGCGCACACGAGATACTGCATGAATGTATGTAGCCTCGTCAGATTGGCTCAGGGGTCATGGAACGCTCGCGCGATTGAATGATAGGCGGTTCACGGTAATTCACGATTCTCTAAAAATCAGTAGGAAGACACACACGCACACGCACTCGGTCTGGCAGGAGTGAGACTTACTTTGAAAGACTCCGTTCGAGAGACGAGCGCGGGCCCGGTCCAGGAATGCCAGTCGCCGGCGACGAGGCAGGCCCCTTCCAGTTGCTCCTTTTAACTGATCGGGAATGCTGTTCTGCCGACTGTAAGCTCGGCTCCGTGAGCCGTGAGCGTGACTCCGAACGGCGATCTGTCAAAACGAACGAACGTTCACTCCCCTACATGGACGAAAGCCTACTGACGGCTCTCGGTCGAAGCGAGAACCAGTCCCGTTCAACGCACGCGCCATACACCACGGAAACTCGATGACACACCAATCAGAAGCCGGTGCGCTTCCAGTCGTACAGGCTTCTCCATTTGGCGCCAGATATCGAAAACTCCATTTCGCTCTGTTAATGATATATCTAACTTACTCAGTACGATTTTTATCGGGGGAAAGAAATTTCGTGTGTTGGAATATTAATTATATTTTGAAAGATTTTGGAAAGAATCAAAGTTTATCTTTTTAATATAGTACAATGGCGTAATTTGATAGATTTGGATTGATTATGATTACTGATTATGATTGTATCGAGTCAGGCAGTAGATTTATTTGAAAAATTACAAAGCTGGAACACGAGGTAGAACACGAGGTCAAACTCCAATTAGAAACGGTGGGGTGATTGTGGCGCATCGATGACACGCAGGTAGTTAGTGGTGGGAATAGGAAAGGAGCCGGCGCAGCATTCCCTTCTTCTACTACTGCGCGCAACTGAGCGACTGAGCCTGGTCGCCTCTTCTTGATGATAATCTCAACTGCGCTCTCTTCAGCGCCCTCTTTTCAAATTATCGTCTGCTTCCCTGCATTACCTACCGTTTTCATACACGTGCTATTATTGTAAATTGAATAAACAAATTGAGTTTTTAAAATCCCACTTTATTACTTTTGCGAGCATACAATCCAGATTGCCAAGTCAATATAATATTAAACACAATATAAAAACGTCTGGTTTTTATACGATTTTTATATGATTTTTATTTGATACAGTACAATATTTCCTTTTAGATTATTTCATATTTTATTACATACATTTGAAATAACTGAAAATGATTATTCCTAGTAACTGATACGCTAAGTACGAGCTTCGAGTTTCAACTTCCTGGCGATATACTTAGATTTAGACGCACACAGACACATCAAACTAACTTTACGAAGAACGTTGCCCGCTATCGTAGTGATCGAAGAATAACAGTGATCCGCAGCCAAAAGCCTCGATTGCCGAATCTCGTATGGCGGAAATGAGCTTGGTCCGCGCTTGCGCTAGAGAGTTTCGGAGACTCGAGAAACTAACTTGCCCGCTTCTATCTAACGACGCGCACGCGGTCTTTCGAAAGGATATTTTTAGAGAAGTGATTCGCTGGCCCTCTCCGAGGAGTTCGTAGTCAAGTGTCGCCGTGATCCCCAAGAAAAGCCGAGCCCGAACGCCGATTCTTACGATTTCCACAATCATCAGTGAGTAGTCCGAACAACTGCGAACATCGAGCCAGTGTCGAAAGCAGCTTATCATCCAACGCCACCCCCAACTTTTACTACCTCTTCATCAACTCTATCTAGCAATCCTTTTCTTACCCTTGAAGACTTTTTACTCCAACTACTCGTAACAGGCTATGGAAACATTGTACAAAACAGAATGCGCATTTCTCCTTGCTGTTTCTACCGGATACGACGATTTGCTTTGGGATTTACGCCTCTACTTAATTTAGCCCCTAGTGAATTATTTAGTCCCCGTGGCTACGTGCTCGCTCCCCGGCGTACCTATTTATGATGTATTTATGGTACAACGCGTATTACTCCTGTTTTAGTTCATCTGCGCCACTGACACTCCGTTAGCAGGCTCTTTTGTTGATCGCTCGAATTCGTTGCCGATGTTGTCCTCGGCGTTCTTGAGCTTGCCAAACTGCATTATGCACGAGTGCTTTTCATTTAGATTTAGACTATTCTACAGGATCTTTGTTTTTCCTCGTAAAGTGGAGAGTAGAATCGTCTCTGCTTGTAAACTGTTGTATTTTTAACGATGTTTGTGTTGTACTAACCCTGTAAGATTGAACATCGAACGTCCGGCGTTGATTGATCAATGCTCTCTTGGAAAAATAAAGCACTGCTTATTCAAATTGCAAAAGCATTCGTACGATCCATTTGAGTTCCACGTAAGCAAAGAAAGGGACGTCTTAGTTATCTCGAAGAGTCACCACGAACAATCTTGCTTTAGTGGTGAAATGTGGCTGACGTGATTTTTTAAATCGGTAGGCAGGATAGATCGATCCATTTCCTAAAAATAAGCACTGACACACTGGGAGTCTGTTGCTTCCTCCGCCAAGCGTCCCAAGTTTATTTTTTTTATAAGACTTGTCTTGAAATCTGACATTCTCGATTGTAGATGGCCGTCACTGTTATTGCAGATAAACGTATTGGAGGAATATCATTCGAATCGAGTATCGATCGATATATATCTTGAAGAGAAGATCCTAAGTAGAATAGGCAGAGTATGGGCGCGACTGGCAGTAGTAATAGCGCACCTCCTTCTTCCTCGACAAACAGTCCACCTTTATCGGATCAACGAAGAGAAAGAAATGATTATTTCCACAATACAACGCAATTTTATCATCCAGAATATACGAACGAAAACACGCGGCAAAGAACGAGGCCCAGTTCGAGCGATATGAATGAAGAGCCGCGTTCACAGGTATATAAATCGGAGAAGAATAGGAGAAAAGATCAGAGAGGATTTATGATGGGAATCATTTTGAATTCAGGGTCCAAGTCCATACACGACTTTAAGACGCGAGGACTGGTGGAGCCAAAGGCCATCGGCCCCGAGCTTGTCGAACCTGCGGCCTCCGCATCAGGAAACCCTGGTAAACACATATCATCCCTTTATTTATATCCCCAGCGCCTTCATCTCGTGACTTTAGCCTCGTATACTTCACCGAGGAATTAAATACGGTCTGACGTAACCGAGGAGTCACGTTTGCATTTTATATATCAGGACTGTGCACACCCAATATTAATCGCTTCGCGTTGGCGTTCGTATTAGCTAGTGGTTCGAGTGGTTACTCACCTTCGGTTCAATGAATACTGTACAATCCTACACCTCGAAAAATAGTAGCTAGCACTTAACTATGAAGAATATATAGTTCTTGATTAAAACTTGACTAATTTTCTGTCAGAACGGAATTATTCGAAGTCTATGAATTGTAAAAGATTGGTCGAAGGGAAAAATAATTAAAAATAGATTAGTGAAATCTGACGTTGCCTGGCGCGTAAGTGCTTGAAGTTCCTGGCCAAATTGGACGCAGACCTTGCCGTCGGAGCCAGATCGGGGCTTTCCGGGGCGAAACGCGCTCTTTTGTCCCGCGGAAATCGGCCAGAGCACCTTCCCTCGACCAGTGCTGGCCGTTCTCCAACAACTTCGTGGTCTCCGTGCTTTTTCGTGATCTCCCACCATCCCTCTCTCCCTCGCTCTCATTCTCTCTTCTCGGGAGAACACGCTGAGTCACGGCCGCGAAAAGTCGTCTTCGCATTCATCGATTGCGATCACGTGCCCCCTGCGAGAGTCCTCGTCGAGACAGAGCGAGTGAGACGGGAACCAATGGTGCTTTGTATCAGTGCATACTCAAGAATTGCCCGGCGCGGATCGAAACCATTTGGTTCACTGCTTTTCAATTCCATTCAACAGTCCTTGTGATATTATTTTGTGAATAAATCTAGTTACTTCGAAGAAGATATACCTGATCTTGGTCGAACGAATGACTTGATTCGGTTTGGTTTGATTTTATCGATTTCTATTTAAAACTCTCGCTTCTTGAAAATAACTTTTGACGCGTCGAAGTTTGAAGAGATTGAAAGACGTAGGATTCAAAAGAGGCAACTGTAAGTTTAAGAATGATATTTTAACTATAATATCCTTTCAATGGGAGAGTTCTATTTTTTAATTGGTTCAACTATAATAGATCTTTTAGTTAGCGGACTGTGAGGGTGCTTGCCAGATCGGTCAATCAATCCCATTGAAATCGGGTTCGATTTATTTATATTCCAGTTGACATACGCGGCGCACATGACAGGTTGGCAAACAGCCGAGGGGAGCAATCCTCCGTACAGCCATCAACAGCATCGTGAAACCATGGAGTTCTCGAGAGTAATTTCGCAATTAGCCATGGCGAATCACCAATTAGCCTCGGCTCATAGCGCAACCCTGGCGCACTTAGAAGCATTGTACACCGAACTCAGGAAAGAGAGAAGCGCACGTAGACGAACAACTTCATCGGCAGAGATGGAACAACTTGATGAAGCACTGAAGAAAAGACTGACGGAAGAAAGTGATGTAAAGGACGAGGAAATGGTAGAAAAGCAACGATTAGAACTCAGGGTTGACAAATTGGAGAACCAACTTGCCGAAAGTTATGCTACTTGTTACAATAATGGCGAAAGTCATGACGAAGTCAGGCAACTTCATTCTAGAATAAGCAGATTAGAAAACATAATAAGAACTCAGGTTCTCGAAGAAAACAGTACGCAAAGTCAACAAGACAGCGTGGAAGAAGTACCTCATAATGTAGACTGCACGAAGGCGGAAACTATTCCTAATCCAATTTTAGATAGTTCTACTGTACCTGAATCTGAAACAAAGAACGAACCATCGAGGAGTCGAGTCGAGCATATCACATATGCAGAAGTGCATTTACCAATTGTAGAGAGTATGAATGCATGTTTTGATCGAGATGAAAAGAATGCGGAGCAAACAAAGGAGATAGCCAGACTTATCAAGGAAATCGAGAGCTTGAAGGCTGAACGATCAGAGTATCAAAGCACGAATAAAAGACTGTTGAGTGACTTAGCAGTGAAAGAGAGTGCAACAGAAAAGTTAGTGGAGAACTATAAGGTGCGTAACAACAGTCACAAAATTATTTTACAGGTTTGAATAATAAATTATTTTTTGTTAGGAATCGAAAGCTCGATATGAAAGAGCGGAAATCAATCTAAACGAGCGTAATGACGAGTGCGATAAACTGATGACGAAGTTTGACACAGCCAAGCAGGAAATCGATAGATTATTAAAGGAGATCGACGCGAGAAATACTGACAAAGTCTCTGCTGAAGCAAAGATTTCTAATCTAGAGCAAGACTTGCAAAAGTCGATCACGGAAAAGGACATAACAATAACCGAGGAGAAACGGAAGATCTCGGAATTAAAGACTCAACTGATAGAGGAAGAATCGGATAAGAAGAAACAAGAAAAGGCTTTGGAAGATGCGCTAGATGAGATTCAAAGACTGAAGGAGACTATCAAGACTGAGAAAAAGGACATCGAAAACGAGGCTCCGCGAGCAGAAAGTAATACATCTATTACTTTATTATAATCAACTAATAATATTAAAAAATACTTACGACTACTTAATTTCAGGTACTTCCGAGCCAGACGAAGTACAACAGGGCTCGAGCGATCGCGTGACGAACCTGGACGAGTTTAAGAAAGACTTAACCGTAAAGAGAGAAGCGAGACAACGTGCGATCGCTGCCGTCTCCTCGGAGATGGAAAGACTCAGGATGGAATTGGATGCGGAGAAGGAAGCTCATTCCGAGACATCTAGAATGCTGGAACTTCTACGATCGGCTCAAGCCACTCCTCAAACTCCAGAAGCAACGACTATTCCTGTGCTTGGTACTCACAGACGTTCCAGAATGAAGGAGGAGAAACCGGACGAGCATGAAATAGCAATGAAGCAAGCGGAAGCATTACGCTTGAATAACATCTTAAAGGTACCCGAATGAAAATGGCTGTGAATCCAAGAGAATTCTTAACATTTTCTATCTCTCATCGATTTGCATTGCGATAGGTATCCGATGAGCTCAGGAATGATATTAGATTCCAATTGGAGAAGGTAGACGATTTACGCTATCAACTTGAGAGAGATCGAGAACATCAAAGATCGCGCCTTCGATGCCTCGAGGAGGTGACGAATAAAACGAAGGAAGGACTTTGCTCGCGCGAGCGTCGTGCCAACGAGCTGAAGGATCATCTCGCCCAGATTCTCGTCCGATTGGGAGACAGGAGCTTTCTGGAGAGCAAGGACGACGTAACCAGAGAATGCGAGCGTCAGCTGGAGAACATCAGTGGTTTGAAGGGTCTTTACAATGAGAGGCTGAAAGTGCTGACGCAATTGAAAGACACAGCGGTCAGAGAACTCGCCGAAGTAAAAGAAAGGCTGGACTACACGGAGAAGAAATGCGAGTGCCTCGAAGAAGACCTTAAGAAGGCTGACGAGAAGGTGTGAAACTTGCTACTTGCCATTTTCAAGTACTTGAAAGTGAACAAGTCTTCTTCAATACTTATGCATTTCAGGTCGACACTCAAGACACGGATATAATAAATCTAGAGTCACAACTTGGTCTCGCCAAGGCTGACTGCAGAGATCTACAGAATCAGATGTCTCTCATTAATGGAATCTTCACGCAGATGTTGCTCGGTGCCTCCTCCGCAGACATGGACCTTGATCGACTGACTCAGCTACTTCAAGTACGAGCCAAACCCCTTAATTCGCTTCTAAAGTTACTAATAAGTCGTCTCTTTTTTACTGTATCAGGAGAATCACGATCTAATTAGTGACATGGCGAAAGAGGAAGGTACAGAAGCGGCAGCGTTGCCAAAGCTGCTGCTGGACTTAATCGAGCAAGTCGAAGGCAACAAGAACGGACAGAAAGAAATAGGAGCCGAGCAGGAAGAGGAAGTGGAGAGAAGGGACGACGATCGCCAACAGGAAGACATCGCTCACAATTTACCAAAAGTAATTCTAGAGTACATAAAAGTGGTTTTTCTATACATATGTACAGGTACTTAATGGATAATTGATCTAGGTGTGGCGCGTTTTGTTCGAGTTGTTGAGTTGCCATGCAGTCGGCACGCCAACAGCATCAGCAATCTCCTCTTCCGATCCAAATACCTGTTACAAGTCCGTTGACACTCCGGCTGGACCAAGACTAGTGATTTCTGTTAGTAAAACTTACATTCACTTGAAAGAACTGATTCTGGAAAAGAAGCATTTGGAAAAAGAAATGAATCGCATGAAGCAATTGAACACACACTTGGAGAGCAAGCTTGGAGAACAGGTATGAATTTTTTTAGAAATATAAGATCTGTTTCATCTGAATTCTATTATTATTATTGTGGTGTATTTATAGGAGAAAAGATTGTCTACTGTGTCGGAGGAATTGACAAAGACGTGGAACATAGTCGATCGCATGCAAGCGCAGCACCAGCAATTGCACACTCACGAGAAAATTCTAAGGTACGAATTACAACAGAAGCGCAAAATGCTACAGGAACTGAAGCAGGAATTGGAGTACTGCCGAGAGAAATGGGAATCTGCCCGGCAAAAAAATACAAATACCGAGATCGAGTGGAGAAGTTTGCGACGAGAATTTGCGGCGAGAAAAGCACTTGCTGCTCAAGATTCTTTTAACAACAGGTATTTACAGAAATACTTTATTATTGAAATAAAGACTTTATGATTCTAGTATTACACGTTGTTTTTACAGTGCGGAAAGTGGATTCAGTGACGAAAGAGGAGACGACACTGATGAAGAAGATGTGGAAGTGGAAGGAAGAGTTAGACTAGGCCCACGTAAAAGGACACGCAAGGTATGATAATTTCCAAATTTGAAATTGTATATTTCGAAAGATTATTATATTAAATACGGAATCATTTTCAGGAAAGTCCTAGACCGCCATCACCCGATACAGAATCAGAACAGCCAACGGATACAGAATTGTCCGACTCAAAAACAGGATCTTCGGCAACCACGGAGCAACGCACACCAACCCCAGAAACAGAAGCTGAACAGGACGAAATCGAAGTCAGCGATACTGATTTGGATGGAAAAGTATGTATTAATAACTTATTGATGAATAAAGTTTATTAAAATAATTCTTTATTCAGGTACCAGCGGAAAGCAGTCAAGAATTACTAGATCCATTGGACCAAGCACTAACAAATATGATACAGAATCTAATTAAACTGGACAACAATACACAGATGCATATCGGATTTACAACTTCCGAGCAAGGGAGTGAAGATTCAGAAAATGTCAAATGTATCGAAGAGGATGTAGAACAATCGAACACGGAGGCAGAGAAGGAATCTCCGATACAAAAGGAAGAATGTGATGAAAGTGATAAGGTGTCAACTGATAAAGAAGAAATCGTACTGGTGAAGGATGTACAACCTTCGAACAGCAATGAAGATCTTACCAGTGCAAGTTGCCCGGACGGTGAGAAAGCAAAAACTGAGGAACCCTTGAAATCGCCCGTGCCTTATATACCTGTTACCTGTAGCCCGAGTTTAATGAGTACCATGCCTGTTTTCTCGATCGGGCCCATCCTCGAACCCATCGTGAACGTAAAAAGTGTCCAGTTCAGCGAACCCCTGATCGTCGGTCCTTCTAATCGATTTTTTGCTCCAGTTTTCGGTAGCCCAACCACGCCGGATCTTGGACCGAGCTTGGACAATGCTTCGATTTCTCCTTTATCCGATTGTTCCACATCGATTAAAGGATCGGACGTAATCGAGACAAAGAGTACCGCCGAGAAACACGTATCCAGGCCATCGGAGAGTGTCAGTGACTCGGACAATGTCTCCGTCGATTCCTCTTCGAGCTTAGAGACTGTAAAGGAATTTATTGCTGGCAGTGTTGCAGTATCAATGACGAGCGCGTCGTGCTCGATTCAAGAAGATAGTAAAATTGAAAAACCTTCAACGGAAGGCACATCGTCTAGTCAGGATGAGCAATCAAAGACTACGCCGACGAAAACGCGAACACCGGAGGAAGCGTTGGCTGCGAGAGAAGATAGATTGAAAAGATTGGAAGAGCAGGCTGAGTGGTTAATGAAGAAGATGAATGCTACTAGTAGAAGAGGCTCGGCTTTGAGTACGAGGCTTGAAGAGCTACACGAGGCATATGGTGAACCACCCGTGCCACCACCAATGCCTGATGTTTTACCCAGTCGAAGACTGCAAACCAATTTGACCGAACTACCTCGCCCGGTAAACATTATTAGAAATACTTAAAAATAATATAATGACAATAGAAAGGGTTATTTTTGTGCAAAGTAACTATGTGAGATTCATGGAATTGCTAATCTTATTGTTGTTGTCTACAGGTACCTGAATCATCGTCAGAACAAAGCGCTAAGAATAACGAGAAGTCAGTCTCGGAACAAGATTCTGGCGAATCACCACCGGATAATGCACCTTGATACACCTACGATTTTTGCTTCGCGACAAATGTTTACTGTAACTTTATTTCTGTCCAAGACAGAAGCGCAATATTGATTCTCGTGCATGAGCACGAGACGACTTTTTTGGCAGTGTATCTTGCAACGTGGTGAGCCAAACTTTTTGGAATCGTCATGACGGTGAGAACAAAGTGTTAAGAACAAAGGAATTCTCGATGTTTTTCAAATAAATGGCTATTTTTTTTTGTCTGTCGATATGTTGTACTTTTTGATTGTGAAGCATGTGTAATGTTTAAAATGTTGAATTGTCTCGATAAAAGAAACGAGACTTGGAACGTACCATTTTTCCGTGAATATTATTTTTACTGAATTTATTCTTGGACGTCGCTTCAGGAATGCGAATCAAGTCGTCACCGTTCCGCTTGTTCCTAACTACTGCGAGTGAATGTGATCACTTTAAAGTCCGTTCCTGTTTTGTACCTTCGATTAATTGTATGTTTAAACTGTCTCTCTAATAAATTTCGTAAACGAACCAAGAGTGTCTCTCAGTGTATATCAAAATCCAAGTTCAAGGTGTTGGTGATTAGAGAAAGTGGAAGTAATATGATCCATATGATTTATTTCAAAATAATTAACAATTCTCAGGGTGTAAAGTTCTTCTTCATGCTCCGTCATCTCTTTCGTAGATTATCGCGCATGGATTATCAAATATATATATATTTATATGTATACGATAGATATGTATATTATTCACAAGACTTCCGCCGCACACATCCTACGCGTGGATTAATAAAATTCGTACAAAATTCGTTTGTATAACAAAAAACAGCTCTAGGTACGCTAAGTGTTTAAGTCCACCGAAGTATTCACTTCTAGGTCGCCGAAAGTGGCAGTCCTTCAAGGCACTCGAGCACGCTTCGAATGACGTGCGACGGCCCGTGCCGGCTCTTTATAAATCGAGCACGGACCACGTGACATAAAACTAACTATCTTACGTATTCTTTACAGTGATGCGTCAAATGAAAGACACGCAATCTCGCAAGCAACACCCATTCTTACACGCACGCACACGCAATGTCTACTCTTACGATTTCTTTGCACGCAGAACTGTAGAAATGAGACTAATCTAACGCTTTATCTACAAAACTTATACATATGGTAGTATTGGCCGGTCTCGTACAAAATAGGTTCGATGTAATAGTATCCCTTGTAATTGTCTATACTCCTGTCGATTCAAAGGGTTTACTGTAAACACTCTCTTTTATCACAATGTACGCTGTACATTATTTGTCATTGAGCTAAGAGGAGAAACACTTCGCAAAGTGACGACACTATATTGGCACGCATCGAGTAAGTAGCTGGTTGTACAAAGAGGAAATATGATGTGAAGACGTATCTACAAAGATCTCTAGGGTGAATAATAAGAACACGATTGTCATGAATATCACCTCGCACAATTAATGATATACCAGTATTACTTAAAGGGCTTAAATGCTGACGTTAGTCTGAGTTTCAGTGAACAACTACGTTATGAGATTCCATTGTTGAGTACAAGACTACCGTGTCTTGTGCTTAAGCGTAGCACGTTTATATTGTAAATCGTAATAAAGTGTTCCCTAAATGTAAGGCACGTACAAATCCCCGAACGCGATTCCCTTCAATGTCAGACACAATAATTTTTACACAATATATCTTCCAAAAATAATAAATTAGATTGTCAACGCGTTTGGCATGGCTCCGTGTCCGTTCACGTTTAAGGCACCTCGAAATTTTGCGCGACGACACTTTATACAAAATATATTATTAGAGACCTAATATCCATAGACAATATAACACTTACGTTAACGAGTGAGATTTGAACTTTTCTTTAATACATAACACGTCCATTACCATTAATTAATCACCGAGAAACTCATCCATAGGGAAATTCCTTCATAATACCGCTAGGTTAATTTATACGCCGCTCACCATGAAATCGCTTATGCTATCTCGCGTACTCGTGATTAAGACATTAATTAAAACACAACTCTTCGCCGGGCAATAATGAAATCGCCGTTACATTAAGTTCGTAAAATACGACATGGCCATTGTATAGGGTTTAAAAACAAAGATCCATACGTTTTCAAGAAACACGAATCGCCCGCCCCCGTCTCCAACAATTTATCATCCTGTCTATACAGAAATTTAAATAGAAAAATACAATTTACTGAATTAATTGGAGATATCGATTTTCCTCGAGCAACGAGCTGAGGGACGACGTCATGTCATTGACTACCATATTTGCACTCGTTGGCAGAGGTTGAGGCAATGACATGGGGTGAGTTGAGCTGGAAACGTTTGTTTCGTGAGTATGGGCGCTGCCCGACCAATTTCTACACTGCTGTACGTACTCCAGCGTCCTTCTGTATGAGTCCTGCCTCATACCTTGCGGAGGCTTCACTGGAGAGCCCTGTTGAGACTGACTAATGTCTCTACACTGGATCTCAGGCAAAGGAGTCCCGTGCTCCGAATAGCACTGATCACCCGAATAGCCCCACTGACAATTACAAGTATACTGCTGCGAATTAGTTGGATTGCTTCTGGTCTGGCAATTGTGCCCACAAGCCTGTTGTTGTATTCTGCAATTTGCCTGTTGGCCAGTACACAACTGCGGCGACATTCGTTTCGATAGATTCGGGTCATTCACCTGACGGTGATTGCCATTCGGATGGGCGCAATTGGCCATTTGTAAGCAGGGCGGCGTGGCTGCCTGTTGAACTTGCTGTTGACAACCTTGGACAGCGGTCAGACTGGTCATTGATTTGCCCTGATTATTCACATTTAATTGAGAGCAGTGCGGCGACATTTGTGTACACTGATTTGGAACACCGGTTTGTTGACCCGCGTGCATATTTGGTATCTGACCGTTCGGTGTTATCAGTGGCCTTGGGCACTGATTTCCAGCCTGACCACATTGCGAATTCGGATGGCTCATATTTGCCTGATTAGGCATAGTTGCAGGCTGCGCGCAGTGCGGAGATAACTGCTGGCAGTTGTTCGCCGGGCGCATTTGTACACATGGCTGCTGGGTCATCGCAGTATGATTTGGTGGTATGCAACTATTGTTCGCATGATGATTGGCCTGGGTGCCTGGATTAGCTGTGCAGTTCGTACTTATTTGCCCTTGGCAGCCATAACCGGGATAATAACTGTGGTGCATATGATTTTGAGGACAATTCCTCGAAAGTTGTGCAGAATTCTGTGGCAGATTTTGTGGTGCATGCTGCGGTGCCAATGCACCCGCTGCGGGGGATGTGAGGGGTTGATCACTGATATGACTTGGGGCATAATGAGATCCTGGTGACATGACTTGACCTGCTGCTGGACTAGCTACTTGAGCGTTCGGCTGAGAGGGGTAGCTTGGAGGTGGACAATATTGGGATGAAGGCTGGATAGATCTAGAACTAGGACATTGATTAAATGAAGGGGATGAATTTTGGTAGCTGGTACATCCCGGCTGTGTCGGCTGTTGTGGTGGATAGCAGTTCGGTGGATGGGGTTGGTTGTAAGTGCATGTTGATTGCACCTGTCGTTGGTAATGCAGATGATTCGTGCAGATCGGAGACTGGCAGATGGGCAACGGACTACTTCGATAACTGCCTTGATTTCCTCCCGCCTGTACCTATAAATACAAAAAAAATGTCTTAAAATCTTAACCACAAATAGTTAACAAGATTTTTTAACAATGGCAAAGAAAAACAAACCTGATTCAAATATTGCATCATTTCATCGGGAATGACCAATTTGTTCTCCACCATCTCACCCTCCCCAACTTCGTCCAAAATAACTTCTTGATTCGGGTGGAGTTCGGGTAATTGTGCTGACCTTGGCCTGGGTGGCATGGGTGGTGAAGTCCTTTGTGACTGGTGTCCTCTGGTAGGCTCGGACATACGACGATCACCAGATGGTTGCGGACAATGACCAGTCGCACCAGTCCACTCTCCCGGTATACCTTGAATGCCCTGTAAACATAAGTTAATAAATTATTCATTTTTAAACGATCCACACAGCAGTGAAATAGTATGTTCCTTTATTTTATTTAATTAAAATATCAATATACCTGAAGTGACATATTCTGGGTTTGGACGACAAGATTGCTGGTGGAGTAGGGTCCTTGAAGATGACTCGGAGGATTGACCCTGCCAGAAGTGGTACTCATTTGACTACTTCTTCTAGAAGTGCCCGGGCTGATCGGGTCGTAAAAGCTTCCTGGTCCATTTGGACCCATTCTGACGGCACTGACACCACTGGCTTGACTGCTTCTTCTGCTACCAAAGTCCGTGGACCTCATACTGCCGTAATAAGTGCTGACCGTGCTGTTACTGTCCCTCCGCGGCTCCCTGAGTGGCTGCAGCCTAAGTTGCAGATCGGACAGGCTCGTCTGGCGGGCTGGGCCTCCACCTTCCATCTTGAGGTCAGTGATCCGCCTGTTTAGGTCACCAATATTACCCTGAGGTCCTACACCACGTGTGCCCCTCATTCCAGTCACGTTGACAGGTAGGCTAGGCATGCCCTTCACGTTCAGTCTTCCCTTCAGGCGGTTTCTCGAGGAAGGTGGTGGTGCTTGCTGCGGTTGTTGAGATTCCATTCCACCAACCTGTCATCAAAGTAGTCATTCTCGTTAATCAATGCTCAACAAACAAGACATGTTAATTCATGTTTACCGAAGTAAACTTACCATAGCCCGAAGTGCCACTGGTAAATCGGCAATGTCCAAATCGTCAGGTTCTTCGTTCCAAGGTTCCTCGGCGAGTGCAACACCATCAGCAGTGAGTCCACCCACACCTGCAACTTCGTCAGTACACCCACCGACTAGGGGACTTCCTTGCTGATGAATCATACTTGGAGGACTATTGGCTTCACTCTCCGACTTGACACTGGGGCTCGAGAGACTAGGCGTCTTCGGATGAAGATCCTCGCTTCTGCTAGGACTATGTCCACCCGCGCCTGCCTCATCACTGCCGCCCCCATCACCACCACCACCTTTGTGCTTCTTATTCGCATAGAATTCCGCCCCATGCACTGTCTTCACGTGCTTCCTCAATGACGATGGATCGGTATACCTCTTCGTACAGCCGGGAGCTTTGCAAACGTATGGTTTCTGAAACGCCAAAGTCAAAGGAATGATAAGACAATGATTAAAGCAAAATGATATGGATCGGATTCTTGTTTTCTCGAATGAAAGATACTTACTTCATTAGAATGCGTCCTATTTTGATGTTTCGCTCTGTCACTCGCGTTACTGAACGCCTTACTGCAACCGGGGTACTCGCAGGTGTAAGGCTTTTCGCCGGTGTGAGATCTGAGATGGGTCTTTAGGTTTTCAAGCCGCGAATAAGCCTTGAAGCAGCCCTCAAACTGTGCGCAAACAGTGAAACACATTTCTCAGATGCAATGAATATGCAACGGGATAAATAATTCATTGGCAGGATAATGTACTCACGGTGCACTTGTGCGGCTTCTCGCCCGTGTGCCTTCTCATATGAACGACCAACATATACTGAGCTTTAAAGGGTTTTTCTTCCCGCGAACACTCCTCCCATCCGCATACGAAACTCTTCTTGTTGGCGTGTATGTGGTCATTATTGATATGTTTAACGAGATCGTCCTGTTTGAGAAAAATTCGAATTAATGAAGAACTTGATCGGAAATGGATATCTTTTAGTATTTCCTGTTCGTATTCTACCTGAGTTGGAAATTCAAGGCCACAGTCTCTCCAGTGGCAATTGGTTTCGATGAAATCTCCAGGCTCATCCCGCAGATCTTCGCTGGGACTAAGACCCTGTGGATGAGTCGGTGGTGCTGTCGTTGTCGTCGCATTGGTAGTTGTCGTAGCTGGCTCTCTCTTCACCTTTGTCGATGCTCTTCTCGAGGAAGTGTCCGCTTCCGCTGTCACCGACCTGGTCGACGCCTCGGATGCTTTTCTACATGACTCGGCGCTCTGTAATTAGCAAAGTTCATTTTACATTCGTCGTTCCGTTAAGAATAAAGTGGGGGAGACGGTCGTTTGTAAAATAATACAAAATAATAGGATACAGGCTTGAAACTGTCGGGTCAGCAATGCTTGGGATCGAAAAGCGAAGCCGCCGTAGTACCGGCGCTCTATTCTCCAGCGAAGCCATCGATCGAGACAAGTCCATAAATTCATCGATCACCGGCGGGCACTGTACGTACACTCGCGGTACATAGGCGCACAGAAGAGTCTCTCTATCCAGTCTCTCTGTCTACGTGAGCAAAGGCGGAGAGGCCGACAGTGCCGTTGCGGGAAGGAGCGAAACGCAGAGCCCGATGCAATCAGGTATACACACACCGGAGAACTTTACAGCGTGCGGACACACCGCGAGGCATGTCACGGGCACAGGAGAATGAAAACGCCGGCTGCGCGGGATGCAAATAAATCAGGGCGAACTGGCGAGCGCAAAGCTCGAGCCTATATCACCGGCCCTCTCTTTATACCGTGCCCGAGATCCGATCTAACATCACGATCGGCGAACAAATCTCTCTCGGTGCACCAGGAAAAGTTTATTATTACTGAATTGAAGATTTGAACTCACCTCGCTTTTCGGTGGCAACCCGCCACCATGGGGGCCAAGGGTGGCCGATGAGGTCGAGTGAGGTGGCACACCGGCGTAAAGCTGGGAATGCGGAGACAAGCCATGAGCATGGGGATGAGAATGCGGATGGGGTGGCGGCGGTGGTGGAGCAGGCGGTTGCAAGGGATGTGCATGGGGTAAGAGTGCCGCTGCCGCTGCACTTCTCAAAAGGTGCGCCTGCAACTGCTGCAAATGCGGCGCCATGCCAGGGTGCATACCCAACGCCGGACTCATTGCTGTAACAAAACGAAATTCATACTTGAGTTCCGCCCCCATAATCACTTTCCTTCGAGAACATTCCTACACGCAGGAATACTAGGACTTCGAATGCCGAGGTTTCATCGAAGCGTAACGCATACGTACAAGCGCGTGTTAACATAATCAATCGTTAGTCCGGTTATCACATAATTCATTAAACAATATACACCCGCAGTTGTTAGCGACCGAGAGATGCTTATCAGTCGGCTTTCAATACTTTAACGCAAAGCGACCGAGGCTGTTGGTACGGCTATGATTGATAACCATCGAAATCGGACTGACTCCATTCTCTTGGCAATCTAAGCACGGTACACCGGACTTCCGGCAGTCTCTCCTTGCATTTCAATGCTGCCTCTAAGTTCTCTCTTACGACACTCTACACTTACTTACAATTATACCGATCGTGCTCCCCGCGGCAATTGAATGTTTTCTCTGAATTATGATAGCCCAATTAGGAATCTATTGGAAACAGGCAGTAATCAATGGTGTGCAATAGAGTCAAAGGTGACACGACGCGCGGTGCATTGGTTGCTCGTACGATTTCTAAGTGTTTAGAACGGTCGCGCCCATGTGTGATTGTGTTGCATGCCGCATTTCACAGAAGGAATGTCGCAATGTCTATTTCACGATAACTAATTGTCCTTCTCTCGCAATATTCTGTTGGAACAAAACTAGATTTCGTTTAAATGAAAGTTAAAGTCTGTGATATAGGCGCGCGACAGAGAGCAATTGGTATGCGATTCTCGGGGTCTTAAAAATAATGCTTCCGAAGGAACGTGTGGCAGTGAAGTGAGGATGCAAGCGCGGGCGTGAAGGATGCGAGAGAGCGCGGCATATGTGCATCGCAGGCAAATTTAACGAGCGACAAAACATATCCCGCGCGAGGCGAGCAGCCGAGAAAAGGCGAGGGACGCACCGACAAACGACCGGCGAGCTGCGTCGCCGCTTGAATTTTAATCCGTTAATTACTTCATTTAATCGCAAATTACCGAGGCGCGCTCTTAACTTGCGAGCAAGGAGGTCTTCGATTTGCTGGACACGCCATGATTCGTGCTGGGTACGAACGCATTGCGAGCGAGCGAGGGAACGAGCGAGGAAACAGGGTCCGGCTGGGCCCCGTCTCGTCCCTATAATGGCTTCATGCGCACCGGCACTTTAATTCGATAGCGCCTGTCTCCGTTCTTCGTCCTCGCCCTGCCTCTTTCACTTATGCGCGCCCTCCGGTTAATGACAGTCTCCCTTGCGCCAGCCTAACCGCAGATGTCTTCATCTTCTTTTTAGCCGATTATCCGATTTATTCATGGCGGGTGAAATTGATCGATTAGGGAAATCGATCGGCCAACGAAGTGACCAATATTTTAGGGAGGCCGCTATACTACAGTTACAATGTTCTTTATGAAAATTGGTCGAGGCCTGCCTCCCATTAGACTTGCCAATTCGAGCGCGGGCCCAATTTCACTTTCACGAGGCAGCTTGTCTCTAGAAGTCCCTGGAGGGCGAGTGTGCCTCGGCTGTTTATTTATGGCGGACTCTCGGCGATAACTCAACGAAACTATAACTGGTAGCAGAGCACGGACCCCTCGGTACGTGTAATTACGCGCGCGTATAATTCGAGTATCGCGATGCCGGGCCCTTTACGGCCCATCCATGGTGGCCAGAGCGCCGTGGGCCCGACGTTTCCACCGGCAATTACGAGCAATCAATCACCAAACATCGCCAGTGCGAAAAAGCGCCGCCGACGTCGCCGCCGCCGCAGCCGCCGCAGCAACCGCCTCGATATTCCGCGTGAGTCGATGGGGCCCAACCATAGCTTGGACGTCGCTCCCCTCTCTCCACTTAATACGTACTCGCAAAAAACACGCGCGGCCCTGTGCGTACCGCAAAAAAGCAGCGCAATATCTTAATTACACAGAGGGCGAGAGGAGCGCCGAGCCGTTAGCGATTTGCCGGGATATTTATTTGCCGGTATAAATCGAGCGGTAACCCGCGGAGGCTGCGTGCATCGCCGACACTACCACCGCACTACCACCACCGTAGATCACACTCTCTCAACCGAGAAGCAGACATAAATAACTGTTAAAGAAAACATAAACCATCGGGCGCGGACTTACAAATCGGAGTTTCGCGCATCCGTCGAACATGGGGTAGGTAAAAGAACAGGAGAATTGCTGATTTCGTATTGACTTACCAGCAGAGAGATGACCGTAACTGCCACTAGCGCTGCTACTCCTTGAACCATTGACAATTGACGCCAAGCTGTTAGGGCTGAATCGGATCATGCTGTCGATGTCGAAGCGATCCGAGTAAGGTGAACTACTCAGAGCACGCTTCCGGCTCGCCCTGATCGCCGAAGCCCTCGGACTTCCCAGTCTCGAGGACGCCGAGACTGAAAACACAAAGACATTTTTCCTATTAGAATCTTTATACCCTTGCAAACTCGAACCTCCAATGGAATGTTCAACTGATATCGCACTCGTTCTTAACGCGATTCAATTTGCTTCGACCATTACATGGCCAGTTAATAGGTACATTTCTATTATTAGTATTCAGGGATACACATACATACTGAACAACTATCGGTATAGTTCGCTCTAAGCCATGGAATCAGAGAGTACGATTCCCCATGGGGCAAGTGTTTCCACGTATAGTACGCAATTTCAGCAGTTCAATTGGCTGTAATTATTATCGTATCGCCATAGCTAGCAGTGGGTAGAACTGCTTCGTGTGGGATTCAGACCGACAGTAAAGGTGCAATGCGACCTCCGAATGTACGAGTAATTCGCCGATAGCGATAACGCCCCGCACTGAGAACCAGTTCGATTAAGCGCGCGCGCCCTACGAATTCTCGCAGCTGGTAATACTACTACCAACACCGTCGATATTCTCGCAGCAAGTTTAGAAGCGAAGCATTCGGTGGGCTCGCTCGTAACCAGCGCTGGTATATCCAAGACTGACGAGAAAAAGGGCCAGGACGAGGTGAAGGCGGTGAGAGGAACAGAAGGAGAACAGCTAGCTCTAAAGGAGAGAGCGAAGAAGATGCTTGATCCTGTGGCCAGAACGTTTTAGCGGCGATTTGCCTCCGACCGCAAGCCAACGACGTAATATACAAACCACTTTCTTAAGCTCGTGGTGGCGGCTTGCTTGTACCCTACCATCCTTGCTTATATACGCCTCCACTTCTCCGACTCCTTTCCTCCACCACCAACCTGCCACCTCATATTCTCTTTCTTCTACAGATTTTAAAGTAGTACATCCTTCGTCTCATGGAAACACCTCATTTAATCCTCTAGAACTTGAATATCTTTTGATTAACTGTTTCTTAACTGATATTTTTATAAAGTTCTTTTATTATAGTATAAAATCTTGAATGGGTATCGTGTTGAGTGATAGGAGTGCCAAGAAATTTCCCTCCGATCTTTCTTTGGCGTCTGGATCGCTCTGCCGGGGGGGGGGGGGACGCGATACACGGTGGAAAAAAGGAGAACTAAGATGAAGAAGCGACGCCTCCTTCATCGTGGTTTCCACTCGGTTGATCGCTTGTTCGCGCACTACGGGTATAAAGTTACTCGCGGTTAGGGTCCTGCTTCTTCTCTTGGGATGGCCAACATCCCATCTCTCTCTGTTCCTACATGCCACGCTCTTTTATCCGATCGTTGGTTATTAATTCGAACAGTGATCGAATTTACTCAAGAGGGGGGAGAGAGCAGAGAAACACCGTGGATCGTTTGCCTTGCGGTTTTTCCATTCGATCTGGAGCGTTTAGGGTTCCTTAAATCGACCAAGCCACAAGACGATGAGATATCCTCGTGCTCTTCTCTCGATTCCTAAAGAACCAAGTCGTCGTTTATCCTGCGCGTTACCGATCCTTTAGGATCATCGGGTTTCATTTGCAATTTCCTCTTATCCGATTCTCGCATCAGATCGTCGAGAGTTGCGGGGGTGGGGGAGGGAAAAGAAAAATCGAGGATATATGCTGGAAGGGAATTTTTCTCGTTGGTTTTATCTTACGAAAGGAGGACATAGAGAAAGAGAGAGAGAGGAGGATGCAGGGTTTGCTCTCCGCGACTTCGACGAACAGTCTTCGTTGGACTTTAATGAATATGCGAGCGATTCCCGGCTGCTCGAAGCAGGGCCCTCCTGCCCCGATACGTCCGCCAAGGACCCACGACCCTGCGGACCCTACACGCTCACTAACTTCCAACTCTTCTCTTTCCTGCCTCTCGCGAGCCGAACATGGGATTGAGACATGTAAATTGGTGCAATCGGCCACTCCGATCGGCGCGGCTCATCCGACGCTACTGCGCGGCACATGCCATGCTCATACAGGTCCTTTCAGACGCGGACTCAACGATAATATATAACCAGATATATTTTACAAAGAATGGCAATGCTATTGTCTACTATCGAGGCATGATTAAAATAAATCTAGACTCTCCGATCGACAAGTTGCATTGGACCTTTGTAGGGCTTGCCCGATGAAGATAGGCGGTAAGTTATCGAGGAAACTTCAACGAACCACTCGGATGAAGATAAGTCCGGCGGAATAAAGTGGCTAGTCACGAATCGGAGAAATATTACGAGGGATGAATAAAACAATGGAGTGGGAGGGGCGGGGGGGATAAGAGAAGTGGGGAGTAGAAGGCGAGAGAGAGAGGAGAGGAGGTGGAAGAAACGTGGGACAACCTGTAGGGTAGGCGCTAAGGTGTTAATGAGGTCGTGTCGCTCCGAGTCGATTCAATTATGCGGCGGTGGCGACTAACGAGGCCCCGTTTACCCTTTCAGTCGTCTTTTAGCCTCTCGGCCTCTTAACCGGTCGATCTCCTACCTGCCGCTAGTTCTACTGCTGCGCACACCTACCGACTGACTAACTATGGCGCGGTCGCGCACACAACTCGATCGTATACTCACCTTCTCTCGCACTACACGCATTCAAAACTCTTCTCCTTTCTCTCTCTCTCTCTCTCTCTCTCTCTCTCTCTCTCTCTTCACTCTCTTCTGCGAGACGACGATGACCACGCCAGGACGAGAATCCAAGGTAAGCTCGCCGCACACTTTTTCAAGTGTGAAAAGTATCGCACGAGGTGTCTCGATTCAGTTTGAGGGCAGCTAATCGCGCGCGATCAAGCGTGGATTCGAAATGCCGATATCTTGAGAGTCGAACGAGCAGAGAGATGAATCTTGGTGGATTCTGTTACGGAAGCGACGGGGAATTTCAGGTTGAACGCGACGAGAACGGCCAGCCGCCGAGACGATTTTCGTGCGGTCCCAAGCTTCACGGCAGTGCTGCCGCCCGACACGAGAAACTGGTATTGAATATCGGGGCCGACGCTGATTTCACCGATATCGTCTAACGTCCGTGTCACGCCTCTCAGTCCTCTACTCTGACGGACAGTATTCCGCTATCCACTTCGGAGATCTCTCCTTCATGGAAAGACCGCTCTATTACTTTCCCAGCGAAGCGATCCAACTTGCATCTGTATTTCCGGAGGTTCACGCACGAGATTACAGGAGATCGTGCAAACGATCGTAGTGGCGGCGGGAATCGACGAGGAAGATTTATAAAGACTCACCATCAATGGAGAAAGGGAACTCCGAGGAGGCGAGGGTGCTGGCTGGCCCCGCAGCGTGCAGAAGGTACTCGGGCCCCAAACCACCCAGTCCTGAAAATGTATATCACACGTCACATTCAATATCGCAACAGGGAAACAGGGAGATTCAATATTTGATTTACTACCAATCGAACACTCTTTCAATGTAACATTCCTCTCTCTCTCTCGCTCACTGTCTTTCTCTCTTAAGTAGGAAGTAGTATATCGTCGATTCTGAAGCACGTTTTAACGGATCGAATTCAAAGGGCTCGTATGTGGCCTGATCTCTCGTAGATTCTTCCGGCGGATATGCGGGCCCTTTTAAACGGGCCTCAAGATATCCAGATTAAAAGACGCCTGATAGTTCATCATCGTGTCGATGACCTCTCGACATACCTTCCAAAAAGAACAACACCAGCAAGCTGAGCTAAGGCTCTGAAATTTATATTACTTTTTCCTTGATGCAAGAAAACATTCACTACCAAATTTCAACCCCGAGAAATGTCGGGAAGTATGGAAAACATGGCAAAAAGTATCAGAATTAGACGAAATTGATTATTCCAGATGGCCTTTCCTTGTGTTTTCAATAGAATTTCGGCATTTCTGCTACTGGTTTCATGTTTTCTATCCGTTTTGATACTCAAACAATCGATTTATCCACCTTTTGTCAAAGTCCGAGAACCTTCGAAAAATCGAAAAATCGAAAAATCGAAAATTTTTGAACCACCCTTCCCGACCGTTTCAGGGTCTGATATTTCAGGCAGTGATTCAGTATTTAGCTAGGAAACAGTGATATAAATTCCAGAACCCTAGGTCAAAGTTCATTTTTTGGCCCAAAAATTCGTCAAGGGGTATACCCACAAAAATTTGCGAAAAAATGAATTTTGAGCTAGGGCTTTGGAATTTATATCACTTCTTCCTTGATGCAAAAAAACATTCCCCACCAAATTTCAGCCCCGGAAAATGTCGGGAAGTATGGAAAACATGGAAAAACCCACGTAAATGAATTATTCAGAATCGGTTCTCCATGTGTTTTCGGTACAATTCCGGCGTTTCTGCCACTAGTTTCATGTTTTCTATCCGTTTTGATACTCAAACAATCGATTTATCAAGCGTTCATCGAAGTCCCAGAACCTTCGAAAAATCGAAAATTTTTGAAGGGGTATACCCGCAAAAATTTGCGAAAAAATGAATTTTGAGCTAGGGGTCTGGAATTTATATCACTTCTTTCGTGATACAAGAAAACATTCTCCGCCAAATTTCAGCCCCGGAAAATGTCCTGAAGATTGAAAAGCGTGAAAAAAACCATCAGAATCCGATGAAATTAATTATTCAGTCTTTGCGCCTGATACTACACGGCTACCAAAATAATTGCGCAATATCGCTATTAAGGATAATTCGATGGTAAAAAAGTGATTCGAAGTTATCTGTTACACCCTGTACGTGCAAGCAATATCTGTGGAAAGTGGAGGAAGAATACGGAAAGAAGAGGGAGAAAGAGAGTAATGAGCAGGCTTAAGATCGTGGCGGCACGAATAAATTTCTCCAGAGGATTGTGTCTGCGTGTCTGTGTGTACGTGTGTACACCGAAATTAGGCGACGTCCAGCGGGCGCTATCGCTCTAATTATCTCAGGGACAAGTACAAGCCAGGATAATTACCGTGTAACGAGGCGTTGGGACTGTGCGTGGAGGCCTGGAGCTGATGGTAAAGGTGGTCCATGTAGTTGAGCCGGTAGGCGGGATGCAGGGCCGTATGCTCCGACAAGGGGTGACTCCTGCGGAGGAAATCGCCACCGGAAGTCCCGTTCCCTGCGGCCCCGCCACTTCCGGCGCCTCCGCCCCCGCCGCCACCCCCTGCACCCCCACCGCCACCTCCTCCACCTCCTGCGCTACCTGTACCACCGCCAGTGCCGGTGGTACCGCCAGATCCAATTCCTGCTGTCGTGCCGGATAATCTGAAATTCATAAAACAAAATTTGTTAATTTAATATAAATCATTAATGTAATCTGATGAATAAGTTTTGGGATTCGATGATTCTACTGGTAAGTACAAGAGTTTGAAAATGGCAAGAATTTAACAATCGTGAGAGTAAAAGCGTTAAAGGACGAAGGGCAAAGCCTTTATGGATGCTCGAATAGATCCAAGATCCCAAAATGACCGGAAACCGGTGCACCGACTATAGCCCCATTGACTATCGGCCTCTTTCAGGGGAGTAGTGAGAAATCCATAAAACTTCTTGCCATTGACGCCGTAGAAGGCGAAACGTGTTTGGTCGCTGGAGCAGCCGCTTCCGCGCTAAAAATTTATGGTCGCGACGAAACGGCTGCTGGCATAAACATCGAGGATTTCTCAGGAACGGGGCACCTCCTGGAATGCAGGGTCCACCCTATCCCAGGGATCAGAGAAACCGCATAGAAATCCCTTTCTCGCATGTACATAAATTGACTCTAAAAATTACATTGAATTCAAAGGCTGTACACTCTCGTTAAGTTATAGTTGAAGCTTTCTAGTCGAGACTGTACAGAAAGACTTTTGTTATTGAAGACAGTGGCTGAGAGAAGGTCGCCTGCAAAGTAAACGTGGTTCGTCCGAGGCACTAATCACTACCAGGAGAACAAGGAAAACAGGGGGAACGTCGGTTTGACGAATGAAATTACGACATGCCCGAGGCCGCGACAAATGGCGCATATCTCTTCGTCAAAGATCCTATTTTCGTCGACTCCCTCGGGAACAGGTGTCTCTTGCCATCGGCTGCTTGTCTACCTCGCTCATGTCTAATTTCCACCGGGTCGACCAGCATCATAATGACAGCAGTCACTGTTTTCCACGTAAAAGAAGAACCACTCGCTTATGGCAGACGCACCCCATAAAAAATAGCCTTGGGGAGCAAGCTGCGGGTGAGTAAGTGTCTTCGGTACGTCCACGACCATTGAGCACGCCTGAGATAATCTGGAATGACGCGTGTCCTCTGTGCCTTCAAAGACCGCTGTTTCCCCTAAAGATTGCCTGTGATTTGTGAGGCTAAGAATTCCTTGGCTCCTCATTAACCAATGATCGTGTACGTCGCGTTCCTTCGTAAGGAAATCCATGTCACAGAAAGGCAGCAACAGCAATCAGAGATGCTTGTTCGAGAGAGTTCGATGAAACGATCAATTTTATTCGGGAGAAAAGGAGGAAGCCAAAGACGGAAGATGTTGGACCAAGAGACACGTATTTTGAGTGACTGCCATTCGCTACGCTCGAAGCATTGGGAAATGGCGCGTGTCTCGTGCCTTGAAGGACCGTCTCTCTTTCCCGCTCGATGCCACATCGTGTCTCTCGTTGTTAGAGCCTCTCTTTACGACTTAGCCTGTCTCGTCGGCCGTTCGGAATCCTCGCGGATCACAAAGGCCGTCAGGTGGTTTGAGATCTTTATTGCAATTGCCGTGTGGAAAGGCCTTCCGTCGCCTCGAGTGATACGCACTTCCAGGATTGGCGCGAGTGCCTCTTCGAAGAATGCGCCCGATTAACGAAGCCTAAGACCTGGAAGTCCCACAATACCTTTCTAAACAAGCACGCGTTAATAATAGCTAAAATCATAGAAGCCCTGTCAAGATGTGCAATACACCTGACGCCAATCTAAAACGTTGGATATTCATTTCGAAGACTTCATTATATACTTTGCTTCTTTGACGTCCAATCTTACCAGTTCAATTTTCCTAGGGTGTTTAATAGTGGAAAGAGAATGGCAGAAGTTGAACGGCTCGGGAAATAGAGTTGGCAATTGGCGCGTGTCATAACGCTTTAGCGTGTATTACGATGTTTGAGACGGTCGCTGGATAAATATTGGCTTCGCGCCGCCACGAGTTTGCTGAGCAAAGACAAGCCGGCCCCCGGCTGTTTGACTTTACTTTAGCGTCCATGGATCTCGATTACTGCCTACTCGTTACCTGCCTTTACGCGAGCCCCTGTGTGTTAACAGGTCTGTCATACTGCTCACGCTCCGCTCGGCACGCGGCCCCCCGAGCTCCTTTCCTGCGCACCGTCCTCACCTCTAGCGGAGAAAGTCACCAGGCTGACTCATTTTCCACGACATCGAACTCCATATTTCCATAGTTGACCGATTGAAAATTCATATCTTCCAATATAAACTCGCTAAATCTAATATTAACAATAAAACCCTGTACTTTCTACTAATATCGTAAAAAAGTTAAGGACAATTCTTGGCACAGCTTGAATTAGTCAGCGTTTGTAAATATATTGTGGCATGCCACATAGAGCGGAAGTAGTGTGTCGTCATTATTGTCGGCCGGAATCGGTGGCTTGGTAGCAAATGCGGGACAAAAATTAGGCCGCTTTGACAGGCTGCTTAGTAGCGCGCGCCATAAAAAGCGTGTGCTGGTGCTCGGAAGCGCGAAGGGATCGGGGACATAATTACAATGAAAACATCGTCGTCCGCCTCGTCGTGCCGACGACGTCGTCGTCGCCGTTCCTGTCTTCTTGACCCTCGTTTTGCTCTTCGTCCATCGCGAGGAGCAACAACCGAAAGGAAGAGAGAAGAACGCGCATGGAGAAGGGATGAAGAGGAGAAAGGCGGCGCTCATGAAGGAGGATGAAACGAGACCGATTCTATTTCGAATCCTGCTGACTGCCAGATGACTCTCACTTCTGCCCTTTCCTTCCCTTCCGATGGACTGTCTCGCTTTTCTTACGTTTCGTTCTTTTTCCCTGGAATCCCCCTTTCTCAACGAGCTTCGTTCTATGTATTCTACTATTCCTGATACCTTTTTTCCTCCTGGCGCATTCGCCGGATACTTTCGGCTCTTTCTAATTCGGCACGTGGCGAAAGACAAACGAGAATATCTGATTGGACATAGCTGTGACTTTAGAAATTAGAGCATTACTGAATATTAAGTAAATTCTAAGATTGAGTCAAAGATTTGTCGAAAGTTCAAGGAGTTCAGTCTTCTCTCGGCTCTTGTATACTTTGGCGTCCACGTGCTTTTAGGGCTGAAAGTGACACAGAGGGAACGCGGACAGAGAATACAGAGAGAGGAAGGACCGACAGATAAAACTCGAGTCGTTAACTCGACACGCCGGAAACCGACGAATCTATCTTTATCTACGGGAGCCTGTCTGCCGGCGAGCAGGGATCTTCTTGAAATTCCTACGACCTTCGCCTCGGCGCTCTCTTCTCTCCTTGCCACGGTTCTTTTCTCCTTTAACATGGACCACGAAAAGCATGCTTTCTGAGCGAGAGCAGCTAAAAATATTCCAATCGGGCCCTTCGGGGAGAGCGCTTTAAGCACGCGGATCTACTTATTGAATAAAAAAAAGTAGTCTGGCAAAAGGAGGATGAGTGCGAATAAGAGTTGGAGGCCGAGTCGGGCAAGCACTCGGGATTATCTCGATGATAAAGCGGTCTTCTTTTTAGCCTGCTCGACCTGACGCGGTGGGGGAAGAGGGGACCGGAGGACGCCGGCTGAAGTATTAAGGTTCGCAAGCTCATTAACGTGACTCGTGGTAATGAGCCGCGCTAAGCGTGTTGGCCCGAGAACATCTGCCGGGTTTCCCCGCAGATCTCTATGTGTAAGCCAACACCGGAGAGAAGAAGAGGACAGGGCGAGAGAGGGGGGAGCGTGTGTGCCACAGAGTAGATAGAACTCGTCGAGAACTCGAAGCTGACTCTCTCCAAGCCCACGGAGGGCGGACTGACTGGCCAAAGTTAAACGGGTTCCGTCAGAGTTCTCGTCAGGTTCTGACTCGTGATTGAAGCCACTGACATCCGTCGAACGCCTCGAGTCACTCCGAAAGTATCTTTCGACCCAAATTGAAAAATAATGGCGATCCATTTGGAAAACTAGTACTGTTGGAATTGTAGGAGGAAGGAAACAAGCGTGTAAGTAGGAAGGAAGGAAGAGTGAAAGAGATGATAGGTGGAGGCGAGAACGAGGCAGCAGTCGCATCTTCCAAGCAGGATTAAGTCGGGAGCCCGACACTTCCAAGGGAGTTTCAGGTTATGATATTTATTGCCGTGGCTTGGCGAACGCAGTCATGAGACGCGATAAAGGGTGCCAGGAAACCATATGGCCGACTCGCTCTCGGCACGCGTCTCTTCTTCAAACGCGAGGCCATGAGAGCTTTCTCCCTGTCTCCTTCCCTGTCTCCACGTCACGACACGAAGAAAAGGGCGAGAGACGTAAGACGAGGGAACGAAAGTGGCAGGAGGACCAGGAATTCTTTTCTCCAGCAGTGTGCACCACTCTCTCTCTCTCTCTCTCTCTCTCTCTCTCTCTCTCTCTCTCTCTCTCTCTCTGTATTTCAACCCACCCTACTTTACCACCCTTCCTTCTTCTTTCTCAAATAAGTCGTCGCTATTTCGATCTGCGCGCACCGCGACAGGAATTTGCGAATGCTTCATCGCGCGTTACTCGACTCAACACGCCGCATGTGCCAGCCCGTTAATTAGTTAGTGCTGGTGCCGATTGTCACGAGACAGATAAATCCTAGTTGAAAGGCTGCGAATTACTCGGCTCATTCCTGTAGAGCAACAAGCAACCTGATTATACGAGTCCGTGACAGAGAAATCTGATGAAGTAGTCGCTGAAATGAGCCGATGTCTCGAATTGAAATTTTCTGCCAATTACGCTCCGCTGATCCATCGTGCGGTCGAGCTTTGGCCAAGTGCCACGAGAACATTTCTTCACCGAGGGGCACAACACCGCGCCCGACTGGAGAACGATGCCACCATGAAAAGTCACGAAAGACCATGCGCAAGTTCTTTTTTTTCCTTCTCTCTGCCCGCTTGCACGAACGCCATCGATCTTAATAGGTTGCCACTCTCTAACCTCTGATACGAATACGATATTATCCCATGTCGATCGAGTCTACGTGCGTCGATTTCCTTTTTCCTATTCGATGAGATTTTTCTAGCTAGCCGGCGGTCTCTCCGGAGGAAGTAATACTTTCATCTTGTCCCAGCAACGATGATTAACAATCGAGCGCGTTGAATTAACGTTGCCTAAGGAATGATTAATGGGCGGGCGGGAGCGTAACGAAGCAAAAGTGTAAATGGGACTAAAGGAGTGCGGGGCTGGAAAACGGTACTCGCTCGAAAGTGCTTCCAGTGGTCCGAGGGTATAATGTTATTAATGTACTATGGTGGCGGTGGCAGCACGCGGACATTTCACCGTTAAAGTGGCTGAGCGTGGTGAGCAGGGACCAATCGACGATCTACCGGAGGTGTTTTATTAATCGACGTTGTTCCGTGAGAACTAAAAGAGGGAAGGAGCGAGCGCGCGCGCGCGTCCAGTGTGTCCCTAAGGCTGAGGGGCCTGATGCCTCGATGAGGCCCCGCAGGCGCGAGCCTCGTTAATCAAGATATTTACAGGCGGCAGCTAGTCCGAGGTACGCATCGATATGCGAGTCGTCTTCGCGGATCGATTGAAGCCGCGCCTTCGTTGAAAATCCGGCCTAACGGCGTTGTATCCTAGCACAGAGGGAGCCTCGTTATTTATAGGCCATTTGAACGCGCGGTAGCACCTCGCGTACGTGCGTCTAATTCATTTCAGTCGGCCTCACTCGTCCTCAGGGGAAATCTCTGGGGACATAGAAGCCTCGTGCCTCCGAGTGACCACTTCGTTATCCATGGAATGTCCCTTCGATTAACATAGCCAATTAATATTGCACGCTCGCGTGCGACCCTGCGACAATTCCTAGACGCCCACTTTATGACTGACACTCAATAACCTTCGAGTATGACACTGCACAATAGTTGGATAGACGAGAATAGATTTGTTAGAAGGATAGTTGTTTTGATGGTAGAATGGAAATCTCTTTGGTTAGATTGTCTATGGTTGAAGTAAGTTGGTTTTAGAATGGTGTACTTTCTTTTTTAATCCTTCTTCGTGCGAATGACTATGGTCTGGTTGCTGTCGTGTCGGCGGCGACCAGTACGAAACGGGCGACGTTAATGCGCTTTTTCTGTTTCCGCGAAAGAAATTTATCGCGCCGCCACCAGTTGGATTTATCGCGCGCCTCTTCAGGGCCACTGCGTCTCTGGCAACAACCCTTTCTTTACTGCCAAGACAGTCCTCTTTCTTCAAGGGAGCGTAGCTACTCGTCGAATCTATTTCCCCGGTACGAGGACCGACACGAGAGAGGCATAGTGATTGGGCAGCCCGCTGTCCATTACGAATCAAGCATGGGAGCAATTTGATTTCCATCGACAAAAGGAATGCATTGCTTTAAATCTCGATAGAGTGGCTTAATATTAATCGGGCAAGCAGGAAAAAACACAGGGAACGCTTCCTGTCGTGCGGCTAATTAGCATCGGAGACGGGGCGCGCTTTTTCCTTAATTAACGATGATCACCTCGTGAACGGTGCTGGGGATCGGCTCCTTCGTGTACGCGGACAATTAACACGCGAACAGCCGACTACCGTTTCGGTGTCTTTTTCAGGAATACATCGACTGGGATACGTGACGCGTATACGGATTTCTTGGGGACCCAAGGTTTCACCAGATTCTCCTTTGACCACAACGTAGAACACTTGATCCGCCCCCTTTCTCACCTCTTCCTTTTCAGGTTTCGGTAAAATCGACATGCAAGGCAGGCACAGAAGACTGCTGACTCTCTCGCCACGGCACAGGATGCCAGTACGCCCGACACTAATGAAGTAATTCGTGCGCAAAAACGTTCCTGGCTCATAGCCTGTGAATTATTCATTACTGTTGATCGCCAGTGGAAAACGCACAGGCGCCAACAACTATTGGACCTCCACGCACATTTTCCCTCGGACAATCGAAGATTTCCTTTAGCACTCATTTCAACTGACTGAACAAACCCTTTGTCCTAGGCTTAAGAAAACTTCTATACTTGCTGATGACACATGCATCCCCTCAAACGAATTATCTTAATTATACGTAGTTATTAAAAGCTAGGATGAAAAACGTTCGCCATGAATTTCTATATTATGCCGTGTTCATTTAATAGCGATGTCATCGCGAGAATTATTATGCATCGCTGTAATCGCTGTCACCATAAATTGCCGTGCAATTTTATTGCGAAGCTATAGCCTGATAGCCCAGATAATATCAAAAGATTTCTCGCGATCTTAAAAAGCAGTGCGTAGCGTATTAAACGTCGATAATCGGCAATTTCCAGAACATCACGTGCAGCTGACTTCCAATCACAGTCGGCGACCGGTATTCATTAATCACCAGTCAATTTTCGGCCGGACGTTTACTTCTCTATTTACATGCTGCTCTACTCGGTCGGAATGTCAATTAGGAAAGTCGGCTTTGGTAGAATGAAGAGGAGAGAGAAGTTGCTCAATCACTGATAGCCTGTTGGATTAGGCCCAGATATGGCTATGGTAGCTCCGGCACTAGGTAGCAAGGAGTATAAACACATAGTGTTTTGGGAGGATAGTCGGTGCGAGTAGTAACAAAGTGATGGCGCGATGGGCGAGGGCTGTGGGAGAACAGATGCTGAGAAGATGGTGAAGGAGAATGAAGAAGAAGAAGAAGAAGGAGGAGGGAAGTGGTGAAGGGAAAGGAAGGGGTCTCAGGTAGTAGAAGAGGAAGGAATATCGTGGGTACAGCGAGGCCCGTGACTAATGACTCTATTGACGCTCCAAGAGAAAGAGGGAGAGAGCTGGTATCCCAAGAGGAGAGTCGAAGGTCGTTTACCGGCATAGAGGGACCGACGACGGTGCTACCCACCTAACTCGATCTCTCTTTCTCTCCCTGGATGAGCTGCTGGGCAGCTGCCCGCCGTTTCGTGGTCACCGATACCTCGGAGATTCTCTCGGCATGTCCGTCACTCGTTATCTCGGCCTGAGAGAGCCCGACGAGTTTCTTTCGAGGGTCAGAAAGTGTCGCGGCTGACCTCTCCGGCCCGTAATGAAGCCAATGTACTCTCGCCACGGGTGGCTGCCGAGGGAACATTACTCAGCGCGCCACTAGCTCGCGCGTCACGCCGATTTCGGCCACTTCTTTTTCTAACGCGAGAGAGAGAGAGAGAGAGAGAGAGAGAGAGAGAGAGAGAGAGAGCCCACTATTAACGAATTACGCCTGTTCTGCCTTCCATTAGTCTTAATGAGCGCGCGCTCCCTTCGAGATCATCACCGTCTGTCTTAGGAAAGTCTTTCTTGAGAGAGCAGCTTCATTTGTGTCCCACCTGCACGCTCCATGTGACGGAAACGCTTGGTGTGAACCAACTAAGAACTATTAGGCGGATGTTCTTCATAGTCGAATTTATCTCTCAAAAGAATGTTCGCTCTCACGAAGACCTTGCGCTGTTACGGTGCGATGAAGATTTTAGTTATGCTCTTGAATTTCTTTCCTCGCGCCGACTAGCACTAGCTCTCTTTTTGCTCTCGAAATTGAAGAAGCCACAGCCTCGCGTTTTGTCACGCTTTTTACCATGGCAACGTCGTAACGCCGGTTGCCCCTGATTGCCAGCTTACAATTACCCGTGCGCCCCCTCTACCGAAGACCGCCGGGCCCCTTTCCGGACCCACGCTTTTTCTAGCACCTCGACTCGTACCCCTGGCCATACACGCGCGTATACATGCAGCCACGGCTAATGCAAGACACGCTGCCGGCCACAAAGCACAAAACGATCTCCCCCTCTTTTTATCACGCGCCAGCCACGCTTCATTCCATCCAGTGAAATTACAGACTACTCTCCTCGCTCTTTAATCTCTCGGAAGTCTCTAATATTCCTCGAATCGTATTTTATAAAGCAATCGAAATTTAGCGGGAATAGATTACGAATGAAATTCCATTTGAATTGTGAGAGGGAATTCAAGTCGAGTCCGCATTAATATTCACTGGCTCGCAAGGTTGCTGCACGGTGTACAAGCTGGTCGCGCTATCGGCTAATTAAGCGGGAGATGCCTGTCAAAACGTTGGGGCGATCGAAGGGGTGGTATGCGAGAGAGGAAGATCGCCATGGGAAGAGGACGAGATGCGGCTGCTCGGCGTGTGTTCGCGCCGCATGCAAGGTCGCAACTCGCTAGTGCGAGCTTACAAGATCCAACGCACACTATCAAACTTCCCTTGCGAGAGCAGCATTCACACATTTGCACTGGCCGGACACATGCGCGCATCTCTCCCAACGCACCTCCGCTTCTTCCTTCCGTACAAGTTCGCCCTCTCTCCTCGCCTCCTTCCCTTCTGCGCTGCGCTGCGTTGCGCTGCCGAGCGAGCGCTAATAAAATGCACTCGGCTCGTTCGGTACGCGCGCATTTACATGCCGTGCGCGCCCCCTCTGCTCACCGCACCACCACCATCGCCGCCGACGCCGACGCCTGCTCCTGCTGCTCTCCTCGCGAGGACACCGCGCTCATGAATTTATCCGGCGTGTCCACTGGAAGTCGCCGGCCACTCGAAACTACCAGGACTCTCTCCGAGAACTCGAAGAACTCCAAGAGACTCGGAGAGACCAGGTTGAGTCACACACCAGTGATACTAGACCGCTTTTAGCAGAGTGCTACAGAGAAGCAATTTCTTCTCTCGTCATGCTTCAATACTGAATCGGATATATCGGTGAAAAAGTATCGACAAGATAGCGATAGAAGTATACACTCGAAGGTAGTAGCGCAACCATTGCTACTATGAATGGGTAGTCAACGTCATATAATACCGAATATCAGGGAAATCCGCTCGATTAAGGAGGCAACGAGGCATCGCGCAGCGAGAGAAGCAAATAATATCTGGTTACCACGCGAACGTTCTCCCCGCACTATCGTATTTTACGAACAGCTCCCGCTCGACAGAGCGTAACGCGGACGATCATTATGTCGAACTCGACGCCCAGTTGATCTTCAGGGCAGCCGACAGATTTACGTCAGGATTATAACTAAATTATCACTTACTACTGATCCTAGCTATTTGCGCTTGGAAATTGTATATGGAAAATACAAGGGGACACTTTCAAATGGTTGGTAGGTGTGTCCTAGTAAGATTGGTTCTCGTCGACTTTCCCAGACTAGTTTGTGCTTGGAGCGAAAGACGTCGTAAGATAAAGGGACAGCGAGTAAGCGAAAGCGACTCAGAGGATGAAATAGAAGAAGTGCAGAAGTAAGAACGCGAAGAAGAAGATCAGGAGAAGTTCGGAGCGCGTGAGAGAAAGGAGACGAAGGAGAAGAAGAAGAAGAAGAAGAAGAAGCAGGAGAGGACTGCCAGGCCGGCGGCGCTGGGCTGCGCGTGTATCCGCCCACGTAATCTTGATTGTCGACACACCTCAACCTCCACCACCTTCTACCCATGAAATCCACCAACACACTCTTACATCGGCGCTCGCTCTCCTCTCACAGCATGCCACGACGCACACACACACACATACACACATATGTATTCCAATGGTACTGTGTAGAGACAGTAGAGAGCGTCGATGCTCAAAGCGTATGTTGCACCAGGGGCGGATCAACCCTGCTCTCGACGACGCGCCGCCTGTAAAGTATCCCACGTAATTGAACGCCCTCGATGCTGTATGGACCTTCCACATACACCGAGATCCTGCCTACACCGAATCTCTTGGCACAACCCAAATTACCACTGACAAACACAGAGAGAAGTACTCGTAAACTATATGTCATAACTTGTAATAAATATCGAAGATGAATTAAAGATCGATTTGAGAATTGATTAGAGTGATTATTTCCAATCACGAGTTCTTGAAGATTAGAAATTGGAATTAGTCGAGTACTGGAAATGGTGTGTTTGGAGGGTCAGTGCGCTTTTTCGGGGATTCTAAATTAAATCTGCGTGGGTGAGCGGTCTGCCGTTGATCGCGGCGGCGGCCGCCGAGAAAGGGTGCTCCGACAGGGAGAAACCGGGAAACAAATGAAGGGACGAGGAGCATAATGGCAACCGGCCCCAGGGGTGGAGGAGGAGGGGATAAGAAATTGGATAAGAACGTAAAGAGGATTGGTGTGCGCGCACGACTAAATTCGTGCATGGCTGCACCGGCGCATGTGCGGGAGCGCGATGAGGCCCAAGAGGAGGCGCGCGAGCGCGCGCGCGCGCGCTTGTAAGAAAGAGAAAGAGATGAAACCTGGATCCAAGGTGGAGGATTTATGAACGACCGAAACAGGCTGCGAAACCTGCAGTCCCCTTGCTGCATCCTCCTCATCCTCCTTCTCTTTGGGGCCCGTTCATCCTACTTTTTGCTTTGTATTTCGGCCTTAGTGCGAGCAGTGGGCCCCACGGCCCTTCGTTCGGCCTCACCCATCCCTATACACTCGCAAAAAACATAGTTTCATTTTCCCTGGACCGAGTTAAACTGCACATTGTTCTCGGGTGTAGCTACCGCCACTGTCGCCGGCTTCGCCAGCAAGCCGACGACGTCCTGGTTCGCTTGTATAAAGACAGCCAGTAGCAGACACTAACGACTCCGAAATTTAAGATCACCTGTTTATCGTGGATAATTGATATGGAAATGGAGACCTACCTCGGCTGCCCCGTCTAATAGAGCCGCTCAAGCATTAAGTATCTTAATTAAAGTTCGCCGAGGAGATTCTAAAGACACTATGCTTCGATATCGTAATACGGAAGCAGGCAAACAGGCAAACAGGCAAGCTGGCATAGTATTGAACGAACGGTCCGAGGGAGAACGCGGCAAAGTCTCCCATCATAATTTCGTAATTCAAGGGGATCCACCTTTATTGAGACGGCAGCACCGTCTCTCTTAATTAACGCCGGGCTACTCTCTCGGCGGGGCTCAATCGACTGCCAGGATCTAAAATCAATTTAGATCCTCGATCCGCGATAGCTCTCGCCATGCCTACCTTCTCTCCTCGCTCGCCCGCTCGCTCGCCCGCGTCCGTCCGTCCGTCCGCCCGCCCGCCCGATCGAGCGTACCTTTTCCCCGAGGCACGATATCGCGGGGCCCACTGCCGGGCACAGCATGCCCCACGGGCCCAGAATCTCCAAAAGCCAAGAGCGAAAGAGCGAGACAGAGAGAGAGAGAGACAGAGAGAGAGAAAAGCTAGGACAGAGCAAAGTAAAAGAAGAGGAAGAGAAGTAACCACAAGGACTGAAAGGAAAGAGTAAGAGCTGACGAAAGTGGAGGAAGAGGAGAAAGAAGAAGGCGCGGAGGAACAACGATGCTGATGTAGGTGATGCTCGTGACGTCGTTGTTGTTCTTCCCTTACGTGCGAGCAATGGTGGTGGTGCTGACGCTGCTCACGATGGCGCTGGCGGTGGTGGTGGTGGTGGTGGTGGTGGCGGTTAGGATCCATGGGGGCCTCACGGTGCCCTGTGGTAACGTGGGTAACTTAATATTCCGGGTAATAAATAAGAGAATGCGGCTCTGTCCGCCCCACAAAAAACCCCCCGCGGGCCAAAGAGCAAGACGCCTACGCTTCGCGTAGTACCCACAGTCTTCTCTTGGGCCTCCCCCCAACCCCCCACACCCCAACCCCTTCCACCTCCTCCACCTCCTTGGCAGTGCCGCCTGCCTCCACCTTCATCCCAGCTTCTTCTTCTCTGTTGGACCCAGCGTCGCTCCCGGGCCAGCTCAGCACGCTCTGCCCTCCAAACTTTGTGGGCCCACCTTAACCTCCCGTGGCCCCCGCGCTCAACACCCGAACGTTATCCAACCATGGCATCGCGTAATTAAGTTATTACGCTCGCTGCCCGACCATGGCCAACCCCGCGCACACACACACACTCTTCGCCGACGAGCTCTCCTCCGCCATCACATCATTCTCAGATCTCCCCCGTTTATGTTACACCCAATTATGTGCCATACTAAATGGAGCACTCACTCCTACTACGAATAAATATGTACATATAACCGTCTATGCGAATGGTTACGAAGCTTCCTGCGGTCCCAACCTGTCCATGCACTCGGACTAGGATGATGAACAGCGCTGCTACAGCAGGTGGTTATCTGCCGAACGAATAATGAATAGACTTTCTCCCAAGCCTGTCTCTCCTCTTTGATTTACGCGCCTTGTCTCCTTTCGTTAAGCTCGTTACGATTTTTCGCGGTGATTGCAGACGGACTAAGTGGATTGGGACGTCGATCAACAGATAAGCTTGTCCCCCCCCCCCCCTCCACTTTCTTTCGGGATAAGCTTGGTCAGTTTCCAGGATCGTAACTTGCAATTTCAGTTAACGCTTTGCATGAAATTGTAAAGCTTGTGAGACACTTCTTGTTATTTATAAGACAGAATACTGCCAGGTGCATAACTGCTTGCATCGTGCATAATACGTCAAAGATCGAGTTGTTTTTGTGGGGTTGGAAAAAGGAGGATGAGAATAGTCGGTGCGCGGTTGGAGAACAAAGTGGCAACAAGAAGAAGACTCGCGTTAATCGCTGGGACTCGGTGAGACTGCTTAGAGCCAGTTGGTCCAAGTACTTATCTCGCATTACAGGGAGATTTTCCTCGAGTAAAGGAGAGCCGCACGCATGTCATCTCGAATTACTATCCTGGAAGAAGCACGTTTGCTTTCTACATAATTTAACATGAAAATGGAGAGATAAACGTAGTAGTTGGTGAGATAGGAAACCGGCATGTCCTTTTAGTACGCCTGTCCCGAAGCAGTAGTTCCCGTCATTATCATTTAACGAGCCTCGGGGCTGACATTAGTTCAACGACGTAGCAGGTGCGGCGAAATTGCGCTCGAAAATAAATCTTTTTCGGTCCAATTTCGGTGTCACGACTAAAGCCGCTCTTTTAACCGAGCCGAGAGAGTTCAACGCCTTTGGATAGTCTGCCAGGTTATCATCAGTGGATTCTACCTCGCCGAAGGCCCCATTCGTGCCTGTACCAAGGCCCGACACATAAAATCTCTTGGCCGCAAGAACAGGCCTAATGCCCAGATGCGACAATTAGTCGAGTTCCAGGGTCGGCTTTTTTCCTCCAAGTTAAGCGTATTCTCAGGGGCAGGTGAAACGAGCTGACGAGCTTCTGAGTACGAGCCTATGCAATTACACCAATTACAGGCGTTTGGTGTATCATCCAAACGCGTGCAACAAGATCATTCCCGTGGCAAATAAATAGAGAAACAAGGGAATAGTTAACTGTACAATTTTACAGATGTTTGCTAACTGAGATGCCGCGAGTGTTTGGCGAGCGCGGTTGGAACATCCTCATCATTGCTGTGATCGCCAAGATCGCCAAGAGACAAACGTGTCCACGAAGGTGGAGGTTGACGAGGGAGCGAGGCGGCGGCGGCGGCGGTGGCGGTGGCGGTGGCGGCGGTGGAGGATGAAGTTGGCCGGCGAAAAAGGGAGAAGACGAGCAGCGCGCTCGTCCGAAGAGTGGAAGAAGAGGAAGAAAAAGAGGGCGGGGAACGAGGACAGGGCAGCAGTGCAGTGCCTGGAAGAAGGCAGGAATGCCATGCGTGGGTCTCTTGCCTCTTAGACAACGTTGCCTCGAACCCGCGTCTCTATCAGGCACCATAAATAATTCTCCCGGTACACACTGCTACGCTCTGTGTCTTCGCTCTCTCGATCCGACCGGCAATGGCCTCCTTCTTCCACGAGCCGGTGTTTTTCGGCTACACCATGAACACCGTGAACACGGTGGCATGCCTGTGTGTGTCCGTGGACCGGTTGGACTAGGAGGCCTTAGTCCCCATATGCGCCGGGCCCTTTAAAAGAGATAGCACTCGAAAGGTTGAAAAAAGAACAGGTGAAACGGGCACAGGGACCCTCGAGACAGAGAGAAGCGACGGAAGGGGAGGGGAGAAGAGTGGGCCTCATCGAAGAGCTGCATCGAATCTCGCTTCGGCTCTTAATCCCTCCTACCCCGAACCACTACCATTTCTCTCTCATCCTTCCACACTAGCTGCTCCACTTGTGTAGTCCCAGCCATTAAAAAAGTAGAGCAGAATTCCACACCGTTTGACAATCCCGTGCGGTGGCCCGCTTCCTCAACAACTCCATTTCTACTGGAAATACAGAAGCGCCTGAGAGAGATCAGTCACAGTTGTATACGAGCGTTGATTAAAATTGCTTGGCGTGCACGTGTCTGAAAAATGGAGGTGAAGTCGGGCAAAACGGTGGGTTGGCTCGCAGAAGCAATGCAAGAAAGAGAGTTGTACCACGACTTCCTGGACCGGGTTGTAGGTACAAGAGCGAGGGGTCGGTGAAGAAGTTGGTTCGAGCAGAAAACAGGCGAATGCCGGGGTGCGATGCACCGGTGTTACGCGCGTACACGCACAGCAAGAAGCGCGTCCCTCGTTAGCCCCACTAATTACGTACCGGCTGCGTGTTTCTTTCCCCCTCTATCGCACTCTTTCTCTCGCGCAGCCGTGCGCTCTTCGCCGACTCTTCCCCTTAATGAGTGCCCTAGTAAAAGGCAGCGAAAAAAAAAAAACAAACTGTAACGCCGAGAGAATAGGCCGCGCTCGAGGATCGGCCCAACCGCCGAAGATGAGCCGAGCACAATGCTGCAGCGAGAGAGATCTCGGCCAACAATGAGAAAAAGAGAAGTGCCACCGAACGGGAGAACGGATACCTGTCGACTTAATTACCGATTAAGCGCGTGGCGTGGATTACGAAATAGCCCTCGGGGGAGTAATTCCCTTGGTGGTGATCGATACAAAATCGCTTCTACACTTGGAGTAAATTCCTCAGGTTTGTCTAATTGAGAAGAGAGGAAACGCTCTGATCATCTTGGGAATTGCAACACTCCTCCAAGGTGATTGAACTTCCATGAGGATATGAAACGACGATGGAATCTTTCGCGTTAAGGGTTACACAGGAGATTCTCTACGATTTTTCTAGTATTTTTTAGTGATTCGCTAGGAGTGGTGCTGCGGCGAGATTAAACGCTTCGTGCCGATCAACGCGTTGATAGGCCGATCCCGTAATTACTATTAATTATAGAACAGGATTATCGAAAGGGACGTAGAACGGCTCTGCCTTAGGAAAATGAGACATTAATAAAGGTAGAAGGCTGTCCGGTGTTTTGCGCGCACTAATCATGCTTTCGCGATTATTAAGATCGCCCGAGGGATGTGATCGGCTATCATTAAAGGATCCAAGAGCGAGCTATGATAAAAGGAAGGATAGGATGATGGCGTGCAAGAGCTGCTTGATAGAGCCGACTACTGCCAATCGTCCGACTCTCCGAGCTGAACGAGAAAAGGATGTTCGCGATTTCAGACGAGGTTCGACCTGGAAACGAAGTCAACAAGCCGGAGATCTTTATTCCGATCACGAAAGCGAATCACGTCTCGAACGAACCCAGAGAGAGAGAGAGAGAGCAAAGACACCAGAGTCCGTCCACCCCTAACAAATATGCATCTCTCCCCGAACATGATAAATCGCGCGGCTATCCTCGCCCGCATCTCATCTACCAATCTTCCACGACATGCAAATAGAACCGGAATAGGTAGAGAGAGAGAGCCAAGCCGAGCCACCAAACTGGAATAATCGGCGAGTGTAGTTATTAAATTCCGGTTATAAAGCCGTGCGTGTCCAGTATGGTTGGTCGCGGTGTGGTGCTATAGCGCGCTGCCGTTAACAATAAGGAAAAACAAATTGGCCCGAATTCCATAGAGCGGGACTCAAGCGGCGAAGGTACAAGGGAGAGGAATTCCAATAAGGCGCATTAACAATACAATGAGTACGCGGTGAATTCATCGATAATATAATTCCACTGGTTCGCATTCCGTGGAACGGGTGAGGCGAGGCGATGGTGGGGCGGAGGATACTCTCGACTGGCCCGGACAATGGAAGCGTGGACGATACACAAGTCGGCTGCTTGGAAACCGAGTCAATCAGGCGGAGATCTTTATTGAAATCGCGGAGGCGACTCACGTCCACGCCGGGAAGGGACAACCCCGTAACAAATATGTATCTCTCTCCCCTGATACCTCGTGGCTGTGAGAGGCGCATGTGCGCGCGCCACGATGCGTCGGGCCCAGCCTGAAATATACGGCGTGGCGCACGCACCGGGGCCCACTGGCCCTCGGTCACCACCACACGCACTCATACAGACACACTTGCGCACGATCCCGAGGCCCCAAGAAACTCTGCCAACGGCTCTAACTAACTAGCGTACACGGCTCTCCGGGGCCCGATCTACACGCCGCTCTTCTGCGTGCGTACGGTAGCGAAGACTGCGAGACGACCTCGACCACGATCAATTTTCTCTTAACTACTTAGCCAACCTTATACACAACAGACACTATCTAAGCGAAGATATCATTATTTTGGTAGAAAGTGTATATGAGTCGATGTGGTTACTCGTTTTATGTTTTATGGTAATAGTGATTCCAGATGGAAATAAATGTACTTTGATGTGGATTGTGGAATAAATTTTATAGAGGATGAAGAAGATTGAAATTTATGTTAGATGTTGTGGAGGATTTGTTTGTGGGTCAAGAGAGTGTAGAATGGCTTGTTCTGGTAGGAGTAAGGATGGGATTTCTGTCAAAGCTTTTCCTACGAGGAGGAAAGAACTGGACCCTCTAACAAAGAGATGTCTGCCCCGTCGGAGTTCTCGGAGTGCGGGTGTGTGCATGCGTGTACCCTCGTCCTCGTGATTACGTTCGTGTTACCTCGGGCATTCTCGTGTCCGAGTATTCGTCCCGAGGGGCCTTTAAGAGGGATTAAGGGGACGCAACACACGTGACGTTCACGGGGAGCAAAGACGCGCGGCTTGATCGGGACACGCCGCTGTACGCAAAACCAAGCAAAAAGGAGGTATCGATTATCTCCCAAGTTCGCTAATTACCCGACCGAAGAAAAAGGACTATTTTTAATTCGCGTAAGCGGCCACGATTAAGCCTGCAAAATGTCCCCGACCGGTTTCTACTTTCCTTGATTTATTACGGCTGAAAACACGGTGGCAGCCGAGAGCGTACTTTATTGTAGTGTTTGATATACCTGTGTACCGATGCCGATGAAATTGTGCGCGCACCAATTATAAAATTGCAACGGACTGCCGACCTTTTTACTGCTAGGCGCGAGAGACACCAATTATCACACATTTTTCTATGATCCTCGGTTCAAGGCCAACGCGAGAAGTACTAAAGAACAGTGATGCGAGAGATCGATGTAACTCCGGGGCCCTACTTACTCAGAAATCGTCCCTAATTCATGTCGCGCTGACTTTTTCCATAGTGGGCCTTCCACGAAGGGCCAGGGATTCGGTAGTCCGTATAGGTCTTCAAGCATAATCTCTATTATGCTTGAAGAGCTGTCGATAAAAACTAGTAACAGCGTCTACCGTCATTCGTCGATGTTCGCTGGGAATATTTTTCATCGGAAAGCGCGCGAGCATGGCGATTCCTTAGGATCAAGAGAGTCCAAGTTTGGGCCGCGACGCGAAAGGAAGTTCGAAGTTCCCAGGGAGGCGAGCGTGTCTTATCATCCTGTCATTAGCCAGCGAGCAAGTCAGCCAGCATGAAAAACTTGATCCCGTTTCTTGCAACGATTTTTCATCGGGGCATGTCCAACATGCCAGGGACGGAGAGAAAGAGTAATCGCGCGATGGGGCGTGCTTTTTCAATGTAACTGCTCGGAGAAGTCTCGAGGATTCCTATAGCGTGTACTAGGGAGAGTACAGGTGCACATGAGCCACGTATCTGTCCCGAACAGCTGCCTGCCACTGCACCAAACTTCTCGATCTCGAAATCTCCCGGGGGAAGCAAGCTCGCGCTGCTCCCGAGAGGAGTTCGTGAAACCGGTAAGAACATCTCGGGCGTTTCGATCGTAACGCCTCGCGCGAACGTAACGACTCCGCATTCCTGCGAGAAAAATGTCGACCGGCAATATTCCCGGGATCCTTCCTCCTCCTCTTCCCTCTCTCATCCTCTCTCTCTCTCTCTCTCTCTCTCTCTCTCTCTCTCTCTCTTTCTCTCGGACTCATCCACTGTGTGTGGATATGGAGAGGAAGAGTGGAGAGAACGAGCGGCCGGATGGGGCCCGCACAGCACGGGCGAAACGAGGATATGCGAGAGAAGAGTGCAAGCAGAAAGAGAGAGAGAAAGAGAGTGAGAGAGGAGGAGACTGAAGGGAAGGCCCTCCTCTCTGCACAAGCTGTTTCACACGTGGCGACAGTCGCCGCGACGACGACATGTATTCACGCGTGCATACGCATGTATTTATAGCGGCCGGCTACATACATTGTCGGAGACTTTCGGAAAAAAGCTGCCGGTCCTCCCAGGCCCCTCCGAAGGAGGAAGCGGACGCCTCGAGAACGCGCTCTCCTCGAGGTTGACGATCCTCGGACTTCGCTCGTTTCCGCCTCTCGACCCCTTCATGTTCTTCGCTTCTTAAAGTATTTCCTTCTTTTAACAGTTGTCATGCTCTTCAACCCTTTGCATTCCAAAGACGTAGCTGTTACGAGAAAATGTGCAGTAAACCAACTGATAATTTCAGCTCGTTTTTCCGCTTGTTAATTAATATTCTTGAAGAATCAAAGGTGTCTCGTTAATTCGAAGAATATCAATGAATTATAGTGGATTTTCTGAATGAACAATGGTATAACAAAGTGGCATCGCTGTCCTCCCAAATCTTGGCTACCGTGGACAACACTTTCGGCTGCATCCGGTCAGCTGAAGCTTCTTCTGCTCTCTTCTGTTCTCGCATGTAAACAATGGTCGATTGTTTCACGTTATGCTCGTTCAGTGCGAGGCGAGTCGAGTTGCGAAGTCGATTGTTTGGTAAACAAACGGGAGGCGAGCCGAGACTTCATTGTTGCATTCGATCGACTGACTCCGACACACGCCTCGTTTGATTTCTGCGCTTCAATCTCCCCCCCTTTCTCATACACAAACACACACACACACACACACACACTCCTTCGAACTTCGAGTTTGCGAGCCCTGTGTTCGCATTACGTTACGAGTGACTGGAGACGGGGAGCACGCGAAACGATTATATTGTCGCGCAATAAAGTCTGCGGGGTGTATGTCGAGTCGATTTAGTCACGAGCCAGTGAACCCTTTTTTTCATCGATGGAAATACGGCGACGCCGCCTCCTCCCTTTTTCTATTTAATAAAGGACCAAAGCGGAGAACGTTAATTTTGTGTTCTCAGTCGTTTGTCATTGAAATATAAAAACATTTAATATTCAGTGAGTCAATTTTTAATACAAGCATAAGAAGTTGGAGAAATTTTGGGAATATCGATGAAAAGGAATAATGAAAATTCCAAAGGGACCTAGCATGCTCAAAAGGGTTAGATGAAAGTGCGAAGAATGTAAGAACGGTGGTTAACCCATGTCCCACTGCGAATTGTTCCGACCCCTCTGTTGTGCCTCTCGATCCATTAGTCGATGACTTTCCCTGAAGGGGGGCCCCGATTAACCCTTTCACTATAGCAAGGTGGAACTCCTTGGCGCTTTGTCATCGGGCACACGCCCAATTCTTCTCAAGATCGGCAGGCTGCAATACCGGGGCTCGTAGAAACAATAGTCCCTCAAGCACAAATTAAGTCAAAAACTCATACGCGCCACTGAACTCATTGAAGTGGTTCGACAGAAACAAGAGCCTCGCGGTGAAGTCACCAAATGTCAGATGGTCCTGACTGGATCACGCATTAATAGAAAGAACAGTAAGAACCGCTCTCAATATTCAATGTTTTGTCACGTCAACTTCAAGTATTCAATAAAAAGCTTCGATTTCCCCATTGATCCAATATTCAACCCTTGCGTTTGTCAAACGTCTAGTAATAAAAATGAGAAAACAAGGACCCCCAATGATGATTAGCGGTTACTCCAAGATCATCGAATTTTTGTAATCCTCTCAACGACAATTTCTTTTCAAAGCAGTGATAATCAAACGCGACACATCAATGAACCTTTTCTCGAGCCGGCAGAAGTACATCTTATTAACAATGAGCGAATCACGTGCGATTTATAGTTCACAGTCGGTTGACTTCTCAGGATTCCTTGAAGGGAGGCTGTCCGCCGAAAGTCATGTACCAGCAGGGAACGGCAGTATTTTTTCATGATATTCGCGCGTTAACGTGTGTCTCGGCTGTTATATTATCGTGGCAAGTGAACCCTTTCTCTCGCCAATAAAAGAAGCACACAGGGGGAACAAAGAGGGCCGACCGCTGAGAAGAGAGTGGAGCGAGCGCGAGCGCGCGCGCGCGGGCACATATTTGCATACAGCGTGCGCGCGGCGAAATGTCTTTATTGCGGAGCCCCGGAGCATCGGGGGCCCCCTGACTTTCTGCATGACTTATCTCTTTGTCAGCGGAATTCCTCTGCGCCGCCTGCATGGACCACGAAAAGTGAGAGAGGAGGGAGAGATCGCCTTCATCCATTCGAGACGCATGACGACTAAATGACTTTATCGACTCCACTCTCACTCTCCACCACCTCTTCCCATTCCTTTTGTCACTTAAAAGAATGAGCCTTCTCGTTAAACTACCACTGGCCGAACGTTTCTTTCCTCGACAGTGCGCATCCCGCTGATTCCTTAACGAAACCAGTAGAGATCAAGACTCGATGTTGGCCGAACTGTTTTAACACTCGGATGAACCCTTTGAGAATGTTTGCAAGCTGGCTTCATCGCGCTGGACCACCGTGGAGATTGCCAGGGAACCGGGGGGGAATGGCACGCGCTTGGTCTGATCACGACCGTACTCGATCTACTAATGCGCCTTCTCTGTGCCTTGGAAACTAACCGAAGACCTGCCAAACTACTTCAAGCACATAAGCTTTTCATTGAGGAAAAATAGGGTGCATTGTTGTCCAATGAATCTCGTAAAAGAACAATGCACGCAATATCGCAATTTCTCTTCATGAGTACATAGCTGTTTATCTCTTGGTTGTGTTGGTAAGCGAAAATTCGTTGGAGTTTCGAGGGAAGATCGCCCAGGGATAGGAGAGGAGGCGGTCGAGAGTGCAGCGCACCTCATCTGGGAAAATAGCACGGGGTGAAGGGTGTAATCAGAAAGAAGATTTCTAGTTTACTAAAGATAATTGTGGGTTGTCCATAAGGCCACGAGGATGCCAAGGTGGACGAGGGACCAGTGGAGGCAGAGGGTCGGTATAAGCCTGTCTTGTCAGAATTAAGAGATCCCCGAGGATCCGCGTAATTTCTTCATCACATTTCCCCGTCGCTTTCGCGTCTCACCGCTCGTTAAAAAAAGCCACGGGAACTTTCCAGAAGAAAGGACCATTTCATGAGTTTTATAGACACACTTATATCTTCCGGCTGCGCTGACCGCCGGCCAAGCACAAAACGCGCACGCATGTAAATCCGAATGTTCGAAGGGTGGGAAGAACGCGCGGCAGTTCTCCAAGCACTGGCGCTGCAGTGTGTGGTACTCGGACCACTCGTAATTATGCTCATTAAAAGAAATGTGCGGCAAAAAGGAGTAGCTCGTAAAACGGTATAAAAACGTATATTACCCTTTCACTGCATTAATGCCAGTGTAATGAGTAATTCGGCGCTGGCTTTTGCAATTCTCGATGCTCATTCGCCGTTCACTGATAAATCCACTAGTAAATCGTGCAGATGCGGCACATATAATATGGTCAAACGAATAAATATAGAAATCCCTGCTTCGATCTTCATTACCAAATATAAATCGACGCAGCTGTGCACTCCACTTTCCCGAATTCCCAGTTATAAAATCGTCTCTGCGCATTTTGCACGATCCACTCAAAGAATCAGATGAAACGATAGACTGCACATGGATTCATCGTACTTCACTTTCTACTAGAAACTTCGACACGAAGTCATTCAACTTCATACGCCATCCAGAACCACAGACTAAATCTACATGCTTCACGAAGTACGTGGGGACCACTTTGATGATGCGGCAGTAAACGATAATGGTGTGCACGAGGACGACGGTTAGATCGTGGTCTAATGTCAGTGGAGATATCATTCTAACGATGGCAAGCTCACTCTCGTGCTAAGAGGAAATAAGGCACTAATAACACTCCGAACATTACCAATGCATTCTAACCCAATTAATGACTCATAGATGAATTATTTTCCTCAAAACTTCTACATTACACAGAGCAATATTGCAGTATGCATTCGTTGGCTACTCGGTTCAATTATATCGCTCAGAACATTACCAATGCATTCTAACCCAATTAATGACTCATAGATGAATCATTTTCCCGAAAACTTTTATATTACACAGAGCGATATTACAGTAGGGATTCGTTGGCTACTCGGTTCAATTATATCGGGACCGATCGTACCTTCCAGATCTAGAATCACCCGCTCCCTCCCGCTTCCCATGGCGCATTGGTTTCGGTCACGTGCACGATCAGCCGTAGTAGCAAAGCCTATCTTTTCTTTCTCTGGTCTAATCGTGACCGTGGCTTCAGCACGAGGTAGCATCATCCATGGCGTTTGTTTCTCGTGTCTGTTGGATCGCGAACGGCAAAACAAGGCTACATCGTGTTGCCCGCCGGTAGCCAAGCTAACATTATCATCAGCGCGAGAGCTCCTACAGTTTCCCAGCGGATCCAGCCGATCGCTTTACACTTGGAAATCTCGATTGCACTCCGTGTTACCCAGAGAAAACGTACACACCGGATCGATAATAGCATGTAATTCGGAATTAATACCAATTTCCTTCAGTATTCCTTACTATGCTAATTCATCAGTTACTATCATCGATCTTTGCACGCAAGATCGATGACTCTATAGGATTGCGTGCTACTGTTGAGAAAAGAGGCGGTATTGAAAAAGAGGAGTAAAGAGTTAGCTGTTTGATCTGTTTATTAATACGATTGGCTATCGGAGAACGCATAGCGTAATCGCGGACGTTTAACATAATCTTTACCAGGGCCTGCTCACCCGGGAGGACACGTCTATTAGCGAGCAAGCAAGAGAAGCCCGCCTTGCTAATTACCCCGGGCGATCCGCCGCCGTTGCCGCCTCGACGAGTGCGACGACGCCGAGCGGCGCCGATCGCGGAGAATCTCGCGTGCACACACCATAGTGTGTCCTCGCCAGTACAGAGAAAAGAGGGGAGAGAAAGAGGAAGAGAAGGAGAAAGAGAGAGAGTGAGCTCTGGTGTTACGGGGCGAGGAAAGTCGCATCCATCGGATTAACATGTGGTAACAGGTAACTCGTTCGTACATGCCCTCGGATGTATACGCCGCAGATCGATCAGTACCACTTTCAAGTCGCATGCCTCCCCTTTTCTGGCAGCATACGAGCGGAATGATATCCAGCAACGCCACTCGATCTATGATACCCGTTGCCTGATTCATCATGACTATCAATATCTGTATTTATTATTTCAAAGAAACTTTATTAAAAATTCTCTCCTACTTATTTTCATATAAAAGAAATGGACAATTGTTCAGTCTGTGTATTTTATGAAGAAGCGAACATTAGACATCCGAAATAAATTGGCCAAGGAAGTAAGGTCGAGGCTAATTTCCGATGGTTGAACGTGGGAGTATGTACCCGGTGTGCTCGAGAAAGCGCGTCCATGTGGTGTTTGCTTTTGGTGCGCTGGCTTTTACGCGCGGTTTACGTTGAGCTCGCAAGAGGAAGAGAGCAAGCGGACTCTCTCGAGAGGAGGAGAGAGAGAGAGAGAGAGAGAGAGAGAGAGAGAGAGAGAGAGAGAGAGGGAGCATAGCCGCGTGTATGCCATGCTATGCGTCATTATCGGACAACGAACGCAATGAAATGAGAGAACTGGTTCTCCGTGTTATGTCCATCCGTCTGTACGATTGCCTCTTGGCATCGCTGCTATACCGACCGTGCACTCCACCAAACGACAACGCGGCACTCGTCACGCATTTAACTCTCTCGTGATCTGTATCTCCTTTATCGCTAATGCCATCCGCACTCCGAATCTCCGCCCTGCGCTTACATCCTGTCGAGGAAACGATGCGAGCTTTTCAATGGGACCAAAGTTACGGAAGTCTCTCTGAAACGAAATATACTCGACGAATAAGAACCGAACAACGACGACGCATGGTTGGGTGGATTGGAGAATGGAATTTTAACGAGTCAGGTGGAACTACACGACTGTTTGTACATCTGACCTGGTGGCATCGACGACAGGTTGTCCCCGCTTCTGGTCGACGTACTTCTATTTACGTGAGAGAGTTTCGCTGCTTTGTTAAGTGGCTCGGCATAATTCTCGAGGTAAACGCGCGATCATTGTGTCAGAGCCGTTGAAAAATTCGACCGGAACCAAAGAGCGCGTTTCTCATTGGCGAAGGCATCTTCTCGTGGAGCGGTCATCTCCATGACAATAATAGAGATATTTCTCGAGGGCCGAAGTCCGAGGAGCGTGAATTTGAAAAAGGCAGAGAACAGCGCGCGTTTCTCCAAGCGATTGGGAGAGAAGCGAGGAGGACGACCCCGTTGGGACTCGCTGGAGAATAGGAATTAGGAATTAGGCTCGTCGCTCTTTCTCCTGTGGTTCTAGCAGCAAGGGCCGCAGAGGCCCTCGGTGAAACTCCATGGAAAGAATACGAAAAAACGCTGAATGGGCTCGGCGGTCGACGGTGAGCGCATACCTGCGTCCAACCGAGGGACCAAAACCGACGGGCGTCTTCCTCTCTCGAGGAGCCAAACGTCCGGAAAATTTCGGAGAAATGCTTCACGCAACAGCACTTCTCAACCTCGTCTATCTACCTCTCCTAGAAAGTTCTCTCCTTCATCGCTATACCAGCGGCACCAGTTAATTGCTCTTTTAGCGTCAACTCCGATTTAAGAACTTTTAATTACGAATCGTATTAACCCACAGAAGAAATGTCCAAGAGAATTGGACTTACCCTTTTTCAGAGATGCCTTTAAAGATGTAACATCACAATTTTTGGTGCATATTGTTTGAGCTGGGATGAATGGTGTTTCTGACAAAGAAAAATGGAGAAGTTGGCAGTATCTAGGGATATCACGTGGTACGATATCGAAGAGATGTCTTCATCTTGTGGAACTTCGATAGTTGCCTCTGTTGGCTGTCTTTCCCTTGCTACACCACCGTTCTCTTCTTCACCTCCCTCTCTCGCCTTTTCGGTTTCTCGTCTGCTTCTCTTGCTCAGAGAGCTCACGTCCGGGCAATCAGGTATGATTGGAGCTCGATCCACGCTTTCGCACTAACCACTTTATCAAAGCCGTTCTAAATAAACCCGCATTTGATTACAGTCCCGTGCCACCTTGTCGTTATCGTTCCTTATACCTTCTCCTTCCTTCGCGCCTTCCTATTGAACGACCGTTCCACTCCAACGGCAAATAATTATCCCGCTGTTTATCGATGGGCCACCGCATCCACCCTCCTCCCTCGCCAGTTATCTATCGCTCCGGAGCGTGATCCTTGCTCCCTGCTCCTCTTTCACCGAAGCAGTTCACCCAACTCTTCTATTCAAAACTCATAGAACAATCAATACTAAAAGAAACTTCGAATATCAAATATCAAAAATAATGTCTACTATACACCAAACCTTCTAAAAAATCCACTAAGAATTCTCATAACTCTCAGTCAAATATGTCGTCACACCACTCTCGGAATTCAAGAAAACGGTTTAAACCAAAAAACAGAAGCAACAGGTAGTCCAAAACAAGAGTCGAATCTCTTTCACTCACTGACAGTTTAAAAAAGATCACAGTAGCCGTAAAAGTCCTTTCTTATCACTGGACGTAGGACACAAGAAGGGTTAAAGGGTTACACGAGGACACTGGGAGATTACGAGTTAGCAGGAGGATGTTGGTAAGCGGAATGGTACGCGATTGGAGAAGGTGGCAGAGAGCGGCGAAGAAGGACAGGACGGATCGAAATAGTGTTCGTAGTGTTGGCTTGAAGCGCGTCGGAACACAACTGAAGCGGTAGGACCACCCAGTCGGTCGAGGGCCCCTGCCTGTCCGGATACAGTTCTCCGGGTATACCATGCAACCTCTCCCACTACTGGACGCAGCCTCCTCCGCAGCACACTATACTCCCTGATTGAGCTGGACTCTAGCAGGTGCCTCAATGTCTTACTCCGGGGATGGAAGATTGCTTTGGCAAGGAAGGAAGGAAGAGAAGGGCCGGGGCTATGCGAATCCAGGGAAGCAAGCGAAACCAGAGAGAGACAATCTCTGCAGGAGAGAAGGAGAGAGGGAGAGAGAGAAAGAGGGAGGAGGATGACTAGCTTCTTCGCCGGACTACCTCCGGGATGATCATGTCGGCTGATTGGAGGGAGGCAGCAGAATTTCGCGGTGAGGGATGCCTCCACTCCTCGGTGGATGGATCCACCATTTGCAAATCGTATCATTGCAAATGTTCTTTGATAATTCATTGTAAGAATTTGGAATTTGTAATAGAATGTAAAAGTAGCTTGAATATATGAGTAATAAGAGAGGTATGAATTAATTGATTGATTTGACATATCGAAATTGGATATCAGAGTTTATAGTGAATTTTGATAAGGTTATTATAGGGAAGATGTTATGCCAGAGTATTCGAGCTCGCGTGACGTCCACCTTTGGGATGATACTCTTGCATAAGAATTGAGTAGAAAGAGACTCGAGGGCTCTGATGCATTTTAATCGGACCGCTCCTCTTTGTAAAAGAAAGAGGCAGAGATAAAGCTGCATTGTCTCTGAATTAAGAGGTTTCGAAACCTGGTTCGCTGTCGTTGCTCGCCTAATGAATATTCTGTAGTGTAAAAAGCGATCTGGAAGCTCGTGCACCGGGATAATAAACGCAATGGTCGCGTGAAACGCTTAATTAAAGCGTATCGTTATTCGGTGGCCGAGCTGGCAATCAATTTCGAGCGGAGAATGCACAGCTGCGCTTGCTGGCGATAAGAAAATACGAGTGCCAATCGCAAGGATTTAAGGAGTGTTATTAAACAACTACCACCTGGATGACTTCTTTAATTCGACCCGTTCCATTTGCATTGAACTTATCGTACAGGTAGCACAAATGTTTTATGCAACAAGTGAGAGATTTCATCTAATATTTAAAGCCCAACGTGTGCTGATTTCACTTCCAATACCAGAACACAAGATATACAGTTATAAAGTTCGTTGTTAGGCGAGCGGTGAGACCCACATTGCCAGTATTAATTGATAAGGCGGTCCAGCCGACGCGGATGCTGAGGAGGCGCGGTCCAACACAAAGATGCCGATGGAATGATCCAAGAGTATCATCAACCATCGCTGCTAGCAGAGAGATCCTTTTACGATCACGACACTTCGCACTTAAGTGTGAATTCTCTTATTCGTTGAGCTCTTATTCGGGAGGAAATGCCAGCAAGTGTCATTTGCGTAATCGTCGAAAGGTTGGTTCATATGTGCTACACACAGTGACAAACTAGTGTTCATCAATGACGTTGGGAGCGGAGGACATTCCCAAGGAATTCCCGGTCACGCATGGCACTCGTCGACAGCTGGGCGGACTCTCTGAACTTTCTCGTAGGACCCGATATCTCAGAGGTCAAGGAAAACGTGCGCCCGTAGGTCAAAGGAAAACCAATACGACGCATAAATCTTGTCAGGCAGTTCGGGTTTCCTGCACGGTAAATCACGGCACACCCCCATGGCGAGCTCCCAGTACAGAATTCTCGGCCAAGAGTCTCTCTCTCTCTCTCTTTCTCTCTCTCTCTGTCAGGAAGAAATGGAAGGACGAGCAAGTTTTTCCGGGATCCAGCTCGTTCGCGCGCAATTTCGTGCGAGAACGAGATTTAAGAACTCGTTACGTCGCAGGGTAATTCCATGGCGGTTGCGCCGCCATAAAGTCGCGCTCGTGTACAGTCGAGTTCACGGTTATGGGGCCTGATGGCCCCTTGTGCACTGACTCTCCTCTCTTTCCACTTCCTCTCGCACCTTCTCTCTCTCTCCTCTCTCCCTATGGGGAACTTTCTCCGTTCGTTGAGCGGCTTGGGTCCCGTCTTTTGCTTTCTTTCTTGAGAGACCGAGCCGCGCAGCAAACCGCCGCGCCAAGCCGCGCCGCCACGGCGCTTCTTACGCGGCTTTACGGCCGGAGTCATGGGATCGTGGACTGGCTGGATCCCATGATCGATGGGGCTTTGGCTTAACCCCACCGAACTCTCCCTCTCTGCCCTAGGCACGCGGTTACATTAGCTACGTGCGCTCCTTTTCCATCCACCCTTCAATTCTCTCTTTTCCACACCTACCACTCTCATATCACATATCCACCCTTCTTATACCATAGAACCCTCTACCATTTTAAGCTCGATCCGTATTACAAATCTTCTCAAGAAGAAACCATGATTTCACTAACTCGAACTAGAACACATTGCAAGGGACGTGCAACTAACCGCTCATCTGGTAGAGTGTACGTGCGTGCCAGAGAGATTATCATGAGTGGAACGTATGTATACCTGAGTCTGTGAAGGAAGCTTCACGCTCTCCGTTACCAAGAGAGTATGCGGAGTAAGTGGCGAGCATAGATAACGATTTAAGCGCGTGCGATCTCGCAAACATCGCCGTGATTTACGTGGACACGTTGTCAGGATTAGGACACCTGATCTTGAGATATTACACGCTCGCTGCCCTGAGTAAATCCGGAGCGCGGTGGCTCACGAGAAAATCTTACGAGAGAGAGAGAGAGAGAGAGAGGGAGAGAGTGGCTGCTGCGCAAGATGATGAATTCAGTTTGTACACCGAGTAACTAATCAAGAGGAATATTTTCACGTACCGGTTGGAATGTCCGTGTGACTTTATTCCTGATGGAATGAGATATCAACGGGGAGATAATGGTTCGTTCTAATTGTACCGATCTTGGTTCTATTTCTGACGGTGGATATCGCGAACAGGCGATTTCCAAGGGCGGGCTTGGTTCGCGGGCCCTAATAATATGTGGACGGAAAGATTGTGATGGGATCGAAGGAGTTATTAGGGGCGCGGGGAGGGGAGAGAGAGTCGGGCATCGAGAGGGATCGAGATAAAAGGAGGAAGAAACCACAAGGGGTTAAGAGGAAGCGAGAGAAGCCACGAGACTCGCCGGAACAAGGGATAAAGGGAAGCGAGAGAGAGCCGGTGAGGGGGCAGCAGCCTGGACCGAGTGAGAGATTTGAGAGTAAAAGAGGCAGATAGGCGGGTACGAAGCCCAGAGAGGATAATTGAGTTATTACTGCAATTGTAGACCACCTTGGAGGCTCCGGAACGACCATAACAGGTTCTGAAAATCGCATTCGTATCTGCCTACGATTCTCCGGCTCTTTAGCGATAAAGGATTATCGTCGGGACGCGTACGCGACGGCGATTATTCCCGTAGAGAAACGAGCGACTAGCCTGTTGTACCTACTACGATCTAACTTGGATTAGAAATGATTCTATTAAAGACTGAATCTGTTACTCCCTGAATCCTGCATCCGCGAGGCATTCTATCTCGATGTTCTCATCGAGTAGCATTCCCCAAACGTGTTGTAAAATTGTCAATTCGAACGATCATCAATTGCCAGCCTGTAAACTGTACTCACCAGTGGGAAGTTTGGGCATTCCGTGTAAGATTGGAAAAAGGTACTCACCTGAAACATAGATGGAAAAAGATTATATTATTTGGATAGAAGAGTGTGTACAAAAGACAAAGTTAAGTCGGCTTTTGAGAAGTTTTGCCTATCAATTTCAACCGATCTTTGAAAATTAGCTGCTTCCGCGGAGTCAGTAAGAGAGAGCACCTTCTACCTTTTTCGAAGGAGCAGCAGCTGACGCCTGTGGGCAAGGTGCTTCTACCCGCTTCTACAAATTCCTTTTCTCCTTTTAGAAGGCCACAAGCATTGTCTACTACCCAAAGACTTCGAACACGCTGCACCGGCATAATTGTGGCTGCACAAAGTGCATCCCATTCGCACCGCGAGAAAGCGATTTGCATGTGGAACGAAATCGGTCGCTCGAGGATTCGTGCCAAGATACTAACAGACTTATTCGCATCAGTATATTAAATGCGTCGGTCGGCACACTCGCGGGCGCGCTTCTTCATTAAGAGAGCCAGAGAGCCCCGAGGGTGAAGTATCCTGTCCTGTTAATGAAGGCACCAAGAAACCACAGAGAGACAGAGAGAGAGAGAGAGAGAGAGAGAGAGAGAGGGGGGGGGAGCAGCAGGACGAAGGAAACGCATCACGGTAGCGCAACAAAAAGTTACGGGGAAATTAATGGCCGAGGATGGATGATAGTTCACGAGGTGTCCTTCGCGCGGAGAATGTCAGAGCGGGTTGCGCTTGGGACTGCAGCACTCCGCCAACCAAGAGATTTTAATCTCGAATTTCTCTCCGTGCCGAGAAGAAGACCCCGCTTGCTTGCTCGTTCGCTCGCTCGCTCGCTCGCTCCCAGTAGCACCGACTGGACATCGCTGGGGCTCTCAGGTGAGTGAATGCTCTTCCACGAAATCTACGAAGCTGCTGCTACGCTCCTGCAACCACTGCCGCTTCAGGCTAACTCTCAACTTTTCTTTCTCTCTTCCTCCGCCAATGCTTGTCAGGTGAATTAAGTCGTTATTGCGGCAGATGGCCAATTTTCGGCGATGCGGCACATGATCGACGAGAAGTATGCATGTGCTTGCTAGTAATTATCAGCATGAAGAAGTTCTTCAAGGACTCAGCCTGTGTGAACAAGTCGGTGACTATATTTTTTTCAGTCTGCCTTGCGTCGCCTCATTAAGAAGGCACGCAGAGTACTTCCTCCACGCTGGGTTCCGACAAATGCGAATCAAACTGTCTCGACGCTTACTTTTTACAGAGACGGGTAAAGGTAAGAACAGAGTAAAATGTCCACACGCATTTGCTACCTTTTTGCCGAATTACTCGAGACGACCGAATATAAAAAGAGAGCATTGACGACATGCGGGTGCCTGGACTTTGTAAGTCTGGATTAACATCAAGTCGTGCCAGCGAATTCCTCGCCAAGGGCCTCCATGTTACCGGGCCGATATTGAAAAAGAAGGAGACCCTCGAAAAGGAACAGGCCCACAGTGTTTTTGCTGTGGCTCGCTGCTCTCGGCGCTAAGGCGCGCCCTTGTTCGTCCTCTTGTTTCTTGCACGCGCCCCGATCAAGGCGTCGCCAGGGATAAATCGCCTTAGCGAGAGTATTAAGCCTAGTCGTGAATTCGTCGGCGTGCGTCTATAAGCGTGCTTCACGTACACGATTCACTCACCATATGCACGCACCTTCTCATCCATAGCCTGTTTTTTGGCTATGAAAAATACCATCGCTACTCAAACGCGCAGTTTGAATGTGTGCGTTTCTAATCCTGAAAACCTACACCCCCATGCAAATTGCGGGAGAGCGCGTCTGATGGTAATCTTGTCCTCTGAGAAGGAAGGAAGAAAGAAAGAAAGAGAGAATGAACGTCTAGGAAAAGGGTGGATGTAAGCACGCACGATTTTAAGCCGTACTCGGGACGAAAGATCCTTGTCGAAGGTCCAAAATAATTTTAACCAGAAACCCACTTCGACCTTGCATAACGGTACACGAAAAACCGTAGCTTTCCGCAAGAATTTACCGCTTTCCCATCCATCAATAGCACCGACATTATCGGCGCCATGAGTCTCGATAAATCTTACAAAGAAAAACATTTCTAACTCGATGTTCAGGAATTCTCAACAAGCGATTGATTTGCTGTGTGATTTTATAGGAAGTAGTGAACGATCGGTGTGAATGGTGGGATCGCTAGCAGCAGTAAATATCTAATTGCAGTGTTAAATCTCGATGAAAATCGAGTATCAGTGGTGATCGGGCAATAGGAGTGGAATGCTGTTACGAGTGTAGATCCCTCGATCCCTTTAAGACGCGCGATCTCTGAATAAGAGGCTGCCGGGGGGTCATAAACATTTTTACACCTTCGGAGTCCACCATAAAGCGACGGCTTAATATATTCAGCAGCTACCTGCGCGAGAGCGCGCGTAATACTTATGACACGTGTTCTCAGGTGTCTCGCGAGCTGTCAGGCCCCCTAGTACAAGACTATTCAACCCCTTCCCAAAGCTAAGGCAGGAGGTACGAGCTGCCGAAATATATGGGAGAGACGAAGGATGGGCGTTCGAAGCGCGACCTAAAGGATCTCAGGTCCAAACTGGTCCATTGTCTTTATTTTCTATTCGTGGAAGCGACCATCCGGTTACGGTAGATTTTCGAGCTTCCTATATCCTCGCTTAATTCTCGCAAGCATTTTCATTTATGCTATTTAAAGTACAGGGTGAATCACTTGCCTTTTAATCATCCCCTTCACACTCGAGTTCCAATTATTTAAATTGTTGGTACAATTTGATATTATAAATAAATGTCAGTGAGTGGAAAATACTCGATAAATACTCCTTTATATTAAGACTACTCAACACCGTATAATTATACCATTTTCAATGGCCTATATCAATCATTGGCGATTCAACAGCAAATGAATCACCCTGTACATTTGACAATATATGTTATATATAATATTATAACAGAGAGAAGAGTTTGCAATGAACAGGGTGCGATTGCAGAATGAAGAAAGGGTTCACCCCGAAATCAAGGGAGGCTGCGGAGCGAAAGAATGGATGCGAGAGGAAGGAGGGTGATACAGAGAAGGGCATGTAACGGGAGGACTGGCGCAGATATATAAAGGCAGGATGTATCGAGGTATACAAGAGGCCTAGTAAGTTACACCTTCTGCCCTTATCTGTGAAGATCGCTCGGGTACTCTGGTACTCGGATACCCGGCTCACCTCCTTCTCGCTCCCTTTCTTCTCTTGCTTCTGCAACCTCCGCTTCTTCTTCTTCTTCTTCTTCTTCTTCTTCTTCTTCTTCTTCTTCTTGGCCGTCGCCTCTTTCCTTCGCTTCTCTTATCTTCCTCGCTGGAGACCTCTTCGTCCTTCCTCTCCCTGAATAACTTTACTACCGGTTTCTCGCTGCCTCGCGCGCCAGCCACTAAACTTTCGGGATAACGCGAGCCTCCCACGCCTCCTGCTCCTCTCACCTACTATTCTCTCGGCCACCTACCTTCTCGTTCAACTCTCCTCTACCACCAAGATGCTACATTTCTTCTGCTTTCCGGGTATTTCTGCAATCGAATATTTTCTCTCTCTCTCTCTCTCTCTCTCTCTCTCTCTCTCGTGGGTGGAAAGAATTGTTATTTGAAAGTAGATTATTGGAGCTTCGATGTTCTGTTTTTTATATAATTTATATGGATAATGAAAGAGTTAAAAGGACTTGCCAAATATTATAGTCTTTGACACGCCATGCGTAATACTGGGTAATTTGAAAGAGGCAAACATGATTGAGCCGAGGCTCGCAGATAAATTTCGTACACGCATCTCGCATAAGTAGCAGCTGGTTAAACATTGATATTCAATTGGAATATCGTTTATGGTGTAATACGGGAACGGCAGCCAGTACAGGAGAGAAGTTGCGATTTGCAATTCGAGCTCACCGATACTTTCACTCCGCGCGGCGTTTATCCCAATTTAGCGGGGAGTCACGAAATAATACCGTAAGGTAGGATCGAGTGTCCCGTGCTGTCGATGGCGACATCGATCGAAGATACGCTCTCTGCCCGATCGACCGAAAAGATCTCGGCGATTCCCCTTCGTGGCCCGACGACGAGACTCCCTCGTAAAGACTTTCAAAGAGGCCCCACCGTGTTACCTGAGCCTTTTCGCTGGGAAGTTACCGTCTTTTTACTTCCTCCTCTCTTTATCCGACCAGTTCCTCCTCTCCTTTTCTGCTCTGTCTTGCTTCCTGTCTCTCTCGCTCGCTCCGCACTTTTTCGAAGATGGTGCCGCGCAGCCTGGGACGAGACAGAACGAGCGAGAGAGGTAGAGAACGTTACATTTGCATTGGGGGCTGCTTTGCACAGAAGCTGTGACGGCTTATTAGCCTGGAAGCAGCTGCGTGCAGATAATGAGGCCCAATCTCGCGTTTATGCATAATACTACCTGTCTCTCTTTTTTTCATGGCGGGAGAGCTAGTCTTGCTCTCTCTCTCTCTCTCCCTCCCTCTTGTAGGACTCACAGCCTCCCTCACTAACTCTCCCCTTGGCTCATGTGCCTAGCAACATTATTCTTTTCGCTCTCCTCTCGCTCGTTCTGTCCTTCGTTACAATTGCTTCGAGCTTTGACATGTCCTGTATTCTGCTTCTCCTACTGGTGGTGGTTCTCTGCTCGGCTGCTTGGCCGGTTTCTTTTTCTTGCGAGGCCGCCGATCGCAGCCGTGCCTGTCCTACTACTCCTCCTCTCTGCTCTGTGTGTTGGCCTGTCGACAAAGGACTCGGATTCCGGCGGCGGGCAAGGCGCACTCCTCACTGCTGTTGTTCGTGCGCCGCCGCCGCCGCCGCCGCCGTTTTTGAGCGCGAGCACATCGCACTGGCACGCAAAGGTAACTGCTTCATCCTGTTAACCTCCGCCTCCGGAGGGCAGCCCGTTTACCGGGGAATCCGATAATTGCTCGCCTGGTAATGACAATCCCTCCCATCCGCGGGAACTTCTTCTGTCAGCACACGCCGCTACCCCCAGGGTCATGTTCGACTAGCGGTGATACCGCATGCCATCTACTCAATGTTCAAATCGAATCTTCCTCGACACTCATTTTAATAATAACTAATGTGAGAAATATTCACTTATCCTTTGAAAAATCGCACGGTTCTCATAACAGATATTCTATAAAACGTACGATCTACGTTGAAGCATTGGGAATGCCATTGAAGTTCAAGAACCTTATTCAATAAGAAATCTGATAATTAGTGTTGGCTTTGAAGCGTAAAAGGTCGCCAGACGGTCAAGACAATTAGTGGAACGGTTGACGCAAAGTGTTTTGGGATCGGTCGATACTGGCACACACTGAAAGTAATAAAGTTGTTCGTAGTGAATCGCTCGTGATCTCTTGGCGCGGAGGGTAGCGCGTGTAAACGTTACACCAACAGGGACTACACCCCGAGCGTTGTACTACATCCGCGTTTTATGGTGGACCGTCATAAAGTCGTAGAGAGCGGTGCGCTGCGAAGCGAAGCACACAGCCCGTATTCGGTATCTCCGGTATGCGTGAATATCGCGCGCATTCTACTCTCGACTGGTTCTTGTGCCGCGCGCGTATTTACGGCCGCCCGCCACGAGATTCTCGAGATTCAACCGCCCTTCGGAAACTAGCCATGAAATCACTGATGGACGATTTCGGCGTTCTACACGTCCACGCAGAAGAAGATACATCCTGCTCGGAGAGGAGCGCTCCCTTCCCCCTCCATCCTCCCTTCACCACGCCGCGCACCACTTTTATTGTCTTGGAGAACAATGGGGCGGCTCATCTAACCAACTGTAATACTCGCCCGACGTGGCCCGACCTATTACTCGTAAATCACTTAAGCGGCCTTTCTGCCGCCCGTGATGCTCCTCTACCATAAAATAGCGATCGTTTGTAATAGACCGATTTTCGAGATCGAAGATCGACAACTTGGTTATCATTTAAAACCCATGTACATTTATATTTACTAATAATAATTCAACTTTTATATAACAAATTAAATACTGTCTATTCCTCTTCACTATTATATTAGAAATTTGATCTAGTACTATTTAAATAGTGAGAAACGTGGATGAAGTGTACTTTTGGGAACAGGTTAACGAGTCTCGAAAAAGTCGACAGGTAGGGAAATGTAGCTAGTATCAGAGTCAATATGTGCTTGGTAGAGTAAAGTTGAGTGTGACATCTCAAACGATGACAGAGCTCGGGGTAAGAGGGGCAGCAGGGCCTGTTTACACTGTCGGTTCGGGCAGGAGGAATTATTTGTCCATGTATGGGCTGCTTAATTCGTGAGGGGCCCATACGTGGCGGGAGGTGGACGGTAGCAGGAAAGGCAGGAGATGAAAGACGGAAAGAGAAGGCTGTGGGGACCGATGGACGGTCCAATCAAGGGAGCAGGGTACCGCGCTGACGTGATTACAGCCGGCGCGCGTGACCGGAGTTAGTTCGCCGACTTGCTCCTTCACTCTTTTCGTTCCTCTCGTATTCCTCTGTCTCCCGACTCGCCTCCTGCCACCCGGCTCGCAATCCACTCGCTATCTCTCTCTCTCTCTCTTTCTCTTTCTCTTTCTCTCTTCTACCTACCATCTTCCTTCAGTCGTCTCCACGAGTGCCGGCCTCACGAGCTGATCGCGTTCCTGATTGTTTTGTGCCCGCTCCTCGTCGGACCCCAACGGGCCCCGCGATCGACCTCGCCAGCTGAGGGGGGCCTTGTCAACTATCCTCCAAAAGCCATCGAAATATATCTATATATCTGCATCTCCAAACGATCGAATCGATCCGAGTACTTTCTCACGCCAATCTTCCTTGACCATTGAAAGAGCAAGCTCTAATTAAAATGGGCCTAACATACGACTCGAAGATGGAAGGGCGCCCCCTGTCGTCTAAGCAAGCTCGCGACGAGTCACTCGGAATTGGTAGATGCATCCCTGGTACCCGAGACGACTTTACAACGGTCCGCCGAGCCTGTTTTTGCGCGGGGCCCGAACTCTCTTCGGGGCCCACTGCCCTCCCGGGCCCCTCCTTTACGAGGAGAAGATCGTACACTGGTATAGCCGATGTGTAAGCCGATGGTTTCTTAATCACGAGAGAAAACGGCGACGGCCCTTCCCTTCAGAATTCGCGGTTCCGAATACCATCCGCTCGTATCGAGAGTGCCGCTCGGGCCGGACCAATTAGCAACCTTATATACCTGTCCCAATCCTCCCCCCCCCCCCCCCCCCTCTCCCCTCCGCTTCTACCATCCTCCTGGAATTCCAGCGTGCAAATGGATAAACTCGACAACACTTTCCGACTAAAGTGGTTGTCCCGATTACCGTCGATATCACACGTAATTCAATTACACGCTGCTCCAGTGCGATAAATGTCCAGTGGTATTCTAAAAATCATGAAGTGGTGAGGATCGATGATTGAAGAAGAGTAAAGGAAAAAGTTGGAGATGGAGCGAGATGGATAGAGAGACCGAGGGAGATAGCTCTATCGAGTGAATCGAGGTTGCTCCATGTATGGGGTGGGCCACGTCGTCCAGTGTTCGGGGGTCCTGCTCAAGACCCGGTTATGCGTGCTCCCTTTTACGTCCGCCAGCTCGTCGAAAAGCAGTGGACCAAAGGAGAGACAGACTCGTGGACATGTTTATTATTTCAACGTCGAAGTCTCGCTCTCTTTCTCTCTCTCTCTCTCTCTCTCTCTCTCTCTCTCTCTCTCTCTCTCTCTCTCTCTCTCTCTCTCTCTTGAGATTTAGTGGACGCGGTGTGCCGGTGCTTCGAGGCCAGCCACCCCTGGCACTCTGGTACAAGGCAAAGAGAGCAACCAAACACACCAAGAGGTACCAAAAGGTCCCTGACAGGACGAATGGGTGCAAGGATCACTGAGAGGAACGACACAATGCTACATGACTCCTCGATTTCTCGGTTAAAGCTCGGCATCGCCCCTGTGATCCGTGATAGATCCCTTCTCGGGTAAGTAATGTCTACTGCGATCTAATTATCGATAATACTAGCCACGATCCTGAGGTGTCTCCCGTTGGAACTCTGAGGGGGAAGGACAATTCTTTGAATTACGAGGCAGCAAGGCTTTTAAGCCAAGCAAGCTACCTCTTAGATCATGGATTCTCTTGGTTCATGCTTGGTCGGTGCATGATGTACGCCCAACGGATAGCTCGCTTAAGTTAATGCTTTTTAATGGGAATCCGAGGAACGCCGAATTCATATGCGACAGACTGTCATAAATAGTTGCGAGCGACCGATTGAGGGAGATAGAGTTTTGGTAGTATGTGTGCGATTAGAAAGCAGTCGCTGCTCAAGAGACTAATTTATGTAACGTTCAATTGTGTATAAGCTGGCTGCGAGGTAGTAAGAGAACGGTGGGGAATTTTCGCTGGCGCTGTTACGGCTGCTCGTACTTCATCCGGCAGTCATTAGGCCGTACATAATGAGGTAATTAAGTAACACGAAAGCCAGCGGCGTTTAACTCGGAATTAATTTTTCTCTTATCCAAAGGATCTTGCCGCTAGCCTTTACTTCTAGTGAGCCTTATTCCTGAACGACAGGACGTCACGCGATCCTTCCATGTCAGTTTTACCTATCATAAGTAATACGGAGAATATGAAAATGTTATTTCCACCGGTAACTACTTGTTATCGCCGCTGTTCAACTCATTATACGTTTGACGTTATCGTAAAAAGACTGCAAATTGAACATAGCGAAAGCCTTCGTAATATATATCACCTTAAATTTCCTGTACATGCTATAATAACAGACACGCAAATTATACGTGACAATTATAAAATTCTTTGACACCATTATGTCACTCTAATACAAGAAATCATAAATGTATCTCTACGATTGACGATTAATACCCATGTATTAATATATGTGATTGAACTTCTTTAAGCGGATGATCACTTCTGAATTTATTGCTTGAGATTGCACTAAATCGATCCCGAGTGTATACACGATACGTTCTCGGAAGACGGCGGAGTTAATGCGAGAGTGTTCCCCGCACGAAGAAGTGCGAACAGCGAATGCCCGCCGACTTTCCCGAGGCGATCAATTGCAATAATCTCGGGAGCGTTCAACGCCTGCCGTTGCCGTCTCTCCTTTAAAGAGAGAAAGAGCGAGAGAGAGAGATAGAATGAGCGGGTGGTTATTTGCGGTTTGCAAGGTGTATGAGAGTGTGCATTGGCTGGCTTCCGTTCGGCTGGTTGCGGGGGGAATGGCAACCAATCAGCCGACAATCGTCTTGCGATGCTACTGACTTAACAACTCGAACCTTCGATCTTTACTCTTCCCTACACTCGCTCTCTCTCCTCTCTCTCTCTCTCTCTCACCGAAACTCCTTAATGCCACCTCTCGAAGAAGCAAAATATTACTTGGAATACATGATAAGCTCGGGGAATCAGTAGATGCGAATCGAACGCTCGCAGAAAGCCTGCTGAGATTCATTCGGTATTATGAGAGGAACATAAAGAGCGAGAAAGAGAGAGAGAGAAAGAAGAAGAAGAAGGAGAGAGACAATTGGATTTATAGCAGCGAAGAAGATCCCGCGCTGGATAATTGTCGGCAATTGGCCGGGGGGAGGTTGCGGCGGCGATCGAGCTTAATCAGTGACTCAAAGGAGCCATGAACTTTCTCGAGTCACTTCAGGGTGGCGAAAATCTAACGAGTGTGATTTCGGACAGCAAGGTCCATATTTTATATTATGTGAAATAATATCAAACGAAAGACATAAAGAAAATAAGGAGTATTATCGATCAAATGTACAATCTAAACTGTTTGAATGCTCTAAATGAAGAATATGTGAGTGTGGCGAGAGATTAGCAATTAAAGGGGCTGCCAGCGAAAAGTTATGCCGTATTAGATGCGGCCCTGTGCGTTGCATCGTGATGTTCTCCTCTTCGGACGGTGTACCCCCGAGGGAGGCGAGGCGAACGAGCAAAGCAAAGGAGAGTGCGGGGCCGGGCTCCTCCGAGTCCACGATGATCTATGGCTCTATCGCGTTCGGAGTCTCAGATCACAATCATCCCTCCCTTTATCGTATTCCAGCGTGAGTTTTCTTTCTTAGCAGGTGCCCGTGCGCGCCCGGGTCGCAGCACATCGCCGATATTTTACGTACCGGGTGTCCACCTTTAATTTCGCTCGCCATTCATATCCACCCGAAAGCGGCACCACACTACCACCAGTCGAGTATAAGCAGACGTATCCTCTTACTTGAAGGCAAAAAAATAAATCGCAACCGATTCCCTTCTGCCTTTATCTCGTCGCTATTAATCTGCCGTCGCGATCCGCGTTACGTATTCAACCACTACAAACGCTCTGCCCCACTCTTCTTTTGCCCTGTTCTTATCTTATCAGAGTGCGCCAAAGATGAAAGAGACCGTCCGCTATTATTCGGGACGCTGCCACTCGCCCTGTTAGTTGGGATTCTCTTAATTGAAGGAGTCATTAAAGCGCGAGCGTCAGTGCATTTTTAAAGGACTCTTATTTAATAAGGGTCCAAGCACGCACGCTTAGTGAGAACCTTTCAGGATTGGTTGGATGCATCGGTCCCATTAAACTGCGACATCTTTATGCGGACGTGCATGGCTACGACCTTAATATTCAGGAGCCTGGCGAATCCTTCGGGAAAGACGGTAGCTGACCTTTCACCAAAACCAGTGTCTCTAGCAAAAGGTATCCTATTTCATCTTCTTACTCTTCTTCCTCCCTTTAGACAGCTATGCTTTTTGCCCTGTGGACTTCGTAGGAGTGGCTGATAGTTAGCGAGGTCATTATAAATTTGGACCTCGCAGACCTCTAATTATCCAAGAGATTCTAAAAGCAGGGGCGTGCTTATCCCCTTTTATGTTCCAACTACTCTGTTACTCCGACAACAACAGTCAATGTACCATTGAGTCGCGCACCGGAAACAGGGGAACACGATCTGTCGTAATCACACGCAGCGAGAGATTGCACAGGCTTTTCGACCCGTGCACGCTCACGCTTCGCGCGTTCTCCTATCAGATCGTGGCGGACACGTGTGCGTGTACCAGACGGTGAAGCGCGTGGTACACGTGAATTTCTCGCGATCTGCCTGCCAGGAAGAAAGAGAGACATTATCGGGGTGGGGCACAAAGATTTGGATCTACAGGGCTGGCCCACCGCTCGGCCGAGCGATTCCCTTCGGGTATAGAACCAGCCCGTCGGGACAAACCAGCTAATTGCTTGGCAGAATAGCTTTGAACCCTCAGGAACACTTTCTGCTTATTCACGATGACTGCAACACTGCAGCAGAGCGTTAATAGTACGATCGGGAAATAAGCGAGGAAAAAAGTAGGGTCAATCTTATTATTTAATATCTGCGAGCTCACTTATCCATTGTTTATCACGAAGATCTGTTACCCAGTACTAATTGGTCGCCGGATGAGTACCTGGTCCAGGTGACTCCGGTGGAAATGAGATACCGAAACGGCTTTAATCTTAAGCGTTTGTCGCGATTGCCGCGACGTTGGAAGGGGTAGATGTAATTAAGTGAGATCAATTACGAGCGGGTATGCCGGTAATCTTGTTAGCCTGTGCTTAATGTCCCGAAATCGATGCCGGTCTATCGGCTATATGCAAATATGTACACTGGCATCAGCGAAACTGGTAACTTATACACTACCCTTTCCACAGTCCACTCGAACGCACTCTCTGAATCGATAACTAACATCAGCCACGACGATATCGACCAGAAGTCACTCATGAATAATGAGCGGGAAGGCTAATGTAATGATAAAGATAATTCCGTATGCAGTCCGTGGACGAGTTTCTCACAACGAGAGTAAAATACAGACGTGTCTCTAGTTAGATGGACTGTGATGCCGCTACTTTGTAGTAGCGCCAGGAAACGAGAGACGTAGGGTACGTAAATACGTGTGTAGGTAGATGGACTGGGAAAGCAAAAGGAAGGTAAGACGGCCGGGCGAGACGTTCGTCGGTAGAAACAGAAGCAAAGCCGGGGGAAGGAGCGCAGCAGACGGGAGAGGTAGCAGGCAGGAAAGATATGAGGGACGCTGGTACTGAGGCAGCCGAGATCAAAAGCAGGGAGAGAGACTGTGCGAGGAAACGATGAAGAAGACGCGGTGAAGAGAGAGGAGCGAATGGTACGGAGTGGTTGGTGTGAGTGAGAGAGTAGGAAAAGGTAGAAGGCAGGCGGCGGGGGCCTTCCCGTATTGAGAGCGAACTCGATCTCGGAGAGGCCGGCATCAAGACATTCGAGACTTCGACAGGGCAGCAAGATCGACTACAGCTCAATCACTCTTCGTCCGGTATCCTCTTCTCCGTGGTCCCCTTCCTACCGCATCGCCAGTGGGCCTTGCTCCCTTCCCTGGGTCCGGGAAGGCCCCAGTCCTCTCCACCACCTTGATCTGTCTCCTTTCCACCCCTCCTGCTCCCACTGCCTTCGCCCTTCTGCCTCCCATCCAGGCTCTCCCCCCCACCAGCCGGCCCACTACAGGCCCAACTCGCTGCCCCTCTCCCGTGCTCCGCTTGGGCCTTATCGCGGCCCGATCTCCGGGCCTCTCTCGGCTTCACGTGGCGTGCCCTAATGACGTCTCGGAACGAACGGGTACCACCGCCATCTAACAAGAGACTTTTTCACGTTCCAATGCTAATCCCCCGGGAGTCCTTCTTCCCTCGAGCTTCCGTCTCTCTTTCACTGGGTCCTGGACCCCACCCCTTCTCCTTCGGCATCCTCTCTCCCTTCCTTTCAGTGGGCACGACACAGGTAGAGGTGCACGGGGTGGCCGGGAGGCGAATGCTCACTCTGGTACCGATTGCGAGACCGATCGCGATCGGTATCGCGCTGTCCATGATTTGTTGCCGCGGTCCCAGGGCTGCCCGATTCCTCGGCTGTGCTCGTGACTTCTTGGGACTTCTCGTTTCACGCATTGAGCGTGACGGATCTTGAGATACCGTGCGAGTGAAAGAGAAGGATCAGTCGGCTATTGGTGGGTCCCAGTACGGCAGACTTTGTTTTCAGGGAATTTCACGAAAGTAATCACTTGGAAAACACTGTTAGTCTGATCTTATAAAAGGTCAAGTCTAAGTCCCAGAGTAGTAAAGTCTTGGGCCTCGGGTTCAGTTCCCATAGTCTTCTTCAATTATCTCTTCCTATGAACGGGTATGGTGCGTGCTTGAAAGCCAAAGGTGATCAGTGGTCGGCGCGAGGGGTTACAGCTAGAGACCAAGGCCGAGTTCTCGCGGGGCCTCATCGCGATATCCCAGGGTGGAAGCTGGGCTACTCTCCGCTCTCTATACGGGAGTCGATTGAATCGGTCGCAACGCAAAAAGGGCGACCGGGACAAAACAAAGGGACTCGGCTGGAATCTCTATCGGCGAGAGGGACCACGGGAGGAGTAGAGCGAGACGGGGGGGGGAGAGAGGGGGGAGAGAGAAAGAGGGCGGTAGTGAGAGGGTCGGGTCCAGAACCAGAGTGGCCCCACGGAAAAAAGGCCTTGAGTACGGCTCCTCGAGTCCTGGATGGCTGCCGCGGGCCGAAGCAGCCGCCAACCGCTAAAAACCTAATTAGATGTCATAATTATACTCAGTGACGCTCAACCCAATGCCCAACTACATCCGAGTGATGCGTCCCGGGCCCCCTGCAATTATCTCCGGGCGAAGTAACTCGGGCGAGCATTCGATCGAAGCCACATAAACTCATTGCACTATCGTGAGTGGATCTGATTTATGATTGACCATTAATCGTTCTCGAATCTGCTCGCTAATAAATCGCCCGGATTGCCAGTCGAACGGGTCTTGTTTTGTCGCTTGATTAATGCCCCTGACCGAGCCGCTTCCCTCGGACTAGTCCCGATTGAATAGGACTCTCATTGCAGGAGGATCAGATTTCCCGTCGCTAGTCGACTTCATTCACCGACGCTATTATGATAATGCGACGAGCCACTAGCGCCGATAAATCGATCAGTCACGCCGATTTTTCACCCACTGCCGATTCCATTGACCCTCCCGTTGACGAGTATCGGCTTTCGCGTCGCTCGACCTAGGAACGCCGTCCGAAGGATTCCTGACACGAAATACTTCCACGTTGAAGCTCGACACTGGCAGGTGTGGTATCACATCGGGCGACACCAGGGAGAGAGTATCTCGTTTCAAATTGCGCGCGGTTAACTCCCAGGCCGCGGTTTAATTGCACCCGGAGGTGCGAAGGAATTCCTATTAGAGCTGTGGGACAAGTTCATTATTCTCCCTGAGTGCTGGTATATTCATATTGTTAGGTAACGCCCGTGCACCGTGTACGGAGATTTTTCCCATAGACTGCCAGCAACAATTTTCCTATTTCGCAGTGTAGACCGAGGAGAAGTCGACGTGCTGTTAGCGCTCGAAATTTATTAACTAAGCGACTAAGGGAAAGAGTTCTCGCTGGTGACCCATTCATAGAGCCCGCACGATTCTCGAGAGATAGTATCTCAGTTCTAACTGGCGATAAAGTGAAATTAACGAGATAGCGAACAAATCGGCTGGGAGGGAAAAAAAAAAAAGGAAAGGCGTGCCTAGCTATGTTGGCAGGAGCGATCGTTTACCCACTTGGTAAGAACGTATACTTCTCTCGGCCTGCATTTCCAAGCGTGTGTTGCTGCTCTCGTATCAGGATGCAATTTTTCACGCGTACGCCAAAAGGCGGCGTGGCGGAAAGCTTTCCACGGGCGTATAGCACAAGTCTGTTTATTGCCGGCGTCAACGACCGTGCACTGCGGAATGTCGACAATATTTTAACGGTCCCGGCGGCGTTAATTACTATTATATGGCGCGCAGCGGGCGCAGCGCGCACTGACCGAGTGAGAGAGAGTAACAGTGTGCGGCTTGAAACGAGATACTCCGCACCTCGGGACCCCGAGCCGATACCACCTGTTGAGCCGTAACGTCCAAGTATTTCATATCGTGAACCGGCCACCGTCAAGCCCGCCCTGCGTGTCTACAGCCAGGCCAATCATCAACAGCAGCACCACCAGTCAACTCACCGATCGACGAAAGCGAATTTTTCCCGCTCACCGCAGTCACGCGCCTCGTAAACCTCCCATTAGACGCCGATGAATTATGCGACAGAACGAGTCTGTCGATCGGTGAACGCAAACGCACCTTGTAAGGCTCAATGATTAAGGGAAAAGTCTTTTGCAAACGATTACTTAGATATTAAAATTCGATCATAGCTCTGATTGGTAATATAAGAGTGTCGTACATGAAAGTAACTCGATGATTTTGCACCTGCTTAACGTTTGACACCTAGAAACGATGTGTGCAAGGGGAGCGCAGATCGAGAATTGGATAATGGGTGCGTGCTGCGTAAGAATAGGGTGCTGAATAGTTTGGGGAAAGCAAGGTGAGCGGGGACGAAGCATAACGCGTGATACACCTGTTCTAACATAGCCAGGGGTGAAATCGCCACGTGATGAACGTATTTCAGGGACTGGAAAGGTTGAGAAGTCCCGCCTCGCTGAACATTTCGGGCAAAGTTCCCACCTGTTGCTTCAGACTGCTTCCGATCTAATTGTCAGTGACTTCTTTTTAACTTGCAAACTACGCATTCAGAGAATCTGATATGAAACTTTTTTTCTGAATGCTAATAGGCAATTTGTTCAGTCGATCTGCTTTCCTGATTACATAATGTAATAGGTACAAATCGCATGATTATTTCTTATGGAGTGCTAGCACGGCAATCTTGCGCGATATACGAATTACCCAAGCGGAAATTGGGAAATTACTGGCTAACCATGGTCGGCTCTCTTCTGTTGAAGAAAAGACATGGAACTGTAAAGGATCACTTAAGTTTTCAAAAAGCCACTCAACGCTGCTTACCAAGAGCGATAGAAAGAGAGAGAAGAGAGAGCGTGTCCGCCTGGAAGCTGTAGAACACGGCGCCATCGTTGCCTCCAAAATAAATACGTCTGCGTTCGAGGAGCAAATTGCTCGCCACTTGTAAAAGAGGAAAATGCCAGACAAATCTACCTGCTCACTTTCTTACACATTCGAGAACGATTCCTATATTACGATTGTCTAAAAAAAAACAAAGACAGTCTACAAACGAATCAATTGATTTGATTTCGGGTGGAGGAATATTCTTTATTGAAATGGGAAATCATTCATTTGATTCTGCGATTGGATAGCTCGCAATGCGTATCAGAATCTCGAGGGTATGTTCTCCTCGAACAGTACGTGTTACTCGCGTCTGTTCGAATATGTGTACGCGAGGCCCCTTAGGCGGCATGTCGCTCCGTCGGCGGCCGCGTTTGATCAATAGCGGCGTTCAATAATTCATCTGCAACTCGATCGTGCGCCACTTGCAGTCGGCACGTTCCCCCACTGCACCTTGCTACTCCCTGCAGCGGTGCTCCTTATCAAAAGCTGCACACCCAATGCGTGCTTCTTATCTCATCGAGTGCGACTAATCTTTTAATTGGACTAGTCCTGGCGACAACTTTTGCAAGTCGATTAAGACATCATTTCCTCACAGTTAGTCCTTCAATGTCGCAATCATTCTAGTTGTACCTGTCATTCCAGTCATTCAATCTCTTTCATACACCTTTGTTGCAAGTAAGTGTAGACTAATTTGTTATCCGCCACATTGGAATCCATGGGGAGTGCACGAATTCACAATGATTCAATGTAACCCTTAAGCGTATTGCGTTGGGGATTTTCGAGAAGAGCGGAGAAAAGTGCGGCCCTGCAACAGCCTCCCGTCGTGGACCGGTTCAAAAATACCTCGGATGCCCGCGCTGCGGGCGACGGGGGCGGGTTGCCGGCGTTCTCCACTGAGAGTGAGAGAGAGAGAGAGAGAGAGAGAGAGAGAGAGAGAGAGAGAGAGAGAGAGAGAGAGAGAGAAGGAGAGATGTAGACGCATACACATGCGGAGGGAAGCAGAAGAAGTGATCTGCGGGCCGAAGAAGAGCGAAGAGGGAGTGAGAGAGGAGTAGAAAAGGGGCGAGAGAAGGGCAGCGTGAAAGGGCCGAAGTAGAAGTGAGAGAGAATAGGACAAGTGCATGGAGCCCTTCTCCACTAAAGAAAGATACAGAGAATCGACGTCACCAGCTGAGCGAGACAGCGAGATGCCAAGAAAGAGCGAGTGAAAGGGCCACTCGCTTAGGGAAGAGAAGGAAGAAGATAGGGATGCAAGAAGCGCAAGAGGAGAGGATGAAAGAGATGGTCAGACTGGAGGTAGCGGCAGAACGCGTCTTTATTATATGAACGGACGAAGGAACCCAAGCGGCCAAGCCTGCCTCTGATGATGTTGTACTCACGACTCGCTCGTTCGCTCGTACCCACTCGTACTCGTTTCGCTTTCTCGCGTGTACAGGCTCGCTCAGAATTCCACCCCGCCACACATTCGGAACTCATCTCAATCAACCTATAGCGCGTCCTTAATTTCACATCAGAGTTCCCAATATTTATTTCCCTGGCACTATTCGAATTTCAATACACAGAATCAAAATTTAAAATGAATCATCTAAGTTTATAATAACATTTCTATTACTCCATATCGTAGTATTATTTTTAAAATTTAAATTTAACTCGATCTTTAATAAAAACTAACTATTATAAACATGATGAGGAAGATTGTTATGATTGAGATATTCCAAAGGGAGAGTGGATCCTGATTTCTGAAGGAACCTGTACACATGACTGGTCCAGCAGAACGTCTCTCTCCTCTCTCCCTCTCTCTCCGTCTCTCAGTGGACCTCCAATGCGTACAAGGGGAGGAAATCGGCGCGATCGTTAAACGGTCAATTATCACCGGGTCCTCTTTCTCCCCATCACTCCCTTGCCCTATCTTCACCCTCCCTTCTCCTACACTCTCCTCCTCCACCCCTTTCCCCTCTCGCGTCAGATTCATTATGTGTATTACCACTTTTTATTCGTGCGGTAATAATTGCGCTTCGTTACGCGTCGTGTCATCTCGATGGCGCATTGGGCCTCCTCTCCAATAAGCTCCCGTTCCACCCAAAGTATATAATTGATTGAGATGAAATTTCCGCGGTGGGTTGTATGCGCCTCGGGCGATGATCCTGCTCCATTTCTGATTATATCATATATTCTGGTAGCCGGTTTATCTCAGCAGACGGAATTAATAAATGTCGTTTAATTACAAGCCGCGTGTTCAATTACGGGAGCACTCGATGCCCGAGGCTCATTCTCATTGCTCCAAATCGATCGAGATAAACTCGATACACTGTGACCAGGGTGAATAAAAAAAAAAGTTCTCATACAGGGGAAGGAAATACTGTAGAGAAATCGTGAGTGCTCTAAATATCGATGGTGGTCGATATAGGAATCAATAATAGCGCCGGGTTGGACAAGCGAGTGATATAAACAGATATGGTGGAAGGAGAGGAGAAAGAGCAAGGAAGAAGAAAGGTACGACGTGGTAAAATGAAGAAGTTGTGTGGTGGCCGTGGCGCGAATTCTCCCCGCGGATCTGGATCCGCTGGACCATTAGTCGGACGATGCTCAGGCCAATAAAAGGCTCGGTGCTGCCGTACGGCGACCATAAAGTCGTAGGATTCCTTGTTATGCAGGATCCGTGAGAGCGAGAGCGGCGAAAGGGGGGATGGGGAAAGAGGGGCAAGAGATAAACAGGGGAAAAGGTGGTCGTCGACGAGGGGGCGGGCGGGCGGGAGCGAGACAGGGAGCAACAGCTTCTAGGACGAAAGGGATCCCCGGCCGGTTCAGATAAGGATAGAAGTGAATATCTGACCGCTGCCGCCGTTGGGAGATGGAACCGAGTAGCTTCCAGGTCCGAGTGGTGGCGTGGGGAAAACGGATTTTATAAATCGGGCAGTGGACACGAGAGAACGAGAGAGCACGACAGAGGTAGAAAGGAAGGTGGAACTAAGAAAGAAAGATGAAGTGGGAAGGGAGATGCGAAACGCACGAGGGCAAAAGGTAGAAAAAGGCGTTAAGAAGGCGCGGCTCTTATAAAATCGTGGTCAACTCCTTTATTGGCATCGGGGCGGGAAATTATGTGTACGTTCCAGCGGGGAACCTGTTTCGGGTCGTTTCTCGCATATAATTGGAACGTTCGGGCTCAGCTTCGCTTCGGATCGCGCATAACGTTGCATTCGTAGCCGGGCGCGCAAACGTCATTCGCTTGCTACGGATCTGCTGTGGTGCTGCTTCTCGACCTCCTTTGAAACTACGTGCATACATACAGAGAGAGCCGTGACTTTCTTAACCCGCGCGCCCCTTTTTGTCATCCAACGGGAGAGAACCGAGAGAGCCAGCAAGGAGGTATCCGTTTGCTCGATTTTCGAGGAGAGCAGAGACTGCTCTGGGTTCTCTGCTCTCCCCATGAAGAGGTGGTCCCGAGGCGAATCGTCGCGTAACCGGAGAACGGAGCCGGCGACTTTCGACGCTGAAATATCGTTGGCGATTTATATCGTGCACGGAAGGAGGATGGGTTTGCCAGGGCAGTGCCGCTCCATCAGACTTCCGGGCCCCTGGTCGCACGCGTCAGATACTCTTCCCACCTTTCAACTAGCCACCCAACACACATTCGACTCGATGACCATCAATCTCTCGAGTCGTGACCGCTCGACAATGCGTTGCCTCACTTGCGTGAAGAGTCACAACCCGCTGGTAAAGCTAGCAAGCGAACGAGTGAGCCAACCAAGTGCGAAGAGTACAACGAGCCAGAGGAAGACATTCTCGAGGGGAGAAAAATGTGCGCACTGCCGCCGCTGAAAATTAGCCCAGTGACAACGATTAATGATCACCGTGGATACGGCGCTCGCGCACGATTTAAATCTAAGCCCCGTGACTACGCCGAGCCGGCCGGCGGGCCGCGGTGCTCCTTCTTCCCTCGCAAACGTTCGCGCGCACTCGCTTTCTTTTCGCATCTGCCGCAAGCTTTTTGTCGGGTTCCTCGACGATATCGTGGCGGGCAGGGTTACCCGAGTACCATGAACCCGTGAACCCTTCGGAGAAGCAAAGGGCTCTTGATGCGCAAACGCCTACTGCAATAATGGGCCCGAGAATCAAGCGGCGCATCGTTCTAACGTGTAATTGAAGATTTCAGGCAAGAAACGAACGCGCGCGCGCGCGCGCGGCTCTAAATCATTGCTGGATGACTGGATCACTCGGTGTACCAAATGAAGGTGCGCCAAGCAAGGTCTAAGATTAATCTGCACTCTCTCCCACGATTTACCGGAGTGTCCTGAAAAAGCGAAGGCGCGCGCGCGCGCGCTCTCGCTGGCTTTATATGGACTCGAGATTAATCACAGATCGGTTGGAAGCGGGTTGGCCGATCCGCCTTAATCGAAAAAGCCGCCGGTACTTAGACAGCTACACGAGCGCACTGTCGTCCGATAAATGAAACATTTATTAGCAAGTGAATCGTGAAAGGGCCGCATAAATAATAAGGAGGATCGACGGGAGTCGAGTGGCGGGGGACTCGAAATGCACGGCGTCAGCCTGTCGGAAAATAAGACGAGAGCACCGACAGGGACAACCAGAAAAAAAAAACAACGACAAAGTGCATCATCCGCGCTGAGATTTCATTAGTGCCTAGTGGATGTACATGCTGACGCTCGGGCGGCACAGAGACCCGCTGTAATCAGCGGCCTACCGAATTAATGAAAGCAAAATTAAAGACCCAGTCGTTTCTCATTAATCTCCAGCATTGCGCGTAAGAAGCAAATGACGTCCGAGTGGTTCTCTCTTTCGCTCTTGAAAACAAGAGAGAAAAGAAAGAAGCCCCTGAATATTGAGAAAAGACTACAGGAGATGATGGACGCTCGAGTTTTCGAGACACCCCATAGTGCAAAGCTTCAACTCTTCAATCGCCATCTCTCCCTGTTCTCTCAGGTGGCTTCGAGTGATGGCCGGTGTAATGTTTTATGCAACGGAGTAGGCGGATAGGAACTCGAGCTCGCCGCTGCTTGTCAACGCGCGATCATAATTATTTGGCGTACCATGTGCCTGTCCGAACACATGCTCTCACTCATTCTTAAAGTTCCTCCACACTGAAACTACTTCGAGTTACTTCAAACTGATCTCAATCCGAGTGCTAAAGTGTCGGTCCTATCTGTTGGCTCTTTAGTCATTCGGCTCCCGGCGACACAATGCCGAGGTGCGGATGCGTTTAAGTCGCGATACATCGAGTAAGGCGGTGAGATGTAATTCGTACGATAACTACACCTTCTTATGTAGAGACTTGTACGTATGTGTGTGTGTGTGTGCGCGCGGATGTTAGTGTGTAGGTGGTTTCTCACACAAGAGCCGCGCGTATCCGAGCGCATCGAAGTACGCCGGCAGGCGAGCGGCGATTCATCGTGCGGCCAAGCTACACGGACGCGAACGCGCGATGTCACGCGTAACTGCTGCCACATAGGTGTGCACCAGCGCGCGCGCACACGTGGCGTATGCATGCACGTGTACACACGACAACACGCTGGTACCAGAGTGGCGCACAGCCTCCGTAAACCGCGGCGGTAGCGACGGTGAGCGCACGCATGACCGAGTTACGAGCGCGCCGCGCGGAAGATGGAAGTGCGTTTGCCTCACCGGCTATACAAATCGCCGGGGAATTGCAAGTCACACGCTACTCACTCGCCACATACGTAAGAGTATCCACGCATCTAAGTCTACTTAAAAGTTCAAACAACACGTGTGTGTAATTAGAAGTTTGCTCTCTTTTTTTATACATTTTCAATTTCAGATGTGAAGATTTTTTCTTTCGAGAAGAATGAATGTTCGCACGGATTCTGTGATATAATGTCGACGGCGGTCCAGAAGTGAGAGGGTTTCTCTCTTAGTGAAGCAACCTGCCGCGCGGAATTCGCCGGAGCGATAAGTCAAGCAGCATCTGTGCTGGGAGAGTCTGGACGCTTCAATTAACGCGGCCCATTAAGCTCGATTTACATGGGGCGCGAGCGCGCACTGCGAGAAAAGAATGTCCCGGCATCGGGTTTAATGGACCTGTTTGCACCTACCCCTCAGACCGAGCCCGCCCCGACTAACGAGCCCGCAACCATTTGCAAACGCACGCCTCTCGCTTCTCTAATACACCAGAACTTATGCATCTGTAATGCCCATACATACGTTTGCAAGAAATCATCATTTCAAGAGTCGGTGTTCCTTCTCGAATGAATTTTACCAGGAATCCACCACACGAAACTTGATTCTGCCAATTGACGTCGATTTGTCTGCCTAATGATACTACGCCTGGACTCATCACGATGTGTCCATCGATTCGTTTGAGATCGACTGGGCAAGATGCACTCTCACGACTCTATTTCGGGATCGAGCTGTCATCGAATGGCGGCGCTTGGAAAACAGAGCGAGAACCGGACTATCTCCCATCTCAATTAAAAGTGGCGCTCCATTAAACAGAGATAGCCGGGGGAAATCGAATTAATGGAGCTCAATTAAGTAATGCGTATCGAGCGCTATCTGTTCTCGCTCGCTCAACAAATACTCGCAGTGAGAATGCAAGTGTCGTTTGTGAATACTCCGGGAATCTTCCAATTAGAGCAATCGGGTGGGAGAAAGAGAGAGAGAGAGAGAGAGAGAGAGAGAGAGAGAGAGAGAGAGAGAGAGAGAGAGAGAGAGAGAGAGAGAGAGAGACTGACTCTGGCAAAGTAGAATGGTCCTCGCTCATTGGCGACGAGACGCCGCGGAATTACGTCGGGCTATTTAAACTTATTAATTGAGCGATATCAATGAACTCGTGCACCAACAGTGCTCTCATTGAGGGACGCCTCGACGAAGAAACTCTCGTCGCGCGAGAACTCCGCCTCCACCATTTCCAGCCTTTCCAGTCTTTCCGGCAAATCACAACAATCTTCCTATCTCATCTTGTCGATGCTTTTTCTCACCGCCGCGCTAATGGATTTTCTTCATTAACGCTCTTTGCCTTCTGAACTTCCTCTCACTGGGCGGTGTTGAGCTCTCAGCGATTCATTTGATATCTTCATTCGCAGCTTGATAAGCAATCACGATCGTTCATCATTAAGTACTAGTTTCCTTGTTCAATTTTCTATCTGTACTTGTATTGTTCCTCCATTGATTTATTATTCGATCGTTCGTGTCACTGAGAAAACTCGTCATCGAATTAATCAGTAAACTCCGGAAGTTTGTGCAGAATGAAACATATTTATGCTTTCAATGATAAACTATCCGCAATACACAACTGTCCAGGATGCCTGCGATGCATCAATTAGACATGATAAATTAAACGTATGAAATTAAATACTCGCATTGTATTAATTAAAAGTCGATTTTTTAACGAGGTGAGTGGAAAAGTAGCTTTTTGTTTAATGATACGAAAGCATGATTGATTTTGCTGGCGGCGCGGCCACTCCAGAGAGAGAGAGAGCAGGCCAATTTCATCGTGAGCTGGCTGAGAATGCACCGCAAGCTGCTCTTGGATGTGTACCAGTTGTCGTCGGGCAGTCGACTCGATTATTAGTGGACCAATCATTTTAATGGCTAATGTCGAGGGCGACCGATAACCCCGCGGGATAAACAGAAGAGCCTGTCTCTCCTCCGTCTATGGACGACAGAGATCTTCTCCAGAGTACTTACGATTTTACGAATCAAATCAATTATTGCCTGAGAGTGTGGCTCTCACTCTCTGAACGAACAAAACAGCTGGTGTTCCTTCTGTGATCCAAGAAGAGACAAGTAGCTTCGTACAGTAGTGAAGTGAATCATAGTAAACTAGAAGAGAAACTAGAGAAGAGCTTCTGTTGAAAAGAGGATGTTCGTGTCTAGCTGATTGGGAGGAGAGGTTTGGTGAACAACCCTTTCGTCTCCAGTGCGAGCGCGCCGATGTCCCGACGACAAAAGGAGCTAAAAGAAACGCTCGGGCAGTCAGCACTTTGACAAATGGACAGTCGGTAGCGTGAAGCAGGTCGACGTTGGAAGAGCGGGGGCGACGAGGAAGAAGAAAAAAAAGATGAGCCAAGGGAGCGACTGCTCTCGCGGACGAGTTGGGAAAAAAATCGTCCAAGTGTTTTTGGCCGTGAAATGCCGACGAGAGCGCTCCTTAATCCTGATTAATGCCCTTGGAAACGCTCTCCTTCTTTCTTGGTCGCGAGCGCGCACTAATGCTAATGCCATCCAACCTCTCCGACGCGCTTCTTCGCTCGCTTCGTTCTCCTTTCTTCATCCCCCGTCATCTCTTCTCTCTCGGCGCTCCGCCGACATCGGAGACTTTTCTTTCGCGACGCCATTCATCCTTACAGGACGACGTCCCGTAAAATTCGACCTTCTAACTGCTCCAGTCTGCCGCACTCTTGCGATTCACGCGTCAGGATCAAGTGGGAGAGAGCTCTGAGATCCGCCATTTTGGAGAACGAAAGCAACGGGAATTTATTTGGCGGCCCGCCCATCCGTGTGTCCCCATAATTTACGCCATTGAGTTAACGGCTGATGAAAAATCCTATGAAACTATGGAAGGAAAAGGTCACGGAAGTGCGGGGAGAGAGCGTCACGAAAGACGTCACGTCTATCGATGGGACTCGCTATTCGCTAGTCGAGACACGTCTCTCGCGCTCCGGCTACCAGGCTACCAGAGAAGAGGAGGCTACTATGAGAGCCGCTTAAGGATCGTGACCGACGATTGAGTTGTATCCAGCGTTTGTTAAGAGTGCGCGAGGGACAGAGAGATGGAGCAAAAGGGTGAGCGAGAGGAAAGGAGCGAGGAGTCGAGCAGCAGTCTGCCAAGAAGTGGATGCAGAAGAAAGGAGAGGAAGGGTGGTCCCATGTGGAACGAAGCAGGCGTATATCGTATCAGAAGAGGAGGGAATATGCAAGATGAAGAAAGATTGAAAGAGAGAGAGAAGGAAAGCTAGGGATGCACGATCTCGAGGCGTACGGGAGACGATGCATCATCTCTCCGCTCCAGCGTAAACCGGACAAGGATGCTCGCCACGGGTATTCGCAGTGCGGCGCACTCTTACTAGACGAAGATGCCAGACAGGCTTCGCGCCGGGAGCAAGAGAAAGAGAAAGAGAAAGAAGGAGAGAACGAGCGGAGTACCCACACGCTGCTACGGGGTGAGAGTGGAGACTCACGTGTGCGCACGCGAGACAAAGAAGCGCTCGTGCAGTAAACTCGCACGATCTTCGTGGCGCAAACCGCCGCCGGCAGCGCGTATACCTCTATACATATATGCAACACTCCGAGAGCTCTGGGCGAGTTCCAGGCCAAGCACGAGAGCGTGCGATCCACGTATGCACGTGCGTGCACGCGTCCGTAAGAGGCACCTTCCTCCGCGCCACGGAGACCCCGCGTTTCGATAGGAAGGAAGACTGCAGGTAGCAAGCCGCAAGCAGAACCATTTCGAAAATTCCGAAACCTCCCGTGAGAAAGGCGAAACAAGATGTTAAGAACTTCCGAGGACTGCTTAAGTAGTTAGGCCGCAGTAAGGCTTACGGTAATTTAATGTGATTTGGTGTGGAAAGCCTTGGCTGGAAATATTGCTCGATTCACACGTCTCTCTGCGTGACTCTTCGAAATACAGGGTCAGACACGTGTAACTATGCCCATATCCGAAAAGTCAAATACTTCGTCTGATCTGCTATCTATCCATCTACCCATTTCTATTCTTAATCTACCATCTACCTTTGCTTCTTTATATATTACATTCGAATTCTCAAGGTTTCATAGTACTTTGAATTCTAGCGATTGCAACATCACGAAATTTATTTTTACTACTGTGCAAAGTTAATTCCTTAAAAATATTATTAAAACTAGTACTATAAAGTACTGCTTTGATTAAGCGCGTCTTGTTTTCTCGTATACAAGGCAGAATAAACAGGTGGTAGAAGAGGTTGCCGGAAAACGGTATAGAAGGTGTTGGTTGGGGAAAAAAAGAGTAGCTAGTAAAGGGCAGGCTCGATTTCGCGCGTATGTCGAACATGCGGATATACGAGCGTAGAATTACATGCACATACGTGGGAGTGGTGGTCGGCCTAGCCCGTGGGGCAAGCATCTGGCCGTAATTGCTAAATTATCCTTTAACTCCGCCGTCCACTCTGCTCGCCGCGATCTTATCCGATGTGTATAGGCCGCATACGGCCTTTGCACGTAGAGAGGGGTTGCTCTGCTCGAGAGCGTCTGCGCTTAGGTTTACTCGGGCGAAGCCGCGCGCACAAACGATCACCGTTTATCCTCAAATGCTTGGCACAAGTGGCCTCGACACTGAAGACTGGGACCATGCTTACCCGAATGCCGGGGGATGCAAGGAAAAAGGGCTTTCGTAGAGATCACGGGAGGCGAGGTTCTCTTGAAATCGAGAACTTCATCGATCGGATGCAACCAACTATTTGTCTTCATATAATTATATGATTATCATGGATCTGGTTAATACCAAGAAAAGGATGAAAATATATCCTTTATGTTTCTATTCACTGAACCCTTTATGTCTGTCTTTCAATGGATTAATAGTTGAAAGAGAATTCTGATATTCTTCTTGAAGTAGATGTCAGGACAGTCGTCGACTTTTTGCACGCTCGTGGGGTGAATAATTTAATGAGCCAGTTTCTCTACATAGTGCAAGTTTCTCCATAGCAAGCGGGAGAGATCGGTGGCTCGTGATCGTCGAGGTAGAGAGGATCGAGATCCAAAGGGAGGATGAGGAGCAGGAGCAGCATCGGAGATGAAGTTTGCAAGGGAGTAGCACGACCGAGTCGCTGGTACCATGCATCATCGATCTCGACAGCTAGTCGGACCCTCTCCTCGACCTCTTCACCAACGAGTTCCACTTGGTTTCGTTGCTCAGCCCTCTCCGGGAACCCACCAGGTTCTAAGCACCTTGGAACCTCATCCGCCAAGCGGCAGAAACTAGAAACGAATCCAAAAAGACGGCAACGCTCGAAGTACACTTCGCCCACAGGTCGAAGATCGGTTGAAGATTGCACCGCTGTTGGAAAGATTTCAACGATCACTGCTGGACTTCGGTATACATTCAAATTCAATGGATAATATGTAAAATTCTTGAATGGCAACAAATAGGACGAGGTTTTCTGTAATCGCCAGTGGAATGTAACTATTACGGCGGACTGGCAATGCCTTCGCTTGAAATCGTCCATTGTTCTCCCAGTTCTCTCTCTCTCTCTCTCTCTCTCTCTCTCTCTCTCTCTCTCTCTCTCTCTCTCTCTCTCTCTCTCTCTCTCTCTCTCTCTCTCTCTCTCGCGCTTAGTGCCGCACGAGCCCAGGCAGAGGGATAACATTTTCATCGGTGAAATTTATCTCTTAATCCACGCAGCCGAGCACGTAACGCGAGCTCGTTGCCGGAACACGATTAGCATTTACCTACTGATCTTTTCGCCGTCTTTCACTGGGCAAAGAACACTTGTAATCCTGCAAATATCCCTCTTGTTTTCTCGCAGTAATCAAGCACTCGGCACGCTTTGATGTATCGATATACAAAGCTGGATCCAGTGGCAAATATTGCGAAGGAGATCTCAGAAAATCATGAGTTATTGCCACGCTTAGTGTAGTATTCCTTTTCGATCCTTCTTGACTTCTCAATTTCTCCGGTGACCAACGCGCCTTTCCTCGTGTAGGAAGCGCGAGGAGGTTGTCCGCGTTGCATCGGGCATCTCGCCGCCTGTCACGAAGAAGGATGAAGACACAGCGATCGCGAAAACCCGCTGCGAGGATGCATTAGGGGCTCAGCGTTTATGCATCACCATCCTCTTCCGAGGTTTTGTGGTTCCCCCCACCCATTTCCCTTCCCACCATTGCTTGTGCGAACGATGAATTCTTACTGGCAAAAAAGTTTCCATGTGCGAAATAGTAATGTTTATATAAAATGTCTGAATTTGGATTGCATTGTGTGGAGAAAAAAAATGTTCGAAGTTGACATCGTAAAGTTTAAGTGAATTTAAGGAACCTGAGTGTTCGGTATGGTCTTCGTTGGATTGGCAGTAATTCGATCACGCTTTATTTACGGCTTGCCGATCAAGCATACAGGGTGTAACAGATAGAATGGAACCAGATTTTTACCATCGAATTATCGGTAATACCGACATTGCGTAATTGTTTTGTTAACCGTGTAATGTCACTTGTGTCGTGTGTCGCATGAACTTACACGGAGTGAATCATGACAGACGGTTTCTTCCACGTTTTGCAATTTTCCCGATCTTTTCCGGGGCTGAAATTTGGTAGAGAATGTTTTCTTGCATCAAGGAAGAAGTGATATAAATTCCAGAGCCCTAGCTCAAAATTCATTTTTTCGCAAATTTTTGTGGGTTTTACCCCTTGACGAATTTTTGGGCCAAAAAATGAACTTTGACCTAGGGTTCTGGAATTTATATCACTGTTTCCTAGCTAAATACTGAATCACTGCCTGAAATATCAGACCCTGAAACGGTCGGGAAGGGTGGTTCAAAAATTTTCGATTTTTCGATTTTTCGAAGGTTCTCGGACTTTGACAAAAGGTGGATAAATCGATTGTTTGAGTATCAAAACGGATAGAAAACATGAAACCAGTAGCAGAAATGTCGAACTTCTATTGAAAACACAAGGAAAGGCCATCTGGAATAATCAATTTCGTCTAATTCTGACACTTTTTGCCGTGTTTTCCATACTTCCCGACATTTCTCGGGGTTGAAATTTGGTAGAGAATGTTTTCTTGCATGAAGGAAGAAGTGATATAAATTCCAGAGTCCTAGCTCAAAATTCATTTTTTCGCAAATTTTTTTGTCACTTGTGTCGTGTGCTCAGCGACACAAGACACAAGTGACATTACACGGCTACCAAAACTATTACGCAATGTGGCTATTACCGATAAATCAATGGTAAAAAGCTGGTTCCATTCTATCTGTTAGACCCTGTACAGGCCAACGAGTCAATCGGGCCGGTGGTTTACGATTGCACAAGGAAATCGTTGCTTCTGCTACAACTGCCGGTTTCTCGTCGATGGTCACGCGATCGTAAATTTCTAATCGGTCGTTCGGCAGCCATTCCTCGTAAATTAGCAGCCTGCTAATAGGTATCGAAAGCATTTATGAGTAACATTAATGCTTGGCCTCCGGGACTACTGGTGGATTTCCAATAACCTTGTTTTTTTTCAGATCCTTTTATTCATTTGGATCAAGATTGGCTCATACAGAGAAATCAGGATGGTGGCTACTTTTAATTACAAAAGAATTCATTAAAGCGGCAAGCAGAGAAAATAATGTCTTCATTGAAACGAGAGACTAAAATTATGTAGAATGAGAGATGATCTTAAAAATGGCGGCAGTGGTTTGTAGGACACCCGCTGTGCAAATGCGGGATAATCTTTCGTTTGCATGCTCGAGGAGTTTGCTCTTTTGATTAAGGGGAACGCTTCTGCCCATGTGGTCCAGTGTTTCTTTAGCCAACAGCTGGACAAGTGGACCTTTCCACCTTCCACACAGTCAAAAGAAAGACAATACAATTACTGTAATTCGCCGAGTCAAAGATTCGCTGATCATTCTCACAACACATGACCCAAGGAAACATTGAATATTTCATTAGGTTTATACTTTGCGCAAGCGCATACATAGCAAATGAAATTCGATCCTGAAAGATCGGCATTTATTCTGGCACGCACAAGAGAAGCGTTCTGTTTCTCGTCATCTGCCTAAGAGCAGAACGACGCATTGCAGTGCGTGGTATCTCTTACAAGAGATACCTCCAGCATTATGACTCTGTGTTCCGTGTAAGGTCGGCCACGCGTTCCATCGAGCTTGATTTTACCACGGGGAATCATTGCAGTTTCATAGTGCTGGCCGTATATCGAAACTAGACTGACTCTGACGGACAGGATCCTGATGGGTTGGGCCGTACGCGTGGGCTGCGACAACAAAGTCTTTCTGCCCAACGCACACCTTCGCGTAAGTTTCTCTCAACTGTGTGGCTAAACACGTATGAGACAGGTATATAACAGTTCTAAAGAGTAAGTGGTAAGAGGACAGTGGCGTACACTATTTCAGCATCCTTCTCAGGAATACACCTACCGCGTAAACAGTTAGTCTCTCGTTCTATAACAAGATTCGCTCGTCATGCAAATTAATGTCAAAAGTGAAGAGTTGAATAGGAAGCCAAGTATTTCCTTGTCACGATGACTTGAGCGTAAATCTAATCGGCATCGATAAAATCGACTGGAGAGTCAATTTGATTCGAAGATGGAAACCGTTTGAGGAGTCGAAGGCCTCGAAGGATCAAAGACGATCTTATCTGAATGAATACTAGGAACTTTTCCAGTGACGAGAACTTCCCGGAACGATGAAGGAGTGTTACGCTACTGTCGTTGATACAACAGGATTGCCGCGGATGTATGGGATTGCACGGCGAGATCGTGAGGGCCGAGAGCACTAGGAACAGCTAGTGGTTCTTGGTGGAGGAGAAAGATTGAGTTACCAAGATAATCGGATGCACGCCCATCCGCGCGGGCGAGCGCGCTTGGCCGCTACGCATCTCGATATCTTTTAGGCAGGTCTCACAATATCCTGCAACTCCTTCCTCACCAGCGAGAGATACCCTTCGCCGATGACCCCAACGATCGAGCGCGCCTCTCAGGCTTCGCTACTGTATTCGTTCAACACTCGTCCTACTCGTTCAATAAATCAATGCTCGATCATTCGGAATTATCTTAATCCAGTTGGACTACGCGTGTCGACTGAACGCGCGTGGCAGAGAAAGAGAGAGAGAGAGCCCGCGAGGAGAATAAGTCAAGGAGAAAGCACGTGTTGAGACGCGGTAATTATGTTAACCAGATGATTGGTAGCTGCAGTGGCTGCCGCAGAATTAATTCGAAGCTTATGTCGCTGGGAGATTGAGTCCTCAGGCAGCCTCTGGCGCGCGCATAAAACGTCGACGTCGCCGTGTAATTGTACGATTTGTAGCCGCATCCATCGTTACGACGCTCTTTCTCCCCTGAGATGACGGAGGAGGAGGAGGAGGAGGAGGAGAGCAGAGAGTGGCTTGCGTGGGCGTTAGTGGATGCTGGCTGGCCGAAGGAGAGAGCGGTTCGCAGCATGAAATAAAGTGTCAAACCTCCGCAAGTGGGAAGATTAAATCGAGCGCGAGGAAATATGAAGGTGGAAGCCAAGAGATGCAAGGTGGACCGCGGAGTTGGATTGGAAGGTTGGCCAGAGAGAAGAGGATACTACCTTCCAGGCACTAGCAAGTGGTTTCGAAAAGATCTTGGCTTCCATGAAGTCGAGGGCCGAGACGCGCTCGGTCCAAGAGACCACAGATGGCAGAGAGAGGAGCACACAAAAGCGATAAATCAACGTAATAAGGCGGTGGGAGAGCCCGAGGAAACAGCGAGTCCATAAAGATGTTGGTTTAGGACGCGGATTTTCGAAGCTGCTCCCCGGTCGCATTCGGCATCCCGCGCCCCCATAGAAAATCCTCGATCGCCTTTGGTATCTCGATCGGCGCGCCTATATTCCCCAATGCATATCGCTCGAGTCTCTCGATGCATCCCCGAACAGCTCGATGTGGTTGTGTTTCCTTAGGTAGCCAAGTAAAATATTGCCTGCCCTCAACTGGCCAAATAAGAGAGCTGCCCTTCGGCTACAATAATACACACTGAATGGTGACTCGAATTAAAATGTACAGAGTGACGTAGGATACATGTGAATCAGCTATGTTGATATTATCCTCTGCATACAGAATTCTTTATACAAGTGAGATAAGCTATGGTCACCGTGACAAATCAATTAAAGTGCAGACCTATCAACTGTACTTGTCTTCGAATTAGTAGGAATTTATCCACGTGTTTAAGTTTAGGTTGGAATCGATAATCGGTAGAGTGTAGGGTCGGAAGAATAATCGAAGGTTCATCATTGATACGGAAGAATCCGAGGAATTTTTTCTGGTGCCCCGTTAGCTTGCGTTGGCGCGCGGCCATTGCTTTCGGCTCCATCGAACCTTTCATTCACTTCGTGGAAGGAAGTCGAAAAGAGAAGGGAAAGGGCAAGTTGCCTGGAAGAAGGCAACGCACGAGCGGTGCGAGGGCAGAAAGCGAAAGATTAAAGGGCGGAGTTAATGGCTCAATTAGCGCGAGAGCGCGCGGTACGCGCTCTCTCGCAGCTTCGCTCCGTCAGTCGGCAAAACATCGATTGGAACTCGGCAACCAGCTTAGGGAAAAATACGCTTCCGCTTTCAATCGAAGCCGATAAAAAGAGCAATCGATCTTCTAGGAAAGCTGCCTTTTCTCGGGCAAGTACTAATTAGCTCCTTCAGCGAATTATAGAATCTAGGATCTTACTACCAAACTGTCAAGTACCCCAAGTACGAAAAAAGAATCAACCTTCCATATAAAGAATTCCTCATCCAAACTTGGTCGTCCTCTAATGATCAGCCGTCTGTCTGATTAATGATAGTCAGTGGTACGCACTACAAACACTGATAAAATCGCATTGACAGCGATGACGAGTGGTCACTATGAGATGACGGATCAGGCAGTGATCACTGGTTGAGCGGGGGCTAGTGATACGAAATCATGCTATTGGATCCACGAAAGGAGACTATCATTGGTTGGTCGAAGAAGTCGATGAAATCAGTAGAGTCATTGCTGACAGGTTAGAATATGGCCTCGGAGGGAGCGGAGTTTATAGTTTCCGCGACGCGAAGGATTCCAAGGGCAAATGGAAAAAGGCGTCGGTCAAGGGAGGACGTCTGGCTAGGAGCGTCGAGTCTGTCGGCTGTCATTAAGAGTCGTTAACTCGCTGGTCGACAGAAGTCAATGGAGCCAGGGCGGCCGGCACAAGCAGCCACCGCAGGAAAGGAAAGAGTCAGTGTCTCCTCGAATAGAGCGGTTATCTTTATGCCGTTTCTAAGAAGATCCTCCGCCGGCATTTCGCTTTTGCTCGGACGCGCGCGCGCGCCACTGTCTCCTTTTACAGAGGCGCTGCTCCTTCCTTGCTGGTCGCGGCTTTGCTCCTGCTCCCACGTTTTCCGGCCCCGTCGCGATTTTATCTTCAACGACTATGCGCACCTCTCCACGCTACGTACCAACTTCAGAGCGAATCCTGCTCTTCCCCTATTTGTAACTGCCTTCGACACTGCTTGTTTATTAGGACTACATTATAAAAGAATTTCATTTGTGTATCAATGCTCTTCTTGATCCTTTTTTTATTCGCTTTATTATAACAAGGACCATGTAAAACCTCGTCAATAATTAACTGTTCCTCGAACAACACTTAAATTGAAAGATCCGGCAGTGTGCAGTAAGACAGAGTATTTCTTGGGGATAAGAAGCTTGTGCGAGGGTCAAGCGATTGAACGGTGAGGTTTACCTTGTAGTCGGATTTAAAAGGAGGCGACTTTCGAGTGCTCCTACACGTTAAAGATTCCCTTCCGCGGGAGCCACATACTGCTGGACCGTCTTTTCTCTGCTCTCTCTATCGCTGAGGAAACGGAGTCTCTCGCAGAGTGGTAAATTCTCGAACGCCATAACACTGCCACCGTGCGTTTGTTTGGACAAGGGCATTATGAGATTTTATGCGAGCTACGCGTGCTTCGTCCGCACGCCACTCTCTTGTTTATGCACCCAACTCGCACGAGCAACTTGGATGCATCCTTTTAGATTTCTCTTTTCCTTTATCACTCTCTCACTCTCTCTCTCTCTCCTTCGCCATCTAATGCCGCCCATGCACTTTTCGAGGAAGGCAGCCTGATTCCATTCAAGTCCGAATTCCTTCATCGAAATCGAGGAGAGCCTCGATACAGCCGTTCGCTTGCTTTCTCGAAGGGCTATGCGCTCTTGTTATCTGAGAAAGCAGAGACCGTCGTTTTCTTATGACGTACAGTTGGAGCCGATGTCCGCCGTTGGCGCGAAACGATCCTTTAAAAATATCTCTCCATCCTATCAGGTTGCACGAGTCAGAAGTTTTATGGGAACAAAGTTGCCAGAGGAATACTGAGCAATGAGAAATTCCCAGTGAACAGCGATCTTGAGTTCTTCGGCTGGGTTGAAGAGTGCATGTGCGAAAGGAGTGCACTCCTGCGAGTGGCGGCACTATGTTTACGCAAGTTGGAAGGTTTCGGCCTGCTTCGGAATGATGCATGCCGGCCTGGCAGGAAGGAAGTGGTCACACTGGAAGGTGCTCACGTGTTTGCAGACTAAAGACAACAGCGGCATAAATCTGTTTGGCCAAGAGAAAAGTCTGGCCACGTGGCGCGCACGTTTCCTCCCCTGTCCAATTTCTCTCTTCCTCTCTTGGCTTCGTTCTCCTCACCGTTCTGTGTGCTCATCCAATATTTCCTTTTCAGGTCTTCCCTAACTCGAATGCTACTTCACGCCTTATCCTGTTAATACATACACCAGTGGCAAAGTTCTGTCATCTTATTACTGACGCTGTTTAACCATGGAATTTTCACAGAGTATCCTATGCACCTAGAGTTACGTCGCAGTTTATCTTCAGATTAAAATACCATTCGGCGTTTCGCGATTGCGAGAGGCAATTATCGATACGACTTCCTAGAAGAGAAGGATCAAAAAGAAAAGCCGCGCTAAGATAGAGGATGTATTTACGAAAGCGGTGAGAGCAAGGGACACTCGGACTGAGTAATCTCGGAATGGCACTTACACCGACTGTCAGAGCCAGACAAAACAAGCTAGCTTTATCGTCGACTATCATCGGCTAATTGTCTCATTAAGCCGATTAAAGCCTTTCCCTATCGAGTACCGGCACCGACAGCGTGTATCGCGTGACGCTCCTTTAAAGAGCGTTCATCTTTCGCGCCCTGATAAACATTACACCGCTCGGTACAACCCACCCCCTAAATCTCATTGCCCAATTTCGACTATCAATATACAAGAGTAAACATCGTTAATCGTAAAGTTACACAGCGAACAAATATCCAATTAGCGACTTTACAAATTGCAGGCTTGCGCTTAGCTCGAACGTGATTAGTAGCGGGTATGTTGTTCGGTGTGTATTAACAGGCAGTAAAGTAGAGTTCTCTTGGTAGAGTTGATTCTCGAGGGAGCAGTGGAATGGTTCGTTTCTCTCATCTAGGCAAGACATCGATTGGCCTAGAAAAGCATTCTCGGCCGAGCGAGTTGGTGACTTCTTCCCGTCTCGCGTTACCTCGCGCGGCTCGCGCTCGCCGCAGGTAAATGGCCGCTTTTCTACATGGAGTGCGCTTGCTCCTGCAGTGTATGTGCCACTCTACCCTATCGCAGCCAGGGGTATCGTGTGTCCTACGTGTGAGCGCACGTAGAACGAGCGCTCGCGCGCGCACTCTCCGCCGGGGCATTATGAATGCCAGGAATTTATCAATGGAACGGCGCGCCAATGATAAATCGCGCGTGTGCCCTCGGGCCTTTCTACTTGCTGCGGAACACAAGACGCCTCTCGTTCTCGAAAGAATCGGTCGCTTCTTCTTCCACTTCGAAGCAACCCGCCAGTACTTTCCTATCGCGTGCGTCTATCGCGCTACCTCGACAACCCGCTCCTGACTAATCACCACTCGTTTTTACTCGTTAACCTAACTCTCCCAACGAAGCTCTCTCAAAAGAGAATCTCTGCAAAGGAAATTGTAGGAATTGCAACTTGTCACCATCATACTTTTTAGTTGTAAAATATAAACTGTATGCTCGTTGCAGTTTCATTTGGAATGTGAATCCAGAGAAACTTTGTGTATACTTTTACAGGCAGAATAATCTTGATTCGGGAAGTGTGGTATCAGAAGTTTTTAACGAAGAAGTCAAACCGGGTACGGAAATGTCAGGACTGCTCCCGACGATATTCCTCGAAGAGATTTCGCATTTACAAGGGAAAAGGACCACCTTCGACTTCGTATTACAGAGCCGAAAGACTCGCATGACCAAACACGGTGAGCATTGGCAAAGTGTACTGACTCCGGTCAAGTTCGAGGAATATAAGTCTGAGAAATGGAGAATCCGGAATCAATTGATCTAAAAAAAAAACAACTGTACGCAATGACCAATGAGCGTACTTGAATTACGAACGAGTCTAGATTCCAACACATTATGTAGTATATATTGAGATGATTCGAATGGAGAGCTTAGTCGAGAGAGATATATTTCAACGTGTTAGCCAGCAAATCCTCAACTCCACAGGGAGAAGAGAACATCGAGGCGGTTCTAATTCACTGATGAAGCGAAGCACGAGAGATTGAACCAGCATGTCTGGGCAGTCGGCGGATCTCGTTTGTCCATGGTGCTCGAGGAAGAGGACAGCCCGCATCTTCGGCACATTCCTCAAGAGTGTGTGTATGTACTCCGCTTGGTTTCATCGCCCAGAGCAATAATCCCCGATCCCACCCCCACGACCCACGCAATCGACCGCCAGATTCATAAATGGAACGTGAGCACACGAATCCCCGAGAACGCATGATGGTACTCCTCCTCTCACACACTCTCGAGCAGCCGTGATTTTCCTCCCACGATCAGTGCGTGGGGCCGATGCTTCGGTAGAAAAATACTCAAAGGACGCGCAAAGCTCACAGGACGAAAAATCACGATTCATTTGGATTCCCGACACCCGTGCTCCTTCAATCAAGAGAGCTCTGAGTGAAATCGCCCATGTCCAAGCGATTCTAAGCTCGGTATCGAATTCCCTCCAGGATAAAGGCGCCCCCCCCCCCCCTTTTCGATCCCGAGTAAGCGTTACAACGGCTTTGCTCTTGTACCGGTGACAACTTACAGATCAACCCTTCCACTTGTACTCGCCGCACGATTTATCCTAGGAATTGATAGCCTATTCACTCTCGACCATTCTCAATCAATTAACAATGGGTACAAAAAAAGTCAGTGACAAAGAAGGAAATAGTATTTAAAATATTGCTCGATTGAAAGGAGATTTAGATAAAAATAACATTCACGATTAAAATCGTGACTGGTTAACAATGTGTTAAAATTAACAACTCAATGTAGAAAGTTCCAACGTAAACCTACGAAGGATTAAATTGCGCTCGCGAGTTAAATGCACGAGGGAAATAGATTGGTCTTGCCTAGAATTTCACATGGTGTGATGTTAAGGCGTTCTTTCGTACGCGTTAATCTTGGTACCCTGTTCGCCGGCACGTTTCGAATCGTACTGCGTACACCGATAATCGAATGCAGAAATGTGATTACAGATTCAGGAAGATTCGAGACCTCGTAGTTTTACTATGCACGGATCCGTACTCCCCTGTCGGAAGAGCGTCTGATAACAACGACCTAAATCATGGATAGCATGTTTGAGAACACGGCACCTATTCGCAAGGGTAACGAGCTCCTTGGTAATGAGTGAAATGGTGATCCTGCAAAGCAACCAAGGTGCGAGCAAGCGTCCTAAGTCGGCGAGTGAATCTTCATTGCGCATTCATGGCGCGTCATATACCGCTTCAGAGAAACAAAATGAGCGGCTATAAAAAGAGTCGAGTGGGAGATCGTTTTTTATACAGAGAAACGAGCGTCCTGGTAGTCGGGAGAGTCTGTGTACCTGCTGTCCACTTCCTACCGAATGGCACTCGACTCTCCCAGCCATTACAAACTCCACTTATCTTAGCATTCTGACAATAATATCTTAGCCCAACTATTTTCCTAGGTATTATACCATCTCTCTGACAAGGGTAATTACTAAAGTGCACGAGAGAGATTCGTAGACTAAATTCATAATGTAGAGAAATAAAAAGAAGAAGAAGTGAACGCGAGTAAATTCATATGATGCTCTGCATAGCGGTGTGATATATGGAGTGAGAGGGTTACTCGACTCTCGAAAAGGAGAGCACGGACTAATAAAGGCGGGGTGCGAGCGTCGTTTGACACTCGGTACAAGGGGGAAGCCTTGAAAATCGGTGATATCGCCGGGTCCAGGCGCAGAAACGGTGCAAAACAGCGCGAAAGCAAAAATATCGCGGCGTCTCTCGCATCGGCTCGTAAAGAGACGAAAATATCTGCTCGATGGGCGACAGCGGTGAAGAGGCGAGCGGAGCAGGCAAAACGGCGCCCGACGCGTACCATGAATTTTACGCCTGCCATCGCGCGCCAGCACGCTTGAAACTCTCTCTCACTTCTCGCACTCTCCTTTCCGCCACGATTGCACGGCATTGCTCTCTCCAGCTCGCTCGTCTTCTCCCGCGCGCGCTCGAGTCTGCATGCGACACTTCCCAACAAACGCTCTCGTCTTTCGGAGACGAACATTTCTTCCATGGATTTACTGCGTGCTGATACCTTGCAAAAATCATGAAAGTCCCCGCTCGTTTCTCAGTCCGGCGCTCGTACTTGCTGGGAAACATTCACCGGTGAACATTGCAGTCCGGAGACATTATGAGAAGAATTGAGGCGAGAACTCTTGGATCACTGACATTAGTCAGCGACGGATAGCTTCGAAGAAGCGTGAATGATCGTTCGCGAAGAATACTTGTTACATTTTCCAGTTGAACGCTTATTCTTCCAAGGACAAGCGATTGAATATCATCTTTCCATGTGGAGTTCGACAGAGTACATTGAAGTAATTGTAGGGTTTCCCGGTACTTTCCTGCCTAAATTCCCTTAGCTTCGTCTCACTCTGGAACTTCTTTGTTTTCGCTCGTAGACCATGCGGAATTTATTGGCTCGCGAACGCGTTTACAGTCGGGAGGAAGATGCTTCGCCGTTTCGACGCACTAAAGTCTTAAATTTCGTCCCCGAGAGCGGCGAAATTCCGTACGAGAGATTCAATGGTGGAGAACGCGTATGTTTGCTCTCTGAACTTTACGAACTGCCAGCGCGACGTTGATGTTCGGTAGCATTAGTTGGCGCGGTAGCGACAAGAGTGCCGACGGCAAGAGTTCCCCACTTTGTGGGAGAAAATCCCGAAGGAAAACGATACGAGTAACTTTTGCGCCAAGAAAAAGATGGAGGTGCAAGAGGGGATCCAGCGTGATATTAATGGAGGAGGATGGGTAACGTGATCGCCTTCAAAGATTCGCACGCGAGCTCGCGTCGAAAGAACACGTGCGTGCGTGGAGGGCGTTTGTTTCGCCGCGCATGATAAAATTGTCAGCGGGGCGCAGCTTATTAATGACTCTAAATATCGAAGCGGCACAGCTGTCGAGTGATCGAGGGTGTGCTGGCCGGCCCTCTTATCACTGTTATTAACATCTTAATCGTGCCGATTTGGCATTACCGCATCCACAAGCGCGACGCTCGTATCATCCGACGCTCTCGCACTTTCAAGCAGTTCATTACCAAAATGACTTCATTCTTCGTTTAATGAATAGAGCGGCCTTTGATCTATTCGCATTGCAATTCCAATTGTGCACGACAAGATGACGAGCGTGGGGAGAGGCACGTGGGAAAGGAGGTAGCATCGTCATTTAGAAACGTCTAATTATCGTCGCCCGTCGTTTCCTCGAGCACACTGAACACTGTAGCCTCGAGCGGAGTCAAACGGAGGGGTAATCTCGTTGCGTGCTGCAGCATGTCGTGTTTGCGGAACGCGAAAACGTGCGAAGAAACCTTAATTAACTCGATTAAGACGTTAGTGCCTCCTTTCTCCCGCAAGAGAATTCTCTGCGGCGAGCAATCTTTCTCCCGTTCAGGCTGATTTACCATTTCGTTTCAATTTACTCGGATATCTTGATTCTTCACGTGCTAGAACCGCCTATTATAGCGAGGTGGAAAAGAAACGATTGGCAGAAGGCTGAAACGAATGGCCAGCGGAAATTCGAACAGGCGTGTTCTTCCACTGACACGCGGGCTCTCATATCTTGTACCGTCGATCGCAGTAGAATACAAATTGCTCGAGGGATTTTGGACTCAATGTCCCACGTGATTCAACCTTTGGCTACGCATAAACAGTACGAGCTTATTATCCGGCAGGTGCCACCATGTACGTTTTAATGGGAGAGACGCTGGATAATAAACCTTGGTACGCATCGATCATCGGATCGCCATGGCATAGCTACCAAGGATCCGTCCTCGAGTCCAGCTCGCTTTCGTCGAGTGATTATCTCGATCATTCCGAAAGGTTCGAATAAATATGAAGCGTGACCAACTCGTTTATTAAACTGACAAACTAACACCATCCTGTGTTAGAAACTCTCGCTTTCAAGAGCCCAGCCTTGAAGATTTAAGAGAATTGCCAGACACACGCTTTGTGATGTGACTTTGACTAACTTATTATCTCATTAAATTTCATCATAATGTGATCAAAGTGACACTAAGAATTCGACACACGTAAATTATACGTGAAGATGTATATTCGGTGAAAATGAAGGAATATTATTAAAATTACTTACGGGTGAGGAGGCGGCGCATGGAAAGCGGCAGCGGCTGCGGCGGCCGCAGCAGCCGCATGATGTTCCCAGGCGACGGCGGCAGCAGCGGCCGGATGCGGCGGAGGTGGCGGTGGTCCATGATGCGGATGAAAGGGTGGTGGCGGTGGATGAGGATGCGGGTGAAAAGCAGCGTGGAAGGCCGAGTGAGGATGATGCGGTGGTGGAGGCGGCGGCAGCAAGGAGAAGGCCTCCTGATGGTAGGCCACCTCCTTCTCCGGCATTTTATCGCTGCTAATTGGTATCGAAGCTGGAAAGTCCAGGCGGTGGCCGGCGCCCGGCTGATTTGCGATCAGGGACGGCGGGAATTTGCTGAGACAATCCGCGTACGGCATCGACGATGCGCGCCAATAACTACGATCACCACCAACATAGTCCGGCGCCAAAGAAATCCAGGCTTTCCTCTCGGATCCTGTTAACCGGGAGTCCGCTCGATCTGAGCTCGAACTTCGAAGGGAGCACGAAGCTAATTCGTGCTCGCTACTCTCGACACTCTCGACGTCTACATCCTCGTCCTCGTAGTCGGGCTTACGAGCGCCGGGACAAATGCGGCTCCCGTCGGAGAAGCCGTCGGCGGCTCCACGAGATCCAATTATGAAAGAGGCTTTATTTGCCAGCGGTTATTCTTGCCGAAAAACACTCGCAATCAAGTCGCCGGTAGATCCTACGTTGTCCGCTATTCAACTTCCACCCTAACCTCTCACCAATTATCACCAGTCACTGCTCCTACTGTAGCACTTAATTTGATGGTTAGAGTAACTTCGTTAGAATCGAAACGTCCATATCCCCGGAACTGCAATTGTTATCCGTTTCACTGATTCTTGGGTGACTTTGTTCAGGGGTGAAATAGAATAAGCCACCCCTAAAGAAATCGATCGGTGGATTCTCGATCGTTGATTCACCGAAACATCCGAATGTTCCCGCGAGATGGTACGTTCCCAAGTGTCTCGCGCGCCACTTCACCAAAACCGAGTATCGCGATCACCAAAGCACAGTGTGTTGCACAGGACTAAATCCGTCCGATCCCAAGGGAAGGGCTGTGTGTTCGCACGATCAACTGCAAAATAATCCAGGAGGCTGAGTTGCCGCTTGGCCGCACGCACTGCTCGCCGACTGAACGGTATCAACCGGGACACAACGGCACGAGGGTGAAAACTATTGGCGGGCGGGCTGGCGCGCGCGCGCCGTCTATGGCGGAAAGAAAAAACGGGGGTGCCGAAATGCGTGGAGAAAAGGGGCGCGGGGGCCATGGACGTGTGTGTCGGCGTGTCACGGTGCTCGTGCTTTGGCGGATATGGCGGTACTGAGGGTCCACCACCACCACACCACCATCGTCTTGGCCACCACCAAAGCACCACTGGCTCGTCCGCACCACCACCACACCACCACCACCACCACCACCACCGCCAGCACGAGAGCACCAGACACGCAGAGCCTTCCAGAGCGAGTGCCCGACAAAGACGACCACACAGTCTTCTCGCAGGCCTTTCGCACGGCGAGCGAGAGCGAGCGAGTCCCTGGCACACCACCGCAGAGACGTACGCCCCAGTCGAACCCAAGGAGGGGAAGAACAGTTGGCGGGAAGCAGAGAGCAAGAGAATTTCTCGAGCGAGAGAGAGAAGCGACTATCACCGGCTTGACGGCCAATGGAGGAAGCTTGGCGCGGAGAGCGAAGGAACCGAGAGAGAAACGAGCGGACAAGTGGGGACGGATTGGGATGCGAAGCCCAAGCGAGAGGCTGCCTTCCTGCCTGCAAGAGCGAGCCAACGCGTGTCAGCTCGACAACTCAACTAGCACCCAGCCGTCCCTGACTCCCACCTTTCCTTCCTTTCGGGTCTTTCCTCTCGGCTCCTCGGGCTACTACCAACCCGCGTACCACGGACAGAGTCAACCTCGAAGCCACTGCCCGTGCCCGTCCTCGTGCGTGGGTGATGTCAGAAATGAGCGGGCAAAGAGACATGCGGATCATCGAGTGCGGAACTCATGATCAGACTTACCAGTTCGTCGATGGAGAACCAAGATGATTAGTGGTTCTGAGATTGTTCAAATCTTGCAGTATTAAGAATCTTACATGTAGATTTGTATATCAAGACACTATTATAACGAAAGTACTACTTGATTCCTCCGACAAAGCTCTTTAATCATATTCCAGGGAGTCTCATAGGAATCCTGTGAATTGTACTCAGAATGGGAAGTTTTAGATAAAGACTTCCAAGTCACGAACAATGATCTGTTTGTCCAGATAGGAGAACTTCCAGTAGTTGAAGTGCTCGAATGGTTTCCGCTGGGAAAATCTTTCCAGATGCCGCATTCTAATGTCGCTTTTTGTCATAAGGATTCAAGCCGCGAAGGATCGAACGGATCCATCCGCTTGGGAACCGGAGAAGAACGTGGCTGGCCGACGACACAAATTTCTCGTATACCGCCGCCCACTGTCAACGTGTTCTGGCGTCTCTCTTTGCATTTTCGAGTGGCGCGTTCTCGGATTTCCGCAACACGTGTGAAACAAGCGGAGGGTTGAGAACGACAGCTTCCGAGAGAGTCTAGTGTTTCCAGGACACGTCTCGCGCAGCTTCATGGAATCTTTGGCGCTCTGTTGCTTGATGAACCACCATAAATATTGCTCATTCTCTATTAATTGGTGGTCTTGAGAAGAAATAGGGAGACGAATTTGCCCTAGCATTGCGGATGCAATGGTTGCAGTGGCAGTGGTGGTGGCAAAGAGTAATTACGGTGGCCTTTATGGGCGTATTGTGAAAATGAAGAAGTCATCATCGTAGTCTGCCTGGATATCCATCGTCCTTGGTCGAAGGGTCGGCAACGATGAAGAGCCTGATAATCAGCGCGCTGTGAGAGGGATGAAGTGCATAGAGCCATTAACTAGCCGTCGGCTCGTTGCCGTTCTCTTCTCCTTTAGTCTTCCTTTTTGTGTCACCAGCCTTTCTCTCTTGCTCCTTGTCTCCGATTCCCCCTGCGTGCACTACTCTCCGCTGGTTCGGACCTCTTTCGCCGGTGGATGCTGCCTCTTCCCGGAGGGAACTCTTCTCTCCCTTCATCAGCACGAGACGCGTTGCGTGGCCGCGTCTCTTGCAAACACCCGTGGCCAGTTATTATTTTGTTGATTTTGCCGGTGGCCGCCTTCGGCTCTCCCACCGAGAAACAAGGAGTGAGAGAATGGGCTGCCCTCTTCTTAGCCGGGACCTAATTATCCTGGAACGACCAGCCAATCAAGCTACGAAAGGACAGCTCTTCCTTGCCACGGGGCAACGTGCGCGATCCTCCGATCATTCGAACCCTGTGCCTTTAGACCGGCTCGTTTCATTAAAATCTGAACGGTGTACTTTATTTATTGATGGATGAAGGACTTACCTTCCAACATCCGTCAAGCCTTCGTCACACTCGTATATACGCGTGCAAGAGAACAAGGACACTTTTGCCGATACTTACTCTATCGGTGAGAAAGAGGAGGATTTTAACTGCAACGAATCGATCCGCCTTATCCGTCGCTCTGTTGTTATTGAACCCGGTGATCGCAAAAACTAGTTACCTTGCTCTATGGTAGCCGTGTGTAATCTAGTGTAAACAAAAAGGGGAGCGTGTTACGCGGCGCATTTGAGTGCACGCGACTGGATAACAAAGCTGCTCGTTACGTGGAAAGGCAAGATTGCTCTCTTCCGCTCCTCGATTCCTTATTTCCTTTTCTCCTCCTCTTCTCGATGGATTTGCTTTTACGCGAGCATCCAACCTTTCCCCGCTGGCCACTGTGCACTTGATGACTCAATACCCGCTTTGTAATGATAGTGCGAGAATGCCACTGCTCCTTCCACGGAGGGTCGATGATCTTCTCGCGAACTCCCCCCTGATTAACTTGATTTTTACTGGTACAATGAACGCATTGATGATTTATACCCGCGGCACTTGGAAAGAAGAGCGTAGAGGTGTAATTCGGCACGCTTGTCAATCCCGACACGATTCAGCGGCAGATGCCACTCTAATCGGGCTGATTATTATGCTCGCCGCTTCACTTTACCAGGGCTACGCGTGCAGGTGCAGTGTGCATTCGCTTGATTAACCAGGATAATTGGAGGTGAAGATCGGATAGTGTATTAACTTACTGGTGGGTTATGCGTCATGAATATTGACGGATTCTATAATCTTTCGAGAGTGTTCGAATTTGAAGAAAGTTATCCTGTCGACATTGGCCAACTAAGATGTTGGTTAGCTCAGTTCCTGGCGAACCATCACGAATGCACGACACTGGATGCTGCAGAAAGGGAGGACTGTAACCCTTTAGTCTCTCCTGGGTGGTGGGAGAATGGGCTGGGCCAGTGATGGGACTCCTTATGGGGGGCCCTACCAGGGACCTGTTGGTCAGGTGGGCCCCACTATTGCTCCATCGCACCCGCTTTACTCTGACTCTCTGTATCCGACTTTCATCCACCAGAGTTTCCTTCTCCCTCTTTCACCAATGGACCGTCTCAGGCTATCCAAACCTCTGTCCTTCTCCCGTCTACCACAAGGCATCAGGGCGTCGCGAAGATTATTCTCTGGCTCCGCTTTGATCTTTCGGCACTCTCGCTTCCCATCGGGGACCCCGAGACATTTTCGGAATCGCGCGCAAGACATTCCTCGCTCTGCCTTTTTTCCTTGTTCCTAACATCGTGAATTATCGCCTCGTCCCTCTAGCGAATCTGTGCCGATGATATCACAATCATCTTACTAGTATCCAATAGAAATCCATGTATTCCTAGGTGTAATAAAATTACTAGAACAGTAGCCAAAGTGTGGGATGTGATTCTGCAATCTTTTTCATGGATTGGGAGTGAGTCGTTGGTTGCAAAACGGGAGATCGGCAGGACGATTATCGTCAATCATTCCTGCGGGCCCTTCAACGAGGCACGCTCGGATCCCGAGGATGTTGGGCCGACGGTGCAGCTCGCAACGCTAAAGCGGCAGGTTTTACGCGAGAAACGTAATACGACCGCGTAGGCCGCAATTCGTGACTTCCCAGAAAGGTGGAGGAGGCCCGTTGCCTTCGGGGGCCCTGCTTCCAAACCCCCCGTGGTTCTAGCTCATTAACCGGCACCCCGCCTCACCTTCGACGTCGCCGCCGCCGCCGCCAGCAGCATTGGGCCTCATCATCCTCTTCTACACGTCGTTCCCCTGACGGCGGTCATTCTTGCTCTCGTGCTCTCGTGCGTGCGCGTCCACCCAGCACCCGTTCCTCCTCACCTCGCCACTTCCTCGCTCCCTTTTCGACCCAGGTAAAAAAGAAGCCGCCTGTGCCGACACTCGGGGCGCTAGCCGCTGGCTCAGTTAGTTAGTCACAGCTAAGAGGCCCAGAAATACCCAGTAGTGGGGATAGACGCAACGCTTCTATTATCAAAGAGCTACCGAAGCGTTTGAGAATTCGAAAAATCATGATTCAATGTTGATTTGCGTGATAATACTGTTCTTTATGACTTAGTAGTAGAAGAAATATTTGGGCCTTAATTCTGGGGGAAGGTAGAATCGCGTGAGAGATTGAATTGCCGAAGATGTCTGTTTTAGAGTGCGGCATCCGGTGAGCAGGATCTTTTGGCGACAAGCCTTCCTCGGAGACCACGGGAACGAGGCAGGCATCCACTCGTCGCTTTAAACCGGTGTGCGTTCGTCTGACGAGATAATTTGTTCCTCGTTTCCTGGGATTCGGTGCGCGGAGGACTTGTACGTGTCGGAGGAGGGCGAAACGAGCCGCGCCGCCGTGGACACGCTTCGAGGATACATCGGCGGCGCCTCTTTATTATTATAGGGCCCACTGGACACTTGGCCGTGGGAAAACAATCATGGAACAGAGCCAACCTCTCCAATACCCACTAGGATCCGCAGGCTAGCTGATAAGCCACTGTCGTTAGAAAGCTCTCTGGCAACGCGTCAACCTTTTCGGAAGATCTATGATCCTCGGGGGGGTGGATAGGGCCCGAAACATGCTAGGTGCGACCAGACTCGCCTTGACCATCGCTGAGTCAGATCGGAATGCAGATCTGCCTTCTGCCTCACGATTGGAAAAGGTTCTGCTGTAATTGAGTGGCTTAGAACGAAGAACGAACCCCCGTTGTATGAGGCCCGGAAACAAGAAGTCATTCTACCAATTGATTTAAAGCCGAATCCAGTTGAAATCACGAAATATCGGAGAAAGAGAAAGAGAGGGAGAGAGAGAGAGAGAGAGAGAGAGAGAGAGAGAGTGTGCTGGTTCGGAGGCTGCTCTTCTGCCAGTGGAGTTCGAAAAAACCACTTTTTAGCTTGCCGGCGAATATTCCACGAAGGAGCGAGGTAGCCAGGTGCAGCAGGGCGGTGGAGGTGGAGAGTGCGGAATCGCGAGGCAGAGAGCAGGAGAAGCAGCAAGCAGCCTCACGGTGATGAAGAAGAAGGGAAGCGAGAGCGAAGAAAGAGAGGAAGAGCTGTAAAGCAAGAGGATTGGAGCAGAGGTGGCGCGAGGCAGACAGGCCGGTCCGTTCGCCACCCGGGGGCGCCCCAAGGTGGCCGTTGCTCGCACGCCGTGTTCACGAAGAGGATAGAACGAGTGGGAGCTCAGCTGGCCGACAAGGATCGAGCGAGGTCCAACGGGCCCCGGAGAAACATGGTGGCCTCGCCCCACGCGAAGACCTCCCGAAGACGGGCCCCGAGAGACGCGGCTACTTCGCTCGAGACCAGGCTACCGATATACGTGCCGACGCTTTCGCCAATAATCCTGCTAAACGTCGCTCAACTCGAACCGCTCTTCGTGCAATACCTCTTCCCTTGATCACTTCATCTTGTGTATCCTCCGATGTCGATACAACCCGCTTCTTATTATAGATAACTCTACTTGTGATTGAAACATTATCATTATTCTTTGTCTTGCTAGTTTTGGAAGTTTAGCCTAGCAGGTGCTAAGTAGAATGTAGAGGGGAAAAAAAGAAAGTACGTATCAGGAGGGATCTAGAGTTCACGCCAATTAAAGATCGAAGCCTCTTAGGACGCGAGAAGGTAAGAGGTCCCAACGGTGGGTACACGAAGAGCCAGTGGATTCGTCGTGGTCGATACGGATTATCTCCTCCTCGCCGGGGACAGAGAAATCCACCTGTCTTTTATTTATATATCCTCTCTCCTCGCCGCGGCCAACGCAAACATCTTTGTCGAATAGCCGCCTCCTGTTCCGAGATATAGCCGCGGTCCTATTTACGTCTTCCTTCGGGGCATCCAGCCACAAGGCTAATCTCATCCTTATTTCACCTTCGACCACGACCACGATCTTTCTCGATCCCAACTCCCTCACCTCTAAAATCTTCTTCACACCGTCGATTTCTTAACGTCACCGCATCGTCCCATCTACTCGTGAGTCAGACTAATAGCTGTTGGATCTTGGAATAGCTGTTATTCCCCTGAAACCGCGCATAATTTCCTTACCCACCAGAGAACCACAATCGCTTTGCCATGTGTTACGTTGAGAATCGTTATTATCACATAACAAAAGAATAAGCGGTCGCACGACCGAGGGGAAAAAAAACAAGTCAGCAAAAGTCACGTATAACGAATGACTTTATCGATGATCACTACGTAAGCAGATGGTGTGTCTTGATTTTCGAAGAGAGTCGTAGAGATGGTAACCAGTCGAACAGGAGTGTCACATAAACAGCAGGTGTTACGAGGTTGTCGCGCCACGAAATTCGATGGTATGTTACTGGTCGAGGGCTGAAAGGGCTGCGGTATAGGTGAGGGGTAGTGTGGAGGAGGCCTTAATCTCATGGTGGACCCAAGAGAGCGGGCCCCAACCCAGCGTGCGTATGTCCTCTAATCATGGCTGGGAAGGCCGCCGTGGCCCGGGATAGAGACGTTCCACGGCCTAATTGCTATATATATGCCAAGAAGGGGGCCCCTCAACTTGGTCCCGGTTGGTTATGCCGGGGCCCACGGTGTTATTAAACCCTCAGGGCCCTTGCTCCACCTCCTCCCCCCTAGCCCCTCCCCACCCTTCCCCTCCTCCCTCCCTCCCTCCCTCTCTCTGGGGAAACGCTCAGTGGGGCCCGGCCGAATATCCGGTACCGACGAAAAACTCTCCTCTTCGAGCAGCATCCACGCTTTAACCCGATGCGGACGCGCGCGCTCGTGCGCTCCAACCCCTCTCAGATATATCTTCGCTCTCTCATCTATACTTTATCAATTTTACGCGCTCAACCATTACTAGTCCCGACTCTAATTAGTTCGAGTTTAACCGTGGAACTTTATGCAGCCGCTCAGTGGAATCCTGGATTGGTTGAAGGAAAGAGACAGAGAAAGACAGAGAGAGAGAGAGAGAGAAGGAGATAGAAATTGAGGCTGCTGGATTCGTTGCCGTGCGTTAACGAGGTATAAAGGACGACGGGTCGGCAATTTAACTGCCGGGCGACGAGGAGGCGGAATCTATGGTGGGACAAACTGCTTGTTCGACACGCAAGCGTTCTAAGTATTTCCGACCGAATAAACGAAGATGACTAATATCGCTGGGCGATAGGCAGCTTCCAGCTTCTCTTGGTTTTGTGTCGGCTGATCCGGCGGCGGGAGCGCAGGTAGTACTACATACATACATAGAGGCTCGGCTCGGCGTGCGTAACAGGTTTCGAGTGCGAGCGCGGCCTCCTCCTAGCCGAAGAAGTGTCGCGCGTCGAGGAAAGTCGGTAATAAACTTATAATGGGTCTGCCCGCCAGATTTACAGCCCCATTTACCACGTCTCTCTATCTACCCGCTCAACCGCTCTGTCCTTTCCTATCCGACATTCCTCGGATCTCTACCTTCTCTCTCAGCCAGGCCATTTCTCTGTCTACCGGAGTCGCGTTCCCGACCCATGTACACCACGGGACCTGGTGTCCCTCCTTTTTTTCGGAGCCCCGAGCTTCGAACGCTCACGCCCGCAGGGCGAAACAAAGCCGAAGAAAGAGGCCGTGGTTCCTCGCTGAAAAATCCGCGGGGGGTTGGTTCGCCGTCGCCGAGACTCTCACCGACCCCATTTCCACGTCCCGACGCGCCAAGCCATGGAGTTCCCCTCATCTTCGGCCGTCGTCCCAGGAAACCGACGAATCACGATTTACGACGGTACCTGATTCCTTTCAGTGCTGCAGTACTTCTTTCTCTTACTCTCTCTCTCTCTCTCTCTCTTTCGACTCGAATGCTTGTGTGTGCGAAGCGCGATTCCTTGAAGAGGATGCTGGTGTCTCGAAGCTGCCACCTATCTCCTTGACCGATCTGCACGGTGGAAGTTGAGATACGTCCGCACGAGAACACCCTTCCCAGTCTCTCTCTCTTTCTCTCTCTCTCTTTCTGTCTCTTAGTCATCTCTCGTCTCTTTTCCACAGACTCTTCTCTCGCATCGTTTCTCTTCCTCGGCTTCTCACTGTGGAGCCGGCACGCGGAGAGCACAGAAGAAGAAGAAGAAGCAGTCTCAGAGGGAGTAAGCAGTGAGAGAGAAAGAGGAGGAGGAGAAGGAGGAGGGGGAGGCGCAAGGCGACGGCCAAGGGAGAATTTACCACCGAGGTGTCGAGAGTTAGTAGCTTGCTCCCAAACGAGATCCCGAGATAAGCTCGTCCACGAATTAGCGAGAACCGGGGAGCATGGAAGCCTTAAGAAAGTCACACTTGCCGAGCGCGCGGCCCTTCGGGGGGCTTAGCAACGATCGCGCGCTGATACGAGAAAGTTCAGATCGACTTCTGCTTGCTTGGCTCTCCGTCGACCATTTACCGGAATGGGCAGAAGGTAATTGCGAGGCCGACAGTCTCACTGATATCCGGCCGCAAATGAACAGCTTGCTACCGTCGACCGATCTGCCATGAGCGAGCACGCACCCTTCTGTAAACCTTGCGAGTTCCCCTCAAATCCATAAAGGGCATATCGCCAAGCTCTCTTTATGTCTCTCTCAATGGGCAGAAAAACGTTGCGGCCCTTTCATCTTTCAGCATTTTAATGAGTACCATTGCCATGTGGCTTCGATGTGCTTGGTAATCGTGAAGCGCTTGAAAGCTACAAGGTTGTTTCTACTCGCTAAAATAGCCGGTTATAATCATATGGTTAAGCATTTTGTTATAATTACGCCGGTATTATCTTACTGTGTTCACTTATCCTCGAGATTACTGTATGGGTAGTGCTATTTCACTCTCGACTCCGCCTTGATCCTGTCGGACCTGTTTCTAAAGGGCCGATATATGAATCGCACTGTTACCGAATAAAGCGATTTGCATGTATATGGAACAAGTGGCGGCCAAAAAGGCGAAAGGGGGAGATTAATATTGAAGGGATGTATACACTGGGTGCCAGGCGGGGCATCAGAGTGTACCACGAAGAAGGTAGCAGCCATCGTTCTCGATTTCTTGTTGGCTTCATGGCGAATCAGAAGGGCCGCGGAGCGAATCCGAGTCCGATCGGGCCGCCTCATTGTTTTTCCACGCTGAGGCTCCGTCCGCGGCCTTATGAGCTCCGAAGGGCCCCAAGGTGCTGCTTCAGGAGCGTAAGAACTCCTAGCTAGCCTTTCGCAAGTCACTCCAAGGGCCCATCTACAACTCCTCTCTTCTCTCTCAAGTTAACCCCGCCATTTCTTAAATTATCCACAAACGACCACCCAATCTTTTTTCCTTTCGCGCCAATTTACTCGAATACATATCCTTCCATCAACTTTCTCTTATCCTGAATGTAAAATCATAATGTCAGAACTCTCACTCTCCACTACTAATTAACCCTGATTATCCCTAACTATCTTTTAAATTTGATCCATTAAACAATTCAGAAAAGTAATCATAATCTAAGACAATGGACAAAGTTTTACTTGTAAAGAAAAATAACTTTAAATAAGTTGACAATTATCAGTTTATTAATCATTCTAGGCTCGTGCTCTTTTCGGCTTCCTCACCATGGGGTCCAGACAGCATCCGAACGATAGAAAGCAAAATTGATTCGAGCGGAGGGCTGTCGTTTCTGGTTCTACGTTGGGTTGAAGGCGCGTGAGGTCGCGCCGACCAAGAGATCATTACGGAGAGGCGCGAGGCGGACCCCTAATCCACCAGAAAGTTAGGCATCCCTTGGGTCTGGCTCCACCGGACGCAGGTGAATTATGATGTCGACCCAACCACTCGCTCTCGCTTCCTTTGTCTCCCTTGCTCCTCCCGTCACGCCGCCGCGTGCTAATCTGTGCCTTCGGCTTTGACATCCTAATTATCGGTTTCGGTAACAAGTTCTGTTTCCAGATTCACGCCCGTCCTCCCTGTGATTCACGCTGTAAGTTGACACTGTCCACTCCGGACCTATTTTAAGCTGGACCCGTCCGTTCGCTCAAGCATTAATACTTACAGATTGAAATCGATAAAATTTCATACAAAATTCTATCTAAAATAATAAATATCGTATCAATATTGAATTTATTTTAAAATAGATATTGAAATTCATATTTACCTGTTCAACTTTGGAGCTCGTTGACGTTGAAAACCCATAATCCGAAAGGTGAAAGAAGTATCCTGTAAAACCAAGACGTTTTACGTTCGCGCACGGCATGGTGGAAGGCAGAACGAACCGCTTCATTGTCCACTTTGCATGAAGATGCTGGGCGTAAATAATTGCGCAAAGAATAGCGGGATCTCGACGGCTTGGCGGGGGGACTTGACACAGGATGAGTAAGATCTCGAGTCCTGCGGGTACCGAGTCATCGTGGGAAGAGCGTGCTAGAAGCAATCATTACTCTATTCAGTGTATTCGTCGCATTGTTTCACGCACGATGGATCGACGAATGAAAGGTGTCCGAAAGAACTCTAACGAAGGAGCTCGAAGGGGGTCGAAGCGGGGCGGAGCACCGGCCGATTCTCGGATCACAAAAGAAGTGGTCACGAGAATCGCGAAGGTACGAGGAGACGGGATGAAGAAAGCGGGAAAGGAAGAAAGGCCAATAAGAGATGAGAAGAGAGTAACTGCAACGAAGAGAAGTGCAACTGTGTTTGTACATATGGATGAAAGAGTGAGAGAGTCAGAGAGAGGAAGGAGAGCGAGGCGATTTTTCATTTTCGAACAGGCTGGCAACGCCTGGTACAGGGGCCCCGTAGAGAGCCGGTAATCATCTTGTTCTCGACGCCCCGTGAATAACACAAAGGATCGAACTGGCGCTAATTACGTCGCCGTTCCCTTATATACGAGACACCATTGGCCCTTGCCAGGGTTGCAGCCCTGGCCAACTCGATGAAGGAAGGGCGAGAAGCCACTGTAACGAATGGCTTGGTCGTAAGGTGGGCCTGTTAACTCTTCTCTGCCCACTATAACTTAAAACCAACATGCCGACTATTATTTAGTCTCGTGAAAAGTGAAATATTCTTTACTGTCTTTAGACTCCTTTGCAAGAACCGTGCCGCTTCAGTTAGTATTTCGTGTGAATAAATTTAGCGTATTAAAAGTCAATGGAGGTAAAAAGTTAATAGGAGCTTGAAAGCCCTTCCGAAAGGAAGTGTTTGTGGCGGCAAGGTTTATCGCTTGGAGGATGATGAGCACGTGAAGATACTTTTTATGGTTTTTCGGGATAAGATCGAGGCGTGAAAATCGGGGAAAAGGACGGGTTGCCGGATGCCTTGTCACGCCTCGAGATTCCATGATTTCCGTCGGTCGATCCATCCAGATACACCGTTTCCTTTTATTGCGACACGTTCCGGGGATTTAGGGCGCTGGGAAAAGGGGCACAGCCCTGGAAACTTGTAACGGGAGGCGTGGAAAATTCGATTTCATCGTTTGTTTGTTGCTGCTTCGTTCAGCCGGCCGATGCGTGAACGAATGTCAATCGTCTGTTTGTGTGGGACGTTACATGGTTCCGTCAATAAACACGTTACGGCTTCGGCAATGAACGACTCGTCGAAAGACCCACCAGTTTTTATGGGACTCGGTTGATGGTACCATCCTGTAGTTATTACTTCTGGGACCATCGAGTGACAGCACACATCATGCATCGGCATCATGTTCGTGTAGAGTGAGAGTTAGGAAGCTGATACTCGACAGGCACTGATCCAACTTCAACCGATCGATCCCTGAAAGGTTTCATCACGATACCGATGACTTTTTGGTCGAAATGTCGCAACCTAAGCTGACGTAAATGCCTTCTATTGGCTAACTGACCCACACGGATCAATAGGATCCCGTTTCACGATCTGTAACGCTCGTACTTTACTCTTCGACTTGTAACAGACACGAGAAATCTATCGCTAGTTAGAAATCTCGACAATAGTATCATTCGAATTTTTACAAGTGAAAAGAAAAGAATAAAAAGGGATAATTATTCTTCAATATTCAGTGAAATTTGCCAAGTTGTGTTTAAAAAAATGGCGTTTCCAATTGGATTGGATGGGGAAATTAGGAAGTTGCAAGGGCCAAGGCATGATTCGGTGGTAGAGATGAAGGCTTCTCTCACAGCGTGGTTATTGTGAGGGCCCACGTCGGTCACGGCGAATTTCGGTTCATGAAATCGTGAAAGGCTGCAACAACCGACGAGGGGAATGCGGGGAACACCCGTTACATGTAATTTCCCTTGCAAAAGTGATGGATCGCACAGGAGAAGAGAAGAGAGGGTGAACGGGCGGACGGACTCTTTTGCTCAGAGGACAGGGCGAAGAGCTGTCATTTCACATTCGTGTCGCGACTTCTCAAGCTGCTGGCACGCCAGGACCCAAATGTACCAGTCCAAGAAAGGATGAAAGCCAGGTAAATCCCGGCAAATGACAGGATCTGTCCGGCTAATGTCCTGGCTTTGTGTCACTCATCACCTTGACGTTCCGAGTTCACGGAGCGAGCATCCGCAAATTGCAAGCGCCCTGCTTGAAAGCGTTACGCCTGTTAAAGTAGCACCGAGGAAATTATACTGCAGGTCCCTTTTCCTGCTTATGATTCGTAGTCTAACTCATTCACAACACACTCTCAAGTTTCTAATAATTCAAATAGGAAAAGTGACACAAATAGTTGGATTTAGAAAGTAAATGTTCTCTCTCATAAGTTAACAGTATAAGGAATTAAGGTAACACTTGAAAGCGTGAAGTTCTCGAGCTGTCCAATGGTATCTCATTTGATCGTGGGTTCTCTCGAATATCTCATTATCCCTAACGATTTCCGGCACGACTGCCTCGGCTTCGTAGAACTTCTCGAACAATGCGTCTCACAATAGGAAATTATAGTTCCTAAAGTATCCACCTTCTCGGAGGAAACTCCAGTGCAATTTGTGAGCCTCACGAAAATCTTAGGTCTGCGTGGAACCTCAATTGTTTCTTGATAGAGTTCTCCTTTTAAAATAATATTCTCTGGTTGGTCGAAGGGTCTTGAGCGGTTGGTTCACTCTTTAGAGCTCCTAATAAACGGGACCAAAGGTATATCCTGGGTGCGAGAATTTCCTTTTGAGAAGCGGTAAGGAAAAGGACTTTTCATCGTGGCTGACCACGGTAACGAGGCGTAGCGCGCTAGTCCTGCGAACGACTAGATGGCCAAGTGCTCTTCTAATGAAGACATCTCCGCAACGGAGCCGACATAAAAAAGGGCAGGTCTTGCCTGTCTAGCCTTTGGTTTGGTTCTCTCGCAAGCTTCCAAATCACCCGCACAATGGCCGACTTCGCATCTATTGTCAGAGTATAGGGCCGGATCGGACTCTCGTATAATAGCTGGTGAGCAGCTTCAGCATTGTGCGCTTCTTCCTGAAAAGAGGATAGAAAGAAACCGGCCCGTGATCTATGGCCCAGAAAACGCTATCCTAGACCAAGAATTCTTGTATCCGACGAATCCCTCTCTTTCCTCCACACTTCTCTCTCTCTCTCTCTCTGCTTTGCTGAGGAAAAAGGACCACGCCTCGTATCCGCGGAACATAGCCGCGTGAAAAGGATTTCACAGAAAATTCGAGCACGAAGGATGTTGGCGTTTTATGGCTCCTCGGCTCGTTTGTCGGACATATATACCTGTATCGCCAGCATCCCCCTACACAACCGATACCCACCCTGTCCCTACGATTCGTGCCGATCCTCCCTGCTCCTCCCTTCGCAGTCCTTCGAGGCAAGGACAATATGCAATATTGTGCGGAAACATTGATATATTCTAGTCGAACGATTCCGTTGACTGTCACGCACTTGTTCGAACACTGATTTTATAACCATGCGTTTTTAAGATTGTATATAAGAATGTTTTCGATAGGAAATGGAGTATTTCTTATTGAGGATTTGTTGTCAAGGAAGTCGATAATGAACACCTTTATGACGGCAATTGATCGGACGTGAAATGGAAGTAGAAGGAAGGAAGACGTAAGGAGGCGCGATTTAGGATCGAAAGGAGAAAGGGGATCGAAACGATCGTTATAAATCGTGGTTGGGTGATCACGCCTGGTTTACAAACAATGCGACTACCATGCAGAGCGGGCACAATGGGAGAATCGGGTGGACCGCCTGCAAGATCGCGGCTCCCTGCTAGAGAGGTTGTCGGAGTAGGTCGGTCCAGGAGGCGATTCACGCTCCGACGTGTAGCCACACCGGGATGCTGGGCCCTGGGATCTGGCAATAATTCCAGCTCCACGTATACGTCCGCTCAAGCGTGCTCGCTCGGTTAGCAGTTCTCGAGAGGAGCGAGAAGCGCACGTGATAGGTGGTAACTGGTAACTGGTACCTGGTGATTTGTAACTGGTAGCCCGCGGTGCCCCAGCTAATCCCACAAAGAGCGCCGACCTCCGAGATTTCTGGACAATTTATTTCATGGCATGCGATACGCAAAGGGCCAAAAGCAGGGGACAGCAACCCATCTATGTATACCACGCGCGCTCGTGTTAGCCGTTGTGTACCGTAGTCGCATTGTGACGATGCCAGAGGCCGCAGCCTCCAAGGACTAACCTTCTTCTCGAGATCAAACTTGCTGCTTATCCTCTTGCTTTCCTCTCCCACGTCCCATAGCCACCTACCGACACTGATGTCTACTTCCCCGGGGGATCACGGCAATTGTGGCGCTGATCGTCCCTGTTCGTCAGATTAAAGACAAGTCCACGATGAGACAGGTGTTCCGACCTTCCGAGCGTTTCACTTGTCGGATTTTATTGGGGCTTCTCTTCTTCTTCTTTCCCCTCCCTTTTTTTCTCTTTTTTTCCATTGCCTTTCGGCAGTTGGGGTGAAGAATTAATGTGGGACGACGCTTGGGTTGCCGTGAAAATTTCTGGCCACTGTCTAAAGTGATCGTTAATCAACTAGGCTTCGATATCTCTTTGCTAAGAGGGAAAGGGCAATTAAATCTCGAGCGATAAAAGAGAAAGTCACGATGACCATGTGACAGTGGTTGAACCGGGACTAGAAGGTTGTGTAGGGAATGACAGCACTCGCATTTCTCTAGGAAATCTTATCTGGGATCGACGCGCAAAGACTACCGATGAGGACTTTTCCAGCCTGGCGGAAAGTCCGCACCGCAGGGGTCCAAAGGACAACGGCCGGCGCAAGGGGTTCCAATTTCTCTAGTGGGTCTCCAATGTGCTGCAAAAACGCATAGAACCTACTGACACGAAAGAATTGGGGAGTCGCAGGTCAAAGAAAAAATCGACCAAACTTTCTATTGGGCTTGGAAGTGCTAATAAGGGCCGAGCCAGGAATGAAGTCATTTGCTATACTAGACTTTTCGTGGAATCGTGCCTTTCATCGCGTATGTCGGCCCATGGTCCCAAAAAGGAGAGAGGGATGAGGGCCCTGCATGGACCATCTCTCAGTTTCGTGTGTTAGCCTCGTTTCGGGCTGCACCTCATTCCGCAACGAATCGGGCAAGGTTCTTCGGCGCACGTCCCGACGTTTTTGCGGCCCCGGGAATCAAGTTGTTCCCGGCAGAGTGGTGCTGACCGACGCAGCACCCTTTACTCTTTACGATCTCGCCACTTCTTTGTCGAGGGTCTCCGCGAAGAATGACCAAGTGAACCAGTACATTCGACCGTGTAAGGATTACGGGAAGGATTTGAAATCCGTTGAACATTTTAAATCGGCTGTATTACTGACTTTTATTAAAAGTACGCATAAGTACACAGGCTCTAAGTATACAAAATTACAATAGTATTAAGTAGAAGAGGTTCTCGAGGAGACAATATTTACAATAGAATACACCTATACATGTATTTATATATATATATATATATATATATATATATATATATATATATATATATAAAATTAACGTCTATACGAGTGTGTGTGTATATGCATGTATAGAAGAGAGGGTTCTTGTGTTGGACGGTAGGAAGGACAAGTTAGTAAGTGTAAGGTGAAAGTCGAGGGGACGAGCATCGTCGACACCACGCACCTTGCGACCCGAGTCAGACTCCTACGCGTGTCCTTCGAATCGCTGACGTTCTTTTGGTTAAAGGGTAGTTTGCCTTATGCGAAAGAATCCTCCTGTTAATGATACACCTGTCCTCTGTTATGCATCCGCTTATGCCTACCTATTGAGCTAAGGAGTTAATTCACTCGCTTAAATGCGTCCTGATCGCTCTTCCTCGGGTCACTCGTCAACCACATATCTTCAGCTTCCTTGTGCGATAAAAACATCAATTTAAGCCGAACTTGTTGTCAAGGATTTTCCGACTTGCATTAACTATTCAACATTTTTGACTCCAGTTTTTTCGTGCGGCAGACGAGCGACCCGTTGGAAAATAGACTCAACAAACAAACAATAACAACAATAATAATAATGTCTCCCTTGGCGGTCGTAGACCGAGGTCGCTCACGACTTATGACACTGGTATGCCGTGCCGGAATAGGCACGGTTCGTAGAAGTGCCGCAACGCCAAGCTCGGCGCTCATATTTGAAAGCTTCTCTTGAACTTTACTCCAACCATGTGGTTTCTCTAATTAATCGTGCGCACGTTGATTCATTAAATAGCTACGGAATAAATGAAATAAATAAGACTTACTCTTCTCAAAACACGATTGTCAATCCACGGTTTGGAGAAGTGAGCTTGACGAGGAGAGAAAGCTTTCCGAGTCACCAGAGCTTTCGAAATGCGATCGCGGGACTTCTACCGAGAAGTTACACGTTGAGTGATAAACGGAAAGGCGAGAAACAACTTCTTGAAGGAGCCTTCCCTTTCATTGGTTGTATTTTGGCACGGGGATAAGTTGAACGCTTCTCCCGAGGTCCTCAGCGCCCAAGTGGGCTTTTAATTGGACTTCTCTTAAATGAACTTGGTTAAATTCGAGAGAGCGTCGATCTCGTTCGCACGCATCGACCGACATAAATAAATATCGATATCGTTCTGACGTCCCGCAGATTGTCGCCAAATATCGGACCATAAGATCTCCAAAGCTAGAATTTTCTTCCGGACAAATATGTTGCTTCAGAGATAAGACAGAGCCCGATATCTTGATCGACAGTGTGCAGAACAGTCGTTCCGAAATTTCGCTTTACCCATAAGTTAATTAATTTACAGACCCGAAACCACGACCCAGTTCGCTAGACTTTTTCACTCCACCACGATTGACTTGTACCGATTAAATAAAGATTAGGAGGTTGACTTCTCTTTTGTAGAAACAGTAGATGACTTGTTCGAACTCGTCGACGCTACCGTCCAGCGGCTTCGTCTACGAGGCTCCGTGTCTGTCCAATCCTCATTTCGCTAGTGCAGTGACTTTGGGTTCCTACAGTGAGTCAAAGTTCGATTCCCTATCACTGGTCTGAAAGAAAAGTAAATTATGCTGTAAAGGTCGCACGGACTTTATCTAGACAATGTATCGTAAAAGCAGGAAAGGATAAAAGTATTGCAGTTCGTAGTGTTCGAGTGAACCTACCCGGTCTGGGCTGTAAAGGGGCGGATGCTGGGCCGGAAGTCTAAGCGTGCTGCCGAGATCTCTCTCGGCCATGGTGTGCCCCTCACTGGCACTGTCTCTGGTATCCCTGTTGTCTCTCGAGTCCTTCACGCTGTTCCTTCGAGTGGCGGCGACTTTCGTCGGCGGCTGGATGGTCGTTTCTCCACAGGATCTGGCCAATGTCGAACCTGCTTCGGCCAGATCCAACCTGAGCAGCTTAGTGGGTGCTTGGATGGTCGTCTCGCCACACGAGCGAGCCAATGTCGAGCACATGTCAGCCTGCAGATCGTTGGTTCTCAGGACTTTCGTCGCTGTCTCGACTGTAGTTTCGCCACAAGATCGGGCCAATGTAGACTCGACGTCCATCGTTCGTGTTACAGTCGCTGATACCTGTGTATGAAATATTCAAAGTTAATAATAATATCTTTTGGGTACATTGTTATTTTCGGGAAATTTTTAACGAGTTGTACCTGGAAACCAGCACTGACGAGCGCTCCAGTGGGGGTGGTTGGTGGTCGTATGATCTGCACTTCAGTCTCCTTACAGTCCTTGGTGCTACATATACTTTGCTTGCGATTCGCAGGAGTATGAGAGCCATTGTCCAGATAATTGATCAATTTATTTTCCTCGGTGGCAAACGTGCTCATGCCAGCTTTGAAATTCTGAGGAGATTGCGGCACAGACCGATACTTCGCCCTTGGAATCATCACAGTCAGAGAACGATCACGTTGCTCATCGCTCACTGGAACTAAGTTATACATATTGCACGTTAAATTTATTATACCATATGGTATTCTTTTTACGATATTTAGCTTTGGAGTTCCAGGAAAAGAAACGAACCTGCCGCGGGCACCATGGTAGCTTTTCTAGGGGGCTGCCGGGGTTTTCCGCTGATCTTGCGAGCGGGTCTCTTGCTCGGCGGCAACGGGGCAATCATTTGGGGCGGCGGCGGCAATACATGTGGCACGTGGTGCGGTATCGCCAGATCCGTAACGCTACCCTCGCTGCTGGTATCACCGCCGGTTCCTGGAATCATAGCTCTCCGGTCGCCGGTTCGTCGCCTTCGGCTCGGGTGTCGGAAACATGCCATGCCCACGCAAACCGTCAGTAGACCCAGTAAAATTGCGCCCGTCGTCACCAGTGCTATCAGCAATACTGTAACATATACGAGCACATGAAAATAAATCGTCTAAATCAGACCGGGTCAGCTAATCAGGAGGACTTTTCCGAGTGTTTTCGGTATAATTCCGGCCTTTAAGCTACTGATTCTTTTCTTTTTATCCGTTTTGATACTCAAACAATCGATTTATGCACCGTTCGCCAAAGTCCCAGAACCTTTGAAAAATCGAAAATTTTTGAACCACCCTTCCCAATCGTTTCAGGGTCTGGTATTTCAGGCAGTGATTCAGTATTTAGCTAGGAAACAGTGATATAAATTCCAGAACCCCAGGTCAAAGTTCATTTTTTGGCCCAAAAATTCGTCAAGGGGTATACCCACAAAAATTTGCGAAAAAATGAATTTTGAGATAGGGCTCTGTAATTTATACCACTTCTTTCTTGATACAAGAAAACATTCTCCACCAAATTTCAGCCCCGAAAAATGTCGGGAAGTATGGAAAACGTGGAAGAAACCGTCAGAGCCAGACGAAATTAATAATTCAGAAGACTGTTTCCAAGTGTTTTTCATACAATTCCGGCATCTCTGTCACTGGTTTCATGTTTTCTATCCGTTTTAATGCTTAAACTATACATTTCTGAGCAATTCAGGAAAGTTGGGGAAATTGCAAAAATTAGATTAAAAAATAATGGACAGAAAACACGAATTAATATAAAACCATATAATACATTTCCAGAAATTTGTCTGTTGTCTTAGGCAGGCGCGGTTATTTGAACAGTTGTAGATGGGAGGCGCTTCTGTTTTTTAAGATCTTACCTTTGAGATTGACTTGGCAGCGCTGGCCGCTGTGCCAAGGGAAACATTCACAGACTTCTTGCCCGAGGGTGTTCGTGACACAGTGACCTTTATTGTTGCAGCTCGGGCAGCCGAGTGGTGCCTGCGAGCAGATTCTCCCAGGGTAGGCAGGATTCTCAGATAAATCCGCCCAGCCTTCCTTACAGGAGCATTGGTAAGAACCTCGCAAGTTAAAGCAAGCTGCATGCGGCGAACAGTCGTGATGAGGACCACCCTCCTGATTTTCACATTCGTCGAAGTCAATCGCGTCAATCTGTACATTTATTTAGACTCCCATTAACTGCAAATCCTTTTGTGCATTGATTATAATCACGGGATTATTTTAAAGACTTACCAAATCAAGATTTTTCGAGGCATACACTTCAGTACCACCCAAGCTATAGTTGCTTCCGACCAAATATTTCCGAAGCACTTCTTTCAGTCGAGTTTCATTGGCATTATCGCTGAGTTGAACATGAAATTCGACTTTAGTCGGATCCGGCATGAAACCGGCAACCTTAAGGCCACGATAGACATCTCTTAGATCACTCTGCATGAGTGTCCTATCGAGAGCCTCTTTTGTTGGTCCAATTATCTTTCTGTACATGGTAGAAGTAGTATCATTCATTGGGTTTTCGTAATTAACGGGCTCGTGTCCAATTCGGTCCAGGCCAACTCGTAAAGTATAGGTGTACGTTGCTGAAAAATTTATCAACAATAAGTTGTAAGCCTACACTTATTTAATTTATGAAAATGCCGCGACTGATGAAAGTGTAAGGATATTTACGTTTGCATGGTCGATCAGGGAACATTCTTGCGAAGCCAGGGCGACATATGCATCTCATTTCACTAGCAACTTCGGCACAAATTTCAGCTTTCGAAGCTCTGCACTCCGGCGCACATTGATTTTTAACAGGTTGAATGGAGACTACTGGTGCGCCTAGAATACTGCCCCCTAGGACGCGGTGAATCTCATTGCCAGCAGGATCCTGCTCGTCTCTTGAGATATCTTCTTCACCGTACTCAGCTTCGACCTGAAGAAATTTCGAAATTTCAATTAAATTTCCATAAATATTAATTCATTTTATTCTTTTACTATTAAATTACCTCCTCAGCCCCAAGAGCTGGTGGATTCTGATCGCTTAGCACAACGAAGATCGAGTCATTGTCGACAACGTTTTCATAAGACGATGGTATTCTCGTCACTATTGACTGCAGGATTGTTGATGTCACAGTGGAGATCACACTTGTCGGTCGCACCAAGGTCTCAGTCACGGTTTCGATGGTCGTAGACGTCTTTGTGTGAGTTAGAAGCAAGGTCCTTGTTGTAGGGGGTGAACCAAGAACTGAGGTTTCTGTCCTCGTCACTGTTGATGTCCTAAATCTCGTGATCTATAAAAATAGGAGATTAATTACTGTTAATCTTTGCCATTATATATTAATATTGTACGAAACACTTACTTCTTTAGGTTTCATAGTTGTTGTTGGAATGCCTCCACTGTTTACATCTCGATTTACACTTGGAATACTGCTTTTTGTTATCTTAACAGTAGATTCGTTTTGTCTATCTGTAGCAGCTACATTATTTCCTATTGTAGTATGTGCCTTCGTCATCGAATTATCAACTTTACTGACTGTGGTTGGCAATATATTTTTCTTTTTGACTGGCTCCACTGTTTGCAATGTCTGCTTTACATCCTTTGACACAGTTGACTCTTGTTCCACTTTCTGACTTGTGCTCGGAACAACGCTCAAAGTTTCTGTGGCTTCTACCTTCGCAGTCGGCGACACGTTGTCATAACTCGATTCTAGGAAGACTGGGTGTTCTGGCCATTTGACAGGATTACTTGGAATATCCGGATAGTGTGACTTCGATGGTACGACATTTTGATCCGTGGATGAGGATTTGCTAGGTTGAATGTGATCTACTTGCGGTTGTCTCAATTTGGTAGGAATAACTATACTTGACGATTGCATCGCTGTTGGTTGTACAGATATTCTGAAAAAGGAAGTATATATTTCATCGGTGTTCGATATAAAAAATGATGTAGAGTTCAAAAGACAAAATAAATAGATACCTCGATACTGGTTTGGTGTCAAAAGGTCGAACGGTGTAGATACTGACGTGCTCCGTCATTCTGGTTTCAACCGGCCGGAGAATCTCGGGCACATCGACAACGACTGGTAGGTCAACGGTACCATGAATGATTGGAATCTTCGATTCCATATCTTGTACGACCGGTATGTGAGACGTCGCGACGGCAGTCGCTATTTGGATGGATCCAGATACAGCTACAGCAGGTCTAACTGTAGCTATCTCGATAGGCCGAGTTGTCTTCAGTACTGGAGCTGGTGGTACCATATCCTAAAAACCCAAAGAATTCAGTAAAAACCATTTACATAATACCCCTATAATAAATAATCTAGATTCCAGAATTGTTAATTTACCTGAGACAATAATTCCACTAGGAAAGGTCTCGCCAAAGACGGTCTAGGACTAGGTGGTACCATGCTGACACTAGGTAAAGGTGCCACAGTCGACTCCTTCATAGGAATGTACTGTGGGGGTGGTTTTAGTCCAGACTCATCCAAATTTTCAAGACTAAATCTGTCTTCAATTGGACCACTTGTCGTAGTAATATCAAGAGGTGGTGGCGAAAGACCAACTACGTCTCGTGAAGGCAGAGGAGGTGGTTTCAAGTCATCATCTTCGCTCTTAGTCCCTTGATTGACTCCTGTGGTTGGTTTCAAGGGTGGTGGCATCATATCCCTTGAGGGAACACCCATACCCTCCACGCTACTCAACATATTCTTATTTGCATCCACTGGTCGTAGCTTGGCCTTATTCTCGTGGACATTGGATTCAGATTCTTGGGCATCCGAAGTTGCGAAATTCGTTTGGTACGCTGTTTCTAGACTCTCATCATTCTGTTTATTATTAGAAGTGTTCTTGGTGATTAGCATACTGGGCGGTCGTTCTGTCTGTGTCTTACTATCGATCTCTTCTCCAATCGCCTCTACTGGCATTGAGAAACGAATGTTTGGTCTCTTGGGCGAATCGGTTTTTGCATTACCAGTTGATATCGTTATTGGTCCTGGCACTTGAGGTTTTTGTTTGGTGAGAATGTGTGGATACTCTGGGTGAACTCTTGTCACAGGATTGTGCTTAGAAGACGGCACTTTTGGATGACCTATTTCAGTACCGAAGTGTGCATACGGTTGACCTTGATGGACACTTGTGTTGTTTCTGAGATTGGATTGTTCCATTTCATTTTTGACTTTTTGAGATTCGACGTTCAAGGAGTCTGCCTTGTTCGGTTTCTCTTGTGAGACATTCAGAATTATTCCATGGTTCCCTGATTGATTGCCGAAAGAGTTTGGCCTGGTCTCAATCGGTCGTTTTGCGCTGAATTCAGGCCTGACATCAAAATTGTTCGGTGGTTTGGTGATTACATCAGGTCTCGCGTAAAGTATCGGCCTATTCTCCGGTCTATTGGCTGTGTTCGGTCTCGGATAAGGTCTACCGGGTCTCTCCGGTTCCGGCACGAATTGCGGAACAATCGCCGGCGGTTTCAGGTCTATGGTATCGTCGCGCTCGTATGGTTTCTGTGTTGAAATCTTCTCATCATGGTTGCGGTGGAAGGAGGGTTTCTTATCCCCGTAGTAGGTGGATGGCATGCCTTGAACGATCTCGTAATCAGGCCGAGCATCCTTGCGTTTGTAGCCATATGACGCACCCACGTCAATTTCTCCGTCGTATACACCGAATGGTTTGCCTTGCATCATTGGCACGTCATACGGTTTCGAATTATGATCATCTGGAGTGTATTGTACGTTCGTTGTTGGCGGAGACTCGTTCTTATGGCCGAATGTCTGGTCTTGGCTGCCCCAGGCATACTTCTTATCTTTCTGACCATAGGTGAATTCTTGAGACGCCTCTACTGGTTTCACCACGATTGTATTAACAGCACTCAAGTATGGATTTTTCATATTAGATGTTACGTTTGAATTTTGAGATCCCGAGTTCTCCTGTATTGTACCTTCAGATTCCGATACATCGGTGCCATGCTCTTGTTGGTCTTGATACTTGACGTACTCTGAAGCACCAATATCTGAATCGGGCAGAGTCTTCTCCGTCTGGGTATTCGAGTGCCAGACTTCTGGCTCTTCACTGTCGGGTCTGATGTGACCAAACGCCTGTATCTGCGGCCTATGTGTGGATACGTGAGAATAGTATGTATTGTCGTCAGGTTTGTTCTTATTGGGATTCGAGGGATTGTGGTACCCGATCGCTCCCGTTGGTACGTGATCTTCGTTCCTCTGTGTTTGGGACTCAGCTACATTGGCAGGGATTGTTTTCTCCTGGTAGAAATGCGGAGGCCTATCTTGAAGGTCAACCTGGGTATGGTGTCCGAAATGTGATGGTCTCTCCGTGTCCGTAGATATGCCCAAAGGAGCTGGAGTTGACTTCCTCGGAGGATCACGATGAAATTGAGTATTCGTCGGTGGCCGATGAGGAAGAATGAAGGTAGTCTGTGGTTTCGGTGGTGGTCTCTGGGGGCCGGAATAAATTGGTTTTCTCGCAGGATAGTTGGTAGGCCTCTCAACATAAATCGGACGATTTGTTGTTGGCCTCGGAATAGGGCGAGGTCTTGGCCTATTGTTCAGCGTAATTCGCGGTGGCTTTTTGTCGGATTTCCAATTTGTATTTAGCGTTATCTCATTTCCTGAGTCAGGTTTGCCCAAGAATATGTAACGGTGAGGTGGTACTTCTGGCGGTGGTTGAACTTCCGTTCTCCTGGGTGGAGACACTGACTCACTGGGCTTTTTATTTAATTGTCCCCGCGATGGTAAATGAAGTGTGGGTTGTGGGTGCATGACAACAGGTGGATGAGGGATCGGCTGTGGCCTTATATTCACGGATTCTGGCCGATGGTGCACCAGGATCTCTGTGTGCACGTGGCCCTGGCCGCTTAAAGCTCCTGTCCCTCCTGGACGCTTTATCAAGTGAACCTCCGAGGGCTTCTTTTCAAGTCTCTCCACTTTATCCTGGGGCCTGGAATAATCGAATCGTACTGGAGGCAGTGGAATAGTTGCCGGTCGACTAAGAGGAGTGCCTTTATCAGTTGGTTTGTAATTTGCCGGCGGTGAAGGTGGTACCATGAACTCCGATGGATCATTTCCATTTGAATATTGCGGGAGATTTTCCACCTAAAAATAAACAGTGATTTGCCACTTCTATTTGCGAGGGGAAATAATTGATTAAAGATTCTGAGTACGTACCCGTTGGATACCAACAAAGCCTAAACCAACCTCTGGTTCAGGATATGGGGAGGGATCGTCGAAGTATTGACCACTAATATGGGGCTCGCTAGTATCCCCAAAAATTAGTGCTTGTGTTCCACCTTGAGGGATAACAACATTGGCCACTTGACTGGGTTGTATGTTGACCAACAAAGGTTCTCCAGTCGATCTGTCAATGACGTGCGGTACTTGATGAACGACCGGTTCGCCAGAAGCAGACTTGGAATCTTGAGTAGCGTGTGATGCATCTGGCAGTAGAGGATCTTTCTGTGCCCAAATCGGACGCTTTTGTTCTTCCGACGAGGTGGGAAGTCGGGACTTGTCAAGCGATGGTTTCACCGAATGGATTTTCTATACAAGAGGACAATTATAAACTATTGTATTTTTATTTCTAAACATCGTTTCTGTTAGAAAATAACTTACTTGTTCGAAACGTGGGGGAGGAGGTGGTGGGAGATTCAATGGATCCTTTGCACTCCACGGTCTCCTGAATTTTTCTGTATTTGGATTGGCGTATTGTTCGACATTTGGTCTTTCAGGTGGTATCAGCAACGGATCATTCTCCAAGATGTCTTGTTTTGCCACTATCCTTTTTGATGGAACAGATTGAACTGGGAGAAGTTTCTGCGGTTGTTTCAAACCCAATTGGCTATTGCCATCGAGAGGAATCGAGACGGGAATCTTCAAGTGCTCCTCGTAAACTTGATGCGCTGGTAATATTTGTATTTGATGTCCCTTGTGGATTTGTACTGTCGATTGAGTCTGGGACTCCGCGTGCTCTGGCTCCAAGACTTCCAGGACTGGATGTACAGGGATATTGGGGACAGGCATAGGAGGTGGTTTCATTCCAATGTGTTCCTCTTCCTTAACAAATGTCTGAGGTGGTCTGGGAGCCATTTTCCCCGGCTTTCCTATTATCACATCACTATTGGCAGTAATTACTTCGCCAGGAGATATTGGAATACCATCTGCTAAACTTGCGGAAACTTTGTGTCGTGTCTCAGCAATGTAGTTGTGATTTAAATTCGCCAAGTGAGCACCTAAATCGAAATTAATATATTAATTTCGAATAAATAATGAAGAGAGACATATTGGGTACTAATTAGTATAGTACTCACCTATATGTTGACTCTCAGCAGCCTCAATGTCACCGTCAGCGAAGTCAGCTACAGGAATGTAAATGGGCGACCGCTGAGTGGTGACTTCCTGACTTTCTACGGGTGATACTGTGTCATTTCTGCGAGAAGCCGTTGTCTTTCCTTGCAAGAGACCAGCCATTGCCGTGATAACCGGCCCCAGGGCAGATAAACCATTAATTCCCAAAGATCCCAAGCTGAGAAGGTTGCTCACTTGAAGCTCGCCGTTCTGGGTGGGTCTTTTATCCTTTATGGCATCAGTCGTTCCATTTGTGCTCGCATCTTGCTGATTTACTTGCTCGAGGGGTTTGGAATTGGGCTCAATCGATACGGGACTTGTCTCGGTAGATGTGGGGGACACCAGATTAGCGGGAGCAGCTTCATCCTTTTGCATCTCAACGGAAACTGTTGGCTCCGGGGAACTACTGGTTGTACTGGGATCGATCTGGTCTTCCTCGTCGAAGAAGATGATGGTCGAGCCTGTTACAACATTTTTCACTGGATCGGAATGATGGGCCGTTGTCAGAAGAGCGTTCATATATCCAGCATCTAAGAGACTCGGTGCTATCGACTCGGTGATCACGTTCTCCACAATGTGGGAACGCGAGGAGACCGTTGTCGAGGTCTCGCCATCGGGACCAGCCTGTAAAACAGTCTCCAATTTAATATCATGACCGCTCATCGATTAATCGAAGCCTGCATACCTGAAGGAGAGTGGTGAAGTATGTAAACGTGGTCAGATAGGTTTTGGTTGCAAAGATTTGAATGGGTTCCGGTGTTGGATTCACCAAAGTGGTCTTCGTGGTAGTCTTCTTCACCGGAACTTTTTCTAGGACAACGTCTGTCGACGTCGCGACGTTCGTTCGCACGACCGTACTGCCTTTCTCTAGGAAGGTATTGTAATACGTATAGGTAATATAGTAAGTCTTCATTACATCCGTCATGATGCCTTCTGTGTTATCCAGAGCGGTTAAGGTCGTTGTAACGCTGGTCGGCCGTGGTGGTGGCGCCGATTCCGTGACGATTAGCTGGTCCCACGGAAATACATAGTTAATTCCTTGTCTATCTTTCAAAATTGACATTATTTATTATTTTCATGATCATGATTAATACCTGGGTGACAGTGTCACTAGTTGTTTCAATCCTAGTTCGACCTTCGTCCATAAAAGTCTTTTCTAAAACTCTGGTACTGAGATAAGTATTGGTTTCGGGACGTGGTGCCTCAGATGGTTCAAGGATCATGTCTAAATAATGTTGTGGCGCTGTTACTGTATTAGTAATAACTTTTGTGCTGCTCTCCAAAGCATCGTTCACATTCGGGTGATCGGTGTTCAATGTCAAGTAGGTGTAAGTCGTTTTGAAGACTTCGGTGCGTAAAGTTGGAGACGCTTCTAGTGTTACTGCGGCAGTCTCCGCGCCTGGTTTCCGGTGACGCTCCTCCGTGGCTGTGTTAGCGACAACCTTAAAGAATTTCAACACCGTTACACATCTCGAGCTAGTTTCAATGGCCCTTCATAAATTAAGAATGGGTAATAAAGATGTCTTAATAAATTGAGGGAAGCCTAGTACTTGTTGTTCGGTCGAGACAGTAGTGGTGCCGTCTCTGGTGATGGTGCTCAAATACGTAAACGTCGTGGTGCAGGTCTTAGTGACAAACTCATTGGGTTTGCCCTGAGGAAGCATCATCACCACAGTATCCGAGAGGGTCAGAGTTGGTTGTGGTATTGAATTTTCCCATCGAAGAGCAGGCGTTGGACCTGCCACTATTACTTCCACCCCATTCGACATGACCCGCGTGGCCAGATTGAATCTTCGGCCTTCTTCATCTTTTATTTCGTGCTCTCCTGTTTCATCCATCATCATTTTATTAAAACACACTCGCCCTTTGCACCCACAATGCCTTTCGTGTAATATACCGCATGTAAAAATTTAAATAGTACAATTTTTGTTAAAACTTCAAGAATAAAATTAAAAAAAATATGATTGTTTAATTGAATATCATACATATGCGTATTAATTTTCTGTTATATTCAGTCATAAATTTTGCGATTCCCCGTTGCTATAGGAAGGCAGATTCTGCCGCCTGTATACAGGCAATCGGATGCACCAGGTAGCAAAGTTGCTGCATCCAACAGGTGCGCTAGATCGCACCGGAACGAAGAGAGTATAAGGTCGAAACAGATTGGGACAGAGTACAAAGTACATAGTGATGACGAAAAAAAAAAAACATAGAAAACAAATACAGATATGTACAAGACTCCACTGATTATACAATATGTACACTGTTTACACATTAATGTACAGTGGGGTAGAATTTGGAGCACCCGAAGCCAATTGAGAGGACTGAGAGGTTTGACAGAACATTTGTACAGCATCGCGAGTATGGCACAGACGGCGTCCAATTCTTGCGATTTGCGGAAGAGTATATTAGTCTAAAGATTATTAAGTCACGCCATGAACAGCCTATGACCCAATCGAATTTTGTACACATCGTTGATTACGATGATTTTCATTTACACAATATTAAAAGAATAATCTCAGGAGAAAGAGCTCACAGGGTTTTCATGGCGCGCGAGGCCTCAGCTGGCCAAAGGGCTACTCACCGATAGCGGATACTGGACTATACACAGACGAAACTGAGGTAATCACCGGCGACTCCACGGTAGGAGTAACAGTCACCGTCACCGGCACCGTCAACGTCAGCGTCGTCACTCTCGGTCTAACAGTCGTCGAAGATGTCACTTTGGTCTCATGTCCGTTCAGTTGGGTCACCACGTAAGTGTAGGTGCGTAATCTTGTCGAGGTCACCACTGTCTCCGTATAGTAGACACTGGTGGTCGGTTCAAGGTCTAAGTCGGGGGTGGGTCTTGTTTGGGGCTCGAGAATAATTGGTTTTGAAGGTAGGATCTCGGGGAAGTCAGGTCTCGAAAGGGAAAGGTAAAGGTCATCGGCTAATCCTGCCTCGATTTCCTCAGGCGTCGGTGACGTGATCGACGTCGTCACCTTCGCCGTTGACGTGCTGGCTTCCAACTCGGGAGCCGGCGATCTCATACTCGGCGCCGGCGTATACTCCTCGCCTAGGGGTATCACACTCGGCACATCTGACTCGTCGAAGTTATTTGAACTGGTGGTCTCGTCGGACGAGGACCTCGACGTTTCAAGGGGCAGCACGCTCGCAAAGCTCGGCGCTATCTCGACTACGGCAGTCTCTACGGGCTCGAAGATCGAAGGGAATGAACGGGCATTCACGTCGTTGTTCGGTTCAATCGGTTGGACTCTTAGGACATCGTCCTTAGATTCTATCTTTGGAGCTTCAGTTTTTGGAGCTTCGGTTTTTGGAGCTTCAGTTTTTGGAGCTTCGGTCTTTGGCGCTTCAGTTTTTGGAGATTCAGTCATTGGAGCTTCCGTCTCTGGAACTTCGGTTTCAGGAACTTCTGTCTCCGGAACTTCAGTTTCCACTCTGATCTCCACGTCCTCTACGATTTCCGTAGAAGGTTTCTCTATTTCTTCTTCCACAGTTAGTGTCGTCGGTTCTGTGGTTGTTTGAGTACTATCTGATTCATTTATGACTTCCAATGATTCTGTAGATTCATCCTGAATATCGCTTCCGGGTTCAGTTGATACAGAGTGTTCAGTAGTATGTGAGAGTGTGGTGTCTTCCGAAATAGTTGTTGATTCTTCTGATTCAGTTGTAGTCATTTCCTCCTCGCTAACTTCAACTGAATCATCCGTCTTACGTTCTTCTTCATCGGGTAATTCTATTTGTTCAATCGGAGGGTTGTCTGTCGGAGTAACATGTTCTTCAGTAGGATGACTGCTAACCGATTCAGTAGTCGCATCTTTCTCATTCTCTGTAATCGGTTCTTCTGACTGTGTCGTAGTCATCAATACTTCTTCAGATTCGTCATCTTCTCTCAATGGAGTCCCAGTTGTTCCTTGTTCACTGGATTCATCGGCAGTCGTAGTATCAATGTTTTCAGTCGTCGTGGTTTCATGTTTCATCGATAAAGTTGTGGTATCATAATTATTCGACACAGCATCATCTTCATCCTTGGGAGATTTAATCGTAGTCACCACAGGCTTTTCCTCCTCGTTCGAAGTCTCTTTTGGATCCTCCATCGAACTCGGCGTGTCAGAATACTCGTCATCATAATCCCAGTCATCCTCGTCTTCAGACACAGGGAAGAAGAAATTATCAGTGATAATAACAGGTTCCTCAACCGAGCTTTCTTCGATCGACGTTGTTCCCATTTCCCTGGGAGTTGGCGTTTCAGTTTCAGTCTCAACAACAATTGGTTTACTATCAATAACATTGGGAGTCTCTTCTAAATCAGGTGTAACAGTAGTTGGATCGATTTGCTTCTCATCTTCTTCCTCAATGTAATCCAGATCATCATAATCGTTAGTCGGCGCCGAGTAGAATCCAGTTGTAATAATGGCGAAGCTAGGCGTCGGTTCTACCGGTCGCACGGCAATCAGTTTCTTCCTGGTAATCCGAACTCTCTTCCTCATAGTTGGCGTCGGCGAAACAGTCGGCTGGATCTTTCGTCGTCGTGTTATGGTGACTTTATGCCGACCTATCTCCGGTTGGACGTCTGTGTCAGGAGTGTCTCCAATTGTTATAGAATTGGCAAGTCCAAGTGTTCGAATCCTTGTGACAACAACCCTACGCGGTGTAGAAATCACCGGAGGAAGATCTTGCGTGCGAGGTACGAGTGGTCGACGTCTTACAACTGTTAATTTATGTTGTTTTACATTCTTCCTAACAATCGGCACGCGTATCCTCACTCTTTTTCGCGGTGCTTCTTCCTCCTCCTCCTCCTCCTCCTCCACCTCCTCCTCCACGGAGTAGTAGTCATCGTTATCATCGGGCGAGATTCTCTTCTCGTAAGGGCTCTTATCATCAGGGGGATGCCAGGCATGACCGGGGTTGTTTCTCTCACCCTTATAGCTCGCGATTGAATGATCGTAGTGCTCATCTGTAAAAGGCCAGGTTCCCGCTGGGTTTTCGTTTTTCTGTGAAGCTGTGTACTGCCGCGTTCTGTTTGTGTTTTTCAGTGTTTTTCGTTAGGGCGCGCCAAACGTGGAAGCGGGATGCGCTTGTGGCATAGGTGTTACATGTCCAGTGGGTTAGGCGATGCTTTGTTTCGGTTGGTTTTCTCGATTTGGTCTTTTGCTCGATCGCGCCCTAACGCGCGCGACCAGCCTCGCATCGGCATACATCGTATTTGGTATGTGACTCTTTTTTATTTTCGCTACTAGCTGTTGTTACTCGAGTTCGAGCATTGCTCGCCGGTCGCTGTGTTGTCCGAGAAGACAGTGAGCGGAACCATGCCTGTCGTGTGGGCGCGCGTGCGGCGGCGAACCAAGGCTCGGTGTGTTAGTAGGTGGAAATCGGGACGACGCTCGGGGGGGGGGGGGGATGCTGCTTTTCTCAGAGGGAAACAGAAGAGGCTCGAGAGAGGAAGGGCGAACAGGATCAAAGGGGATATATATATATATATATATATATATATATATATGATGGTACGTAGAGAGAGTCTCCCGGCCGAAGCTGCGAGTTCTCGGAAAACATCCCTTTTCTGTCGAGGTAAACGGGCTCCTCGAGTTTCAGTGGGCGACCTCGATTCGACGTCGAACTAAGACTAATCGGACTTCGCTAAGCCCGAGTATACAATGTTAGAAAGAAGAGTCGTCAGCTTCGGTCGCAACTCATGGTGGGTCTTCGCGAATTCGATGGACTTAGAGTAGAGGAAGATATGAGATGAGATAGTTAGAGAAGGATTGAATAGAGGGAGATGGAAGGGCGGATGATATGGAGAGGAGATCTCTCGCGTTAGGTGTGGATGGACGTGGAAATGTGCCGTCCGACGTCACCCACTACGCTCTCGAGACTTTGAGTCGGTGCATGAGTATCCAGCGTATCCTCGCTACTAGCCAAAACAGCGATGCTCTCTTGTGCCGCATGCAGCGACGGTGGTATCGAGGCTTGTACCTCCACCATATTATCACTAGCATCGCGACGCCTTCTCGAAGCACTCTCGCCAATTTTCACTGTGCTTAGTACTGTGCTAAATTCCCCTGGCCTTCTACCCGATACATACAAAGTCACCACACTGGATTCAGCTTTTGAGCTCGAATGATCTTCTTTCTTCTCATTTGTCTTGCCTCGACCACTTCTCGGTCTAGAGGATTTTCGATAGTCTTCCATTTCATCGTCCTCTTCCGAGTATTCATAACTGTCCTGTTTATAATCGGAGTCCGCTGGTTGATGCCTTCTCTCGACCTCGCCCGGTAATGTGTTACTCTGAGTGAATGGAGCGGCAGCGAACAAAGGGTCCAATAGGGGATTGGCATTTGGTTGTTGTGCTTGTGGCTGCTGCAGTAGTAAGAGCAGAGAATTGAGATTCGCTGCTGGTATAGCAGCCGTTGGTGTAACGATGACAGTATCAGTGATGAATTCAGTAGCTGTCACAACATCCGTCGACGAATCAACCAATGTTGTTAAAATTTCCTTGCCACGGAAGGTTAGCGGGATGACAGTACTTTGATGCTTTGTAATCGTAGTCACATAAGAGGTTGTACGAGTATTGTATTGGGTGGTGGGTGTTTGTTGCGCCTGCAGCAGAGGGTTTGCCTGACCTAGCTGACCGAGTAACAATTGCGAGAGCAGGATATTGGCTAGCGGTGCGTTTCCGGGTAGCGTGGGTTGAATCGTCGAGACTATGTTCTCCACGGAGTAAACCGTCGTCGGTACAATCACCGATTGCGAAGCCCTGCGGCCTCCAAGGGTCGTCAGGGTGTGCGAGATGCGAGTGGTGGGCGTCTCATGGAGCAGGAAGCGCGTTATCTCTGTTTGACCTTGTATGTTAGTACCAGTGACCTCGCTAACGATCACTACCAACGGCCTACCGTCACCACCTGTCACTGTGCTATATTGTGACGGTCCAAGCACTTCGGTACTTGGCTGTGCAGTTATGATATTCCGATGCTCGGTTACACCATTGTTAACCACCGGAATTGTCACTTCAGTTGGGACATAATGAGTCACTGTGATTGTACCATCAAAGTCAGGGTGAACTGTTGGTGACTCTCTAATGTTTTCATGCGAACCTCTTCCTCTTGTCGAACTACCTCTTCTGCTACTGGTTCTAGATCGAGAGGAAGTCCTTGATGACGATGGGGTTCGACGAGGGTTTTGTGGAGTGTCTGATTTACTAGGAGTAGTTCGTAGTCTTGGTGGTCGTACTCGTCCGTTATCGGACGATTTACTTCGAGGTGTACTCGATGATCTCGTTCCTGACGTACTAGGTCTCTTGTAAGTCGATCTGCTCGTAGAGCTACCATCCTTTTCCCTTAAAGTGAATTGTCGACTGTTGCCAGAAGTTGGTGATGGCTTTATTCTCGACGAAGAACTTCGATCACTGCTACTTTTCGATCTCGTCCTCGATTTAGCTTGGCTGGAGGATTCATTGGATTCACCGGATGTTTTCTCGTTATTCGTGTTCGACTTTGACAGGGTCGAAGAGGATGCGAGTGCTCGAGCACGATTATTGTATCTCGAGATCGGCTTGGAAGGAGATTTACTGCTGTCCTCTTTAGTCGCTGTAGTGTCTACAGGCTCCGATTTCTCGTCGGCCTTCGGTGACCCCGGCAGGTTTGGCCTGCGAAAGCGATTCGCAGTCAATTGTCTCAATTGGGTCGCTTGTCGTTTGGTCCTTCTTGCTCTTCCATAACCAGCGTATGGTCTAATTTGTACACTTGGTCTTATAGCTTTGCCAGATCGTCTATTAACACTTGTCACAGTAGTTCGATCCTCGTGTTCCGAGCCTTCGTAATCATTATCAGCAATTTCTTCCACTGGATCATCTTCTAAATTCTCCTCATCTTCTCCGTCGAATTCATCTTCGGATTGCTCATCCGCCGGTTCTGGTTTCCTACCAAAGAGACCTCTCGGTGGGAACAAGCCGGTATTACTCTGCCTCGGTCGAGTTGAGATCGGTGTTGTTAACCTGTTGTTGGTTCGGGTGCTGGTAACCCTTGGAACCGTCGGTGAACTTTGTCTGCTTAAATTCCCACTTCTTCTGCTAGTTGTACTAGTTGGCTTTGGGGTTGTAGTCGCTTTTGTCGCACCGTTATAGTTCAGTGGTCTACGGAATCTGAGCAATGGATTTGTTGATCTGCGCGGGTATTCCGTGGTAGTTTGCAAAGGCGTCGTGACGGTCTCTCCGCCGTCCGTGTCCTCCGTATATGGAGTTTCCTCGGTCACCAGGGTTGTCGTGGTGAATTCGTTCGCGTCGTTTTCTTGATCATCGTGCCTGGCTGATGTCTGTCCTCGAAGTAAAGTCGAGGATGGGCGGATTGCTGGTCTATACCTTGAAGATCCTGCCGGGTAAATTGAACTTGATCCTCGAGGAGCTGCTCTTGCTGAGGATCCTCTTATCGAAGATGGTCCACCTCGTCGATTTCCTTGATACACAGAAGACGGTGATATTCTCGTCTGTGCTCTTCCTCTTGTGCTACCTGCTATCGTTGAACTATAAGCACTTGTGGATGACTGTGAACCACGTCTCCCTGAAAACCGTCTTGATGCTGCTGGAGACAGTGTCGAGGAATATGGACCAATTGGTGATGTAACACGACCTCTCGACGAAGCAAATCTGTTTCCTTTTCCAGCTAGTGTCGCTGTAATCGTCGGTGTTATATCTGTTCTTGTGATAGTTGTTGCTCCTTGAGCACCCTTGCGTTTAGGATTAAACGTAGGTCGATTTCTCGAAGCGAAAGGTCTGATCACCGGTGTGAAAGTCCTCTTGCGTGACGAGAAGGTCAATCTCGATTTCTTCTTCGAAATCTGCCCGTCTTCACTCTCGTCTCCTTCTTCCTCATCTTCCTCACTCTGTTCACCATCCTCTTCCTGATCCGGGGATTCTGTAGTAGGATCTTCTGACAGAGACGACTGAATCACAGCCGGCGAGGGTGAGATTTCAGGGATTCCAGTTGGTTTTGTTGGAGGCAAAGTCGAAGTAGGTGAGATATTAGCTGTAGGAGTTGACGCCAGGAAGCTGGATGTGCTTTCTATGATCTGAGCGTATCTCCCTTCGATACTAGTACCGATTACTTTCGATTGATAAAAAGTAGTTGTTCCATTATTCTCTATGTGTCCCTGGATCAATCGCACCAATCCTGTCCTATGTCCTTGTGTTGGTGCGATACTTGCTTTCTTTTCTTCATCCACTTTCGTACTTGACGTACTTTCAATGACTTTTGCGTAGAGTCCATCAAAGAGCGTGCCAATTTGCCGAGTGGTGAAGTAAACAGTAGTGATTTCATCCGCGTCAATAACACTACCTTTATTCAAAGAAAGAACACCTGTTGGTAGAACAGGTGTAGCCAATGAGGAAGTTATTAACGGTGGAGTTTCGACTGTCGTAGAACTTTCAACGACTTGAGCATACAAGCCATCGATATATGTTCCGTACACATCGGTCGTGTAATGAGTGGTCGTGCCGTCATTGACCTGACTCGATCGTATCGTCGAGATCAACCCCGTTTTCGGTGCCTCGCTCACTTTCGACGGTGTCACCGGTTTCTCGGCTGTACTAAGAGTTTGTACCGCCGGATATACAGCTCCACCAATCGCGCGTCCTGTTGCCACCTGAGTCGTTGCTCCGTCGCCTATGGAAACGCTCGTTACAGTTTCCAATCTGCTGTTTAAGATCGTCTCGTTACCAATATAAGACGTAGTGAAATATGTGAAAGTAGTATAATAAGTCGTTGGCTCTGGAGCGATCGTAGGAGAATTGATAGTACTCTCTTCGCTCGGAGCAATCGCAATTCCTCGTAGTGGAGTTGTTTCTGGCTCTTCACTAGTCGATTTTTGTAATTCAATAATATCCGATGGTGTTACTTCATTGTCAGCGGTGACTTTTGTCTCTTTGTCACTAGTAGCTACTTCTTCCAGACCTGCATCGTTCGGTCTGTAAGTCATGACTACTCCGAGTTCAACTGTTGGAGTTGGGGAAACACCAGGAGTGACGACATTACTGATAGTTTCTTCACGACTGGTGGTGACAGTATCACCGCCCTTATAGAAGGTTGTCCAGTAAGTGAAGGTGGTGAAGTATGTGACCGGTAGTGTGCTTGTCTCCTCTGCTACCACAGCAGTCGGCCTTATGGTCTCGGTCACGACGTTGGTAACAGTCTCGAGGCGGCTTGCAACGGTGGACTCGTCACCCTTGTACATGGTCGTGAAGTACGTGAAAGTCGTGTAGCTCGTCTGCAAGAGAAGCGTGGGCGCAGGTTCAACATCGTGATGGTTCGACTCCGACAATTCCTGGTCTTCCGGCACAGCATTCCTCTTGTCCATGACATCTAAGACTGTACCGCCACCACTACTCGTAGATGACACCACATCAGTAATCATGGAACCTAGTACTTCACCCTCGAGTGGTGGATTTGGTGTCACTTGTACATTCATCTCTAACTCGCCCAATGGAATCTGAGGAGTTGTTCTTTCCTCTAAAGTTGTTGGGTATTCTGTAGTCGAATCTGTTCTCCCTTCAGTTGTTGTTTCTTCAGGTTCTTCAACTGTCTGTTCTTGTACTTTCTTTGCCGATTGCAAAGCTTCTTCCTGAGATTTCTGTCTTTGCAATGCTTCGAGATATGCCAAAATTTCTGGTGGAACAGCTGGTTTAGCAGCTGGTTCAGGCTCAGGAGTTGTTGGTACAGTGGTCTCTTGTGTCACCGGAATAGCTGCAGTTGGTTGAATAGTCTCGGTAACTACATTACTGAATACTTCCGTTCTCGTTTCAATCTCTGTCTCGTCGTCCACGAATATTGTCGTGAAGTATGTATATGTAGTGTAATACGTTTTAACTTGTTCTTTCACTGCTTGGCTGGGTAAAGCTGGAGTTGGACTTGGTTCGAGATCAGTTAAAGAACCCTCGAATTCATCTCCCGTTATTCCAGCTTCCGTTGGGGTGTTCTGATTAATAGTAGTATCCTGTTCTTGGAGAGTGGTGATAGAATCTTCGGTCGTATTTTCTAGAGTAGTAGGACTCTGTTGCGTGACATCATTCGGAACATCGTCAGTTTGAATGGTAGTCGGAAGGATAGTGTCGGACACTTTAGTGGGCGATATTACAACAGGCTCGTCCTTTCCGAATAGATCAGCGACCACCACAGAAACTCCGTTTGGTCCAACAGTCTGAGTGATGACATTAGTCTCGACGACTTCTCGACTTGAAACACTGGACGTGTTTTCTTGGAAGAAGGTCGTCAGGTACGTGTAAGTTGTGTAGAGGGTCTTGAAGATCAACTCTATTTCTTCGTCCTGTTTAGTAGTTTGTTCTTCTTCCTCCTGTTGGAGCGAGCTCGGAGTCGTTTTCGTTATCAGAGGCTCTGTTACCGCCGTGGGAAGGATGGGAGCCTCCGTCGCGCTCGGCAGGATCAGCTCCGTTAGATAAGTGACCTCGGACGAGACTACCTCCCGCGAGCGTATTGAAGTAGAGATTTGATTGTTATCCGTTGGAATAAAGAAGGTCGTGAAATATGTGAAGGTCTTATAGACAGTCGAGGGTAGAAGCCTACTGGTCAAACTAACTCTGACTTCGTCGTCATTCGATTCGTATCGATGATCCTTTCGATTATCTTCTGGCACAGGATTGTTCAAGCCACTGTTACCTTTTATACTTCGACCTTGGGGATCAAGTGGTACAATGTCATTTGGAATCTCGTCGTCCAATGTTGGCAGGGCGGATTCAGTTGTACCCAACACTCTTCTAGCACTTTCAAGGATATCCTTTAAGGTTGTAAGGACACTATCAGTTGTATCTCTGTAAGGAGTAGTCAGTTCATTATCAACTGGAATTTCTTCACTAGTAGTTATGATTCTTGGGGTGGTTCCCGGTGTTGTTCCTAATGTTGTATCCTGCTCGACTTCGTCGGGTTCAGTGGGTGTTGAGCTGTACTCGGTTGTTGTATCTTCGGCATCGTAGGTCACTGTTGCATCGTCAGGGAAGAAATACACGTTCGACGAGGTATGAATAATTTGAGCGTAATTCGTTCCGATGTAAGTCCCATAAATGAGGCTTTTGTAATGAGTAGTTGTGCCATCGAGTGATGTTGTCGAATCGACGACCTTCAGAAGACCAGTTGGTTTCAATGCTTCAGTTTCTGCATTTGGTAAGAGAAGCAACGGTTCAGTGGACACTGATGATGATTCTACTTCAACATCTTCAGTAACGCTAGGTTGAATATTTCCACGATTGATTACATCTAAAAGTGCATCTTCCGATCCACGATTAAAGTTCGATTGATCAGATTGTCCTATCGTGGATTGCTTGGTCGTTTCTTGACCGGCAGCGACAGTCGTTGGTCTGATCTTTATAATAGCTGGTCCATCATCCGGTCTGAGTGTCGCGTCTCCTTTGATAGTAGTCGCTGGTCGACCAACTGGCGCTGGTGATGTACTCGGTGAGAATACAATTACTGTATCACCAACAGTGGTAGTGAAATCAGCAAATCCATGATAAGTGACAGTAGCCAATGGTTTCGAATCAAGTTTACGAACAGGCGGCGCTTTTGTTTGAGATTTAAAGATTTTCGGCAAACGAGGCCTGAAACTCTTAGGTTGATCCTCTTCAAAAGCATCGAAACTACTTGTCACATATTCTTGTTTCACAGTATAAGTTGGCAGATTATCTGGCCGAACTTTCGCTGGTTTGAATCTCTGATTTTCTGGCAGAAATTCTCTTTTACTGAATATATCATTCTCTCTTGAGAGTTCATCCAATTTCGTAGCACTCTTAGCGGAATCCTCGCCGTTCTCGTGGTTATCCTCGAATTCATCATTCTCGCTTTCCTTCGGTGTGTCGATCTCCTCGATGGCCTTGATGTGCGTGTTATCAAGTGCAACACGAAGTTGCCAGTCATCCTCGGGCGCTCTCGAAGGATATACGACGTAAGGACTTGGAGGATCCGGCGATGGTTCCTTTTCATAGAAGACTCGACTGGAAGTCGACAATATCCTCGCATAGAGCCGACCATTATCCAATGTCGTACCAAGGACTTGTGTGGCGAATTCGGTGCTAGCACCATCTTGCACGAAAGTTCTCGCTGTTTTCGTGAGGACACCGACAGGCGGTGCGGATTTGCCTGGCCTTGCCGAGACTAGGAGGACCGTTGTCACTCCTACAGGATTGGTCGTAATATTTACAGACGGATAATTAAGATTGAAGGATAAATGGTCGCAATGGAAATGGATCATTGGTATATAACAAGGTTGATGATAAAGAGGATCGCATAATTATCGAAAGATAGGGTAAGACCATCGAAATCAGCGTCGATCGAGGTATCGGATTCGGCCGGAGACAGATTTGCCAAAGTGGTTGTTTTTTTTTTTTTCAGTCGAGTCATCGTGCGTCGTTGTTGGTGTTTTCAGTCCGGGTTCGAAGGTTTCGGGTGGTTGTTGGAGTCGTGATCGTCAGTTCGCCGTTCAAATCATTTCGATCGGTCGTCGATATTTAGTATATTGATCGGTTTGTTTTTTTTGTTTTTTTTTGTTTTTTTTAGTAGTGTAGGTCGTCGGAGAGACGGAGTGGCGGGCGGACGTTGGAGGCAGACGGCATCCAGTTGTTGAGAAGAGTTGAAGGCGGGGAGCAGGCGGGAGCAGTAACAGAAACAGAAAAAAAGAGATAGACGATCTTTAGTAAAAAAAGAGTCTGAAATTCGTGGTTTTACTGTGTAGCCTAGAACACCTGCATTAGCCTTCCGCGTGTGACCCTGCCTCGCTCGAATTCTATCAGCTTCGGATAACGAGACATTACACTTTCTACGATTCGAATCGAAAGAGAGAAACAGAAAGAGACAGATACAGAAGATTGAGGGCGACAGACTGAGACAAGTGCGAGAAATTCAACAGGAGGCAGCTCAGGCATTAAATCCTTATGTACAAGCCAGATGGACCCGACTATCTCTAAATGATTCCTACGAGAACTAATACGTTAGACTTTCTGACTATCAGGTCCATCCGAGCAGGATGATTTGGAGATAAGTCATTTTGGCAGTACGCGAGCCCAAATACCACGAAACAAATGACACGTACACATGTCTAATTATTTCTATGGGAAATGCATTATGATCTCGCAACAGCGATAGTGAGACGGAGAGACGGATAAAGAGAGAGAGAGAGAGTAAGAGAGTAAGAGAGAGAATAGCAATTGACACGACGATCCTATATACACGGCCGCACCTCGCGTCAACACGCACATAGGTCTCTCAGAGAGGCAAACAAGACCTTTCTTAGTTGGTTTCTTCGGTGTCGGAAGAGAACAGAGTCAGAGACAGGGGGGGACGAGAGAACGAAGCGAGAGAACGGTGTAGTCTGACAGAACTGCACTCAAACTTTACTCGGCTTCCAATTGTACACGGTGTTAATCACGACTAGATACATTATGTTACATCGGCCTGTACAGTCGCCTTTAGCTACAACGCTCCAATTCAAGTGCAATTCTTTCGTGCGTAAGAATGTTGCATCAATGTAAAGAATTAATATAAAGAAAAAATGATGGAATAAAGCTCACCCTGAAGATCTCTTTCTAGTCTTGCAGGTCGAACATCTTCTGATAACGAGTCGCCATCTGAAAGGAAAATGTTGATCATCAATTACTAGAGTGCATAATCAATGTGATTATGGGTTGGTAGTGTGTAATCAGTGTTATTATAATTTTCTCGCTGACAGCCGATCGAGGAATGGATTTAATAAGTATTTCTCTCTCTTGGTGAAGGCCTCTTAATAATAAAGTGCTGGAAGCGGGAAGTAGTGGGTGGTGAATGTAAGTGCGCCAAGGATGCTCGCTGTTCCAGAAGCCGCATTTGGTCATCCTAGCGTTGCATCTCACGCGATGCTGGAAATTACATAATCTTGGTGCGTAGGTGTGGTCAAGCGATCTGCTTCTCACTGTGGAAAGCTCGATTACTCATGTAAATAGGTAATCATCTGCTTATCTAACATCGAGTTACATCCTAAGTCATTGCTGTTGATTTTGTCAGACGATATTTGTATTCCAATCGATCTTTATATTCTACAATCTTTATATGCAAGATAGTCTTCGGAGTACTAATAGTGTTATTTGGATTTTGGGGTGAAGCTCAAATCATCTGCTTATCTAACAGAATCATCTGCTTATCTAACATCGAGTTACATCCTAAGTCATTGCTGTTGATTTTGTCACACGATATTTGTATTCCAATGGAACTTTATATTCTACAATCTTTATATGCAAGACAGTCTTCGGAGTACTAATAGTGTTATTTGGATTTTGGGGTGAAGCTCAAATCATCAGTTTATCTAACAGAATCATCTGCTTATCTAACATCGAGTTACATCCTAAGTCATTGCTGTTGATTTTGTCACACGATATTTGTATTCCAATGGAACTTTATATTCTACAATCTTTATATGCAAGACAGTCTTCGGAGTACTAATAGTGTTATTTGGATTTTGGGGTGAAGCCGAGCAAAAGGGAACATGGCATCATTACTGGGATTCGAACGGGGCCGAGGATTCATGGCGAATGCGGGATTCCCTGGTAAAGTAAGCCGAGCGACGAGAAGGCAAGAAGCGTGCAGACGCGCGTGCTTTACAATCGGCTCGAACACTGAATAAAGTGTGCGAAGATGCGTGTGCGCTTCTATGAGAATGAGAGAAGAAGGGATCCCAGGGAGCGGGGAACGTGTGTGCGCGTCCGCGATGGTGAAGATGTCGTCCGGAAGCCGCGACGTACAGTTATCTGACCGACTGCTTTCCTCGCGAGAATAACTCCCCGCGCCATTCCCGCCTCACCTGTCGGCCCGTGCCGCTGATTGCACCTGCCTCCGATGCATCGCCTCCTCTCCGTACACTCTAACACCTTGCCATCTACCTCTGACAACCAGACCACCCGACTCTTCCTTTGACTCACCGCTAACAATAGCTTCACCAATTTTCCTCCCCTTTTCAACAAACCTTTCTTATATTATATCATTTCTACTACAACAAGATTCATTATGGTTTTGTATGTTTTATATTCTTATAAATTTTCTTTCTTGCAGAATTTAATTTCATAGAATCTTGTGTGAGATTAATAAGATAGAGTTGAGAATCTCTTTGTAGTAGCGCGAGTCTGATACATCGAGCAACTGGAGCGCTATTAAATGGTGGCAGTACGGTCCATATATAACAGACACACAGCATGTCGTACGTTGGAAGGTAACCGGTCGAGGAAATTCTTTACTGGCGCGGCGATGCCCCATTGATTCGTTCAGGCCGATTTGTCGAGTTCAGCGGTTTCGCGGAACTTAACTCCTCTTGAATGGCCGTCGTCGTGACCCGCGATGCCCTACTACTCTACCACCTGTTCTCCGTTCGTGGTATCGCCGGTGCCTTTTGCGGTGCTTGAACACTTGATCGAAGGTACACTTAGAAATCGAGGCATTTCTTGCGCAAGTATTACAGTTTTCTATTTGGCGGATTGTTTAGTCCTTGACATATGGTCCTACCAATCTCGAAAGCTCACATTGACAATGTTTTGTAGTCACTCTTGCGACTTGTTCTCGCTTCTATTGCGTCAGCATAGTTGCGTTTAATAGACCGGATAAATTATCTTCAGCCGATATTACCTTTATACAGGATTATGAAACACTCTTCTCCCACAGCGTTAGCAAAAGCTTTCCCCGAAGACATTCGTAGAGATTGATGTGCATCTCGGTGCAAGATGCAACCAATGTGCACTAACCAATCGATCGACCGATCATGTTTCTCGTACTCATCATTTTATGTCCCACTTAGCTCGAGCGTAATTACTACCAGTTCGAAGTTTATTATTCAACTTGTACTGGTTCCAATAGAACAGATTAGACTACTAATATCACAGCTGGAGTCTTAAACTCGTCTCTCGAGTACAAAGACAAAGGTTCGAGTATTAAGTAGAACGTGACCAATTGTAAAAAACGTCAGCCATTGACCAAAGTCGTTCGTGTTTGTATTACCGATAATTCTGACTTTGTGAAGCAAAGATTTTTGTGCAAGGGGCGACGATTAATCTGGCAAGCGTGTCTTCGTGTTAAATTCGTAGTCGATCAAGCAGATGACATCCGGTTATTCAATGGTAGACAGTTTAGTTGGTCGACTTGGAAGTTTGTAGTCGCCAGTCTGGCTGGGAGCCAGTTAGTAGCCCGCGTTTCCCAGTGCTTGCCAAAGCGGTCGCTCTGTTAGCCGATCGTCATGCACCTCATTCTCATCCTGACCGAATCCCGATACCTCCTTTCCGCTAACTGTACCAGTAGTCGTAACCCTGAACCGTCTGACCAACCATCAAATAGTTTGCCAAGCCAGTCACGTACAAGTTCGATTTACACGTAGTCATGACGTACAGTTGTATCAATTCTGTCCCCAAGTTTTCTGTGGGAATTTTTCGATGCACCTGTTTACACACATCGAGGAAACACGGGTTTTTTTTTTTTTAACTGTTTGATCCTTCTTTCGATTAGTAGTTTTAGTTATTAGAAAAGTATTATATTACTGTTAGATTAGTAAAGAGAGGTTGTATTTAAATCTCCATAAGAATCGATCGTAAAAAATTCATCCAAGTGTCGAGGAAAATACTAGTCTTCACAGGTGGTATTTAACATTCATGCAAGTGCATGATTGCAGTTGAATGGGGTAGTGCTTGGAGCTCGTTTTCCCTAGGAGAAATGCCGCGGGCATTCCCCCTAGTTGGTTTCGCAAGAACGATTCGTCCATTCATATCATAGTCAGAGCTAGTGTTTAGAATGGCTTTCTTGTCCGCTTCGTGAACGCTTGCTTGCTGCTTCTGGATACGCGGACGCTTGTTTATTAGCCACGTGCTTCATTGCGTCAGCAGGATTCTTGTCAGATTGACCACGTCGAGTTCTTCATGGGAAAAACGGTGCACGTTCAGAACAGAACATAGCAGAGATCCACTTTTGTACTTTGTTGGAAAATTTCTCATAATAAGAATGTGATAGTTGTATGTTTTAAGTTAGAAATGATATGCTAAGCTTTTCTGCTTTTTGGTATCGATGATCGAAGACAATTGATGCATCAGAAGGAATTAGTGTGCAGTTGATCGTTCGATCAGACCGAACGTGACTGTGCACAATCTATGAATGTCCTTTTTCACCTCACACTCGTCGACGACCCTGAAGGAACGTGTGTCCGGGCAGTTTCAGCAATACTCCTGGAACACTATGCCGAGACAATCGAGTTTTACGATCTCACTTTTAATCGTAGGCGACAGCATGCATTGGGAATTGAGTGTTACTCGAAGGCCGACCGCATTTCGTACGAGTTGATATTCGGAATGTTACTTGGGACAATGATCGCAACCGTTTGTACATTGTGCACCAAACCTCTATGACAAATAAGATTTTCTATCGATTTAAGATTAATTCGACAGTCAAAGATATTGCCCTACTAATCTTATGTCTACAGATACAATTTCTAACATGACAATAGGTTCTAAGTAGAATGAAAGCCTGGTTTGGCTGAGCAGTACATCGAGACAATTTGTTAAACAGTCGATTTGTCATCGTGTGGATTTCTTACTTTGTACTGTCAACTAACGTAACTCAGGCGAATAATAGCTCTCGGTTTCTACCAATTTAGGCATCTGGGAATGCCGTCTCTCTAGCACGATGCCGTATACGTGGTAATGTCGAGAATAACGATGATTACTCTCCCACTTGCTCAATGATTGTTTGTAAGCGGCGAAGCATGCCTTTCGCTACCATATCTGGTAGTTTAAGGGCTCGTTCATCAACGATGAAACTTCTTCTATTTTACGAAAGACTTTAAGAAACATTATCTTGAAATACATTTAATCCAAAAGATATTCATTCTACCAGAACGAATGATCAGCAAACGGAATTAAAATCAGTCCGGATGTTCATCCGTAAGCGGTTTCCTTGAAAGCGGATTAATGTTAATGATCCCAGCGAGAGAAGGGATCGATTCTCGGCGTGCTGAAAATCCGAGTCACGTGAAATCCAGGAGTTCGGCGGCACAGCGACCAGCCAGAGAAAGTGTTCGAACGTGGGAACCGGTAACAGTGATTCTTAACCGCACCAGTCTCACGAGGACGTTAATTCCTTGGTGGATCTTTTCTCGTACAACCAGAAGTACAACGCGTACATCTCACATATACATTAACGAAATAACTTACTAAATATCCATTTTCAGCACTTCTAAATTATTACGATCATCTCATAGTCGAATGTACCAATCCAAATAAGATTTCTCGTAACATTGATTGCTAATCCTTGGAATATTGTTGATTTAAAGGGAGTCGAAGAGAGATATTTGCGAGTGATAGTTAAACGTATTGGCAATCACGTCAATTTGGATAGGCACTATAATTATCAAGCCACAGGCTATCGGTCTTGATTACAATCCTGTTGAACTGCGATCGATGGTGGGTTCGAGTCTCGAGGGCAATCTCGTTTTCTGCGGCGCTGAATCGAGAGCGATGATTGCTCGAGGGGTGAGAGGTATCGCGTTATCGGCGATTTGAAGGAGCGTGAAGAGAAGCAGAAGGAGTCAGCAAGGATCGATGAGCAAAAGGTAATCTCGGACACGGGGACTGCTTTTAACGGGATTGGCCGCTGCTACTCCACTTTGCACGATGGCTGCCTTCAATGAAGCCGGTAGATCCTTGTCCGTGTCCTCGAGGTCGCATACCCGATATTCTATCCCACTGGCGATAACTCCACTCAGCCATAAATGTTGCTCTCGTTCTCTCTCGCGTGGGCGTTTCAACTTTTTCACTGCTCGCTGCCCTCTTATTATTACGATTTACGTACTGCCAAGAGTGCCTTCGAATTGAAAGTTTATCTATAATTTATAGTCAGAGCAAATCAATGATAGAAATTCTATTTAGTAGAAATATTGACTTTCTCAAATGAATTCGATGTTGTATTTGTTTTTAGTTCAAGGCTTTTAAAAGTAATGGATAAAACGTTATCGTATGGAATGGAAATGAATTGGAGCACAGCTGGTTCAATGATCATGCTATGCATCTTTCGGAATACGGCTTGCCACTAAGATCGAGCAGATACTCGCTCGAGAAACGGACCTCCTTACAACGACGCGTAATTAATTGTGTGCTGGTGTTTACGCATGCTGGTTACGATTTGCATACTGGCGTCTTTACGCTTTTCACTTTGCTTGTGATTTCAATCGCGGAACCCACTTTGTGCACCTTCCCAGCGACATATTTCATCTTGCATTTACCACTGCGCTGTCTCACAGCTTGTTTTCAGAGCGATTGTCCTTTGTGGAACTAGGAATCTGTTTACTAGCCTTTACAAAGTTTCTGCTGGTCATTGCAATCCTTGATTCACTGGCAAGCATTCTCATCGTTTGTTTTGTCTTTCTACTGGGAATTTCTCCGAACCACGCCTCTAAAAAGGTAGTTGGTTAAAGTCAAGTTGACATGCCTAGAGTTTTGTGTGTTCTCGTTCTCAGGAATATTACTGGAATATCTGTTTGATCGTGTACGAGAAGTAGTATATTACTTGGTTCTGTAAGTATGTTAAGTGAGGTAGCTATTGCAATGACTCCTATTAAGAGTCAATGACAAATGATTCTAGTAAAGTTCCGCGTTAGAAGATGGATTATCGGAAAATGACTTTGTTCATTATTCGCTTTCTAGAGTTGTATTTAATCGATGTATGCTCGGACGTAAATCTCTATGGTTTTAGCATTCGCTCATTAGTTCCACAACACGTGAGCGCCGCATTCGTTCCACGCACTTCTCGTCTTTCAAGTGACATTTCCATCTGACTACGTAGAGTTGAAACGAACCTGGAGAACTCGTATGATAATTCAGAAAGTAGTCGGGCCAGAGTAGAAATGCAACCGCTAATAGGGGAGAAGTTGACCCTGGGACATTTTGTCCTCGTATTGTCACGTTGTCGATTCAAGGTTTCGAGAAGCATCTCTCAAATGAAGCAAACCTTTCGCCAGATAAAGACAGGAATTTCTAGAACCATAGATGTCTCGCGGTGAACAAATACAATCATTAAAACGAATGAGACGATTTTAACGCACGAGAAATCGTAACGTGACTTTCTGTTGGTGAAGAAAGGCTTTAAACTTTATTTGGAAAAAATCGTTTTCCAACTTTCCACTATTAAAGCAAACCACTGTACGAGAATTAACCTTCATTTAATCTATATTACTTGCTTTATCGGTGAGCGGGTGTTATCGAAAGCAACAACTGTCATAAGTAAAAGTCGCCCGTGTACCAATCACGCCTTCTGCCACGTGACAGCCGTGCAATCTACGTGGCACAGCACGTGCTCGAGCTCCCCTTTAAAACAGTACGTGTAGTAAGCTGAGTGAACAAGGCGGCAGCTATCACTTTTTCATACAAGTTTTCGTTGACGCACATACGCTTTCAACCAGTCTTGGTCTTACTTGACGCATTACTTTAAAGGTTAGCCCCTTCTTTCCGCAGTCTGTGCGCAGACTTTCTTATTCTACTTGCCAGCGTGCGTAAACTGAATACGTCACTGTCATTGTCGAGGTGCGGAAAAATGATTGTTAAGCAGTTAATAGACTAGTAAGTAGGACTAAGTTGCTTGGTAAAAGTAGCTTCTATCTAGCAATAGCCACCGCCCATAAATCGGTGACATTGTCATGGGCGCAGCTGCATCGCAAATGTGAAAGTGTTTTTCTCTGCCGGAGCCAAGTGAGATTCCTACAGCACTTTCATCGAACGTGCCAACCCCGCCCGCATTTCGATCTAGAGTAAACACTACCTGCATCTTAACAGACTCCGACATTTGCTAGAATATCTGACTAGCATAGATAATAGTTTACGATCGAATATGATAGAATAAAAATAGGAAATCTTTTCGTATTATAAACTGGTCCGTGTAAGTTGACAGCTATGGCATTTAGAAGACGAGTCTGTACTGGAAATGTTAATTGATCGTTTCATTACGATATACCTTCACAAGAGAGCGTCTCATGGCACTCGCTTCACTCGTTAATCGTTTGCTTTGCAGCGCGCCTTTTCATGACCCGAATTTCCAGCTCATTCACTTTCTAACTTCTAACTCTCAGCGAGGGCTCCTTGCTCGCTTACTCGTTGAGAAAAAAGTCGACGGGATGAATAGCCAGGGAGCGTTATTAGGAGGCTGGTGCGTCCGGTACGATCGATCTGCTTGAGAGATAGTATCGCTGGCCCATTGTTCTCACTAGCCCATCCGCCTTTTAGTAATGCCGGGAAAACCGGAGCGACTGTTGAAGTTATGAACTTGTGATCGGTCGACGACAATCTTGATTTATCAAAAGAAACTCTGATTATCATCTATTCAGAATACAATGGAAAGTTCTCGCTAAGAAACCTCGTCTTTTCTCGAGGTAATTCAGGCTCAGTCATTGACTGAAAATCATTTTTAAGTCCCTGATCCACTGCGTGTAAGATCACTCCTGTCCGATCGAATCGCGTTACCTTGACTTATACTACTTGCAGCTAAGTATCGGGTTGCAACACAACATCCTGGTTCACGAGGGTGTAATGGAAGTTCGATACTCATCGCATCAGCGACGCGCAACATGCGATTAAGGGGGGAAGCTAGCAAGCGAGAGGAATTAATTGTGGATTGGTGAAATGAAATGGGCCATGGACGAAGATGATTCCAAGCTGGTAGAGAATCATCGGTATATTTCGAAGTCTTAGCAATCTTCGGTTGAAATTCTAACGGTTTTCCAATTGCCACGCAGTTTCTAATACTCGCGGACGTCTATTTTCGAGCGTGTGCCGCCGCAGTCATCCGGCAACAATCGATAATCATCGAGTCAACGATGATATAAGACACGCAGCTATTTCCCTTTGAGCCGCGGCCAGTGTAATCTGCGCTGCGAGGAGAAATTAAGAGGCTGGAAAAGGTAGATATGCAGCAAGGCTGCAATCAGTTGGGCACGAGCTTCTGAATAGTATTACGCTGATTACGAGAAAATTGAAAGGTTCGAGACGGGAATGATTTCTTACGACCTCCTCGAGGAACTTCCATTATATCCCAGTGATCAGTTCAATGCAGTAGCTCGTTTATATGTACGTAGTGACGTGCTATACCCACCTACTACGGCTTCATCAAATCCAAAAGGTCGTCACGGTTAATTACAAAATGTAAATGTAATTCTTAATTCATTAATTATATTTCATCCATTAAAAATAAAAACTGCTTAGTTCTCATTTTGCCAAATGTCTTGGTAAGCGTTCAACTTCAGAGATAGAACTTATAACAGAATCTAATATGCACCGAACTTGGAATACTTGCTATCGGATAGTTCATTGTTTCATTGTTTCATTGTTGCCGGGGATACGCCCGATCCCAAGTCGGATAGTGGATCGCCAGGGAACTGGTAACACCCGCAGTCGGTCGAGCCGTCTATCGTGAGCCGAATACGTAACGGTCCGTGAACCGATTTTTCATGTTGGCCCGGAAAAATGATCGGAATGAGAAAAAGTCGAGTAAGCGGCAGTAGAATCGGGCGTTCGCAGTCCGGCGTGTCAAGGGGAATAAGAAGATCGAGCAGCGGTGCTGTTTACGGTCTATCGGTCTGGCGATCGACACCGATGTCGAGTCACTGCTAAGTTGGGGACAGCATGAATAAATTACGACTTAATTCAAGTGGTCGTCGAAGTCCCAATCGACATTTCGGTGTCAGTCATTAGGAATGTATGCGGAAGTTGTTCAATCTACTTAGCTCATTTGAATCTACTTTGAAAGCAACATAATGGGCCAACCTTTCTATTTCCGTCCGTATACTTATGATACTTATTGTATAAATGGCATCAATGTTGCCGCTTACTTTTAATCGTCTTGCTTTCCTAATGAAACGTGAAGACGAATTCTATTGAAATCTTCTCGTGCGAGAACCTCTTAAGCAGTACGCTCTGATTACCAGGCTCGCTCGGTTCGCATCAAATTAACTACTCTTCACTATGTTTCTTGTTTACCGTTCCTCGCAACTTGCTACAATTAATAACTGTGCGTATCGAACTCTCCGGTTTTTTTGCATTTACTTCAAATACATTCAACAGAGAAATACGATCATGTACAGGATGTGGAATTACTTTTATTGATTCTACACGATATTTATGCCGGATTATCCTAATTATCTTATCCTTATATCCGCCTAAAATAAAGATATGTAGAAAGGCAAGTATTCAAAGTGCAAGAAATTTTTGCCGACTTTCTTCAACTCGAAATAATTAACATCTCGCTTGGTGTCAATAGCACGTTAAACACTGTCACTAATGGAATGCGCGTGCCTTTGACCCGAGATTTCTTCCGCCTACTTTTCCTTCTCAAGTGACTTGCATAAGTAGTAAATGATAATTCCAAGTGGTTTCGGATGATTTAAGAAGTTGTTAATAGTATATCTTATGAAACAAAAATTCCAATACTTTTTACCTTCCTTGACAAGGCGAGCAGAGAAAGAGAGAATTCCTGGACCGCGAATGCTGTGGAATGCAAAAGTGTTGATACACATATGCACTTCTCCTCGCTGGCAGCTGCAGCTAGGATGTGTGCGCAACTAATGAGATGGATCGGGGACAAATTCCGATCGGTACAGCTTTGGAACCAGTTTATCTGGAAAGTTTCGCGAATCCAGATCGTCCAACAGTTGATTTACAAAGCTTGTGTCGTAGCGGCTGATCATTTCCCATTAAGTTCGATTGCAGGAGAGACGACGAAATCATTCATTGCCGTCGCGATTCCCTAGCACGGTTCGTTCCATGCTGCGTAATTAGTTGCACTCATTCTAAGGAGTTGCGAGTTGGTATGTCCCGGGATTGCGTTACCGAATGCCAATTACCACTGAAACGCTATCCGTTATTGCCAGCCGCTCCGCTCTCGCTACTTATTCGAGAAACACTGTGTAATCACGTAACGAGCATAACGCCGACGGTAATGAGAATAATCATAGAGCAAACGATACTCAAAGCAAGATTGTTCTTACGGTGATGCGATGAGAAATACACGATGCATTGCCGAACTTAATAAAGTCAATCATTTTTCCCGGTTAAAAGTGGATAATCGAACGAGAAGGAAACTAACAATTTTTATCGACGGACGTCCATTCCCTTTCCAACGGATATTCCGAAAGCGGTTCTTTTACCTTTTCCGAGGAGACAAGTGTGTATTGCATGCTACAGCATCGAGAACGAATGGACGGAAGTTCGCAGGGCGATTCGTGCTCGAGATCACCGTTCTCCGGCTAGCCGAAGAATTGGAACGCAGAACGGAAGCGGGGAAGGTGGAATGCCGCGTGCTCCAGTGGTCCCCTGTCGGCGTATGCCGACTGCTCTAGTCTTTCCTGTGATTCACTGCACGTGTAAATTGTCAGTTACCCTGTCGCTACTGTCCTACCATCTGATATAAAGACGTACTCGTAGACGTAATAGTTTCACGCGACACTTTAAGTACCGTCTCACAGTTATTATTACTCTGCGAAATTGTATATCTCTATTTAATTGAATTTTTAAAATAGTTATTAATATAGATCTATTTTTATCTAATATAACCAGTTGATCATGTTTTAGAAATATGCTGATTCATGCCTAATAATTATTACAGATTTCTACTTGGAATTATAAGTAAAGTAGGTAAATGCTTGGAGAGATTCTAATTGATTTGTCAGTATGTTTTCGAGGTTCCGATAACTGGTGGCCCACTTTGCCGAATGTTATATGTGGCACATCGTGAGAGCAGGTTTTGGTGGGATGGTCTAATTGGGTCGCTAATGAGCCGTCATCGCACGAATCCGGTCTCTTGGCGGCACATTGGATGTGAAACTCTCTCGGATCAGGCTCGAAGCCCGATTGTTCTTTCACGGGCCCAACCTCCACGATTCGCTGACCCAATTCGCAGGCCCATCGGCCGTGCCTCCGATCCACCTGTAGCAGGATCGGATTAACGATCCGATCCGATCGGCTCGGCTCAGCTCGGCTCGGCCAAGTCCACGCACGCTTGGCTTTCCTTTTCTCCACGCTCACGGCGAAAGGGATTGGCCTTGGAACTATTGGAAAAAGTATCTTGAGAACGTGACATCTTACTTGACTAACCAACACTAGAATTTTCTATCCAACTCAAAACAATTAAACTTCTCAAGAAATCTTCATATTTCTGGAGAAACGTTCCATGAAATCCGGTAAGACTACTAGTAACGAGGAATTCGACCTTGATATCTTGAACAGGCACTCGATACCAATGACCCACATTTCCACCATTTCGACTTAATGAGAGTGCAGTTCCTCGGTAAATGAATGATCTAATGACGGCTTCCCTAGTTCAAGAACATTCGTGGTATAGGGTTAATAACCGGTGTACTGTTAATCGTAGTGTGCTAGTATAGATGATACGATTAGAGTAAAAGTTTATAGGAGGGGATTCGAGTGGAAGAATCATTACTTTTAGATGGGTGACAGTCATTTCTGGGGTTCGGCCCTGTGAAGAGGCCACGTGCGCTCATGGAGCGCATCTGAGATCCCAACAAGCTCAATGTGGGTTGAACGTTCCACCAAATTCTTAATCGCCTCGGGCTCATAACGGATCGACACACTGACTTCGTCTTCACCAATGACTACGTCACTCTTCCTAGTAATTGCTTCATGCTAATCCTTTGCATCGCGACAAACCCACTCTCGCATACTAATCGACACTTTTGTTTCGTCGGACTCTTCGCAAATTCTACCTTTCTCCTTCTTACCAAGATTACTTTAGATCTTACCGCGTACTTTACTGCTACCATCGCAAACACCAAGCCTATGTCAGACATCTGCTTGCACTCGTTTCTCGCCAGGAATGCCTCGCCACGGTACAATGTACTTTATCAGACGAGCACCATCGTTTTCCCTGCCGACTGACTTATTACCAACTTGGACCTCAACGATTAACCGATTCCTCGTGGGAAGCTTTTTATCAGTTTTATTGGATACCATGAATTCCTTGGTCGAAGTCTAGAGTGGTTAGATATGTGGATATTTCGTATTCGCTTTCTCTCTTAGGAAAGGGAAATTGTAAGTGGTAACAATAGCGCGTTAAATCGCTTTTGGGATGAATAGGTCGTTTTTAAGTGTGAATTTTCCTAACTACGTCGAAACAACGTAGTACTGAAAGAGAATGGTTACAACTGAGATTACTAGAATCTTTCGTCGTAATTTAGACTAACGGGAACAATTTTCCACGCGACGGGTACGTGTTGTCTGTTTAAGTGTTCGCCAGTTGCGTCAGCTAATCGCAATGGTATTCATATCGAACCTCTTATGGGCGAGCGAGATCTATAAGTTATTCATTGCGCGGATGTGAAGCAACGTCTACCGAAGCCGATCGTTCGCCAATGCAGATGTATGCCAGGAATAATTGAATCGTCGTGAGATACGCCCTTTTCTCGCTGCAGTCTCTTCGACTTTTCCACGATCGAGGTATACCCGATGGGAAAGGAACGAGCCAAGACCCTCGACTTTCGTTCACTCTTGCTATATAGCTTGTTCCCAAGAGAAGAAACTCCATGCGCGTTTCATCGATGGTGATCACCACCGATCTCGAGATGTGTTTTCGCAAAGGCGCGCACACATGTTTACCAATGGAAAACAGACTATCGCTTTTCAGCCTTGAACCGTTGGCTATTTCCACGTCCATTTCCAGTCCCATTACTCAACAATACAAAGATCATACATCTTTGTATTCCCAAGCTCCTCCTAAGAAGTGTCTGTCGCAGATGCATGCGACAGATATTACATTCACATTTGGAAGAAATATGAAATTCATAAGAAGATCGAATCTATTTAACAATCGTTTTATTTATCAGCGGAATTATCAATGTTTTCTATACTTTACGAATTCCCACATTCTTATTAGTAGATTCTGAGTGAAAGGAATTAAGAGAAACGATCGGCAGGGACGAGACGCGATAGTATTACCGGAGATTTCGAGGTGCGGGAGAGTCCGTGCTATTCGAGCGGATCCCGATGAGTTTGATTGTGTGTGAAGCCTGTGTTGGTAGATCGTGTAGAAAGGAATACGGTATTCGTGCTAGTAGGTCGTTTATGGACCAAGCCCATAGAAGTTCCTCGGCTTCTAGCATCTCTTCTATAGGAAAGCATCCGATTGAAACCTTCGAGTACGTCGACGCGTGTTAGATCGTCGATTGAAATATATCAGTAAAGTCTACCTTTCATTTAGATCGCGTGAAATACACCGCTCTGTCTCGCAGTCGTCACCCGATCTGATATGAACCTAGTGCAAAAACGAGTGTCTCTCCGACTCGCTCCTTTTTCTATTGTCTCTTTCTTCATGTTTTTCCAGTATGATTTTTCTTCAGTTCGTCACGGTGCCAGAATGTCCGATAGCGCCGCTACTTTCACGTCTCTCCAGACAGGGAACGACCGGACGCGTGTAACTCGGAAATGAACGCGTGTTTTCCACGCTGCTTTAATGGAACATTTCATTTGCGATTCACATTGCTCATGGAACATTGACATTACGAGTTGCGTGTGCATCGAGCCGAAGAATATTTGGAATGGCTTTAATTAGAAAAAGCTGCGGTCGCTTTCAATGACGTCGTAGTGGCTAGCGTTCGATTTCATTATCGTAACATCCCGCGGTCATGCATATTAGACGTCTAAAGGGGCCGTGGCATCCCACTCTTAGTGAAAACGCTTTCTATTGGCCGAATGATTTGAATTCCAGGAGCTGGACGCGCATCGAATACGCGCCTTTACTCTTATACGAGTGTTAGTGGTCCAATGCATAAATCGCATCGATATATCTCGCCAAACCAGATAAAGAATTCTATTTTTCTGGCACGAAATTTACATTGTTGACTCACTCAACGAAAATGTGGCAAAAAGTAAATCCTGATTTTCAAGATTGGTATTTCTCTCGCATTCTTCAAGAATATTTGATAGTCGTTTTGTCAGTGGTCAGAAATACCGTACGATCTTCAAGATTTCGAATTTTCGATGCTGCTAATCCTATATTTAGATTCATCGGGAGAATACTATGTAATGGTAGATGTGTGAAGCCGCAGTTTCTCCGTCTGCAAAGGGTGTCAAAGGTCGGTGATTTGCCGGGTACTTTCTCATCGGCTAAATTTTACACTGGCGCATGTAACGTTGCGGCCATATTTATACTATGCGAAGAGAAAGAGAGAGAGAGAGAGAAAGAGAAAAATCAGGGAAATAATGATCTCTGACGGCCGGCAGAGGGGATCTCGTTGTATCGTCGACGGATTGAATTCCGGCCTACTGTCACGAAGTATCGATTCAACTCTTGCGCAGCCTGAGAGGAGAGAAGCTCGGCTATCCAGTTTCCAATTGAAGCCCGCGCGAATTTACATTCCATATGGACTCACGCGGCCGGAACGCACTTCGAAAGTACTTCTAGGAATAGAGTGTTACTCTTACATCCTGTTTCGAGTCTCGTCTCGTAGAATGTCACTACCAATTTCTATTGACTCAGCACAATCATCGATCAAATAGCATAAAGAATAAAATTCTATAAGAAAGTAGTAATAGAAAATTTCCATTTAATCGAAGAACGCTCCAATTACTGGATGAATAGTGGTCCATTTTCCAATTCAATCAAATCTTTCTCCTCGTCAGGAGTGATTTTATTAAATCATGCAAGAAGCACGAATCTCGTTAGAGTTGGAGATCTCGGATATAGAAGGTCGCAAAGATCGATGAAACCATAGATGGAGGCTGCCTTTCATCTCACTCTAACCGATTGCTCTGCTCTCTGCTTTCACAGGAGATGCAGCGGCCACTTTCTCGGGGTCTTCCTCACGGAAGACAGCGAAGTGCCGGTTATAAATCGACTAAGAGACATCGTATCTCTGCTAGTTGAGAGGAGAAAGACTAGCAAGGCAACAGTGCAAGGAGATGTCAGGCGCTCATGGCTCTCTCAAGCCGGGGAAAAGAATTTCACGCAGCGAGCGTGACTGGATGCAGCTAGGGGCTAGATAGTTGCATAAGTGCATATTAGTTTCACCTACGTGGCGGGGTGCCGCCACACGCAAGTGCACGATAATTATTGGCTAGCTCGACGGGGCAATGTCTCCTTTACTCACTCAACAGATGAAAGTTCCTCTACCATATTATCAATTGTTACTATTATTTCTTCTATTTTTTGTATTATCATTTCTCTTTAGATATGGCGTAATTTTAGATTCATTTGCTTCTTGGTTAGCCACAGTTACAAATGAATATATTTAATAGACTACAAAAGTGCGACTTTGATCTTGGAGATCGACTTAAATTCCTTACCGCGAACACTTGAGATCTCAACTTTCTCGCTCGTCGTGATTGCTGGTAATAATTAAGTCCACGAGATCCCAGCATATTCCCCGGGTTGGCATGGACGAAAAGCGAAAGTCTGCGACGAAAGGTTCGCCTGGCAATCATAATCGTTCCAGAAATCTACCTGTGTGAGGCAGATTTCTCGTTATATAAGGCTCGTCTCTTATTGTTCGCAACAGGTCAAGGTGACGAATGACATCGGAAATGGTAGTTTGGTAAGAATCAGTAATAATACTTGAATGATTAGGAAAAAGGTGTGTGCTGATGGTAATAAGATCTTTTCTAAGAAGAGTCAATTGACCATCCGACGAGAAGCACGATTTCCATCGTAACTATTTCCCTCAGAGTTATTAGCTCTGGTTATTTCTCGCGTTGAATTGCGTGAAAGGAAAACGACGAACTTTAACGTGAGAATCTTGGAAAGAGAGAGGTTCGTGTGATAATAGTAAACACCGGCCGTTAACATTCTCGCGAACATGAGTATTGAAAAGAGTCATGTTAGAATTGTGTTACATTGACTCACAGAGTTCTCATGACTTCCCACTTAACCTTCCAAAGAATGAAATTTTGGACTTCTAATCCTAACGCAAGAAATGCCGAGTGCTTGTTTCACTTTATACCAGCTATAGAATACCGGCATTGTTTCTATCTACAGTTATGGTAGTAGAAAGATCGGAGTATCTCGAGCTCTCGTGGGTGCCTCGCCTACGAAATCGAGTGTTCGCAATACCACGAACACTCGGCATTCGTGACGAACATCTCAGTGAGAATTTGCCGTTTACGATTCAAGAGAGTGCGGCTGGATGCCAAGCAAATATCAATGTTTCACTGAACAGTAGATTCAGAATTTCTGATCAGACCGAAAAACAATGAACGATCCTCATTTTCCACGAGTTAATATTACAAATGTCTAAATAATTCATTCTTAATAAAACTATCTCTTTAATCTTACAAACATATTACCCTGATTATATTTCCAAGAACTAAGAGCTCTGATTTCTCCTACGATGCCGTCAATACAGTTATAACCATAGTTAATTCCAACGCTCTCCAATTAAGCGTAGCAATTAAACGCACGTATGTTCGTTACTGCTCAATAGGCCAATTCCTCGAGTTTCGCACGGTTTCTTCTACGCTTGATATCTCAGCGTTGAATGAATAGCCGTTGGCGTTGTTTACAAACGGTCTTTCGCAAAAGTTATTCAGCTGGCAGCGAGGAGGCTAACATTACAGCGACCGTGAATCGTTACTGGCCTGTTGGCAGTTCTCGCAGTTGGAATCGAGGAAAGAATTCACGAGGCTTGGTAATCGTGGATTGCGATGCACAATTCACTCGCAGTGAGTCAGAGAGTTTGGTATGGAAAAAGAGAGAGAAGGAGAAGGAGAAGGAAAGGCAACGTAGGCTCACGTGCATTTTGCATAGGAGCATCGTCTGGAAAATGTCAGTGGCAGGGGCGCAACAACTGGCGACGTGACGAGCATCCCCGAAGTATGCGCCGTGCACTTGCACTTTCGAAATGCATGCCTGCGAGAGCACGTAGATCGTAGATCGTCGTCCACAATGGCGCAGAATTCAAGCGCCCGGTATAACTCATGCCTACTGCTCACTCGCCAGATAATCGGCTTCGTGAATCGCATTTTCATAATAGCCCGGATTATTTCTGACCCCAACGATTTTATTGCCAGTGATCCTCGTCGTAGTACTTGCCGCGACAATAACACGCTGTTACGATCCAAAGCAAATCAGCATGGAATGCTGTATTGCTCCTTCTCGTTATCGTCGATTTCACATTTTTTTTTAGTTGTACATTATTTTTATGAGAATTCCACTGTTTTTCTGGAATACTTCTCGGATGATTAGTTCGAGAATATTGACTGCAAGAATTTTGCAAGAGAACATTCCATGAATTAGGATATTTGATAATTGGGAAAATTGAATAATGAGAGAATTAAAATGTGCTTGGGAAAGCGGAGAGTTTGTAATAGGAAAAAGTGGATTTCAGTAATTATGATTGAGATGTCGGATCTCCAGTCGCGTACACTTGGAGACGAAATTGCGTGAAATGGAGAAAGGTTAATAGCACTTGTACTGCAGTTTTCTGCGGACAATCTGTCCACTTGGGAATAAAAAGTGAGAGTGCGACATGGCTATTAATTAAGTTAGATGTCACTTAAGTTGGAAGTGCACTCCGCGACATCAATCGCACCAATTCCCTTGAGAGTCCTTTTCTATGAATGTTCGTGCGAGTTTCGTAAACGTGATCCGATGGATTTCACGTTTCGACACTTGCGGTATCATGCGTGGTCTTTAATACCATATTCACCTGAGGTCATTAATCAAGATTCTATCGAAGTCACGCCCCATCTTACAAACGCGCTTGGACTTGCAAGAATCGATTGCTTATGGCTTATCGAAAATTGCCAAACATGTCGTGGAACGTGTCCAGGACCCGCTTTCATATGTTACGAGACAATGCATTGCCGGATTTCGAAAGATTCGACTCCATTTTCAAATCATTTACACTATTCATGTACTCGGATAATGAAGCTTTAAAAAAATGTGAAATGGAGTTGTTTCGTCAAAGAATATTTAACAAAAACTATACTAAGAGACATAAGAGATCAAGGAAGATGATGATGCAGTTGTGTGTAGCAAATGAAATACCTTGCTCGAAAAGTATGATGGTTCGAGGGAAAGCATGAGAATTACGTCAACCCTTGAACGCGGATCCTCGTAGTTTCCCAGACACTTTCTACGCAATCTTTGGGGTCCCGGACCGCCGGTAGTTTCGCATCATTAGGCGACCATGCACAATCAGTGTAGAACTTGGGGCAATAGGCGACAAAAAGTCCCGAGAAACAATATTACATTCTACAAATGGTAGGAAACATATAATTCAAAGATTTCTCATTCTAACTGAATTATTCCACGGACTCTTCCTTCTTTACGAGTCCTTTTCAAGATAAGAATTTATTCTTACACTTATGGTTTTCTGATCACGTACAATGCTACCGAATGAATAATGCATTCTCAATAAAACTTGAATTTCGTGCCATAAATAGGGAGCAATTATTTCGGGCTTCTTAATGAGTCCCTGGTAGAAGCGAGGCCCCTGTGGATAACTCGAGGATAAGGAACTCGATTCTCCGTTACGTTGCATCATGATTGTAAGCTATTTCGCACGCTCTGCTCGTGTTTATTCTCCGATCTCAAGAATACACACACGAACTCAACTTGATTTCGAGTGCCGGTGAGTGCTACGACTATCTTACCGGTAGTCGTTCCAAGCACGTTTAGAGACACGGGTCTCACTGATCCTGACAATTAGTATCGCAAACTTTCACACTCAAGAATTATACGGAGAGTGAAGAGAGCGGTACAAGTGTGTACTGTTTGAATGCGGAGAGTCTATTATGTCCGTGGAGCGTGTAATTGATTGGGCGGATAGAGCGTGTAAAGCACTTTCGCCAATAGTTGTATTCAAAATAAAGCACAAGCGAGAGAGATACTTGTCGAAATTGTCAGATTGAGAATTGCCCTGCGGACAGAACCTTGACAAGAATGCCTGCTAGCTATGCACTTTTTCACTTTTCTTTTCATCAGAAAGTACTTCTGTTCCAAGCTACTTATGATCGCTACTTCACCGCAAAGGGGAACTCTCGAAATCGTTTAACTAGTCTTGCGGCAATCTTGTGGAATCCATCATTAAATATTCCGCGTTCGGCTACTCACCAAATGGAATTCAAATGATTCTCATCGCACGCACGTAACTGTGCCCATACTCACCTGAAACAAAAGAGAAGTCGTGTGTTACAAAAGATTGTCGATTAACAAAATTCGAAAAACTGACGTAAGTCTTGACTCTCTCGAGAAAGAATTTAACATTCGTGTTACGAAGTAACTATCATAGAAAGGCTTCTTAATTAAAACTGTTGTTAGATAGTCGTATGGAAGCCGACATGGAAGAGTCGTATGGAAAATAAGAGGAAGTGATAGTAAAAATATTCAGGATGCGCTAATTCTGCCGCGGAAGAGGAAGAACTAATTTAAATTGATCGGAAACAGACGAGTGATTTATGATGAAGTTACTCTGCATGTATAATGATTTTATCTAATTAACGAAAGGTGCAAAATCAGCCGGAAGTATATTTTCCTAGATGCTATTATCGACACAACTGACTCATATGTGTCTGTGTACGCGGACTCCTGGCGATCTCGTGATCTCGTGCCCAGCTGTGTTTACACGCTTCGTAGAGCAGGCACGCGAGCAAAATCCATGGATCTTATCGGGTATGTGTGTGTGTGTGTGTGTTGGTTGCCGCACGCAAGAGTGTCTCTCCCGTCGGGACACGACTTCCCTTTGAACGAGGATTCAATTTCACCTCCTGATAAGCGATTCCCGCTTAATGAAGAAATAATTATGAGGTCGCTCTAACGAATATAGCACCGACATGCTCAGTCGCGCGAGTCTACTGCGCAGCTTGAAAACCGCTATGATTTGCTTGGCCATTTGCTCGTGTGCGCTCTCGGGATTTGTGGGACATTCGCTGCCCGATACTAATCGAACTCCCGCCGAGAACGATTGGAAAGTGGCCACGCAGGACGTGCCAGATAGATCGAATATGCGAGCACGGATAAGGGAAATAGTGCACCAATATTGTAGATAAAATCCTTCGAATAATGAATTTCGTTCTCACGTGTAGGAAGCCTCTAACTTCGGAGGATCCTTATCGAAACTAGGTCAGGTTCGTGTCTATAATTAATAGGAATTTATTTATCCGACTTCCTAACGTAACAGCGACATTTCACGTTGTTCTGTCGCTTTTTTTTTTCTTACGTAACACGATTGGATTTGCTCATTGCATCTTTGCCAGGTCAAACTGGTTGAATCGCATTTAAAGTCAACTGTGAAAGGCGCGCAAAATTGCCTCACAAAGTCAACTGATAATCATAGTTGCGCGGCATAGCTAATTAAATTGGTTGTTTGCGACGCTTTCGTAGGAAATTCACGGAAACGATCGCATCAGTCGTGCTCCGTTTAGCAATGACTCAAAATACCATCTTAAGTCAGTGGTCCACGTAATCCCAGTAAAGAAGCGCTGTTAATGACGAACGCTCATCAAGAAAGCCTTCGAGTTGAAATGGCAGATCTTCCGTGATTCCACAAGAGCATAATAAATGAGAGAGTGAATGTTGGTCGATGAGAATCATCTCCGGAAACGAGAGTCTCATCAGACGACAAACTACAGCATCTCATCCTTGATCCTTTGACTCGAAGCGCCTTGAATCCATTAGCATTCACTCTCTAAAATTACAATTGCTCATCGAGAATATCAAAGGAAGAAGCTAGCAGGTGGAAACCGCATTGTAGGAAAGAGCAAGTGGCGGAAGCGACAGCAAGGAATTTTCCTTTGATCGCACGATAAATTATAACTGCGGATGCTGCGCTCTTCTTTCCTGGAAGAAGCTTACGACACTGGTGAAGGCTCTCGCCAGATGAAATCGAGATAATCCGACGGTAGCATAAAATTGCTGATGCACGAGCTATTACCGCCGCTAAGATAAATAGAAACGTACAAGCATTCCAAGAGAGTTATACGCACTCTCTCTCTCTCTCTTTATGTCTCCAACATTGATGCATCAGCTTGATTATCATATCGGATAGAACGCAATTAGAAAGGAGTGGCATTGGGTCATTAGTGTTTCTATCATCTTTCTTCCTATTTATATACGCATCCTGATGACCGTTGTCCTTACTACTATATTCCGAGTTCATAGTTGATTACGGAAGCATCTCATCGACAGGATATTTCCTTGGCGCGCGCTTTCAACCAGGCTCGAAGGATTAATTAGCGCGTGAGTACCAAAGGAATAATTGTTGCACGAGGGTAAAGCGACGATCGGTTGAGACACACGGATGGAGTTAAGGTGTCTGGTATGGAAGCTGTGGAAGGGATGAATGGGCCAAGCTTTAGTAAAGAGTCCCACGGTGTGTGTATGTACGCACTGGGGCTCAGGCGTCTCGGCAGTCGGCAACTTCAGCCACTCATTACGGTGTTTTCAGTGAAGAAGAACCATCTCTGTCTTTCTCGTTTCTTCTCCGTCTCACTCGGTCTTTCTAACCGCGCCACGTAACCGTTATTATTTACTCAGTCGCTCGTGGTACGAGGTACTTTCATCCTTATGCAACTAGAGTCCAGATCCTATCTGCCTTCCTCCTCGCCTCTTTACAGCAGCCGGGACGGCTCGCACTTTGCGAAATGTCTTGTCGCTTGAGAGAGACAAATGCCGCTTCTTGGGAACGGAGACTTACCTTGTTTCTCTCTCTCTCTCTCTCTCTCTCTCTCTCTCTCTCTCTCTCTCTCTCTCTCTCTCTCTCTCTCTCTCTCTCTCTCTCTGACTTTGGTTCGATCTCCACCAGCTGCCACTGCTAACAGTCGTTCGCCTCCCTTTCGCATCTTTAACGATCTTAGTCTTCCCTAGTTACGCACTCCTGGATCACTGGATTTGGTAATGCGCGCTCTCCTCTTCGTTTCGGGTCATCTTTGAGAAAGGGACTTCCCAGGCATGTCATTGTATTCGCCACCCCCTCTTCTCAGGGCATCTATGATGTCACTCCTAGTTTTCTTTGAAACAATTGGATCGCTTGCGCCACCCTTCTGAAGTAATCGTTTCTGGTACTCGAGATAATTACGTTAGAAAATTAACGTTTCTACCATTCCGTGTTAAGACCCGGAGAAGAGTTCTACTAATTGAGTTGGCTTCCTTTGCAGTCACTACGCGATACAAACGGACTTTTGACGTAATCACATTTCTTTTTAAGTACGCCAGCAACAACTCGCTCTCCAATTTTGTCCGACAAAGAACACTTTATCGTAGACACTCATTTAATCGTCCGTGTAAAACTCAGACTTAACTTGTACTCGTTCGCAACCGCCCACACATTACTGAACAGGTCTATCTGTTATTAATCGCAATGACACCCGCAAAAAAAGGTCGACACACTTTGACAGTGCTTTCACCCGAGTCTAGTTAGATCTTTAATAAATAAAATATCACTGACACCAGTCTTTTCTCTGGCATTGTTAATCGAGTCACAGGGTCCAATTAACATTCTATTGAAAAGGTATCTAAACGAACGTATCTTAGACCTGATATTTCGTTAGGTTGTACTCGTTACCAGAATAACGGTACGTTCCTCATTCAAAATACCGTCGAGTTTATGTACACGTCGAGATAAAGAAAGCTGCGTTTGTTTCTCGATGAAACAAGCAGTCGAAAAGTTAGATTTTCTAAGAGGAAAAGACTGGAGAAAAGAGAAGTCTAATGTAAACTGGTCCGCAACGACCACTTCTCCAGCTGAGCCGATGATTTCAGGTATAACTGGGCTTCTTAACGCCGTCTGTTACGGGTGGGCTTTTTTAGCAACGACCGCCCGGTCGTTACCGTTTTTCTCGGCCGAGCATGTCGCCGGAGGTGGCCGAGTTAGTTATTTCCCTTTTCCACGTTCTCGTACATGCCACATAGGTTCTCTCCTCTGTGTGTCGGAGACGAGAGACGCAAAGCCGTCGTGTAGCACCAACACGAGCCTATGTACTGTTAGCTGAATGTGGGATACGAGGTAGCTACCCACCAACCAACCAACCAACCACTGCTTTCATTAAATCCTCGCTACGTCGACTTCTGACGCCTATCGAGATAATCCTTTCGGATGTCATTACTCATCCTAATCTTAAGAGATTCCAAAGTATCAGTGTTGAATTATCTGACTTGTAAGACTAATCGAATGAATTATAGTTTTTAGATATAACTTATAATAAAATATAGTATTACAACTTTGAAGCTCTTCTTATTGGTGAACATTTCCTGTCGACTAGGGTATTAATTTCAGGTTTTCACTCGTCCGGTATTAAGAATTAGTAGAAAGTTCGTGGGAGCCGGACAATGGGATGCGTCGCGGCGGAGCTCGCAATGGTTTAATCGTCATTGCGTAAGTGCGTAGCAATAGAGTTCTGGGTGGAGAAAAGAGAGTGAGAGAAAGATTTGGAGGCTCGCGTAGGTACGTTTACATAACGGCGTGAGACGGAATGTCAACCGGCACTTGGCCGATTGCTTTACCTATGTTTATAACGGTAAGACTTACGTAGAACCATGAAACCTGTTGTCACACTTGCGATCTACGAGGAAACAATCGATGAAGATCGATCGAGACTCCCTCTCAATGATCAGGATTGAAAATATCCCGTTATACCTATAAATCATTACTAAAACTCTACTTTTCCAACATAATTCTAAGTTCCTTATACTCTTTTAAATCTTTTACAACATTCGAACTAATCGAATGTTCTACCAACTATTCACGTAATGGCAAGCAGGCCAAGTCCGGTCGATTTCCCGTTCTGGAGCGTGTCATAAACTGGCCTGGAGATTTTTCTCGTTCACTCCCTGGCTAAATCACGCGAAACTGCAAAAGTTCGTCGCCAGCGATAAATACGAGGAAAGGCAAGTCCAACTGGTTCTGACACTGTCGAGAATAAAGCGGTGGCCCACATCCTGAAGGCACTTTACCAGGATTTTATACTCAGACTCCTAAATCAGGCCCAGGTCGTTCGTGAGTCTTGCTACGATCGAGAGATGCAGGTCACAGGCCTCGATTGGTTCACTGTGTCACTGTGACACGCAAGCCTCTACCACATACGCCGAGGACGAACCGGAATGGAAATGGGAAAATCACGGCGCATCCCATTAGTTTTCATTATGCAAAAGAAGAGGCGGGCACTGTTCCGAAGCCTTATAGCTCCATTATACAAAGAGGGAGTATGGTTGCGTGATTAATATCGATATTGATAGGTGCTCGAACCATATCGTTAACGGGTTGCGCCGCCTTTTCATTGCGATTAACACTCTACGGGGTAACGGTAGTCCAGTGATGTTACATAACACCTTTTAACGCGGTCATGCAACAGCAGGAGAGCTAATTGCAACGCGGTCCGACGTTCACAACACATCAGTATACATATGTGTATACTTGTGTATGTACGTCAATATACAGATTCGTTGAATTCGCTTGGTTGACTCCGCTTAAAAAAAAAAGACACAGCGCCTTTTTTGTCTCTTATCTGTCAAGGAATCTCTTACAGTGAAATTAATAAGAGACTTCTATCTTCGCGAAGTCATCTCGTTTCTCGTACTTCTCCGTGGGTGCTTGGAAATGGAACCGTTAAAGGAGTAATTTAAGTGGGACTTGAATAAAGAAACCTTAGACTTTTGTTTTGTATGTTCTTCGTAATTTATAAGATATTTTTATTATTGGGAAGTGTGAGATTTAAAGAGGGTTAATTTGTAATGAGGAAATTGCAATCGATGGGAAAAAGGAAGCGTAAGTTCCTGGTTTGAAGGAAAGAAAGTGGTGAAAACATGGCGATCGGTATTGGGCCAAGGAATGAGTACAGTGAGTAAAAGTTAGCCGCCCACATGCTTAGATGGTCAGCGGCGCATAATGGACAATGGAACGATTGCATCGGAACAAGGGGGAGCAACGATGCGCCTCGATGTTGCTGCTGCTGCTGCTGACAGCAACAACAAAGTAGGAGGGCGAAGGCGCCCACGTGGGTAGCCAGATATGCCAACTTCAACATACCGGCACGCCCGTCCATTTCCACGTGCGCCCGATTGCCGCATGCCACATTTTCCACTTACTTCGACCTAATCTTTCTTGCGTTCCTTCATTCTCCACGTATATTTCATTGAAAATTTGTCTTTAAACTTTTATTTAATAACACACAAGATAACTTGAAAGAGCAAATGCAGTAGCGCGATAACATTTTCTTGTCACGAATACCTTTGTACTTGAGCCTGGTATACTTATATACTCGAATATTTCTCTTACTGAGTCACTGACTGGATTTACGTGCTCATATATCGAATAAGAAAAGAATTCCTTGATAGAGAATAATAATGCTAGTGAGAGGAAATCCGGTACCCAACCCATTCGACTAGAAATTCTCTAAGAACATTATCGGTCGATTTGACTAATACCGTCCGATTATGAGATACAGATGCGGAAGATACTCAAGGGAAATGTATCCTTCTTCATGGGGAATTTGCGGTTACTTGGATCGCTGGATGACTTGATTCTAGCTAGTAGCAACCGGACTGTTATGTCACATGGACCAGAATGAATTACTTCTTCTCTCTTTCTCTCTGTGAGAGGTGTCGCGACGGGTTATGCGCGTATACGTAAAATTATAAGTTTAATTAGTCGGCTTCCGCGAATGGCCATTACAAGAACACGGTGGTCGAAGCACGTGCCAAGAAAGCGGAGAAGAAGAAGAAGAAGAGAGAAAGAGCTCGTGCCAACGTTACACGGACCGTAGGCACATACATATATACGTACTCCTTGGATGAATGTACCTATTAATGCGGGCAGATTCTAAGCGGCACAGCAGGCTAATACCCAGGCGCAGTATTCTCGAACGCTCGAGCCACGGCATCCTCATTGTTACTGTTATCGTCGAATCGAGCCGATTAATCATCCGCATTTTTTCCAAGCCCTTCCAAGCTACGGCGCACCCTTTTAATTCTCCGCCAAGGGAATTCTCGTATGCCGGCTCGCTGGGAAATTGATTCGGCCCGATATCGCTCGGCGATGATAAGCTCTTATGGGCACGCGTACATCGTCCTATTGTTCCAGCAGGGATACCTTTGAATAGCTTGGTTAGAACGAAAGGGGGCGGTGGCCGGACAGTTTCGTTAAATTCAAGGATCGCGGTAATGAATTATGCGAGTCGTTAATGCCGCATGCCGAGGAACGAAGATCGCGATATGATTTAGAGCTGTTCATAGGTGGTATGATATTTATAGGATATTTATAGGATACTAAGTGGAGGAACAGCGAGGACGAAGGAGAGAAATGGTCGAGCGGATGCAAAGCGGACGGTGCGCGCACACGCGTGTTACTGATCCGTGGCACGAGTTCACTCCACCTTGCAGAACGCTCGACTTCCTTCACTTCAATCCTATTCCGCATTCCCCACTGGATTACGGACTTTTACCTATCTTTCCACGCACCGCTTGCCGTGTTTACCTTTCGTTCATTCTACTCTCCCGCTTGAAATTGTTGTATCAGTACTGTACTATCCAAAAGTCAACTGTTGGACAAAGGAATTTATGTCTCCTATCAATTTTGATACTCAAACAATCGATTTATCCATCTTTCGTCAAAGTCCGAGAACCTTCGAAAAATCGAAAATTTTTTAACTACCCTTCCCGACCGTTTCAGAGTCTGGTATTTCAGGCAGTGATTCAGTATTTAGCTAGGAAACAGTGGTATAAATTCCAGAACCCTGGGTCAAAGTTCATTTTTTGGCCCAAAAATTCGTCAAGGGGTATACCCAGAAAAATTTGCGAAAAAATGCATTTTGAGCTAGGGCTCTGGAATTTATATCACTTCTTCCTTGATCCAAGAAAACATTCCCCACCAAATTCCAGCCCCGGAAAATGTCGGGAAGTATGAAAAACATGGGAAAAACCACGAAAATAAATTATTCAGAATCGGTTTTCCATGTGTTTTCGGTACAATTCCGGCATTTCTGCCACTGGTTTCATGTTTTCTATCCGTTTTGATACTCAAACAATGGAAATATCAAGCATTCGTCAAAGTCCCAGAACCTTCGAAAAATCGAAAATTTGTGAAGGGGTACATATGGAAAAATTTGCGGAAAAATGAATTTTCAGCTAGGGCTCTGGAATTTATATCACTTCTTCCTTGACGCAAAAAAACATTCCCCACCAATTTTCAGCCCCGGAAAAGATAGGGAAGATCGAAAAACATGGAAAGTACCGCCGAAATTAGATGAACTCGATTATTGAAAAGGCTGTTTCCAAGTGTTTACGGTACAATTCCGGCACTTTGACCACTGGTTTTATGTTTTCTATCCGTTTTGATACTCCAACAATGTAATTATCAAGCATTCGCTAAAGTCCGAGAACCTTTGAAAAATCGATTTTTTTTACCAATTTCCAGCCCTAAAAATAGTTGGGAAGACTGGAAAATATATATTTTTTTTTTGTATACAACTGCCTTAAGAAAGTCACCTGGCGACCCGGCACAGCGCCACACACCGCCAACCTGTCATTTACAGTCAGCCTAATTGTCAGTTGCAGCTCACCACGACACTGTGGAAAGTGCTAGCTTAGCGCGCTCTTTAAGAATTAAAATAATAGCAGCCGGTAGTTTCGTCACACGTGAAGAACATGGAAATCTTTTATGCATTAGCAAATAGTACAACGAACATAAATGTTGGTGTTTGAATCTTGATATTATTGCTTATTATCCATAAATCTCCACTAACTTTCCTCCTCATAATTTGCATTAGAATATATTGACAATTCATAAGCCTTTCTTACATAGCTTTCAACAATTACAATCACAAAGTGGTTAATCTCTCCGGCTACGCACCGAGACAGTAAACAAGACTACTTTCATGTTACGTAAAAATGACAGCAAAGGTTCTTGTCAAGCAACAGAGCTACGCGTGTCACAGTAACACTCGTAAGTCGATGTATAAACAGGCGATCGAACGTGGCGAACTTTCATCAAGCCGAAAAAGGATGTCTGGCGCACTAAATCAACTGAAGCAGGAGTTCTCTTTAAAGACGAGAGTGCATAATCTGAAAAGTACGCGACAAGGATAAACTCTTGTGAATTCCTAGAAGCTTACGACATTTACGCGCCACACGCCCTCGGACAAAGTCGATGATTAATCCTGCTTGGAAATTGGAAGCGCATACTAATTGTCTCCGGCGAGGTCAGCGAATGTTTCCTTCATTATAATGTGATAAAAGTGATGCGGAGGACGAGAAAGAGAATCGAGTGGTAACGGTGAATGCCGAAGGTGTCCTGGGACGAAGGACATCGGATTATTCCTTGGATGGAACTTAAGAGACAAGCCGATCAAAGCATCAGGGTGCAACATAGCAAGCAACGGTATTACGCACCTTTACTAACTATATGTATGCATGCGAGGGCACTTTCTCTCTCCTTCTCTTACATCGAGCAGTACATCGTCCGATGTGATTGTTCGACACTACTACTGCGGATTCAAGCACCAAGGATGCAATTTGTCCGGGGATGTCCGAGACTCGCTTCCGCCGTTCTTCGCTCCACTGCTGCCGCGAAGTATTGCCGAGCTTGCTATCATCATCGTCAATTAATACCGGTGAAAGGATCATTGAAGATAACATCCACGGATGGATATCATCGTTATTTATGAGTCTATGGAACGCGGGAAAGATCGAGAAGAGGATTTTAGTGGTATGTGTTGGGATTATTTGAGATTCGTTCACTCCTGAAGAATCCTTGACGGAGTTCTTTAATCCTTGTAGGAATATTATCCTCTTTTATTTCGGTACACCGACGCCTACGTTATAGTGGAATCCCCGAAAAAGATTGGTGAACAGTAAAGTTAGCAGGAGCAAAAGATCGCGAGGAATTTCAGAAAACTGGTCTCTCCTTGACGCACCTTTTGCAAGATGCCAGGACAGGATTCGTCTCGAATGCGCGCGCGCGAGTGAGCGGAACGAACACCTCTCCGACGACATTATTATACTTGCGACTACGGAATTATTATCCTGGTGGCTAAGAGCCGAGAACGAAAGTTCTCGTCGCGCGCTACAGCAGCTCTCCACTGAATTCCTTCTGACTGACAAGACTGACAAGTTACGTCATGGACAAAGATGCAAAAAGCAAGCCACGGGGCTCAATGCACGGTCGATTCGATTCGAAAAACTCGGGGAATTCCTGAACGACGCGTGACAGTCATGCAATGTCCTTTCATAATCGTTGAAATGCCAGGTAAGATACTTGCTGGAGATAATATCGGAAACTTCGATCTTCCACTAAGAATTCCCATAGGAAATATTATTCCTTCGAAGGGTCATTGCTTGGGATCTTTTTTTAATCGGAGAAAGCCAACGTCTCTTTTTTATTCTCACTGCTGACAAAGCCATGAACTATATCCGTGACGTTACTAATTTCCACCTAGGTCAGAGGCCACTTGACTGCGCACACTGTGATTTGACATTTTTACGCTCTGCCACGCGTGTTCTATTATCTAACGAGCTTCATTGCGAAATTGAGTTACAACGACTTGATGAACTTTCCACGTAAAGCAATCGTTCGTATCGAATTAAAACGAGCGACAGGTGCGTTTCGGCTCGGACGAATTCGATCGGCGAACTTTCTCCGGAGGTAGTTCCTCATCGGCGGAACTTGATCCAGCGGGAACATCGCTTTCCATTCTCTCTCTGTTCAAAGTTAATAGGAAACAAGGGAGAACAGAGTAGCTTTAATTGAATAGCTGGTTCGAATTTGCCATCGATTTGTTAGTTTGATATTATCGCTTTAGAAGTTATGGTAACTGGTAACTCAATTACTGATAGCGCTCGGACCTAGCGAGATAATCTTGCTCTCCGCCTATTAGGCGATTATACGGTTATGTTAATGGAATCGAGATCTCGATATCACCTGTTGCTGGAAATACTCTCTTCTCCGCTTACCATTCTCTGTGCAATATGCTTGAATAAGGAATGTACATATATTGGAGGGATAATCGGTTGAAGATAAAAATCATTGACTTAAGATTAAACCAGGTAGATATATAATTCGATTAGAAATAATTGTGAATGATACATCACTAGACATGTCTCGTTCCTCAAGATCTGCAATGAAATAGAGAGAGCTACTACGCAATCCACGAAACTCTTTATTTCCATAGCTTTCCATATTACGTAATTACTCTCAATCGCATGATTTGTCTAATTTTGAGGTTACGTAGAACGATATGGTGCTGTAATGTACTAACGCTGAGACGCAACCAGGCGAATTCCAGGCCATAACCGGCGATCCGAGGAAAATTAGAATTCATGAGAAGCCGTCGATCTTCGAGGTCGCTGAGTGTCTTTCCAGGCGAATCACGTAAATGGGTTTCTAGATTACCGGGATTTCAAAGTAGAATTTAACGAAGTACAAATCATTCGTCGATGTTATCGCCATTCCACACCAATTGATGATTCCGATAATACGATATACTACATGAAATAGGAAGTGCTTGTCCATTACCTTTCGAAATGTCTATGCAAGGTTCTACTATTAAATGCCATTCACGTACGAATAAAAAACTTGCAGAAATAATTTTCGTCTTAATTAAATACCAAAGGAATTCCATTCGATCGACTATTAAAATCTATAGTTCATACCAATTTAAATTGATGATTCAAAGTTCAACTAATACTATTGATAAACGGAAGCTCCTTGCAGAAGGAAGTCACAGTTACCAGTGGTGTCACGTAAACAATCCGTTAGGAAGGAGTTTTTGTTAACACGGTTGCATAAGATTATGCAAAAATCTAGGTCGCCATGCGATTGGTCGTCGTAACGAGAGACCAATCTGGAGTGAGCTATCGGCACTGGGCCTTTTATTACTTCGTATCATACTCACATACACACGACTATTCAGTCGGATGCCTTTGTTTAGTCCTTGGAAAGCATAGCACGTCCTAGCCGATCCGTTAAGACCGATCGACGATCTGTCATCAATGCATTCCAGTGCGACCACCACTGTGATTCCTCGGACTGCTCTTTGCCGATTTTATACACTGAACTATCTAAAGTGTACCATCGTATAAATTCCTATATCTTCTCGATCCTGAGATCATCTCTTACGTTCGTGACTATGTATAAGTGACTAATGTGTACCCGCATCATTTCTATACACACATAGGTCGAAGTTACATATATATGAGTCTGCGGTACACAGCCACTCACAATCAGTGGCACAGAGAACGCTAGCCAAATAGGAAAGGAGGCAATAACGGTAAAATAAAAAGGTCAAGCGGTAGTTGTAGGCCCCCTTGCATATTCGATAGAAAATCTCCCAAGCGGATTTGTCCGCTTCCGTTGACCCAAACTAACGATAACAGTAACAGCCAAGAAAGATTAACACCCAAGAACATTGCTTTGACTGATGAGTTCATGCATTCCCGTGAAATTAGGTTTCGTTTCGAACAACCCGACACACCAGGAGTGCGAACTTTCATCGCCCCCGGCAAGATACGCCATACCGAGAGAGTGACGTCCACGTGTCCACTTTCGTGAATCAAAGTCTCCTTATAAACCGGGCTGCTGTATGCTCGTTGGTCCAGCAGCTCCACCAGTTCTGGTATTACCGACTCATTTCATATTTAAATCACCGAACCTCTATTAAAAGTAGCCGTGCACAGAACCAGGCTAATGAAATGCTTTCCGTGTATATATAATTAGCCGACACTACTAGCCAATGAACTCTCACCGAGAGAAAGAGAAGTCGATTTCCGTTAGATGCTGTGTGAACGAATTTATAAAGCTCGAGAGATATTTTATATCAGAGACAATGACGTATCACCCTGCTATTTTTTTTAATTCTCGGTCTATAAATTGTAAGTGAACGAATTAATACTTCGATACTTAAGACATGGAAATCTATCGGTGCGCACTTCCGGCTAAGCCGTTTTCCGTGATCCAGTACTCGCTTGGTTTGCACGGCAAGCGATGAATTGGTCGGGCAAGCTTTCTTGCGCGGCGCTCGTGCAAAGCCGAGCTGTAATTTTCACTTTCTCGTGCGCCGGCGTTTGCGATTTCGAGGCAGCCGGCATGTAACAGACGAAGGGGGGGGGGGGGGGGGAAAGGTGTATATACGGATCTGCATATAGAGGCCTCCGTCTAGCTTGGGATTTATCGGTGCCTTGATCATTTCTCAATGCCGTACCTAGCAGAAGTGTTGGTCTAGTGTAAAATCCCAACATAGATTCCCATTCTATTCGCCAAGCGCATAGACCTACTCCGTTCAACTGTGATTTTGCGACTTTCGCAAAACGGTCGAAGGAAAAATTGCCATATTAATGCCATATAAAAGTCGCATGACGACGCTCGCAATGGAGCATGCGGTAACCGGTTTCTCTACGAAACATATCCTACGCCTTTCGCCTAGGCGACGCAGCAAGTTCCACCGAAACTCGCTTCCGTTGTATCGCGTGTCGACATTTAAGTCGAGACTGCTCTCCCAATACTCTCCCGGTATAAGCATAGACTGCTTTACGATTTCAAGAAGGAGCGAGGAAAAGATCAAGAGAAACAAAAAAAAACAAACAGACTCCGGTATCCCATTAACAGAGTACCGAAAGGAAAGAAGTTCTTGTCAATGCGAATACTCGTGTTTGTAAATGTTCCAATTTGTGCAATTACGAAAATTGGTAATGACGTGGATTGATTCTTACAAAAAAAGGTAGATAATCAACAAGGTAGCAGAAAGCTTGGTGCAGTGTAGTTTGCTCTAAGAATAAACAGTGAGTACCGGCGCCAGATGACCGTGACCCGAAGTCCCTTTCAAATTCACGCTGTCCTTGAGTAGAGGCAACAGTTGATCTGTGTCTCGCTGTTACTCTCCCCTTGGTATATGTATACACATGTTCCCGCGAGTCGCTCGTTTCGACATAATCGCGAAACAAGGCCGTATCGGTCACAATTCCTTGCCACCACTGTCGCCATTGCAACAGGCTCACTTAAATGGATGAATCTCCTATAAATCCTGGTTGTTGCTTGCTCGACAGAGAAGGGATGTATGAATCGAAGAATCACTGTTGGAAGAAGATCGACCCAGATACTTTTTCAGAGAGGAAACGAGAAAAAGGGACTTCGATCTGGTGTATCGGTGTCTAACGGTACATGGGAACGTGCTGTTTCGCGCACTACGTCTGCTGCTAGCTGGCACTGTTATAATGAATCATGTGCGAAGACTCGAGTGTGATGAATGCCGATTGCTTGCCGCCTCGTTACGTCAATTTGTTCCCTATTTTTGTCGCCGCCTATTGTTGCCTACTACTTCGTTCGAACGCCTGTGGTTTATGGACCCATATACGTGTGCGGGAGATGTGTACTCCTCGTGTCTCTAATTGCTAGTTGTCGAGAAGTTTAATGTGCCAGCATCACGCTCCCTGTTGGTGAAAACGGGGCTACGTGATATTTCGTCTCGCTGGTTTCACTTTGATCGACAACCAGACTACCCACACACCGTCAGATTATTTACTGACTTTCAATCGATTTGATTGATTTAGGAATTGTAATGATATTTTTCTTGTATTCATTCTATGTGGATTAATTAGATATATGTGTGGGACTGGTCAAAATTTTCACATGACACTTGCTGAGCTCAGCTGAAAGGCCGTGCCTTTGAAATCGGAATTCTAGCCGCGAAAATGTCATGGAAAGGTTGTCGACTGTTGCGGCGTGGCTCGACCTATTGGTCCTTCACATGTAGATTTTGTTCACACAGATTAGAGTACTCCACACCCTTAAACGTCGACATGTATCAGTGAAATTCGTTATCCAAATTCTACTCGGTTGAACTATTTTAGCCTCACTTTTTTTTACTATGGAATGAAGTACGATTCTACACCATGTCTGTGAATTAAACCGTCTTTATAAAAGGTGCTTCTCCCTTAGAAGGATCAACGGAGCATTGCGTAAAGACTCTCGCAATTGGATTCTCCCCAATAGACGCTAGTCATACGAGTTTTAGCATTTCAAGCCCCTGTTTTTCTCCTTCCATTTCCCTCGAGAAAGTCTTGTACAAACCAAATGTTCAGGAAATAAATGACTATCGTAAAAGAAATTGCCTTAAAACAGTTACTAAAAATGATTGAAAGAATATGTTCTAACTACCGGTAAATTTCTTTACTGGCAAAGTTACAATTTCTACTTGTTCTTATTTATCGATTGCCATTTGAGTAATGGCAGATTCTCTCCGCGGTGGGTTTACTTTCTTAATTCCTTAGCCGAGTGAAACGATAGTGGATGTCCGAGAGTCATCCTCAGGGCGCAAGAAATCGATGGATTACTTTCCAGAGATTGTCTCGATGGCGATGTAAACACTTGGAAAAGGCGATGAAACTTCGTAGTGGGATACTTTTTGTCGTTGGTCGACCGAGTTTCCCAACTCGAGTTTGTTTTAATAGCTGCATTGTCGATAAGCACACTTTCTCCATCAAATTTGATGAGACGAAAGCGGATATCTTGTGGCTTTCGGGGTCATTGAAAAGACAGTGTCCTCGACATTGGCCGTCCTCCCTTTACCGAATCCGTCCCCTCCCATTCCCTTTCACTTTTCATTTTAATTAATGCGCGCGTAAATATTTGCCAAAGTGGAAGCCGCACTCAAGGAATTTGCGAGGAAGATATGCAATATTTACACAGTTCCGAGTGTTCTCAAGAATTTCGCATCTGCCCAACAGTACCATATTCGAAAATGAATAAAATAGTCGTGAAAGCTTCATTGTAATATATAATCTTTGGAATATCTCAACATTCCAAGGAATCACTACCGAACTCCAATCTATTGATCGGCAAAGTGTAGGATTCACTAGAGATTTCCAGCAATATCTCCAGCATCGTTCGGATAGTGACTTGAGCTTCCAAAAAATCGTAGTCTCGCACGCAGGAACAAAGAGGGCTAAAAGTCATCGTGCAAGAGATAAATCCCTCTGTGGATTCCAGTATCCTGGAGGACTTTCCCGTGTCTGGCAGAGAAAAATGTCGAACGCCTGTAGAGAACGATATGCACTCACGATAAGATGCCCTCGGTTGTGGCGGCTTCGTTTTTACAACCGGCAACCATTCGTAAGCTCCTGCCAAGCTGCTGTGCGCGGTTACACACTGAGTCGCAATAGGATCGTACATTACATATTCAGGGGAGAGACTGTGGAGGACTCTTTCGCCAAGTGGAGGAAGACGAATGTTCGAAGCTGCTGGAATCGGGATTCGTTAGATGCGATCGCTACTACAACGGACTTGCGTCTTTCCCGGTATTCTCTCAACGCTGTAATGGCTTAAGATTTGCAAGTCTTTCCTCTCCGTCACTAAGATCAATCTCATAAGATTCTCTCCAATTCGAATTCCCAATTAATTCGATTTAAAAATTCCTTGCTACGTGAAATATTTCTAACAGGGATAACTTTCTTATTGAAAAAAGTATTCGGAAGTATACTATTGCGAATGAATCCTAATTCAACGATCAAAGAGAACATCAATAGCCGCAAAGGGCAACCGCGATCTAGGTGAAAAATATCTTCGAATAATGCGAAAGATCGTTCGGCGTGCAGCACGTTTCTCATCTCTTTCGTGATCGCAGCGCTCTCGCGCGGTTCTCCAAAATGGTCGACCGTAAATCTGCTTTGGCGGGACCACTGAATCGAGTCTTGGCCAGTGAGAGAAACGTCGCTTAACATTTCAATCATTTGCCGCGATCATATCTATGAGCTGTGCCACCTTCGGTTTACTTCGGCCGCATTTCCCTAGTTTATAAAAGCTTATTCCCGAATACCGTATTCTCTCTTAGCCAAGTAGCAACGCTTGATCGTGGATCATTAACGGAGCACGAGAAATTCATGGGAGGGGAAGAGAAGATCGGTTTGCGCAAGAGGCCGAAGAGAAAAGTGCGCCACTCGTGCAGCCAGTTTAAGGGGATAACTGTTTAATTCCGTGGTGAGAACGAGAACCGGCCGCTTTACGGCCTTTCGGAGGCCGGCCGCTTGGGGAGAAACGCGGCCTCGACTGATTGTTGGTCCAACCGATATTGCATCCAATCGGGGAAATCGGCACTGTGAATTCCACGGACAAAATACCCGCAGAACTGCCGAGCCAAAGAGACCGTTATACCATTCGTAACACATGAGGCGTCAGCCTTATTGTTTCCTTGGATCTGCTCGTACTAATTACCGCCTAAAGAACACGCATTCATCTCTATTCTGATAGGAATCGGGAAAAAATTTCAAGTTGATAAGCATAGAAAGTAGAAAATGAATGAATACTTGAAAGGAATACACCTTGTCTGTTAAAACCAGATGCGACTAATACGGTCACCTTAATACGTCTCGGTCTCAGTGGAGGCGTTCTTTCAGGTGCACTGACTCATACACCATATTCATACCATGGATTAAACGAGTAGTGGAATATGAAGATAGGAAGAGTATGTATGGGATTCTATAATAGCAGGAAAAGGCTCGTGCGGCTTGGGTGACTTCTGACAAGCCAAGGCTTTGCATGACTCGTGTCTGGGTGGCTGTCCTTTTAATAGAAAGCACGGAATTATCGCAGTGGTCAGCGCGGAAGAACAACTGTTACCAAAGGAATTATCCTCGAGACAAGCTGCTTCCGTCTACCAAGAACGGAAAAGAGACTCGTGGACGAAAACGTGTTCACTCGCGTGTCGGTAATCACCTTTTAATCGCGTTGCCTTATAGAACCGTCATTTGACTATAATTTCACAAGCAAAGCATACGTTTCTTAGAGCTTCCTCGAATGTAGAACGAGAGTACAAGAGAAACGTGGGATCAGCATGCCAAGAGAACTGGTAGGCAGGTACATTCACGAGCGATACACCATGGCATCGATTAAGTTTGGAGAAAGTCGAACTCACCCTCGGATCGCGCTCGCGCGGTCACAGTCAGCAGCAGGAGCGCCGCGACGAGTAGCAGTTTGGTAAACCAAAGCCTCCACATGTCTCCGTCCATCTGCTCGTTTCAAATTGAGAGCACTTCTTTAAAGGGTTGCGCGCAATTGTCAATTTAGCACACAGCAGCCCAATAATATCGACGGGCTGATCGTTACATGAGCACCAAAAATCGCCGGATCGCCCCGAAAGTTTCACCTTCAACCACCCCCCGGCGAATTAGGGCGGCGGATACGTATGGGGTGAATGATCGTCGTACGCGAAAAACCTTTATGAACGCAGCACGAAATTTCCACCTGGTCACAGAAGACAGGAGTTACGAGAGCTCCGTGCTCGACGGAGCAGCCGACCGATTGACCTTTCTCCGGGTGCGTAACTTTGTCTGTGTCCCAGTGAGGACTGAAGGGGAACCAAGGCCCGCCGCCGGGTGTTGGGGACCGGAGAACACCGGAGAAAGGTGTATCGAGAGAGAGGCCAGAGGCGAGGCGATGGGGCCCCAAGAAGAGGGGCCCGAGTACCCCTTCTCCAACCAGACTCACCAGGCACACACTTCTACTCTTGGCAAGCTCTCTTTCCCCGCGAAACCGCTTGCCAGCCTTCGCTCCTTCATCGTTCTCCTTCTCGCGGCTTCCTATTGTTGTGCATAATTGCGCATATTGTTACTCCAATGCACTAATTCGACCATGGTAGAATCCTCGTCGTGTCAGGATTCTTAAGTATCTCGTACTTGCTAACAAAATGTTATCTCTATTGTACAAAGCACGTTTCACAACAGGATTCATTTGATTCATTAGTGCTTGATCATTAAGTCTAATTTATTTGCAATCCTTTTCTAAGGAGTATTAGTTAGTCTTTAATGGGTGAAGTATTTAAGGGATGCCAGTTGAAGCATCATTACTTGCTGTGTACCAACGGACTGCGTTGGCCTGGAATTTCTAGTGACCGAGCGATACCTTGTCCCATTTTGGACTAAGACACTCGGAAACTCGTTAATCTGCCGCTGAAACGGGATGCAAGAAAGCGAGGTGGGCGTAGGTCCGGTTCTTTCCTTTGGTAGCCTCTTGGCCGCCTGAGAGGCTACTAAAGGAAAGCACAATACTGACAACGACGTTAGTATTGCTCTTCGGCTCTACTATACTTACGTATTAACATACAGTGTATACTTTTGGTAGTAATACTTGTCCGGTTTAAATCTCTCAGAAGAAAGAGACATGCTACATGTTTACCACACTGTTACTCGCCGAATTCAGGTCGTGTACGCGTTTAAACTCAAAATACCGATGTAAGGCATGGACATTAACAGCCACTGTGTTTAATACGGTACATTCTTCTATTTTACTTTGAATTTCATGTTCTATGGGAAACCAAAGTAACATCCATCGTTTCTTCAAGGATATAACGTATAGTGGAAAAAGGTTACTGGCATAGGTAAGTAATAGTCCTCGAGCATTACTACTTCTCGTATCTCGATAATGGTACTTTGCGCCGGTAATTCTTGAAGTAGCCGACAACATGCTACTAATTGTATTTGAACTCTATTGAGCTCGCAGCTACGAATGGAGGTCACGTAGGAGCCAGCAGCTTCTCTCTTATTTACCTACTACGAAACTTACTTTTCATCAATCTCGCCCGTTGCATTCCCGCACGTTTTGCACGCTCGAAAGATGAGAAGTACTTTTCACTCGGAAAGATCTGACGTATCTTATTGAAGACATATAGTTGTTTATTTCTATACTAGATCTTTCTTTTATTTATAGATATTTATATAAATTCACTATGTATAAACTTTAAATTTTATATTAAAATAAAAGGAAAAGGAAATAAACTGAATATCCTACTGAATTTGCCTTTTTACAACAGGTTCGGATTATAGCAAAATGAGCAAGCATTACAGACGCCAGTTACATAAAAGGTACTCATTGCTAGGCGAGCGGCGTGCAGACTTTTTCATTCAGGCATAATAAGCAAAATCCTCTCGATGGATGAATGAAGAGAAATTTAAGGAGAAGTCCGCCCGAAAAGTGGTTGGATTCCATCGTTACTTTCCCTCGGCGGGAAGTAGGAAGAGAGTCGATGATTCTATTGACCCCAGAGTTAAAACATGCTTCAGCAGTCACGCAGACTCTCAGACTCGAGACTACTCCTAATGACGGTCCTCCAATGACATTTCACGCGTATGGAAAGAAGAAGAAGAAAAAAAAAAAAGTAGGAGAAGCGTGAAGGATCGTACGTGGTCGGCACCGAATTCCAGATTTATTTTCCGATATGGGGGGCACCTGTTACTAGCAGCGTGCGCTGAATGGAGCCATGCTCGCAGCGGGAGTAAAGGAGATCAAGTGGTACAGGTGAGAAGAAGGACTCCGGGTGAAAGAGAGAAGGGTGAGGGTTAGAGTGACGGGAAGTGGGGGCGAAGAAGGAACGAGAGAGAAAGAAAGATATCTCGCGAAGCCACTTGTAAGATGGTGGCAGAACGGGCAAGGTAGGAGTTTCATATTATAGGTGTCGACCCGAGGACCTACATTCGCTCGACGAGAGACTGAGAGACCAACGCGCACGAAAGGATCTCATCTCTCCGTTTCTCTTCCTCTTCGATACTGCTTACAGCCACCTTCAAAGGAGTCCTCGTCTCTGCCGGTGTATCCGTGCCGGCGACCGGCTCGACAAGTGATTCTCCAATTGCCCCGGCCAGATTCCACTGGAGAAATTATTCCCTCCTCCGATCCATCGGGCACGCCGCGCCGCGCCGCGCCGAGCCGAGCCGCACTGTGCCGAGTTGCTGAGAAACTCGAAATTCGGGCTTGGCCCCCTGACACAGTCGAGCTCTACCCAACTGTTCGACTTCCTTAACACTTTTCTGGAAAGCATCTTCCAAATTGGATACCCACACGGGTTTATTTCATGTTAGTCTTTTGAGGCCTACATCTTTAGGCTCGCTCGTAAAATGATATTATCTCAATAGAATCTATGTGATGCTTGAACAGTGAAAGCATCGTTCTAATGATTTGGCTTACGGGGATTTATAAAAGAAGACGCAAAGCAAAGTGGTATTTGGGCTCGGCTGACCCGGACCTCCCGCTGTTCGCGGGAATTCGGAAAGGAGTACACCAACTCCTCTTTCGGTCACACTTGACGCTCCGAGGTGCGTCTAACGGCAGCTAGCAATAGCGTCACGTTTGATTTGCTCGTCCGCAGGCTTCTGCTCGCGTTCCCTCACGTGGAGCACCCAATCAGTACCCGTTCACGTGCAATTGTCCGGCGAGAATAACGCTTCTATCATTCGTTAAATTATCTTAGTTCGCATGTTTACTTCGCCTTCGATGTCTTAAGAGTTGTCAGAACTACGATGGTATTTAATTTAAATAGTCATTGAAGTGGACCTACATGACTACGCGCGAAACATTGTCACCTTTCAGCCTCGGCATTCCTTGAAAATGATGGGAATTATTCTATCCATAATGTTGTTGGGAATTCCTTACTAGTTAAAAATTAAAAATATGTAGTTCTGACATGGTTGGATTGACTACTCTCGAAGAGTGTCTCCAGTCAGTGCTGCCTCCGCAGCGAGTGGCCGTGATAGCACAATTACTACGGGTAATCGCAATTATACGACGTTACGCTGCGAGTCTCGATCGTTAGTGCTCTCTGAGCATACACCATCGGTGCCGTAAGGCGAAACGAGCGTTGATTTAACATTACGTTTAGAACGCGTAAAGCATCTGCTATTACTGTTCACCAAGCGGCTGACTGGCTGCTTGTCTGCTAGGCTTGCATAATTCGCAGCGATGCGATTACGTATACTGTTAGCCAGATGTTTCGATAGCTGGTCTGCTTTGGTCAAGCGAGCGGTGAATCGAACACCCTCGATCAAACTAATCGTCCATACACTCCTGATAGCATAGTGCATCGGTACTTTGCAATACTTTACGGTACTTCGTTGCAACCAAAGTCATTTTAGGCAATGACATATAATCATTGCTAGCTATTAGTGCACGATCAATGAACAAACCCACTGAGCTTGTAAAGCCTGGACTTCTCCAATTGCGGGTAATCAGCTGTAGATGCTTCCGTCCTATCACAAAATCTTCATTCGCCTTATGCGAACACACACGTAACTCGAAGGATAATTGTTTCGAATTCGTGCAGGATTACTATTCGTATACAGTTAGCCGACGAACCGCGGAGAAATGGAAGCGAGTTCTACGACGATTAACCTCGAGCCTCCGGATCATTGGGGGAGCATTAGAAAATGAGCAGCCGCCACATTGTGGCAACTGTTGGAAGTTGGAACCGTCGGAAAGTACGGGTTACAGCCCAGTTGCGTTTACTTAATACCCCGTCATCAGGTGAACCGATAATTCCGCCTGCGTACGGTGCTCACGATGCACCGGGATTCTCCGAGGGCTGACTGCTTATTAGGACGATTAAGGAATTGGGGACGACAAAACGTGGCCACTTGTCTGAATGATCACGAAGCGAGAAGAAGAACTGTGGGAAAAATTGCTCTGGCTAAAGAAACCTATTGTATTGATGTGTTAAAATTAATAAGAGGAGAAGAAGATATTCTCTTGATACGTCTTTCTATCAATAATAGGTCTCATTTCATTCAATCGCTCAACGATTTATAATACCCGTGAAACAGAGAGAGAGGCATTCCTAGACAATTACAGGCTACACGACAGTAGCGACTGTCGTCTGGTAAAGGTTGCGCCGTTCAGTACTATACCACTTTGGGAGATTTCCTCGTGGTTAATGATAGGGCGAGTAAGCAGCCGCATACAAATTTGCGAGCTGCGACTAGCGACGCGGTGAAAGTTTAATTAACAGTTGCCTCTACAAGTTTGGAAGCAGGCGTACTCACGTGTAATTCGATTTGGAGTGGTCCCGATAAGGTTGACGTCCCTCTCGAGTCATTACTGGTTGGTTGCCGGCGATCGTGCACTGACACCTTATGAATAAACATGCGGAATGTCAATGACAAGTCATGATGTCAGTAAGGGCAAAACAATTTCGCAGAAATGCGGATTAGTCGTTCTCGACAATCATGTCCGATTTGGGACATTGTTATTTGGAAGACGCCGGTTGCTCGATAATCAGAGGTTAGACTCGTACAAAGGTCGTTCTGTCGATCGATCGATGTTTTCGTTCATTTTAATTGGGAAAAAGTTGCTACGGTTTGGCTGGGAAATTCAGAACTTTTGGCTTGGCATTGTGCTTGCCAAACATACCTTTAACCGAAGTCCTCTAAGTGATTAAGGGAGTGTCCTCCAGTTATTACGAGGAGCCGGAGAGTAGACTGATAATTTAGCAGGGCAACATGTGCGCGCCGGGTAGCTTTCACTCTTACTCGCGCGATTATCGTCTTTCACAGCTTAATGCAATGCTGCGCGATCTTCAGTCTGCCAGGGAAATTCGTGCGGCCAGGAACTCTGCCTCACGAACGCACGGTTGCGCTCGTAATGCACAGGAAGTCCATAACCGGCAACCCGGACTTGCATTTTCGAAAATTTCCATTATCTCATAGAATGTATCTGCATTGAGCGGTTGCAAGTCGAACGTAAGACTTTCACGCGGATCGAGAAAAACGGAGAAAGCTTCGGCAGATGCCGACGAACGCATTCGCATGCGCCAGTTTCATGACGCGGCGTTTCGTAATGAGATCTTTTTTCGTGCTCACCTTTCCTTCCCTGTGACGCCCTGAGACGCCTTTTGTTCCTCGATAAGGAAATCCTTTCGGGGAACTTTACCAGCAAGCAGATGTAATAGTAGAATACAGGCTGCATTCACATTTTAACACGCACTCCTATTTGTTGGATATGACATCACTTAATCACAATTTATCAATAACTTAGAATATCAAGATAGATTTATATGCAACGATCTTGATATCGAATACCGGATTTCACTACTGCAGCTGCAGCGACAGCAACGCCACCACACCGTCATGGCGGCAACCATACTACGTCATTCAAAACTCATTACCTACTTTATTTATTGTGTTCAAATATCGAAAATCCATTCGAACTTCAAAATCGCATGTGTTAATACATCGCTTCACGGTGTTTAATTACGTTGACACATTAACCTTGTATGATAACGATCTATATTGCAACATTATGTTTTAATCAGTGACATTACCCTTGGAAGTCGTCCTTTGAAGGATGAAGGGAAGGATTTGTTGTGCTTTTTTCATTTTTGCTATTTTATTATCGGATATATCTGGCTTCGGCAAAAGATGTCAAAAATGTCGATTAAAAATCTCGGAAGATGTAGAACAATCAGAGACGTATAATTATCATATAAATAAACCGCAAGGTTACACAGAAAAAAACTTGGACTGTGGCTCGGCTGCTTTTGGTATCGTACAGAAAATACCGTATACTCGACCGGGCTCTGATTGTCATGGCATTCATATCAACTTTTCATCAGTGTGCATCAGATGTGGAATGTGTTCTACTATTGCACAAAAGGTCCACTTAATCAGAATGATGATGATGTGTTATTATTTCGACTCGCTCTTATTAATCAAAACACTGATGTTATTTACAGATAAATCAAACATTATTGGAGGTTCACGAAATGATGAGTGGTAATCAGTGGTTGAACGATACGGAGACTATCGTTCTTTTGAGAACGATCTGTGATCATTCTTTCAGATTGTACGACATTAATGTATCGTATTTTTAAGAATAGGCATCAAAAATTAATTAACAGTATTTTCGTCAGTTATCACCTGCAGGAAGTTGATGGCAAACGATATCTATCAGATCACTTACCTGATGCCATCCTATTGACAACCAGCGCGGATGGTTTGTGGGGACTAAAGTAAGACAATCCAACGATCACAGATCATAGTAAATTGTTGGCAGTTCTAATACAGATTACAGGATGCTTGTCGTGAGTACCTAGATGCAATAGGAGAATTAAAGCTGTTCAAATATTGGCAACGATGGTACAGAGATGGAGATACCTATGATCTCACCAATGTTCTGTGCAGGTACCCAATAGAATTTTGACCAGACCTTACTGTTAATGTATGTCTAATTTTAGGAACATGGGGGGAATATTACGCGACTGCAGCAGCATTGATGATTTGGATGTGTATGAGCCACCAGATGAACCATACTACATTAAAATGAGAACAAGTGGAAAGAGATATGAATGAGTCTATTTTTAAGAAAAATATGCTTTTTCTAATAAATACCAGATATAACCCTGTTTCTTCTTTCGGAAGGATGAGTAATTGAAGAAAAACTGGATAATAAAATAACATTTTTAATCGATTTCCATAGCACCATCATTTTTTGTACTTTTAAACTGTTCTTTGTGTTCCTCAGACTTTTCAATTTCTTTCTCTTCACTTCTTTGTATAACATCCACTTTGTCACTAACAGATTTCTGTGTAGAACTTGGAACTTTTTTCTTTGGTTCCTTTGCAGGTTTGCTAGCCTTTTTCAATGCTTCCTCCAGATGTTTCTTCCCAAACCGGCGGAATTTGAAGTTTGGTAATAAATTTAGCTCTCCATTCCACTCTCGCAACATTTTACATTGCGCTATTATTAAAATATCTGGAATTTCTGAAACGCAAAAAACACATTTGTTGGTAAGATGCGTGTCAGTTTGGTGAAGATAATAATTAGCCAGTAGAACATAAATTTTTACCAATTCCACACGTATCGTATTCTTCCTGTTCACGTTCTTTGGACATTCTGACAATGTCCTCCCTACTAGCATGTTGTCGAATCCTTTTTCCACCTACTGATCGTTTGATGGTGATTTGCTCCAACTCATCGTCATGTCTGGCAATGTAGGATTCCAATAGTCGTGCTGTAAGTTCCGGTGTATATGGACAGACATCTGGCACCATGTTTTCTTTGAGCCATATCATCTTTTCTCCGACTAAATTCTGCTTTATTATACCACCCATTTTTGCTTTCTCTCTGTTTGTTATTCTGAAAGTTTGATACAACATGTGATAAAACTCTTACGAATGTTCGATGTAGCTTACTAATTAAACTTACTTCTTAGTTCTTTTGGCAATGGCAATGGTTTTCCTGCTATTTGGATGCAAAACCTTCTTCGCTTTTGAGTACTCTTTTTTCATTGCCGTCGACTAGAAACAAAACACTCATAGAAAATATGCGTCTTAATCTTGTAGTATATTCATGAAAACGACTTACCATGTTTATAGTGTTATTTTGAAACCTATAACCTCTCAACAATGCTTTCAATATTAGTATGCAATGCGTATTTCCTGCACTAAACGTGGAATGAGTGTTTTTGCTAAAGTCGATGGCGACATCTGTTACATTATACCAACATAAAATGGGAAGAGGTTATCCTCTCAAGGCATAGATGAATCCTACTCCAAACTCCGACATAAATAAAAGGTATAAATAGCAGTAGTTTGTCTGTAAAATCATCACGACCTGTAAAACTTTTTCATGGGTGACTGACAAACAGACAATTGATTTATTACTACATTCTATAATTCTGGAATACACCAATTCGTTTTAAAGCAAGAGCACTTTATTTGGAATTGTATAACTATACATTATTTTTACATGCGTTAAGACTAATATACTATTAAGCTGCTGAGATTCATAAGAACAATGCTTGAATGGACAGTTAGCGTCAATAGTTAATAGGGATGTTTTGATGTTGTTCTTATTACTTCCAGATTTCTGTACTATCGACTATGGTAATACAATACAGACTTATTCTTACATTCTATCTCTACTATTTTTCTACGTCATCTCAAATATTTGTCAATAATACAATTTATTTACTTAACTTACGAATATACTAAGAATTCAAATACTGCTGGAATACTGTTGCATTTTTACTAAAGCTGAAATGGGAAAACAGTTGCGTTAGTCGGAGGAATATCACTGCCACCTGTGATCATCCCTGTGATCCCTTTATTCTTCTTTCTAAGACCCGAGATACACGCCCAAGAAGATCTCTTCGTAGAGTGCCTTCTCCACGCTGAGGACCTTAACCTTCTTCGGGATATTCCAGTGCTTTTTTCAGTTTCTCCTTGACCCCTAACAATACCAAAGGTCTTTGCTTCTTCCACACTACCGTCTATTCCGACTGCATTGCTATCGCCGTTAAAGGTCATTGAGTGTCGATCTTTTTGTGCCTCACTGGGATTGCTGTCACAATTAACCATTAGCGACGATTGATTCTGATAACTCCGTTGATAATTACGAGAACTGCGATGAGAAGAACGTGGAAGATTTGGATGATGTGGTAAATGGGGAAGGTCAGGGAGATGAGGTAATTGCGGTAGATGTAACTGGGGAAGATGCGGCATTAAATGATGTTGACGCATCCCGCGTACAATCGTCGCCCGCATTTGACGCCGCTTATTCCAAATCCGCTCAAAAATACCAATCGAAACTGCTACCACTAAACCAGCCATCAGAATGAAAAAGGCAGAGTAGACATCCGCCAGTCGAGCACTGTGAAAGGTTGTTGGCGCCTTACACCGCGGCATTTCCGGTAGCATCCTCTCCGTTATGCGATTCAAGACACCGCGTTCACGAATCCGTAAAATGCTGATGAACACAAGAATTACCATTTTAAGCAGTAGGATGACTCGTGGACTTGATTATCCTGAACTTACTTTAGATTAATGAGCTTCTTATACGGGCAATTGTTGGACATCGGCAATGCGACCACAGTGAAGGTTTGCCGAAGCGGCAATTCTCTGAGAGTGCATCGTTCTTGAATGAGGGTTGTTTTAAGTACGCGTCGTGCAAGGGTGGCACTGACAAAGAACCCATAGTGGCCAGCGACGGCCTTCATGAGACCATCCACTGTGTCCAAGCGGGATTCCCGATTATTAAATGCCTTTATGTAAAGCTGCCGGAGGTTACTGTCGTTTACAGTCTACCAAATACAAAATGAAATTTATAGCGTTCTTTTAGTTTTTACTGCCGGATATGTAAATTAAAAAACACTTGCAGAACGTACTCTAATATATTCATCGTCCGTCACACTATAACCCAATTTGAAATTATGCGACAATAGATCAGTAATCGTTTTAATACCACTGGCTTGCACTGAGAGAATTGAAGTAATGAAGCCTGCGTATGCATTGTAGGTCACCAGGGCAAACATAAGACTGAATAGCAAGAGTGTTTTCCCGGAGGGACTCTTGGGTGTCCATGGTGATCCTAGAACCGGACCCATAGAAAATCCAGCTGAATCACTTCCCATCATTAAGCGTCAAATCATAATAACCACAAGTTGGATGTGTCACCTTGCATGCACATAATGCTTATACACCAAAGAGCAGCCTCCCCTATGCCAACATTCTTCTCCTCTTTGTAATGGAGAGATGTTTTCGCAACGTAGATTATCATTCCCATTGCTATCAGTATCATCAAATAAGTCGAAGCAACGCAGCCCAGGAGATAATTATTAAAAGGTTGACGAAAGATGTCCCTCATTATGCCTGTCTCCAGAGGATGGTAGTACACATTTCTCCTGCGAAGGATGTCAATTATATTCTGTGTTTGCTTTATTCTTCCTACCCAAAGACACATCAGATTTCATACATATAACGAATAAGAGGATGAGTGAACGTCATTTCATCCTTCCGTTCGTCGGTGATAGTTATGTAGCCTAAGCCAACATCTACCGTGCCGCTCACAACATCGCCAAGGAGATGGTTCCAAACTTTGTTGTTTAGCACTCCTAATTTCTCGCGAAAAACCAGTTCCATGCTGAATGGGAAGCATTGCAGTTTGTAGTTAGATGAATGTCTCAAATTAGAATCGTACTGTGCACTACTCTACCTTGAATTGACACTACTAGTGACAAAGTTAGCAAAGTCAAGAAGCGGTGCGATGTCATTGGCTTCAACTTCGTCCACGGGTTCTGTCTGACCGTCATTAGTGCCGTTGAGAACTCCAAATATAATTGGGTACCCTCTAAGATCATCCCTCAATTTCACACCAACTGGCCTCCGCATGGACCACTGTCCTGGATTCCACGAGCCAAGTGAGTCGGTTACCAAGCTGGTATTATCAGAATTACGGATCTTGTAGGTGTGAACGAAGTAAAAAAAGACAGTCTTGTTTTCCAGGGTGGAGAAGCTTAAATTAATCAGTGCATTCTCATCCACTTTTCGTGCCGGTGGATCTCTGAACTCGAAGGAGCTCCCATATGAACGGATGGACTGACAAGTTCTGAGGAATTTGAATATCGTAAATTTGTACAGATGCGATGAGAGTTGAGTAACTTAATTAAAGTTGATTTAATTTAGGTATTAGGTTCGTTTAAGTTGAAATACCGATTCCAGTATTTGCGCAGCAGACTTTTGCTGGCACTGTGTGATAAGGGTGTTGTGGCGACAACGACATCGCTGTCAATGCCGATATTCAGGTCCCGCAAAAGTGTATCCATGGTTGCATCACTGCTCTGCGTGCTTATCATTAACCAGGAGATGTAGTCATTGAATAACAGTTTCTGCGACGCCTTCGGTGAAATGATTTCGCAGTAAGTCGATTGCTTTTAAGTGAAAAACGATTAAATCGAGCTTATGAGAAACTTATCAGTGGTGACTCTTACAACATGTAGCACATTGTTCGGCGATGTGAAATTTAATTCATCAAGGAGAACAATCGAACCAATCCGATGCCGTCGGACGTGAAGGATATCTCTGACGTTCGATGGTGTCGCTGATTGAACTGACACTCTTATTCCTTCTTCCGCCAAACATTTCATTAACGGTCTTGCAAAATTAAAAGTGCAATCTACGAAAAGTGCATGACATTCAACATTGAAACTTGTAATCTTGCTTTGAAAAGTCACAAATGTAAAACTTACTAATAGAACTTCGATGTGCGAAAACCACTATATCTTCCCACGATCGCCACTTAGTATATTCAACAATCAATTGTAAAATAATTGGCGATGGCATTATGCAACAGTGCGCCACCATGAAGTTCAGTACTATCACTATTAATTGTAATTTCATCTTGGAAAAATATGTACCTCGCCGGAGGTCGATCTTTTCACAATGCTGTTTTTTTTATTGAACTATACAGGTATACAAAATTCAGGAAAGAACGCGTCAATCAAAGAATCGACAGAGGTTTTGCTTTCGCGTGACGTTAATGGGACTACTGCCCGTCGTGTACATCGTAGGGCACCTCACCTTTGAACAGCTATTCCGTCGCTTAAAGATTCATTTTCCTCAGAATTTTGTTATCGTAATATCAATGATTTCCCAGATTTTAGCTTAGTTAAAGATCACTCACAGATAACTCGGCGTATAATTTTTAATATTTAATACATTTTCGAAGAAATTAAACTTCGTATATTACATTTATTTTCGAATTCATTATTGGACAATATTACACGATATCAGATTCACACATACAGGATATGCACTACTATGAGAAATTTTTTCGTCGAGTGTGGACGACCGATCAAAACGAAACGTTACACCGGGCATTTCATCATAGACTGAGCAGGCGTTAGACCACTTTTTGACTGACTCTTGTGCTTCGACGCATGCGAGAGAAATTAGCCATAGGATAGCGATCGGAAAACATACTTTTCCCTGGAGTGAATTAATTGTGGAGGCTTCTCGGTCGTTTGCGAGTAATTGTTGGTGAGGGCCTCCCATCGGTGATGAGACTATGCGTAGGAAGCGCAATCAAATTGGATGGAAGAGCAATCATTCGATTTCTCTTATAAATTCACACGTCGGATATTGTCGCCTCGTTCAACTTAATGAAACCGAAAATACTCCAAACTTTTATAAACACTCAAATTATTAAACTCGGTATTTGTAAAGGTGAACAAATATTTGTGTAAGCAGCAAAACCCGTAGAAAAATGTATTATTTGTTGAAGATTATTCCTTATCCGCGAAATAACAATACTGACTGACTAATGAATGTTACATATGGTCTTCTTTTACAAGAGTAAAAATCCGAAATTCGGCTGAATATCTATACTGTCTAGGACAGTCTATCTATAGAGCCCTTTAGAGCCCTTTAGGACCACCTGTCAATCCGATATTTCCTGTACGTCTATTTTTGTGTGAATCCTACCGTAACTAGAGTCACCTGGGGCAAACAGTGATTGCTTGGAAATGAAATTATATTAGTCATTTATTTTGTGGAGCGAAACAGGGAAACATTGATTTGTCAAATGAAAAAGCTCATTGCTTAGAAGAGTCCTTAGGACTTGATGACTCAGTTTTCGCGCATATGCGTGTAAACAGTAGCACCTTGTCTGCGCGGAAACGCGAAGTTAAAATTGTGCTGACTAAACAGAGGTGCTTAAGGCGCTGTTAGCTATACCGGCGTCGTAATCGTTTTGGCAATTGAGGCAATAGAGATGATACGGAGATGCATCCCAATGCATACTACGTACGGCGGCCTGTAACGCCGGCACATAGTGGAGACGCGCCCTTACGAATGGCAAGTCGAGGTTCCGAGTTAAACGAATGAACGATTTTGGCACCGGTAGTTCATTTATTTCTACTAGTTGCGCCTATTACTCAGCTCTTTAACATTCATCGTATCCATTTTCGCTACTTGGCTTCTCCCTTTGGAGTATAAACTTAATTGTCTGTAAAATTAACGACATTTAATGAAGTTAGGGTGACACTGAAATATTCAGTGTCCCCCTCCTAAAACGAGTTTATTACCCGCTTGTACAAAAACCGCATGACACTTGAATGCCGGTCAATAGCACCTCAAGAGGCTCATCAAGAAATTTGTGCGCGCATCGACATAGAGAGCGTCAATTCGTTGTGTAGGCAAAATTCCTCATTGTTGTGTACGCTGACGTTTGAAGGATGGCACCTGACGTTGTGGGCAACGAAGTTTCTTGCGTGGATCGTTACAATGATGGAAAAACAGCTGAAAAAGAAGAATTATCTCCAACAAACACCTTACATGGATACTTGAGCAGCAAAAGCTTGACAAAGGACAAGGGTCGCAAAGCAGTCCCTCTTAGGAGGGTAGAAAGATTCTTTGGATTCAAGACAAATCTCATCTGGGGGAACATCTTATTCATCACTATGATGCATCTGGCCACAGCTTACTGTCTAATAACGTTTAATTATCGCCAAGAGTGGAGAACGTTGGTGTGGAGTAAGTAAAGAGACCTGAAAGTCTTCTTCGTTCACTTGTTATAAAACTCTAGATTATGTCAGATCATTGACCTATCGGAAGTACATTTCTATTAGATCATCATAACAGATCATAGGTCACTTCTGGCAATGAATCTGGCATGAACTTGGCACTTATAATAAGCTCTAATTCCATTAGAGAAAAGTAATGTGAGTCATAGCAAGATTAATGCTAATTTTTGTTATATTTTTTCATGTGCGATAGTGTACGTGATGTATATTATATCTGGTTTTGGTGGGACTGCTGGGGTGCATCGTTACTGGACTCACAGATCATACAAGGCAAAGAGACCTTTTCAAGCATTCCTGGTCATATGCTTCTCATCTGCTGGTCAGGTATACTCTTGCAATTCATTTATTTAATTTATCTAAGTATCATAGAATTGTACGAACTGTTTACAAATCATTACTTTCATTTAGAATCGAATCTTTGACTGGGTACGTGACCATCGAGTGCATCACAAGTTCACTGACACTGATGCTGATCCGCACAACAGTAAGCGTGGCTTCTTTTTCTCTCACGTGGGTTGGCTAATGATGAAAAGACACCCACAAGTTCTTGAGAAAGGTCGCCAGATAGACATGAGTGACATAAAAAATGATCGCTTATTAGTACTAGCAGACAAGTGAGTAAATTGTGTATTTGGAATACTCTCTACTTATGTAAGACTCCTTTGTTACTTTTCCCAGGTACTATACCATTTTGAAAATCATATTCTGCTTTTTATTACCCACTATCATACCAGTGTATGGTTGGGGTGAGACATGGACCCGTGCCTTCATCTCCCAGGGTATCATGAGATATGTTGTAGTGCTGAATTTCACATGGAGCGTGAACAGTGCTGCTCACATTTGGGGTATGAAACCATACGATAAGTAAGTCAGAACTATTTTATTTAAGATTCATTGTTTTTATAAATAAGTAGAGGGTGAAAACTATTTTGGTACTTTGAAGGTCCATTAGACCATGCGACAATACGTTCGTCGCTTATGTTGCCGGCGGCGAAGGATGGCACAACTACCATCACGTTTTCCCCTGGGATTATAAGACGTCCGAATGGGGTGGCGGCATACACAACCTCAGCACGTTCTTCCTCGACCTTGCCGCGAAAGCCGGTTGGGTTTATGATCGAAAGGAACCATCACAGAAGCTCATAAAAGCCGTGTCGAAACGAACGGGTGATGGTAGCCGCCCAAGGGAGGAAGAGATTCCGTTTGATACAGTGGAATCGCGATCGAAAGACATAATTACCACGGACGAGGACCAGAGTTAATAATACTGGAGCATTCCTTAGATTGTATGTATGCGTATCAACCAAACTACCTGTGTGTACTGTACTCACTCGCCAATCGATATATATATACATATACATATATATATATATATATATCTTTAGTATGTACAGTATGCGATTGCATTAAGATGCATGGATTTTCCGATTGTGCCAAATGTTATATTCGTTCGTACTGAATTTGCCTAAGGTCTATTCCCGCATTTAATTTATTCAGTACTCTCAACGCACATAGCGTATGCCACTTCAAATCGCGTGACAAAATTTACGAGAACGAACTCAATAAACGTAATGGATTTAGCACGTCAGCATTCTGCTCGGGAGACGAGAGATAGAGAGAACGCCGGGGTTTTTGGCTTTATCAGTGGTCCTTGAATAATTTACACGCGCCTGTGAAAGAAAGTAAATCGATGGTCAATTGAAAAAAGGGTAACACAGTATTTGTGCGTCGCTGGCCCTTAGAATTTCTACGTCCAGGTAATCGAATTATTGTAACACCTTGTAGGTTTTACCTCTGTATAATATAAAAGTGAAACGGAACTGTTTCAAGGATTTCTAAAGTGTTTGTGTAATCCTTGGACCTCCCTCCTATCGTCTATGTGCTCCCCGATTAACCGAGTTGTGATATTGGTAGCACTAAATCGCAGTTTCTAATGAATCCACCTGTTCAATGTACGACGTATTAATGGCCAATTAGAATACGTGGATTAGTAGATAGGGAGTGGCACGACATGAAGAAACACGTTCAACTAATTTTTCCATTCATTTCAATGTCAAGGTATCTTGTTTATTATCTGTTGTCCATAAAATAATTTTGTTGCGTCATACGCGAGAAAATTGTCCCCCGTTGTTCGCGCGAACCTGGAGTTGGGGAACGACTTTTCCCGGTAAAGAGATCAATCAGCTTCCAAGTTCGGGCGTAATCCGTTCCTATCCACTGGATAAAGTCGAGCGAAGACTAATCGATTTCAAAGTCCAACTTACCGAAACTTGATAAAACTGATCCTCTAGCTGCTCGTGCATGTCACAATCACGTGGAATTGGATGCAATGTCGTGACCATTTTACATCAGTGATCCACCGGGCGAAATCTCACGGAGTCACCTCGGTGATGCAAAGTCCAAGAAAATAGGTTGTGTTGGGAGCATCGCGTTGACCACTCTGTTTGTTATGTTTGCCTGATAAGAATCACAGGCTAATTAACGTGCAAACACACGCTTGTAGGATTCCACAAATTCATACGAAAATAGACACTTTCTCCTAGTATTCCGAATCGTTAGTTCATTCAACTCATAATTGTTGTCAGAAATTCATCTCTTCTATAATAATTGAATACCGCCATATATTTAATCTTATTTATACTCACAAATGCTTCCACTTGTTATTCTGGTGATGCTCCACAGCAGATTTGGCGCTTTCTAAACAATGGCTTCGAGACCTTTAGGTTCATAGATTCGTCTCGCATACATTTTGTTTTTCCAAATTGATTAGACACGAGTTTATTGGGTTTTGAATGTTATTTCCGAATGACCGCACGAAACTTCTAACAAACAAGTCTCAGGTTCTAAAATTTAATGGAACAGATCGGCAGGCTTGATTTCTATGTACCAGCGCAGGATAAACAAGATGCTAATGCATTTGGACTACTCAATTTGACGTATCTTGTTACCTAATGACACAGATCTTGCTTGCTTCTTATATGAAGTGATAACATTTAGTTCGAAATTATACATTCAAGCACGATCCGGAACTTTCCGATCTAATTTTTAATGCAATTATGGCAATACATTCAGCGAACTCGGTGGATTAAAATTCTCATTTATAAAATACCATCAGCGACAATGAACCCAAGATAACAACTCTCTCCCCTGGGATGTATTGTTTTTCTAATCGTCCGACAGTGTATCTACTGTTTTTGCTTCCCTCGACAAAAGGGTCGAAGCATAAAGTCTCCTGTAATTATGAAAAATTATTTTATAGATGCATAATGCAAATAAAATGCCGACACGCGTCTATCTAGGTTGCACATTTGAAAAGCAAGAGCGATTTTAAGCGTGTTATGATGATGCATTCCGAAATAATGAAGTGCATAAATCGCCAATATGACATGTTAATATGTGCGTCGTTAGTTTTCATCCATGTTCAATCAACAGTCTTTACAACTATGCTAAAAACGAAATGCTACACTTATTCACATTGTATTATAATAGGTCGAGGGTCGGTTACATCACTATCTAAGTGACTATAATTAAAATGCAAAATAATAAATAATTACATATCGCGGATAACATGCTGCGTTGGTACATAAATACTTTTGCCCGTTGGTAGGGTCAAGTTTACATTTTAGTTCTCAAAAAATGGTCGGGTTCACAGTTAATGCTGATGATCCCTGTGTTAGCGGTGGCCCGTGTAGTGACATCGCGCCACCGGAGGGCGCGCGCAAACTGGCGCGGCACTCTGATATATTTAACTCTCGCCGCGTGTTGCCGGTGCACCCAGTCTCAGTCGACTGTCAGATCGTGCCGGAACGGAACCGGCTCGGAGTATTCCAGGAGAAGCCGGTGAGAGAAAGAGAGCAAGAGCGAAAGAGGAGAGAGAGGGAGAGAAAGTCGAACCTCCTTCCATTGCTCTTACGGGGTGACACGAAGTGTAGTCGCGATCGTATTAGTCCTTACGAGAACCCCTGGACGCACGCACCGTTCGCCCTTACAACCCAGGACCGTTTGTGTCCGTTGGAGTAGACGCACACCTCGAGGCATCGATTCCAAGATCGTACAGAGCTTGGACCTTCTCGTCCAAGGACTTCAATCATTCGCTAACATTCGAGATTTCAACGGTAAGTGCTTCCTAAGTACCACTTGCTTGCTAAAGATACGACAGAGCATCACATACTATTTCCTGCTCTTTGCACCGAATATTTCGAATTCGCTTCAATTCTGCCCGCATTGGATCCGGAGTGGTTGAGCTCTGCGGCAGGGAAATCCTATCGATTGCGCCTGCTTCCTGGCATAGAGTTCAAGTGAATTCTGGCGCACAAGTTTCGTGCCGTTGCTCACTGAGATCGGAACTCTACCGGCAGAGATACGCGTTGTGCGTGCACGTGTTGTCTGTCGGCTGGATTTTTTTAGGTGCGTCGTGACCACCGACAATGACTAATTATGCTGATACAGCTGACCAGAGTAGAGCAGAGCTCTCTTCACGTGTGCCTCTCGTGCCACTCCAATCAAATGACATGTAGATATATGCGCTATGTTACAAAGAGAATCGACTTTCGGTAGAGTACGTGACGCCGGCCCTGTCCTTCAAAATCAGCCGGTCTAACGTTCATACGGGTATTAAAATCAAGCAGGGCCACTTGCGATTATATGAATCTTATAGAAAAATATTAATACTGTTTACTACAAACAACGTTACTAATAGTGACTGAAACCCCTGAACCATCGATTTAGGTAGTTCGTTCTTGTGGTTTATGAAATAGTTCGACTGGAGGCCGTTTGGCCCTTCAACATTCAAACTTATTGAATAGTATACCCGTGTCTCGGAAGCATCTTCGTGCATTGTGGCACGTACACCTTGTTACTGTTTGAAAACATTTCTTTGATGTCTCTAGTATTTGGATGCCGATTCTCCCTAACACTCGGTACACACGAACTCGTTCGAGTTACTGTGTTGCTTACTTTATAACCAAAATAATGATAGCACAAGAAACTCTTTGTTTCTCTGTCGGAATGTTCTAACATTTTAAGACCGAAGTTCCTCAGAAGATCAAGTAAAATTGTCTCTTATGACTTGGGAAAGTTGGGTAGTTGAAATCGTGGCTTCGATCATTGGAGAGTGTTCCGCAATCCTCGGAGCTTTGGATGATTCTTCCAGGGGTAATCGCACGGCCGGAAGCGTGGATTTGATTAGGCTCGATTAGTATGGCTGGTCGAATTAAAGCCCATCAGGCTTGACACCGTGCGCAGAAAGCATTCTGTATATACATATGTATATCGGCTTACGTGTGTTTTGCAAGCCACCTGACACGTACTGCCCAATTCCGACGCGATTAGCCGTGAATGACCTTTGCGACTGAATTAACTGCGTGTTATCTTGGTCACGCAAGGGGAGCATTGAATAATGCGTTCTTCCACCGGTGCATATGGTATCTATGACCTTCACACTTCACCGACAAGCTTTCGGAAAAACATTCGGGAGATGAAAATTATCTCATCTGCCGTACTTTGCTCGGTAACGGTATCTCGACCGCATTGCGCTGAAATGAAATAATAACGTGACACAAAAAGGGTGGGTGTTTCACACAACATTCGTCACAAGTATCGGTGGGAAAGTTGTGTGTCTCATGCTCCTCTTTGTTCCGTGGAACGTTAACATGTTGATTGAAATTGCGCGAGAGTCTGCGTGGACTTTGCTTTTTGATCAGCCTGCAACACCTCGATACTTCCTCGCCATTTCTAGAAAGTCGGTTATTCAAAAGGCACAAAGGTTTGTGCGCTAATTAGAGCTTGGCAATTACCACCGCGATAAATTAATCGTTAAGAAGTGTTTAACTTTTGTGAAACTCCTTTTGTAATACTGTTACCGCTTCTTTCCTGCGTCATCAACTTTTGCTATCTCTAATTAACTTTAACGCAATACGAAGAACTCCATATCGAGCATGAAGAAAAACACTTTTTATGTAAATATATGAAATTGCGATGACACAAGCTACATTGCATAATTGGACGTGTTTTTAAAAACTTCTTCGAAATCGGAAGTAATGTCGCCTTATCGTATCGTTGATGCTGCTCCGTCTTCCGTCACGCTTGTTCCGCAAAACCGGTTTAGTTACCAGGCCTCGCCATCACAAAGCAGCCCGAAATCGCCTGCTCTAGATCCCACGGTTACCAGTGTGACAGGCCAAAAGAAGCGCCTAGTTGTGCACGTGAAAACCGCCTGATAGTGGTATGTTTTCAACATATAATCATAAAACAAGCACGATTTATAATAATTCATGCAAAACAACTGGCCGATATTCTCGATAAAATGACCGTAATCAAGAAAATAATGGTAGCCTTTAACAATAATACTGAAACGTTGAGAAATAACGAATGCTAAATAAAACTCCAATTGTTTGCACGAATCATCAACAGAAGACACGTGCATCTGCGATTGGCTTATTACGAATCACCGCATGAAAAGTTTCCGGTGCTTTTCAAATCGCACGCGATCGTCATCAAGTCGAGCACGCGCAATCATTAACGGTCAAGTGTAGGGTGATAATCCAGAGTGCGTGCGGGGCGATGCGATTTTTCGATAAACATGAATTAACAAGAATTAGCTCGTTTTCACTGATAAGGAGATCGCGTGATCCGTTCATTCGTCGGTGTTGGCAATCCGATCGGTGGTCCGATCTTTTAGTCAGCACAATCGAGGATGAATAGAACAACTAAGCGAAGATTAACGGTCCACCGGGGCGAAGTTCAACCGGAAGATAGAAAAGATGATGAAGTGCTGAAATGAAAGGTCATACTGATTTTTCCTGTTCTGTCAGTTGGGTAAGAGGAGGGCGAAAACGATCCACGTGATTCGAGAAATGAGACAGTGTTGGTTGATATGCCAGAGAGGCAAGCTAAACGATGCACATCCTTCGTGTGGTCCGCGGCAGGTGACCCTATCACGTGCTGCTCACGAGGCACGCTTCACGCATCCCAACTAAATAGAAGACTTTGGCCGCTGCCACACTTTGTATGTCTGTTGCTTTCTTATTGTGTAACTCAATGAGTAAGGCAAGGGGAGCACTCTTTAGTTAAGATCTATGCCAGCACAAATATGCTTGCTCTACACCGAGGTATTAATTAAAATCAGCACTTAGAGCGTGATTTCATCGAAGTTCCGGCCTTTTGGTGATCGGGTCAAGTTAAATCTTAAGCAATGACCCGAAACACCAGTACTTGCTAGCAATTTCTTTTTATACCACGGTATGCAGTTTAAAGAAGCTTTTAGCTATGAATTGCAATGTTCATTGTCCCTCCGCGATCAGCATACTGTAAGAAATGAGTGTCTGAAATAATCGAGACGCGTTGGACGTCAACAATTCGTATAGCAATGGATTGAAGTATCAAAGTACAGGATGTTTCAAGGCTGAAAGTCAGTCCAAGAGTAATGTTTTTCAAGAGAGCTCATCAGCTAGTCACCACCGTCAGCGTGACCAAGTTTGGGGGATTTATAACACCCTGGGGTTTTCTCTGAAGGTGAGAAGAGTACAACTTCCACATAGTCTGCTTTACGCACGCATTTCCACGCTTATACTGATTTTCTAACGATAACATATATGCAGTTATTCAGTTGTGTGTTTGTGCGTCCATTGTCATCTTGCCTACGTGGTACACATGAAAACGTACACATGGCACACGTAAGCGTGTTTTGCGCACTACGCATGCGCGCAAGCCACAAGTACGCAAATGCACGTATATATAATGTTTTGGGGGAAGTGCATATCGCCACGTACTTGCAGTAATAGCACGCGTATCGACGACTGTAAGGGAAAAAATTAACACGTCTGTCGTGATGTCATCTGTACACGTGGTTCATCGTGTCGGAGCCACGCACGCACGTGTCCATAATGCAAAAGCGATGCTATTAGCCAGTTTGAGAGTGCGGGGATTTGCTGAGTCAAATGGGTACAAGGTCCACTAGGAAATCAGGTCCTAGTCAGCGGTGAGCTGCACATTGCATCAGCAGTGCCGGCATTACGTGGCCCGTAGATTTTTTTTCGGATAACGGGGAAGACATGATAATAGTGTCCGATAAAGACAGACACCCTCGACCAATGAGAGAAAGATGGAAACTTGCCGTCTGATTAGAGTACTTTTCCCCGTTCGTTCGTTGGGTTATCGTAAGCCTTTTCATTAGGAATGATTTGATAGAAAAGATTGTTTCTACTAGCCAAGTACCACGTGCATTGCATCTTCCTAGAGCATGAATCTCGCCGGGTTAAAGAATGTTAGGGCGACGTTCACGAAATCAGTACGGCAATTTTGCTGTGTTAAAGATTCGCGAACGCAGGAAGCCGACGAGTCTGAAGTAACACGCGTGACTTGCTGGAGGATAGAAGATTCTTAGTACGAAAGCAAAGCGTGCCAGTGGTTGGTCCGGCCGAGTCTCCTGATGATTTCCGCCTTAACAGTATATCCCAGTCGGTGTAACGTTCGCCGGCCGGCTGACGTTGTAGAGGATCGTACATGTGGCTGGCTGGCAGCAGCGAGGCGCACCAGAGCGAGCGGACGCAAGCGTACGTCGATACTCGCGCGCTGTCGGCAGCGGCGTGCGTGTTTCCACAGTCGGGACACCATTCGCCGATTTCAGGTGGCGAGAGCCGTACTCCGCCAGCGATTGGCTCAGGCCATCTCAGCTGAGGAGCACTACAACGTGCAGCGATCCGAACCCCGCTGTACTATCAAAGAAGCGCGAAGCTCCATTATCGCCGCTTCTAGACTTCCACCTGGCTTGGAAAAAAACGCTCGCCAAATGGGACGAAACCGTATCCGGCGTATCGTACCATACTCTCTGCCTACACGTCTGACCTACGTCTCGACATTGTTCCACGCATTTTCCTTTCACTAAAGCCTCTCTTAGATAGACACTTTCACCTTCAATGAAATCGTTAGTACAGAAAGGGTGTAACTACTGGCTCACAATGCCTAAAACTCAGTAGTTTAAACGAGAAATAAGGGACACAGATTTCATCATCCATCATTGCCAGTTTCCAAAGTATTGTTGTCTCGACTGAAAGTCAAAGTGGGACTTGAGTGTCTGATTATACATTTAACTAGGTTATTATTCCGAATAGAGCGTTACAAGCAGACCGAATTATACTGTTGCGATAGCCGCCCGCATATGCGGTGACAAAGTGGATGAATCAATCGGTACGATGCAGTCGATTCACGATGATCGCAATTAGCGCCGTGAATGATTACACTTTTTGATCAAGCATTGACTATTTATGTCCACCGACACTTCACGTTTTTATGGAGCTCATCCACCCCGACACGTGTAACGCAGTTGGCGAACTGCATAATGTTCATCTTATTCCAATGACTTTGAAAAGTCGAACATTCTTGAACTTGGGTAATTAATCAGAGAGAAAACAAGACATGATTTGTACGAAGGTCTTTTCTCAAGATCAAGTTGGTCCATTGTTAGCGTCTTTTTAAAAAGATAAGGTTGACATTGTGTGACAGTAATTTTCCAAAGATGTGGCGATTAGAACTCGCTTCTAACGCGATAATCAAGTCATCATGATTAACTCGACCAAGTATTTTAATTGCGATTAATTACTTTTGATAAGTCGGAGAGTGATATGAGATCGCACATAAAATTCAGTTAGTGTATACGGAACCTAGAGGTATGATAAACGCAAAAGCGAATCAGCTGATCTCTAAATATAGGCTGTGTGTTTTCGCGGGTCGTTTCTAAATTCAGATAGATACAAGGTCTCGTATAAAAGAGGTATTCGCATTCCAATTGGTACTATGTTTATCGTAGTTTCTTGTTTTTTTATAACGTTAACAAAGTTTTATCGATGAGAGTACATTATCTACTATCGCTTTAAGGGTCTAAATTGAATCGATCTTCTTTTCTTTGGATGAGTAAAGAAGAATTATTGCTAGGTAATGAACCGAAGAGTTATCTTCGTGGCCTTTGCTCTTATAATATGGCGGTTTGTAATCATACTCGTAACAGTCAAACTGACATAACATCAGCGAGTGCGTGTTTAATCGGTTACTGGTTACATTCGCCCGACTCCATTTATCACTCGGATAACAAGGCTTGCATACTCATACAGCTCTCGCAGTTTTCCCTTCAACAGTGAAGAACATTCCCCCGCTTGCTTTCGATCGGTGCTCGGTTGCTTGCATTCGCCCCTCGGTATTCCAAATCAGTCGACACTTGCCCATCATGCGTGCCAACGGGTGTACTTGCGATACTTGTCAATCGTAGTCATTATATTGCCGGCAAGCATACGCTTCCCGTATCATCAATAAGCGACTGAACGTAACTGGCGAGCCGGACGCCAATTGCGTGCTCGAGGTTCTCTGTACTTGTAGGTCGCATGAAAGCATTCGCTCCTTTCACCAATACATCTTCTCTATGAAGAGTCCAACGCACCGGATACTCGCTTCGAGAAAGACAGCCAATTTCACAAAAAACCAACCAACTCGAGAGTACTGTTTGGACTTCCTGCAATGCGATGGAATCCCACATTGAGATTCATCGAGCGAGTCAAGAATTTCGGGACTTATTAATGTGCAAATGGTATGAGCACTCGTATGTATACGAAAGCGTATCGCCAGGCAGTTATTATGCGTACTGTCCAATCGATTCCACTACTTTTTCTCCCGCGAGACTCCCAGTGAGTCATTCCGATTAAAAAGCCACCGACAGATCAATGAATTGCTGCTTCCAGTCAATGGTCCAGTCGACGATCGGCGACCTTACAAACTTCTAGAAGTATACACTATTCCCACTCTCGTAAATCAATAATACGAATTGCCTACATGCTCGACTGTACATCTACCAGATTTTCTTTGATAATATATAAAGAAGTATGCTTGACAATATCACCGATTGGAAGGTTGAGTTCTTACAAATATTATTTCTCTTATTCTTGTTCAATCTTTTTTTTAGAGTTAGTGTAGAATCTCAGTAGATAAAAAGGGAGCATTGGAGATGAGAACTAGGAGAGACTAGCTCGGAAGGTGGCGTTGATCCCGGCATGATGCAGCCTTGGCACTGACACCGTCCGAGGCGACGGCGGCGTCGAGTCAAGCCAACCAGACATAGCCAACTCTCTCACGGCTATGTCCTCGCAACCTTGGCCACAGATAAGTCCGTTGCGCGGTTTTATCGCGGGAAATAGTATGAAATTGGAGAGATAAAGGTAGAGCGAGTCTCGGAAGATCATGCGAAGAAAATGGAACGTTTGTCTTACTTATCTGCCTTCTTATTGACGAAGAAATATATCGGAATTCATCAGATGCGTATTAAGTACTAGAACATTTATTCTTATGAAAACCAACTGATATGTCTTTCCCTGTACAAGAACATTATTCATGGAATTGTGACAGGGTGTAATTAGTATTCAGCCAATTATCTTTTTACTAGTTCATCTGTGAAATTGGAAAAAAAAATCGTGGCAATAACAATCTCTATAGTAAAAGTTGACGTGGAATTGCTGTTGACGCACTTGAGACATAGCCTATATTCTTTTTTCTTGTACCTGTCTTTTTTTATCTTGACGTAGTATTTGATCAGGATATGGACGTCTTCGCGAGAGTATAATTAACATGCGTGCAAATAAAAAGCACTTAATGCTGCCAAATAAAGGAAACACTGCTGTCATGTCATGCGATTGGTACGCTACGCCCAATTGCATGAAGAGTCATGACTGATTATGATGCGAAGAGTGAATCCCATTTTATTCTGTATTTCGTATTCCAAGGCTGCATATTAGATCGGCACAATCACACCTATACGAATTCGTCTCCAGCTATTGCTGAGACATCGTAACACTTCATAATTGATACTTCATTTCCGCTGGCAACGGCCACACATTTCCACGGAGTAGCGTGCAACGTGCTGCTTGCGACCGAAAATAGCCTGCGGCGTCAATATCAATTGCGATAGCTCTTGCCGAACCCGAGCAATCGGTAATACCAATCAAGTGGAAAAATGATGCATCATGAATTCATCGGGTGAGGAAGATCTCCATATCTCAAAATCGGATGAGGTTCAAAGAGCATTTTTGTTCTGTATTTGCCTTTTTTCAATTTTTTTTTTACATATTTTCTAGTAATGAACATCTATGTAATATAGGTCAAAATTTGTTTAAATAATTGACAAGTTTTCCTTGACAAAGTTATAACATTTGTTGCATATCTTGGCGAGTTACTTGGTGTACTGAACCATGTTTCCGTTATGTAACTGACTGTGGACTGCGTTTGGATATCGCTTCTAATAAAAGAGCTCGCCAAGAGCGTAAAAATAAAGAGCATACTTTACCACGTGCCATACGTGCCACGAAGCATGCTAGCTATCCGTATATCGTCAGCTGTTGTAAAGTTAAAGTATTGAAAAGTTGCTATCCCAGGAATGATTTTGCTTCCTCTTGAACATTTCACGTCAAGCATTGTTGATCCTTTCGTAGCGTGGAAAATGCTTGAGTGCTGTCTCGGCATAGTCGTTGCGTAATTTTGTGAAATCTGTTTCCTGCTGTCAATAATTCTTGACTCTCTCGGACAATTGGACTTTAACGGATTAATTGAAGAGCGGAAAATGTCAAGGAAGCTTTTCACTTATGATCGTCTCAACCATTAATAATAATTCGTAATATACCATCGTTTAAGATCGCTATTTCTGTTACTCTCTAGATTCGCTCCCTCCTTTGTTACTCTTGTCATTTTCCTCATTAGAAATTCAAAGATTAAATTTCTTTTTCACGAGGAAGGAATAATGGGAGATTACGTCAGATGTGGGATGACCTATCCGACTAGATTCACTAGAAACATGACTTTGATATGAATTAATAATTGGACGAACAAAATTTTTATGAAGGAGATCAGTATTACATTATTTTCTATGCATAATGTTAAATAATGCACCAAGATTTGTACCGAAAACACTTGGAAACAGCCTCCTAAATAATCGAGTTCTCCTAATTTGGACGGTATTTTCATGTTTTCCAACCTTCCCGACATTTTCCGAGGTTGAAATTTGGTGGAGAATGTGTTCTTGTATCAAGGAAGAATCCATATAAATTCCAGAGCCCTAGCTCAAAATTCATTTTTTCGCAAATTTTTCCATATGTACCCCTTCATAAATTGTCGATTTTTCGAAGGTTCTGGGACTTTGACGAACGCTTGATAAATCGATTGTTTGAGTATGAAAACGGATAGAAAACATAAAACCAGTGGCAGAAATGCCGGAATTGTGTCGAAAACACATGGAAAACCAATCCTGAATAATTCATTTTCGTGGTTTTACCCATGTTTTCCATACTTCCCGATATTTCCCGGGGCTAAAATTTGGTGGGGAATATTTTCTTGCATCAAGAAAGAAGTGCTATAAATTCCAAATCCCTAGCTCAAAATTAATTTTTTCCTAAATTTCTTCAAGGGACACTCACAAAAGTTTATTCCACCAGCAAATATGCAATGCGAAGTTAACAATTCCTTCGGTCAACGGTTGACTTTTGGATGTTACAGTACTGATACAACTACCTTAACAAGTTGAACTCCCCACAGCGGGTAAAGAATGACCGGCGGATATATCGGCGTATCGACGAGAGGAAAAAATCGACGCTCGACAAGAGGGGTAGTTTTGCGACGGCGTCGGGAGGCGCTGAATATCAGCGGCGTCCCGGCGCTTTTGCTGAGCCTGCGTCTGGACGTCGGCGACGCGATCCAGCCGGCAGTCGATAGGCGACCGCGTCCGGAACCCGAGAGTAAAAGCTTTCTCAGTCCTTCTCGAATCCCACGGGCTCCGTTGCTCCATGTTCTTCACCTCGGTATGTGAATGGCTCCTGCCTTCGCTCGACAGGTACACACCTCCTTTTGACCTCGTCCAGGCCAGTCCTTGCGTGTCTCCTGCCCAGCCGCTCCCCAGGACTTCCTGCCATTCCAATCCCTTGTTCACTCGAGTCCTGGCGGTAAACCGTGCACGCATACGCTCCTCTTCTTCACAATAAAAGAACAAGTTTGTGCTTCATGGTGTTCGGAGAATCGGACTTCTCTCGGAGAATTTAGATAGGTCACTCGGTCGAGAAAGCATCCCGTCGCTCAGGAGTCTAGGAACGTCCAGTTAATATGGATGACAATCAACCTACTGGGAGAGTTCTCTTGGATAGTTAAGTGTCTCCATAAGGGTGTGAGATATAGTGAAACAACTCTAAGGATTCCAATCGACTCTACGTAGACGGCCTATAGCACACAGGAACATCCAGGAGGCCAAGTATTTCTTGTATGCTCCTTTAGCAGAGAATTTACGTTCCTTTTACGTTCTCCTTTCGTTCACCTACAATTTCCTATATCAATCCTTTGCACTCGGACTTTCTCATGCAATACTAAATTCATGATTATTGTAGTACTTCTGTAAATAGTTGATTCCGAGTTGCTCTGGCGTAGAATGTTCTAGGGGCCGAAAAATAAATTGGCCTGTGCATGGAAATAGTACTTCGCGTGCAAGGAGTTGAAGTCCGAAGTATACCTCTCATTGATCCATACATTTTATACGGGTATTCGTGGATGTGTGAGTGGTGTTGTGTGCGTAGACCTGGAAGAAAAGCACTACTCTCGCCGAGTGCATATTTCCAAGCTGACCTTTCTGGAGTTCTGCTGCCAAGGCTAAGTCAGTGCATGAAAGGTCGTTTGCACTTGTACAACTCTGTGAAGATTTTGCCCGGTGCATTGGAGAATCAGCTGACCGCCGGTGCACTTGGCACTCAGTTGGCGAAAGTGGTAGGATATTCCTGTCTATCCCGTGGGAAGGGACAGCTGTCGCTACTCTCCTTGTCCAGGACATGCGAGGGTTGACCTAGATCGGTGCCGGCCGCCCGCACCAATTGACGGACACATCTCTCGTTCTCTCGTTACGAGAGTGCTCGTTTGTCACAGGATTTATTGGCATCATCAGCCGCTCCAACGATTTGCCAACCAGCTGCCACGCATTGTCAACAGTAAATCCTCCTTGCACGTCCTAAAAGTGAACGTGTCGCGAACGTTCAGACATGGGAATTTCCTAGCATTCCCTTGTTTTTTTCTCTAATTCAGGTTTCGTTATTGTTGTTCTTGACCGCGCCTAATTAACATTCCAAAAGGTAGATGGATTTTGGTTGTTTTGCTACAAACTTGTACGTGACTTGACTATTTTTTACAGCCAGTCGAATAGCCTGGCTCTATTGTTATTTTATACTATGATTAGCTTGTAGTTTTTAATATATAAGAATGTCCAAGTCATTCAATTCGTCTATATTTGATAGTAAGTTATTCTCGCGTCACTGTTAGGATAGACGCCATCGAATTTATTCGCCTCACGGTTCGGTACTATCAAAATGAGCTCACCCGCAAGGATTCCGTTCTTTCCTGGCAGGACTGCCAGGTTTTCAACCCTCCGTCAGCCCTCGAAACATCGTGAATGCATATCGCGTCAGTGTCGGAGAGATAGTGTATGGAAAATATCGGGTCTGCCATTTATCGCGACCTACTTTACACCAAGGCAGTCAGTGTGTTCCTATCTTGTGAAAGCCTTTTCGACATCGTCGCATTGTACACTGAATTATTGACGAATTCGATCATTCGAATTCCCTCTCGCGTATGCACTTATAAAAGTGTGTAAAGATTCGATGAATTTTTGTTTCCAGGCTCGAAGGAAACATGGCTCCAAACATGACGAGTACACCCACCGGCGTGTTGTTCGAGGGTGAGAAGATCGATGAGCAAATCGCCAGTAAGAAGGAATTGGGTAACAAGTACGTCCGAAAGATCGTCTGGCGGAATGTCCTTGTCTTTCTATACCTTCATCTTGGCGCTCTTTATGGAGTATACCTGGTCTTCACTTCAGCAAAGCTAGCCACCACTATTTTTGGTCAGTATTATTCCTTAAAAGCAAACTCGCTCTGAATATCAATAGCTTTGTATGAATGGCAATGGAGATCCTAAAAAGAGCGGAAGCTCTTGACAAGTGCTTTCGTTGTAAGGCGGCGAGAGATATTCTTCCTTTCGGGTGGCAGAAAATTTCTTTAGCGGTTGCAATTAGCATAGTGCCAATTAAGCGGTTCCAAAGAGCTGCGCAGCCAACTAGAATTACGTGGGAGGGGAAATTGCACACCTGTTGATGCACGTGCCTCTTAAAACTCGCACTTTGCACCACTCGTTTTTCTGCTACTCGAAAGTGCCGCTTTTTGTTGGGGAGTGCAGGCTTTTTAACGCGAAATATGCCATTTGCAAGTCTTGAATGATTTTTCACATCGAACTTCCTCCTTTTCCATTCACAGGATTCCTTCTGTATCAAATGTCTGGTATCGGCATTACTGCTGGCGCACATAGATTGTGGGCGCACAGATCATACAAAGCCACCTGGCAACTACGGCTAATTCTCATGATCTTCAATACCATAGCCTTCCAGGTAAAGTTTCCTCATTAAAGTGTCAGTATGAAACGACGTTCGACAGGTTGAACGGCTGGCGGTCATTTCACATAATCTTTTTTGCAAAGGACGCGGCAATCGATTGGGCAAGAGATCACCGGGTGCATCACAAATACAGTGAAACAAATGCCGATCCTCATAACGCCACACGGGGCTTCTTTTTCGCACACATTGGCTGGTTACTCCTAAGGAAACATCCGGAAGTAAAGGAAAAAGGTCAAGCGATTGATCTTACCGACTTGAAGAGCGACCCTATTCTCAGATTCCAAAAAAAGTATGTCAAAACATATACTTGGAATCTTGCCGGCGATTTTTCTTGTAAACACTTAATTTATAATTGCAAATTCCCTGTTCTTCATGGTTACAGACACTACAAACTCCTTATGCCACTGTTTTGCTTCGTCCTGCCAACGGTGATTCCAGTGTACTGCTGGAACGAGACGTGGACAAATGCATACTTCATCCCGACCGTACTTCGTTACGTCTTTACGTTGAACGTCACCTGGCTGGTGAACTCGGCCGCACATCTCTTTGGCAACAAACCCTACGACAGGTTAATATCTCTTGCGCCTAGTTTTTATTGCCTTCGGCCGTCAGTTGTTAAATTGGACCTTCAAAATTGCGTTGAACAGGTTCATCAATCCAGCCGAGAATTCATCGGTGGCTATGGTGGCGCTTGGCGAAGGCTGGCACAATTATCATCACGTATTCCCATGGGATTATAAAACGGCTGAGCTTGGTAACTACAGACTTAACATTACCACAGCGTTCATCGACTTCTTCGGGAAGATTGGCTGGGCCTACGACTTGAAGACAGTTTCACCAAGCATGGTGCAGAAGCGAGTTGAGAGAACAGGCGACGGCAGTCACGGTCTTTGGGGCTGGGGTGATGCGAATTTGAGGGATGAAGATATTCAACACACCACCATTATCCAACAGAATGGGTGCAAACCTAAGGAACAATAAGGATTACCGATTGCTACATCCTTATTCTGGCGCGTCCTTCCCTCTGTTCATATTCGTGAATTCAGCTTGGGGACGAGCGTCAATTGCATGGTTCTCTTTTGATGGGTTCGGGAAGAGTCGTTTCTCGCTGATCGTTGGCGCCGGACGCGGACGTCCTGCGGGCTTGTTGGACCATTTGGTACCAGACTCCCTTTGCTTTCTTCTCGTCAGTTTAATTCAATTGCTTTAAAAGTGGATATCAAGGGACAAGATTGACTGTATTCTAAGCATGTTGTGCTTCACTTGTGCGAGAGCGATTACTCGTTATAAAGGAAGAGGATATGCGTTTATCAGCGCTCGTGTATTCTTTCGATCGTAATAGAGGTGGACGAATCCGAGAAAGTTCGCTTAGTAATTTATATTATAAATTATCGTTTATAAGGTACTATTGTTCAAAGATACTGAGTCACTTTTGTTCAATACATGTTCAAAATTCTAAGCTTAATGTGTATGGGAACCGTCCGTTACTCTATTACCAAGACGTATCGAAACAATACACAACGGAACCTACTTAACTGCTCCTTTTCAGGCGCGTGCTCGGCTCCTAAATAAGTTTTAAGATATCCCGCGAGAACAAGTTGAATTATTTGTACGGATATATGTATGGCATTTTATACAAACAAATATCATCCGCCAGTCACCCGCGAGATTCTTGGGATATCACATTTTATTCACGCGAAAGATGTTTGATAAATCTTTGGTCGTATTCTATAAGTGGTAACAATAATAGGCTGAGTGATGGTAAATTCTTACATTGTTGTCTTTTCTTATTTAGTAGTTCTTTTCATTGCGATAGCTCAATAAATGGAGGTAAAGAGCTGAACGATTTCTAATAATTTGGTCGGGAGAATCTTTAATTCTATAGAATGGTGGGGCTCCCCGCGTGTACTTCTTTTTTGTTTGCTTTGCGTTTTATTCCTTTTTATTACAATTAGTTTCTACTCCTTTCGGTAGCATAGTCGGCTGTATCTGCGATCAAGCATAATTCGAGAGCAGCGGAATCAGGGTCCACTAGGAGATTGCGTTATGGCGAGGAAGAGGAGCGCGCGCGCGAGATGGAGACAGAGAGATTTCGAATAAAAATATATGAAAGTGTACGTTAGCAGTAAGTCTATCGTTAAGAAAATACTACAAGAGCTACATGTAATTGCTCCAGAGCCAACGGAAATATTAATCTAGAGCGCGGCGTATCTGTATATATTGATCATTTATTTATGTACATAAAGAGAGCCTCATGAGAAACGAACTTGGACGGACACACATTTATACGGCAATTTTTGCAAACTCGTTCGCTCTCTGTCAGCGATTTAACTTCCGAAAGTTTTTCCGTCTACATCGCGGCTACTCTCACGCGATACACAAATCCTTGCTTTTGTAATAGCGATTATTGTACAGGGAGTCCAGGTTCTCGAAATCATCGAAATAAAACGACTAACCAGTCTCGACACGTGTGTTTGGAAGTTCATGCATGTATCACCGTGTGTTGTTATCGACAGTCCAAAAACGCTGCGCGTTTTACAGAATCGAGTATCGACAAGTACTGCAACAGTCCACTTTAAAATAATATGTTTGCCGAAAGGCGAGGGGAAGCACAAACATTTCAAGTTTATGTCGGATTTCAAGTTTTGTTTTTAGGCACAAAGTAACCATAATTTAGATGTTTTATTTGTAGATCCTGTTCCAATAGGATTGGACATGGTATCTATGTATATCGACGGCACAGCTATCAGATTTTTTTTATAAGACAACCACAGAGCGTTTCTCCTTTCCTCTCGCCGTGTAAATTAAATTTCTAATGCGCGTTACTATCGTTGTTCTCATGAATGATTAGTGCGGAATAATTCAGGTGGAGACATTTATTATACCGTTTATTATACAGTAAATTGTCGTATACATGATTCAACTGTGAAAGGTTTAATAAAAGTCTATTTTTAAGTAAACTGCAAAGAAAAAGTACGGTGGTTCTGGCTTTTATTTGATCTCACTGGTTTCGAATATTCCACGTACAACGATTATAAAATTACAGTCAGGTTTTTGATGGAGTTTCTTTGAAAACATCATTCTTTTACGAACCACAAATTATCGTGCACGGGGTTCATTATTCTACCATCAGAAAGAGTAATGAAAGACATATTAACATTGATCCATGTCATCAGGATTATGAATGTGACACTGGTCGATAATCTTACTGTCGATACTGATATTCAGAGGCACAGTAGTTCTTTCTTAGTAATTATTCTAATTCATTCGTGATCATGCTATCAACACTTTTCTATGCACTGCTTCCTCTCGCTTTTTATTGCGTATATCTAATCTAATGGCGAAACTCGTAATTGTGTTTAAGTGCTTCACATGCGGCTTTGGTTTGAAGCTCGCTCAGCATTTCTTTCTCCGTGAAACGCTTCATGGCATGATTGTAGAGAGCCTCTTGCAATTCTTCGGTTGTGTTCGTCTTCAATTCACTTACAAGACCAAGCTCGTACAACAATTTGATCACTATGCTCGTAAAACCAGTGTCGTAAGTACCAAATTCGCCGGTTTTGTGGTCCCAGGGCACAAAGTAGTGGTAACGCAACCAGAAGTTCCTGTTTATGTAGAAAATGTAGTTGTCGTCTGGTGGAAATCTGAAAACCGTCCGTAAAGTTCCGTAAGAAAACCAACCATAACACACCGACTTATTTTCTAGTAAGTATTATGCAGTAAGTATTTTGCGGTAAGTATTTTAATTTCAATTATGTTCAAATGCGAGAAAAACCTCAAAACTAGTCATTTTTGCAATCTTGTCAAATGAATTTCAGTCTCTCAGGATAAGTAAACATTTATTGTGTTACAGAAGATTATTAATGTCATTTGGCTTCTATTCCATCACTGGTGATCATGACGGTGCCGTGACTCTTGGGCATCTTAAAGAAGAGCCGATAAATAATATATATCGTATCGAAAATGGACATTAACTTGTCTGTATCCTTCAATCCCCAAATTAGCTGGCCACTGTTGATGAACATGCTGGCATTTATGGTAATTGCCAGCCGGAAGAATCCCAAGACGAAGATGGATATGCTTAAATCCTCGCCCCAATACTCGGCGGGCGTGTTTACCGGCAACAGTAAACCGAAGATGACGAATAGCAACAGATAAAGCCTGTTTTAGCACATAAGAATACTATTAGCACCAGGCGCAATTAATGTGGTAATTCATAAGATCTTTTCTTACTTGTGTTGCACCCAGACAAGTGAATCGGACTCTAAATCCCGCTTATCGATCGTCTTCTCGATCTTGTCGTAATCTGGATGACGCGTCAATATGTTGCTCACAACGTGGCTGTACCAAAAACCTTTGTCATGATTGTGCGTGTCTTTATCCGTACCATAGTACTCATGATGGATTCTGTGGTCCATCACCCAATCCCGAATCGAGCCCTGCAAAAAGTATCACTTTAGTCACAATTTCGATTCCAAGAATTATCTTAAGTATTTCGCATACAGTGCCAGTGGAGGTTTGAGCTATCATGAAAAGAAATCTAGCCCACACGTTTGCTTTGTAAGAATTATGCGCCCAAAGTCTGTGCGCACCGGCAGTTAGTCCCAGGATGCCAATCATTGTAAGTGCGAAAGCTGAAAGAAATGAAATTGTGAATTCTGAATTACAAATTCTGAAGTCGAATGCTTTCGGGAAAGCGCTCAAAAGAGTCAGCAGAGAAAAGAGGATATATTAATATCGAGTGAAATACATACTGAAAATGATAGTTGCCCATTTTGCGGCGAAGAGGAGCCAGAATCCGTAGAAACCAAGGACATGAATATGAATGTAATACAGAACAGTCATCCAACTGAACTCTCTCTTCTTCACAATATTTTCCGTATCCTCCGACATCCTTTTCGCATTGAGGAAGAAATTCTTTAATTTTATCCCTGATTTAAAATATAAGAAAAAGAACTAATTAATCTTAATAGACACTCGTAATCACTGTAGGATTTTTAAGATCGACAAATCGCTTTTTAAATACCTGTGTGTTGGTGAAAATACTATTAACAGTACGATCCGTACTCCTCGAGGTGCTGAAATCGACTAATATGAGAGTAGTGAATAGTCAGAACAGAATGATTGACCCTGTGCCCTGTCTTCGAATTTCATTAACAGCTTCTTCACTTTTCGACGGTCATTTCCTTTTCTTCCACTACTGCGTCGGGATGCCAACACCGAGGTTTTCAGGGATTTTGGTCGAACATTCGAATTCGCAGATGTACAATATGCATAACATTTTTTTCTCTCAAGAATATTAAAGTTTTTACTATAATAAAAATGACTGGCAATTTCAAACGCGGTATTATATTTTTACTATTATACGTATACAAAAATATGCGTTCATAATCTGATGATAGATTTCTGAATTTAAAATTGGTTCAACAGTAATTTTTTTAGCAAATGCTAACGGCAAAATGAGAGTCGAATAAAAAACACTTTATGAATATGTCTGGGTCAAAAGTGAGCGGTGAATTATAAGAATTTGACACGTGCATAAGTGGGGAGTACAAGGAAAATCCATGAAGTTTGGTTTTAATAGACATACGTATATTTTTGTCCACCTTGATAGCACGCGGCAGCTTGCACATCACGCTCGGCGTATTTAAATCGCATGCCGACAATTACATTCATATGTACAGCTTTGCGTATACAATATATTAGTCATTAGTGTTTGTCTCCATTATAGGCTTCTCTTTGTACGTCCGAAGAAAGGAACCTAAGCAGTTTGATCCGCATTGGAAGATCTTCGAGCCTCCACCTTTACGATCAACGGCTTGATCTCGCGCGTACTTAACTCCCAATTGGTCACCGGGTTCCGTAAGAATGTTTAATTCCATACAAATTTCATAAAGAAAGCCACAAAAAGTAGTAGCTCAGTTTTGTCGCGGGACTGACATGGAGTTAAGGACGATATTAAAATTAAGGCATACATTAAACGATTCAGTTGGCGCGAGAATACTCGCTATAGGTTTGCTTGGACATATCATAGTCCATTGAGAGCATTGGGTCAATTAACTGATCTTATTCTAGTTAAAGACCATACTTTTGCATCTCCACTGTCCATGTCCCATTTTGCGAGTAATTCTCTTTGGTCCACTTCGGATCCTTTAATTCTTCTTTCATGTTTGCAAGTAGCAAGCTTACACACTTGTGCGATAAAGAGTTTGTGCGCGATCAGTTGTGCCAATCGCGGCACCGGCAAAGCCTTTGGTAATCACTATGGTCGCGTGCAAATGCACTTACATTAGCCATGCAAATAGAACAGTTATTGCCCCAATAACATTTCGCCAGTGAGGCGGCTTTGCGGCACTGATAGCACTCTCTCGCGATATAAACGACGAGAAGGTCGGCCAATTTGATTACAGCTCCTTTTTATCCATGCACTCGAGCTCGTGCAAATCCTCTTGTGGGATGTCGATGTCACCATATCCCCATACATGACTCCCATCGCCGGATCTTTCCGCCCTACGACGCACCATCTCCGGGGAAACATATTTAAGGCCATAAGCCCAACCGATACGTGCGAATGCATCTATAAAACCAGTTGTAATGTTGAACGAATAATCGCCTAGTTCGCCGGTCTTGTAATCCCATGGGAACACATGATGATAATTGTGCCATCCTTCGCCTAATGCTGCTATCGAGACGACAACATTTTCCACTGGCGATATACTCCTGTTTCAAGTTTTATGCTTATGTTAATTACACTTATTATTAGCATCGAGGTTGGATGACTTAGCATGAATTTTACGTACTTGTCATATGGCCTTTGACCCCACATGTGCGCCACGCTATTCACAAAGAAGGCGATGTTCAAGGTGACACAGAAGCGGAAGTTGAAATTTACCCAGAAGGAAATCCAAAGGGACTCGGACCAAAAGTACCAAGGTACTACCACTGGTAATGCAATAGCCAAAATAGCAAAGAGAGGTATGTACAGCCTGGAAACAATAGGATGATGAAACATCGTCTCTAATATTTGGTTTGGTAATCCAATTAGTTGACGCCCACCTCTTTTGCCACATGACAATAGGGTCTGCTTCCAGATCGCTCATATCAACGGCGTCCCGCTTTGCCACGACATCCGGGTGTGGTGTCGTGAATAACCAACCCACGTGTGCAAAGAAGAAGCCTCGTTTCGCATTGTGGGGGTCCGCGTCGGTCTCACTGTACTTATGGTGAACCCTGTGATCCAACGCCCATGCGTACACGTGTCTCTGTATAATGAAACATTAATTAATTAATTCCAATAAGCCTTGACCAACTCCAAAGCATACCATTTTTAAGTTTTTTATTATGATGGATTTTGAATTGAAGTATTTGATACTTCTGGAACTGTTATTAAGTGTTTCTTGATTATAATAATATAAATATAGTGAAAATAAATAACAAACCTGTCCGGTAATAGTGAAGAGAAGGACTAGAAGCAATCGCAGCGGCCACTTTGCTTTGTACGCCCTATGAGACCACAATCTATGCGCTCCTGCGGTTATCCCAAAGCCGGACGTGTAGATTGTCATGAAAGCTGTGGACAAGAGTTAACCATTTTCAGTCTGCTGATAAGCATAGCAATGTTATTCACTTTGATGTATGAAATATGCTCATTCTACGAATATTCCAAAGTCACGCTGGCTTTTCCAAGGATACATATTTCAATTTTCGTTCTTTTTTTTCTTATTATCGTAAAAGTCTTTTATGTTTAATCTTCGTTTAATCTTAGCAGACATCTTTGCGTCGGCTTTATACACAAGCCCCATAAAGTTTCTTTTCCCCTTCATACATACTTATCAGACACGAAATCAGAAGGGCGTTTGGCAAGAAAGCTCGGATTTTTTGTTTGCTAGATTTATTCAAGCAGTAGCAGTGAAGCCTTCAGTAATACAATGAGCAATCAATGTTTTATTATTCAGCAGTGCATCATTCATGACTCATTTATTGATGTCCAGATACTCTTTGAATAAGAAAACTATGTGTATAGTGCCCGGAACATGAAAAGTTGTTTTCAAACTAACAGCTGCACCTTTTAATAATTACTAGTCATCTTCACTCCTTCACCATTTTCCTAATTAACTCCGATGACCGATAACTTCATACCATTACATTTTATTACCTGGCGTGCATGTTAAAAAGGTATAATTAGTATTCACCATTACAATAGACGTGGCCTAGCCTACAGATTATGTTTCCGATTAGACTTGGTGTAAAGTTCAACAATTCACCGAGAATAACAATTATCGATAGCTAGTTGAACGTAGAAGACAAGGTGATACTATAAAATTCATACAGATTTATCTACTCGACACGAATTCGCCAGACAAACGGATTAAATCATGTTACGCAAGAGGACATCTTTTATTTACTTAACGCGCTGCCAAGCGGTGTATTAAAACATCGCAGATTTCTCTCGGTACAAACATACATATCGCTCTTCTGGTGCTGGTGGATAGTGAAATGTGTGCGCATTTCCAGCGTAGCAAATCTCGGCGGGAAATGGGTTGATTCGTCGAAGGACGCGTGCTTGTGTTGCGTTAACACGTTAACATCTCTCACGGCGTCATTAACAGCGTTTATCGAGCACGCTACTCATAGCAGCGTTAATGCTACCTTGAAACCAACATCTCTCTGCTTTCGAGACAGGCGTTACCGTCATTCTCCGGATATACAATTTACAATTAGCTCGTGGAAAGTGGCCCTCTCGCGCAAAGCTACAGCAGCTTAGTTTCGGTGCACGTGCACTCAAGTTCAGAAGGATATTCTTAGGTTCATTCATCGTTATTTCGGTGCCAATTCCATGGCTCTTGGTAGGCGTCATCGTTCTTTCCAAGCCTGCGATGCTGATCGGCCGCCTCTTCGTTTCTTTCTGTAATACTTTTATCTACCAATGTCTGCATGTGCGACCTGTTTCATTTGATGCCTGCCTTGAAGATGAGTGTTTTACAAGCTCACTGTTCACGCTTCTTTGATTCATCGGAAATTTAATCCATCCATTGCTACTTAGATCGTGATTGGCCTTTCGATTAAAATTCATTTGATTCCAGATCAATTACTATTGATGTTCGCTGTGGAAAGATCTCTTCTGATACACGCAACTTCACCTACATTTCATTCGCAAGTCATAATCGGTTTGATAACGCTTTGGTTATCTTTCATCGGAACTCTTTAGTCAGAGAGCTCGAAAGAGAGAGAAGAGAGAGAAGTACTTGCTGATTTCAGGATATGGATTGTACATTTAATCGAGAACGAGAGATAAGCAGTAGGGCGTTTTATCTTTCTTTGAATATTAGTCGTCTGTAGTTGGTAGTGCATGTCAGGCTGCGCCTTGAAAGATATTATTCATGCGATATCGAGTTATTTCCATTGAAATAGATAGCCAAATAGATTTTGCGACTGGTTGCCTTCATACTTTTTGTCCCGTGAACTACTTTGACCATTATAATTATTGTAAATTTTATAATATTTGTATAGGTTTCTGAGAAAGTAATGTTCGAGCCTCGATGATATCGGCTCACCTTGGAATTTTCATTTGCATCACTATATATGTTTTTGCGTAATTCATGTGGCTCCAGTATTTCCTGAAAACTACCTGACGTACGAAATGAATCTATTATGATTGACTTGTAAAGCCAATCAACCAACAGTGAAGTCAATGTCTTTGACTTGAATTCAAGTGTAGATAGTTCCTGCATCGAACAAAACAGGATTGTAATGTTTAGCATGAAGACGTTGCATATTCACTTACTGCGACACATATGTACATATGCCAATACGAAATATAAGTCTTTCGGGGAAGTTATAATCAAGCCAGAGTTACAGTTCTTTGCTTGCCATAGCGAGATACTTAATAATAGGCTGAGTTACGTAAATTGTGTCAACTGGATGTATCATCGGTCGTCCATTCGAGTTCAACAATGAACTTCTTTATATTGTTTTTGCTCGGGTTTCACACCTATTCTTATACGCAGTAAATATTTTGCTACTTTTTTTTATAGCAAATCACTCTTTTTATAATTATAAAGTTACGACTTTAACGCAGATTCAAATGCCCGTCGTCTGCACAGACTAATTGCTATTTGATTAGCAATAATGAAATTAAACACGTTTCATGCAATTCGTGTATCACTAGAAGCGTCGTATAATTGTTATCACTTGCATATTTACAGGTTTAAGCTCGGAGAAACCGAGTGAGACGGATGTTAATTAAGGAAGGCTTCATACTGAATGTGAGGAGATTGAATAGTATATTTAGATGAATAATAAACTCACCCCATATCGAAGTGAGGAACCTGGCACGTGCAAGCATTAGGTAGAAGCCGTACAAGCATCCAGCATGGATGAAAATTTGGACCCCCAAATCAAGCCATTTAATGCGAGGTTCAAATTGCACGTTTCCTTTTTCTGACAAATCTTTGTCTTTCCTCAAATAATCCACATCTTTCCCAGTCTCTGGGAACATCTCATCGATTTCCATCTCATCGCGTGGGTCGCACATCATTGGTGGCACTCTTTCTTTGTCCGGTGACATTGTTCTTCGAGCAATCACTCGTATTTTCGTGGATAAACTTGCTCAATACAACTTGAAGTTCACCGTGCAATTCTGTGGCTGCTGCATAACTCGCAAGTGTAACTTGCTCTCCTGTTTGACTTATATTCACTTGGCATAACGTCCAAGCACAGCTGTTGATTGTTGATCGACTCTTCTTCCACTTCTTGTTCTCTTCCTCGATGATCTTCACTGACAATCACCACCGTGACTCGGCGTACGAGCTCTGCAAAAATAGAATTCCTTCAGTCCTTGCTCGACCATCAACCCGAAGAAGAAGTAGTTGTTACACGAGAACTTTTTTCCAAGGAAATCATAGATTGAGATCTTATTTGCACGCGCACAGTACCGATCACTGTGTTAATGATAGTAGAGAATGATCTTTACCAAGCAAAGTCTCTCTTCTGAGAGAGGAAGATGTCTCGGAGCACCAAGGCAGCTTCGAGAGTATCCGCGCGCGTGTTAGAAGGTAATGGCAAAAATGACCGGCTTGGCTGTCTACTCGTTATAGGATACCGCCTATCGATCGATTCGATACCGTCACTTTTCCTATCTCTTTCATCCGATAATAAAATTCACAGAGTTTCCTGGAACTCGTGGCGTTGTCAGCCACTAACAGTCTTGCCAAGAGCTCACTGCCAATCTTAACATTTCACCCATTAACACTTCAAAGACCACTGTCATGTTTACGTATCGGTATTCGAAAATAGCAGGTGTAATAGTAATAGTAATCAAAAAACAACCGGTTTTGAAAGTGCTAAAATATAGGTACACAAAGTATGGGTAGAATTATATTAATACTTCGACAGATTTCAACCATGCTGTAGTTGATAACTATGATATATTCTGAAGAATCACACGCCAAGCATTTCGTAGAAATAAGAACCACGTGGCCAAGTGAAGCAATTGATCTAATTAAGATCGGTATCGTTACGAATATCGAGACATTGTCCGTGAACTCGTGCGTAGTTCGTCACGGGTGTTGTTTCTATCATTCGCCAAGATTGGAACTTTTATTAGAGTCTTTAAGGGTAAGCTGTCTACGTCTGTTTCGATATTTCTTCTCCACCTTCGAATTACTCTATTGACTCGATTACTTCGATCGATCAAGATTCTTGAGCATCGAGATGACTCTAATTCAATGTGACTTGGCCTCGCAAGTTAACTAGAATTTGATATTTCTGCCGAGTAGTATACGAAGAATATCACATTGCAATTCGTGTCAGATACTTGAAATTATTTTACGAATACTTGAAGTATTTGTGATAAATGAAATTCCTTGTTGTATAATAGAATTAATACAGAATGCATTCTACAGAGAACTGGTATTAATATGTAAGAGTAAGCAAAACTAATTCCATTTTCCTTAGTTATACGTAATCGACGCCGAGCTGTCCCGCAAAAATGGAAGACCTGAATATTCGATTGAAGTATAGAATTCAGTCTATACAGATTGAAAGCAATATAGTATGTGACTCACACCTACCGATAGCATATTATATTTGCCCTGATAAGGCGGAAGTTACACGAATGCTTGTAAAGGAGTGATGTCAACCGTTTTATTCATCATACTGATAGAAATTCAAGTACGGCTTGTCTGGAGCGATACGGCCGTTTCTACTTATGAAACGCTGGTGTAAACTACTTACGAATCATTTGATCATTTCGTAATACCAGGTGAAAAATGTATCAATGCTACTGTGTGATTCCTTTGAGCGATCAATTTCTTGATCGATCAATGGTAACACCATCATTTTCCACTCTTATGAAACAAACTATATTAAATTTAATAATATTCCACAATCTTTCCAACAATTCCGTTCATATAAAATATAACAATAACGCTTTTGAACATCGATTAACTTCATATAAAACAATGAATATAATTGAAACTCTAGCAATGTAATGTTTCCTTGCAATGTGACAGAGTTAGCATATTAAAGAACGCGGTCAGGTAGTGTGAAAAAATATTTGCCATGAAATTCTCACGTCGATAAGTGGACGTCTCTGCAAACAAAGAGTTCTGTGTGGATCATTAGACGGTGATGATCCGGTGAGGCAAAGCGAGGGCGACGATCTTATTGTTAGAGGCGTTAGAGCGTGCCGGAAAAGTTTCGAGCGCCTTGGCTCGCGCCTCGTGATTGAGTTAATGGGGTGCTACGGTGCCAGAGGTCTATTACTAGGAGGACTGGCTCTACTAGGAATTTAAAGCTCGCTTCACAACAGTCGACAAGGAAAAAGGTACGTTTCTATCACACAGGAAGTCATGAAAGACCGGATTCAATAAAAGACTATCAATCATTCACTAATGATCCAAAAATCCCGAACACCTGCGACAATAAACACCTGTGCTGTGACAATCTCGATAAAGCTTCCGCTGATAGAGCAACGTTAATCATCAATAGATTCATGAGAATAAAAATTAAAGATTGAATAATATAGTAAATGCGTAGGTTGTCGATTAAGGCGACCTTTCGTAGACTAATCCTACGATCTGCGCCATTAATCGATGACCTAACACCCACAAAAAGCTGTGTGGACAACTATAATACATATAGCACAGGACTTCCTAGAATGTGAGTAAAGTAACGACTTAAAAAGGTGTATGGTTCATAGTCTCACTCATACTGTGACATTCTTAATCATCAAGGCTGAGCTCGATTTTCCGTGTAATCTTCTTGTAATCTTGACTTTTCCATTGCATCTAACTGATCTTTCTCATCGATATACACGTGGCTGATAAAAAGCTGTGAACACCTGGTCGATCATTTCACTTTCGAAAAACAGTCGTGAGTAGATAATATCGGTAGTTGGAATAACAATACTTGAGGAACCAGTGGTAATCGATTGCGACCATCTACGAGTAATTCGGTTAGATTGGAGGTCAAACGCGTGGTGGAAGTGTTTCTTCAAGTTGTTGGAAGGAGAATTAGAGCTCTGGAGTTCGAGGGGAAAGGTTTTGCAAGGACACCCGGTAGAGTGGGAGGGATAGGCAATATTAGTGGCGCCATGAGTCTTAAGTATAGGGGGTGGATTTGACATTCCACCGACGGAAATACATATACTCCTTTCGTTTGTTGGCCACGGCCTCTATTCAAGAGATAATACAAGATGGAAGTGTAGGCGCCCTTAAATCGAGGTCTTTACAAGCAATTCACTTTGAAAGACTGCTTGATCGTCCTACTTGCATTGTTTAATCCATTCTTTGCCTGATCTTTTAGTCAGTTAATGCGTTTGCGTTTCATCCCTAAAGCAAGCTACGTAAAATGAGACTCTGTTGTCCAAGGTGTTATCGCCTGATAGTCGGCAGGTGGTCCTAATCAATGCTTTTAAGAATCAACGACTACTCACTATCGCCTATATACTCCAACAGGTGTTCCTTTCTTGCTAGCGTAAGTACGATATATTCGAGCAATTGCTAATCAATTTTGCGAACAATTACTCATTGATTTGTCATGGGATTTTTTAGATTCAAGCAAATTACACTTTTTAATGTTTGTTGAAAGTGTTTTTGTAATGAAATTGTGAAAGTATGGTATAAAATAAATGTGTTTGTCGACGACGAATCTTCTAATTAAGAGTGCTCATTACAGAATGGCTGAGGCGTTCGTCCTTCATCAGAATTTATTGTTGGGAATTTATAGTTCACGGACGAATCGTCGCTCGTCCTACAGGCAGGAAAATATCCTCCGATTGCCCGTCTGCTTTCTCGACAGGCGCCAATGTTATTGCCGGGGAGCTTTTATCGCATGGACGAGTGATAAAAACCTCCATGCTTTTTTCCGAGCAAGTTGGGTAAGAATATTCGACTAGCAATCGGTAAGGTGCCGTCTGACCTTTGTACTTGTGCGGTGACCTGATAGAGATTTTATGAATGCAGTCGCACTTATCAATGAATGTGTACCGAATACTACACCCGATGAAGTCATCATAGCCTAGTCACTAGCCTTGAGATTTATCATTTATCGAGCACGAACAAGTCACCTTTTGGTTCGGCCGTGAAATAATCGATAAAGTATCCTTGATAAATTTGCAAATTGACCGCATGAATGTCATTTACAATATTAATGAATTTAATTTCGTAAAACACCTTTTCAGACTTTATTATTAATTTAAAATCTTCATTTTCCATTCCCAATTGAATAAAAAAAATATCTCAATATAATTTCGAGTATAGTAAACTTTGCTTGGCGTTCTTGCATTTACACATACAATATGGCTGAGAGAAAACTAGATGTCGATGATACTGCGACCTGTGTTTACAAATATGAGAACTGGTAATGTCGGTTTGAAAACGCGATAGGTATAATCAGGACGATAGCCGAGCGCTGTTGTACTGTACGTGTGATTTTTGTACCCGGTGAACATTTCTCCAACATATTCAACGAGCCTTGTCTTTCAATGCCGCACCCTGCTCTCCCACGTGTGTATTTTCGTATTTTAGATGCCCACGAGTTACACCCGGTTACACACGGGATTACTCATCCGATGAGAGTTTAACAGAGATTGGAAGAGTACGTCTTCTGAGTTGTGCGATGTTTGCATTGGTGAATCACGCAAACGTACGAGTGTCGTTTTGACACGAAGCGAAAGTTAGCCTTTCGAAGCATGGAATCGAGGGGAAATTATTTGCGTGCTAGTAGTGATGGTAAAAAGTATCGTCAAGGCTCGTTTTACCAAGCGTTGACAGATAGGATCTTCTTAGAGATCGATTCGCGTTGCTCGGCGATGCGGTCATAGCCTCAAATTGTCAGGAGTAACTGGGTTAATCATCCGATTAGGACAACCAATTCCTGGGCTGACAGTTACCACTGAATCTCCTGATAATCGTACGTCAGAATTACACCATCTTGTACGTATAATACGATCACTCATTTTGTCATAGTAACAGCTTGGATACAACAAATCGTATATGAATTTATTTAGTCACTATGACGTATGATCACGCGAAACCGTTAAGACTGGAGATGAAACTTTCCAGAAGAGGATATCATTCGATCCGTGTCTAACTTCTACGTTTTCCCATTGCTCTCAGTTTTAGTGACGCCCCCGATGTTGTAATACATTTGGCCGGCAGCCAAAAATGCGCGTGCGGCTTCGAGAAGAGCGTGGATGTTCGCTTCGATGGGAAAATTAGTGAAGTATTTCGATCCCACTCCAATTCCAGATTTGCTTCCTCGGTGGATTCATATTCTATGATGGTGTCCGATGAACCGGTTTCATAAGATCAAAACGAATCTAATACACCTTGGTATTGTGTCAGCATGTGTGAGGTTCTTGGTGCAAGTTGAGTGCAGCCGCACCCATCCCTTTCACCGGTGCGGCTGCACCAAGTTTCTCGTACCAGTGCAAGCGCACTCGGAAGTATCGGAATCTTATCGTTATTATACAGCATACACGCTCAAATAAATATGAATCCACTTGTAATGTTTGGTGCAAAGCACTCGATCCCTTTATAAACAGGTAATACATTCTATCAACGGGTTCCACTTGATTCCTAGATTTACCAGGACTGTCGTATCAATGAGATAATAGATGACAGTAACTTTTTCCGATCACTCTGTTACGATTATCCGAAGCATGCAAAAGATTCGAAGATTATTGTACATTTAACTGCCAGGGTATAAAGCCGGCCGGCCGGCCGGCCGGCCGGCGATAAGACTGTATGATAATGGATGGTTAGTGTTGACAGTATCAGTGTACTTATATTAGTATTCTAGACCCAGCAGTATGATAAAATTTAGATTGCAGAACTTTCTCGGACATACCATTGAAACATAAAAATAATTCATAAAACAGAGAAACTAACGAATCACGAAGAGATATATTTTAGTTAATCACGTCTATTCGACATCATTCTGCTTGAAATCTTGTTGAATGCAAAATGGATTCAACGCAGAAGGAAACGCTAGCATCACGATTTATCAAAACTTTCCGCTCTAACTTTGCCTTCAAGTTTCCTTGTCTCTTTATTGGCATAAGGATACGAGAGATTGTATAAACGCGAGTGTAATCTACGTATTTAGAGAATAGTTGATTTTGTAAGAGTGACAAAGGATAGCGGCACTTACTCACTCGGTCCACATAGCGCCGCACCTGTTCCTCTTAGCTCCTCTTGCTTCTCAGCTGGTCCCCGTTATGCGCTTGGAAGATGCTGGTACCACTGGCTCTCCGCCGGCAGGATTGCGTAGCGCAAAGGACGCTTCGGGACCACGGATTCGCCGTGACCCGCACACACTCCTCTCGTCCTCTCACCGCTGGGAGAAAGAGTCTCGAGCACGCGGCGGCTTTCAACCAACTGAGGAGTGTCTGCCACGCCGGAAAGCACAACAACCAGCAGGCGCCGGTTTCGCGGGAATGCTTCTCCTTCGGCTTGAAGAAGTTGGCTGCGGCTGCGCCGCAGCGAACACCGTGTCTTATCATGGGTCACCAAGGAAGCGGATCATTTTTTACCTCGACAGTTTACTTATTATCATGAGACGACCATCAATTTTTACACGAGCCTTCATATAATAATATATGATGCAATAGAATTGTTGAATAGTTATGCTCAGTAAGGAATGTCTGACCATATATGAATTATTCTACTTAATCGTTCTTTTATGACTAAATATTATTTGATCGCTTTATTTACCTCTTATCCTATATATCCTTTAATTATTTCATTATGTTGTTAGATTTTGTACGATACAGTTATTAATTATTTATATTCTGTAATCGGATGGTAGATTTTGAAAAGGTTCATTCATTGAGTACATCGTGTTTGGTGCTCGGCTGTTGGTGTGTCCAAAGCATGTCTATCGGAGGCCGCATCACGTAGAGGGCATAAAACATCCGCTTTCCGTATGGTTGCTCCTGAATGCGCGCATTCCGGCATGCGAGCATGCGAGGGTGTCAAAAGAGCCGGCGCCTGAGCACACGATTGTTACGCAACACGGCATGTGCGCGTGCTCTCCCTTCTCACTCGCCTCCTCGTGACATTGTCCTCGTCCGGACTTTTACGAGGAACGAAGTGCGTTCCGATCGCACTGCCGCTTCTGTCGAATATATAAAAGATTGAGCGACCGCGCGCAATCGTACACTCACTCACTTAGCAACGGGATTGCCAGGCTGACAATTTAACATCAGCAAAGAAATGTGCGAGCAGCTGTCGGAAATGCTGACGATCGTAGATCCTCAGATTTTACTGCGCGCATGTTTTCTTAGTAGATCCACGCATTGCCCGTGGATGAGTTAATTCCTTGAAGAGAAGAAGAGTGAGAGAGTACAAAGAATGCTCCAGGTCGTTTTTCGCTGATTGGCAAAAAGTAGATAACGACTGTACTGTTAGACATAATAACATATCATGAAATTTGCTTCATCAAAATTGTATTACTGTACGAATAACTATGTCGAGTATTATATTATTCGATTTAATAATAAAGGTAAACGTAATGTGTTGTTTCCGTAGTATTGATATACAGTTCTAATTTAATCTGAAGCACCAAGTTTCTTAACTTGTTATTATTCAGACATGTATTACAGATCTTATGTCTGAATCATTACTAGTAAATAATAGTTCCTATGGATACCTAAGAGAGAAAGAGAGACAGAGGGATACTAATTTATGTGTATGTGATGTAAACTAAAACACAGCGGGGAATAGGTAGGTTCGCAGGCTGAATGTTATGAATCATGAGAGGGCAACATGCAAACCTGCGCCTCGCCTGCGTCAAGGTCTCAGTTGTCACGCTTGATGTAATCTGGTATGCATGTCCCAAATGTCATCATTTGCTGCGTTTTCCTGCCATCACATTAGCAAACTGGTATCATTAAAAAGACGCCAAGTTATAATTCAATCCTCATCCAAAACTTGTCCATACACTATTTCTTCTGTCATAAAGGTGATAACATCCGCTCGATCTTTTGAAATTTTTATTCCAGTAGCCGAGGCGTGTGGACATTTCATAAAGGAGTGAGGGCATCAGGGCCATCGTGATGCGTATCTTCATACGTGGTGAATCATTACAGACATCCTGACTTGCCAACATAAGCGTGTTTCAAAGTAGCGCCATAAGACGGCAGCACCAAGCAGCCCAGAGAATATGCGCGTCTATTATAATAAGTATTATGTATTCAAATTCAACGACAAAATGACCTCCTAATAAGAATATCAACCATCCTTCTACATGTATTATGTACATACAATTTATTCATATACCTCCGACTTTACAATCGATAACATCGAAGGAGTAGACTGTTTTATCGACCTAAAAACAGTGGATTAGTTAGCTGGATGACCTAGCATGGCAGTAGTGGCGCCACGGATCAATCGGACTAGCCGGCGAACGGGGTACGCACTGTCTCTTTACTATCAGCAAAATCCTTCTCGTAGACGGCAATTTTGTGTATTAAGCGTGTCCGCGCGCGCGCGCGCATGCACCCACTGGTAGAAGCCCTCGGCGACAAGGCCACGCCATGACGTGGAGAGCTGAAGGGTCTTACGAGAGTGTGGCTCACGTAGCGCAAGGGTCGAGCAGGACCGGCCTCATAGGGGTGGCTCTCTTCCAGCCCCGGTTTCACCTATGCCGCGCGCCGCACAACATCGACACTGCAATCCATCCCTTTCGTCCGACGTCCGGCTGCCTCTTCCTTAAACACATGGCTGAACACACTAATAGAGTTAGTATCGTAGCCAGTAGTTGTAGAATAGAGAAAATTACACTTGCAGGGATTTGCGAGTGTCCCTACTCGCCGTTCCCACTCTCAACACTTGATCTGTGAACGTGGGAGCGGCGCATGTTCGACAATTGGTAAAGGGTCAACAGGTATGGATGGTATACGCTGCTTGTATTTTATCGCTGTTCTCTGGAATACAGTAGTGCCTACGATTTATATAATTTAAACAATACTTACGAGTGATAAAGTTCGCATCGGTTTTCTTGGGGGGTTGATTTACTTATACTTAGGTATTGTGTATCGTTCTTTTATTCTTTTCTGCTATTTCCCTTTGCATACCCTTAGGTCCATATTGTCAACAGATTTCTGTGATGAAAGTATTTCACTACTAGGGGATGAAATTCTTCCAAGGATAGAGAAATTACTGTGTTTTTCCGTTAAGCTGGAACTCGTAGACCCAATGTTTGGTGTTTAGATAGACTAATGTGTTTCGATTGCGTAGACAAGATTATTGATGCTAGTAGGAAAGTTTTTGATACTTTGAGAAGGGGAAGAAAGATCATAGATGGTTAGCGACCTTGGTCAAATATTTTCTTTAAGCAGGAGCTGACGACCTTGATCAAATCCTATCCGTAGCTTTGGCATGCTATACATAAATACTGACAGTTCGATGCTTTGACATTAATATATAGACAGGAAGTTGATGAGGCGATATCACTTGTTTACACGCGCGGTGAGCCTTGACCTAGTTCCTTCCCAGAGTCAATGTCCCTTTCAGAAAATTTCCACTGATCACGTGATTCGTATCCCCGGGAAACCCGGGCGAAAAACAATTCCTAATGGCCTGGGTCATATTTCAGCAATGGGGATATTCCATAACTTTCGCCTGTTAATGAGTTTAGTAATCCTAAAGGATAGGAGAAGTCGTTTGTGAAACGATATCCCCTTGAGAATTCTGCGTAGCGATCGAAAGTCTTTTCCTTAGATATCTGGGTGAGCACATTTCGATATAATGATTCCTATATCGGTACTTGCCTCGCAGATACTTGCAAAACTATTTTCTAGACGAACAAGGTCAAGTATTATTAATCTTCGATATTTTGCACCAGTATTAACCTCGTTATTTGGTGCTACTATTACTTCTCTCTCTTGCTTGTTAACTGTGAACTTTTTATTCCCAGTAACCTAGTACCAAGCAATACATAACTCGACAGGGCTTATTGAAGCTCATTTCCTTAGCCAAGCATTTCAGCTTTACTCGCGTTCCTTTTACAGCGATGTGAAGGAGACAGACATCTTCAGGAAAACCGTACTACTCTATTATTCGCTAATATTTGGCCTCTCGAGGATCGCCTCGAGTAGCTGAGTACTCTTCGTCCCTCTTGTATGTTCCCAGCGGACTCTTTCCCTTTCGGACATTATTCCAGATATTCTCACAGCAGTAGTCCGCCAAATATAGAGTTAGTTAATTGCCGTACCAGTTGATGGATATAAATCAGGGAAACGCAGGCAAAGTAGGTACTTTCTAAAAGCGTGAAGGATAGGCACTCGATTTCGCAGGAGTATGAGCTACCTGAGAATCTCGATGGAGATGTACGAAGAAGGCATTGGGGAGCGCGTGGACGAGGTACCGTTTGACAGCCTTAATCGCCTGGGGCGGTCGAAAGTCTTCGGATACAACTGCGTGCCGTTTTCAACGGCACCTCACCTACCCATCCATCGACCTCTTCTACTGCTTCCTCTTCTTGTGGGCGCTCCTTCCTTCCTTCACTCCGCATCACCGCCCTATCCACTCGCACTCGCTTCACCGTTGAGTAAATGAACTTCGGCCTGGTGAAAGTCTCTTCACCATACACTCGTACGATATCGAAGGCCGAGACTTCCGAGTTATTGAATTTATTCGTTCTGGCTTTTACTAAAACGGCTGGCCGATATTGCAATATCGGGGTCTCGTGTCGTCGACACTTTCATTAATCTATGCTTTGATTCCGTTCACTGCACTTTTATTGATAGCATTCGGATCTTTAAGTATTAATTAGTGTTATCGAATAGCTTTCCTGTTCTTTGTATACAATTTTCCAATCATCCAAAGGATTGAATGGAAGATCAGGTAGTTATTGGAATCGTTTCTGAATGGAATGTGTATAATGTGTAGATATATGTCGCCAAAGGGTATTTCACCATTCGGGCCGGAAAGCGAATCCTTGACACGGGCGCGCACCGAATTTATCGCGGTACACGCCAAAGTGAAATATTAGTCGTTGCAGTGTAAGTTTATGTACGACAAATGTTTGATGGGCGGACATAGAACTCACACTGCCTTATGCTTGCACATCCCATGACACGGTTTTCTAGCAGGCATAGTACTTTTGCCGTGCCAACTGAAATGCTTTTGTAAAGATGGGACGTACAAGAATAGCTGAACAAAAAGTAGCCACATTTTCTTTTATTTTAAATATTTAGTTTGGATAATATTAAAACTATTTCTGCCGCATGGAAGTTTTCTATAATCAGATAGAAATAAGTGCTTTCGTGCCCTTTCACGACAGGGTAATCAAAGTCGATTATCGGGTAACGTTTGGATTTGGTTTGCAAAATGTGTCGAATGACGCAATGCTTGGCTGCTGACGGTTATTACTCCTGCAAAATAGAACTAACTGCATAACATACTATGTAGTATGTAGTAGCGACATATCACCTTGTACCCTGAAAGCGAGCGAAGTCGAATAAACTGATATATTATAAACATAGAACATAAATCTTTCTGGAAAAGCTGTCTGATTAATGCTTTATGATTATACGTGTCATAAAGATATGATCTAGTTTCTTTCGTTGTTCGTCTAGTAAATGTATAGCAAATTTTTTACTTTGTGGGGTATTGCATTGCTCAGGATTGCATTGTCATTGTTATTCTAGATCAATCAATAATTGATGTCCATACAATTAATCTTTTAACGATCTCAGGATGTGCGAGTGCAATAGAACATCCTTTATAATTGAAAATTTACCGTTGCAAATTTAAATGGGGCAGCAGCTGTCTGAGAATTGGATTATTTCTTTATTGTCTCTGGTGAATTCCCATTTTCTTACTGTAAACCAGAGCGATTGTTATAGTGCTGATACGTATTATCATAGTGCAATTAAACTTGTATTGGTATTGTATATACTTTTTTCGAACTTCTTATATCGCTTTTTACTTATCCATACCATTTGAATTGCAAATCAGTCTAAGATTGTAATGAACTGAAACGATTAGGTGACTCTTGTTCCCATTCTCCTTACTTTTTCCTATATTCTTTCCAACATACATTTATGGAGTCAATGATATCAAATAAAACATAAGTCGTATGTTTTACGAAAGACTATTCTTTGCATTATGAACTACGCAGTTCAATAACCCTCGGGTTTGGCGCTGGCAAAAACTGCTTACCGTGTTCGTACACGGTAAATTCGAGGAGGAACTCAAGAGTCCGAAAAAGGAGGGCAGTGCCGAAAGAACTTTAGCGGAGCACATCACAGCAATTTTGTTGATACTACCGCAACGGCAAAAGGCGAAACGCCAAAACTAGGTTGTAATAACTCGAAAATTGTAGGCCTCGCTGCCGAATGGAATGCAACATAGTTTCTTCCGGCAGTCTTCCACGAATAAGAGTTTCTTCCTCGTTTACCTTGGTAGTCTGTATATTTACTCCATAATAGGTATTTCTATATATAAACTGGTGCTTCATAATTCAATTAAGCCACACACTTATAGAGCAGCCGAAAACCAATTAGTTCTTTCAAGCATTAAATTTGAAAGTTAGGTTGTAAAGCGATAAGACATCCTATCAATTAGCGGGACATGCCACCGAGAGATACTTCCACGTGGAAATCGGAAAGAGAATCACAAGCCGATATAAAAATCTTGGAATGAGGTCTGGAAGAAGAAAAAAGAATTCGTGGTCTACGTGACTAAAGTTGCGCCAAGGCAACCGCCCAGGTTTCGAGAGGCATATTATCAATAAATTTCAGCAGTATAGAAGACACGGTCCAACAGCAACATCAATATCACTGCCGTACAAAGAAAAATCACCATTTCATCACATCTCGTTAAAATTTTAAATTTATTATAAACGACTTCACAAATAATCCATTAGAATATGACGCAAATCGTCGGTGGAAATTGCCACTAATTCTTACGGATTGCGAAAAGTTTACTAGGAATTACTAAACGAGGGGTAAAAGGGGGGGGGGAGGGGGTGGGGGGAGCAACATGATATTGCAATGATTAGACGAAGAGTCAATAAGAGCATCTCGTTTTGCTTAACGTAGAAGATCGTCGTCTTTGTGGTGTTTCGGGGACAACGGTGGCAGAGAGACTTCGTATACGTCCTGTGTGGGGGATTTCGTTGACGCGGTTTCACGGGGGGCGGCACGCTCCTGATAAGTGGGACACTCGCTCTTGCATCTCCGTATTTCGAAGTGAACTCGCCATCGGATCGGACGAACTCCTTTGGCCACACCGGCAATCAAACCTTGGATACCCTAGACAACCAGGAGTGCTTACTGTGAGCGAAGGACCGCCGAGACTTTTCAAGCCGAAGAACAAACCCTCTGCAACGGAGACACACGCGCAACAGTAAGTCAGATCATACTGATTTTCGCAGGAATATCTTGTCGGCTGTCAAGTCATCCGTTGAACTTTTCGTGACTACAGTTGTAGATAGGACCGAGTTTCTTTCTCGCCGGATGCTAGAAAGGGCTAACGGGATATATTTCGAGTTGAGTGATTGGGAAATCGGTTTAGGGCCACGCGCGCCACTCTCATCCAGGGAACAGCGAGAGTTGAGCCGAGTGTGTTGTGATGTGATCCCGTGGACCCCTGCCACAGTGATTGGACCTCTCAGCTAAATTTTACACTCCATTTATCTGCGCCTCATAGTTTCATCCAGTTGGTAGTCAAATTTTGGAAAATATATGGTATAAATTGGTGATTTATCTCAGAATTAGTGTTAGAATGTCAAATTGTGTTGTATAAATGCTATGAGAAACGTTGAGAGAATATTCTTATTCTGGAACATTTGTCTTCGAACTTCATACTTTTGTGGTAACTGAACTTTAGACGATTTTCGAAAATATTTCGCCACGGTTCGTGCCAGTTAAATGCAACATGACCGAGAAAAAGCGCCAAACAAGTATGTGTCGCAATGATTGATCACTTATTGACAGTACACTCGGTTCATCCAGTAAACCAAGCTTTATAGACTGGCTAACGGAATCTGTTTCTTTCGTTCCCAGTTTTTCTATTCACCCTGTAGAATGACTAATTATTAAATGTGGAAATCAGCCTTTTAGATAGTAGAATGAATCCAGAGCATGCAAGCTATCGAAACTTCATAGTTCTACACCAGTAGCTTCAGTAGTTAAGATTACTTCTACGTAGTATAATTAATGTAATGAATATATTTACTTCATATTACTGCCAATTTCGAGTTTGCATGCACCAATTTCAATGTAATGCAATGCAGAATCTTCATTTCTTTTGCCACCTTCTTTTTTACTGTTTACACTAAAAATAATAAGCAAGTTAATTGCATGTGAAATACTTCCTGCTTCTTCAGGGTTCGTGAAAAAAGTAATGTACGAGAGAACCTATAAATACCATTTAAATACAGGTGTTCCGATAGACAGGTCCTATTAATACAGACTCGCAAAACAGTGTAGTCTGTGAATATCATCAAAGTGTAGAACGCTCGTATTATCATCATGCAAGATATACTGATTGGGGAGACTGATCACAAAGGATGATCCACGTCTCCGCGTCTCTTGCAACTAGCTTTCCCTTAAATTGCTTTAATTGCTATCGCCTCTGGCAATCGTGCCACGAAGGATAACAATCACTGCGAAGAACAATGAGAATATACACGATCTGCTGCTGACTCCATTATACACATACGATTCTTCGTCTTCGGACGATCCAGACTTCGTCTTCCGCTTTTGATCCACGCATTACATCGGTAGCTTTATTAAACTTTAACATCTCCACGAAAAAAAACCCAACAAATATTCATTCTGATTTAATATAAGCGGAAGAAGAATATCTTGAAAGGAGATAAAATCTCTTCTCGGTAGATAGTGAATAGGAAAAAAGGTGTCACGTTCCATTTTTCTACTAATTTGCATTTTGACACTTGGATGACTTATGTGACTATGTTATCGAAGCTTTCATTGTTACTTCTAGGAGACTATGCAACAGTGGTTTTTTGCCCAGGAAATGCTTAACAATCGAAAGACTTTGCATCACTTTTATAACCTTTTAACTAGAGTACTAAATGGAAGTGAATTCATTAAGTATTCAGAATATTAATCGACTGCGGATATTCGCACAGGAAATGCTTGACAATAGAACTACTTTGCATCAGTTTTTGCAACCTTTTAACTAGAGTACTAAATGGAAGTGAATTCATTAAGCATTCTGTTAGAAAATTATAAATTGGCATGAGAATGCGTGTGTAGAGCAGGTTTCGTGGAGGTTCTGCAGGGTACCTCTCCCCTTCAGGGAAAACTCAGGGGTCATAAATCCCCAAACCTGGCCATACTGATGCAGGTAACCTGATGGCGAGTGATATCTCAGAGCAACACTTTTAGACTGACTTTGAACCATGACATTTCTGTAGCAACTCAAGATCACAATATATTTGTATGCCACATCTCTTAATTGAATTCTTGACTTGTCACATTTATTTCGGATATCAACACACCAACTTAAAACGCCGTACACTTTCACATTAAGCATTCAAAGTATTAAATGAACACTTTGAAGCGAGTATCGATGGAAATGAAGTTTCAGCTAGAAGTGACTAATAGCGATAAAGTGTTCCTTAAGCATCGGTTAGCATGTGCCAGTGCACCGGGCGCGTCAAGCGGAACGTGAACGTGCGCGCATCCAGGAAGTGGTACTATCTTATCTTGGAATTCGATGTATCGGTCGCTGTGAGAGTGTGCGAGTTGATTGGTCCAGTCTACGATTGGCAATGACCTCAAAGGCGCCATTGACCTCCTTTCCAAGGGAACCCGTTTCACGCTTGGGAGTACACTTCTTTTCCTTCCTCTTTCCCCATCTCGGCATCGTCGCGCTCATTTGCCACCTGGCTCTCTCCCTTCTTGCTTCAGCGCCGGCTTCTTTCTCCCCGTTGAATGAGCGAGCCTGTCCCCCTTCTTTCTCTCACTCTCTCTCAGAATACCGAATACACTTTGCAGCAGGTACCGTTCGCGGCACTGCGTATTCAAGCTCGACCACTTTTACTAGGACAACGCCTTTAAAACTGAGGGAGAAAGACACCGCTTTTCTAAAAGGGTCAGACTTCCACCACTATTCAACAATGATGCTTTAAAATGGCCAATGCGTACTTTCATCTTTTAAGTATCGCGCTCACTTCTCCTGTATTTGTCGCGCTACCGAAGTATAGGTATTACGAGTCACGTAGTACTGATTGTCAACCCCTTGTGTTACTATAACGCCTTCAACGCCTTGGAAAAGACAAGTTTTTGACATTGAAGGATAAATATACCATTAGTATGACGATCGTAATCATTTATTAGATTTGACGCAATAGGAAATGACCTTGCTTCAGTATTCCACGTGCTAGTAGAATACGATGCTACTTACGCACTGACCAAAGATCATAGGAATGTTTTCTACTCTTATATCCTTAGAAAATATCTAGAATACTTTTTTTGGGTCGTCGAAATCCTGTGAATTCGTCGAGGCTTCTCGCATTGATGGGGATTCCATTCTTTAATCTTTACTTTCATTCTCATGGAAATTCGGCCACAGTACCGTTCCGGATACACGTCCGCACGGTAACATCATTACTCTCATCTTGCAAGGAGCATTTACGCCTTCGTGGATGGTCGAAAATAAGTACAACAGTTAGAGCTTGTTTTTTTTTGTTTTTTTTTGATCGCTTTCATTCTCCTCGTTCAGTTGAAAAGCAAATCCAATGCCGTTAAAGCATGTGGAACCTTTGATCGCAATTCCTTTCAAAAGAATCGCTTCATTTGCATCATATTACCTGTGTCATTAGAACGTTCTGGAAAATAAATATTCTTCGTGACATGTTCAATAGCTAAGTGTGACAGAAAAAAAAGCGTTTATTCGACAAATTCAAAGCCTTTGTACAAAAGTCTACAATACACGATGGATCTTTACACACTTTCTTTACAAGCTCCTCTTGGTCGCCCTGGTAGAGATTTGTCATGGAACTTCACACTGAATGTATTACATGTCACGGAGTTATAGTCACTCGCAAATATCGTTGAGGTCGAACTGTGTATGATTCTTATGGAAACGAAGCAGCTCCAATTAGTACCCGTGACTCTTTTCAATTTTTAAGACGAAGGACTTGCGTACTTTTTAAAGAATTGCAAAAGTTAAAAGTCCATTTCGAAATTTAATTTTCTACGGCGGTTTTTATTTTTTTAGTGAATATTAAATTGATTGGGTCATGATTTAAAAGTTTAGTGGTACGAAGTAACAGATGAGAAACTCGGTATTATTAAGAAAGTGCTTGTAATTAAGGACTAAGACATACTGGCATTAAAAACAATAATTTAGAAATGGTATATTTCCGCTGTTATTCAGATATGATTTAGCATTCTCCGACTGTTACTGGGTCACTGGGTCCCCCCCACGGGTGGATTCATCATGTGGGATGATTTTTACAGAATCCTTTCTAGTCAACGTGAAAGTGGTTTCGATGCGTGCTTGATATTGGCATCGTCCGATTTCGATGACACTGTACCGTTGTACCGTTCAGATCTATGCCGATTTATTTGCATACCATTTGCCTACGGCGAATTACTGACAGTATATTAATCATTGTAGGTTGAACCAATCTCTTTCGTAGATACGATTATTCCCTTCCAATGCAGACGAATTCGTCGGTACGTGGTTCGCAATCAGAAGCTTATTATGTTAATCATTGACGATTGATCGAGCTTAAAGAAAAATGAAAGAAGATAGCGCTGTCGTCTCATGAATAGAAATATTGCGATATTTCATCGATTCTTCTTCAATAGAAATTCGTTTCCGATATTGGCAATAGGATATCCCGTTCATTGCCAGCAGTGTATAAATCATTCAAATTAAATACAAGCTATTTGGAATATTGCGGGGCCCTGAGTTCAGAATAATGCGTCCTGAAGTTTTGCCGTCGCAATATGCAAACACACGTTGCAACGCATCTTCGCTAATCACCTAGCAGGGAGCTTTGTCTCCTCGCCTTATTTAAACGTTTCCCTTGGCTCGATGACTGTCATTTGTCGCCCTGAACTGGCACTGTTAACATTCTCGCCGTACCAAATTTTTTTCAATAAATAATAACATTTTTATATACTTTACAATAGCAATAATAATTCAATCATTCCGGGGTGCTTTTCACAGGTTGATCATCATGGCGCCGAACTTGTACGGAACCTCGGCAACCCTCTTATTGGAGGCGTCCCAAGGCGATGTCCAAGAGAAGAGTTCAAAGATGGAGAAGCTAACGATGCAAAAATTGACCACGCCAAAAGCACAGAACAAACCCGAATACAAAATGCGAATTGTTTGGAGAAACGTCTTAGCTTTTCTTTACTTACACTACGGCGCCATCAGTGGGATCATTCTGTTTGCCACCAGTACGCGCTCCTACACTATACTATTCGGTAAGAACGAGTACAAAGAAAGTTTTGTAGAACTGAGAGATCTTCCAGTGGGACTTGCTCTTGGATACGAGCCGATTGATCGGGCGCGTGTAGCTGCACTAACCATAACCGGACCGGACATGGAGAAGTTAACGATGCAAACGGCCTAGATATCTACCGATACTTGAGCAGCCGGATTATGTGGTCCTTGCATGTCGAGGATTACCTTGATAGGCAGACGAATCGTCTATTAGAAACTGCGGTAATCTTCGTGTCGTAGAGGCGCCTACCAAGCGCTACAGTGATGGGATGTGCTACATGACTGCATCCTACTTTTCACTAGAAACGCGAGTCTACTCACTCGTAAATCTTTCTGACCTATACTTGAGTCTTAATATTCATAATGTTTTGCATAAAGACCAATATTTATACCGTACTTAATTATCATCGCTATTTGTCGTCAATAACAGTTTCCAGTTTCGAACTTGCTTTCGTCGAGAGAAGTTTTATTTTATGACAGTTTTATGATAGGAGTGATTTTTTTTTGGTTTTAGCTCCATTCTATGCCTTCTTCGGAGCATTTGGAGTAACAGCGGGAGCTCACAGATTATGGGCGCACCGATCTTATAAAGCGAACCTGCCACTCAGGATATTCCTGATGCTTTGTCAAACCATTGCTTTCCAGGTAAGAGCGTCGTATAACAGTTTTAAGAAAGTACATAAATGCCTTTCGATTTCTAAAACGATACTTGTTTCATCCGCGATAGAATCACATCTATGAGTGGTGCAGAGATCACAGAGTCCATCACAAATTCACCGACACAAATGGTGACCCGCACAGTTCGAAACGCGGCTTCTTCTTCTCGCATATGGGTTGGTTAATGGTTCGGAAACATCCGGATGTTAAGATTAAGGGAGCAACAATTGATATGAGTGACTTGGAGAAAGATGGTGTCGTAATATGGCAAAGAAGGTATGCTTATGTAAAATATTTTAGCATTAAGTAAAAGTGACTGAAAAATTGTAATATTAAAATCTCGATATTTTCATTGCAGGCTTTACGTGGTACTGGTACCCATCCTTTGCTTCATTTTGCCTACGTGGATTCCCTACCACTTCTGGGGTGAACGTTTGCTGAACGCTTGGTACACCACACTCTTCCGATACACCCTGTCCCTCCATCTTACTTGGTTGATCAATTCCGCTGCACATACAATCGGCATGAAGCCATTCGATAAGTATGATCATTGATATATCTTTCAAGAAACTTTCGATTGACAGGACCTTTGAGATATATCGAATGAATACCTTTTTTTCAGATCAATCAGCCCAACTGACGATTGGACAACTTCAGTCCTTTCCTTTGGCGAGGGTTGGCATAATTATCATCACGTGTTTCCTTACGATTATAAGGCGGCTGAATTGGATAGCTACAGTGGAAACTTCACATTAGCAATTATCCACCTGTTCGCTAAGATCGGCTGGGCGTACGATTTGAAAACTGTGCCACATAGCGTCGTGAGAAAACGCGCGGAAAGGATAGGTGATGGTACCTGGCAGCTACGAAACGCCCATCTCTATCAGAATTCTGAAAACCACAACGAACAACATCAAGAACACCATCATGAACACGATTTAGAGGATGCAGTTTGGGGCTGGGGTGACAAGGACTTAACGAAGGAGGAGATGACAGGTGCTAAGATCCTGAACAAGAGTGATTTTGTGAAATACTATAATGTTGGCCTAAAAAATAATTAAGGACTCACGCTTCCTTGGAAGTGCGCACGGGCAGACAGTTGTTTCTCGTGTTTGTGATCGAGGGTGTCAATTAATATTTATTACGTATAATCATAGGGGTATCATTTGTAGTCACGCGTTGAGCACCAGGCCGACTATTAGATCAATCCTTTCTCTCTGAAGTCCCTTGGGCATCTGCCTGCAGGATTCTTCGTAGCTCATTTTATCCATGCCAGAGTAAAGACCCACGTGAAGGAAGCCGGGGAAATCAGTGAGAAGAGAAGTCTTGTCAAGAACGATAATTGATTGCGATTAGTAGGAGAGTAATGCGGTCAAGTGATTAATACTTAGAAATCAAGTGGATTTTCACCGCGTTTCAAGTGCGACCCTTAGCAGCGACACGTTTTAATCGTGCGAGACCTTGACTGGGAGCTTTGCCTGCGACTAGCTATACCGTAGTGACATAAATGTAGTAATGGACTTCCGGCTCTTGGAAGAGCCTAGAAGAAAAGTTAGTCGAAGACGGATCCGCTAATCAAGTTGGAAGTATATTCGTTGGATACCGCGAGGCCGAACCACGCCATGCACTTCAGTCGAGTTTTCCAAATATTGTGGATAAACCAAAACATACGTGGCCCGTAAATTTCGATCTGCGAATCGCTCGCGGTGACTGAGGCTACCTACGAAACATCCATCACGATTAGCGCATTACCGATATAAGAATTATGAGTAAAGGCAGGCGAGGAGTAAGATCGAAAGGAATAGATTCCAGTACGGCGCGATTCGAGCTCGCAATTCGACGTGTCTTCCGTGTATCATATTTCTCTCTCTTTAAAGAATTGGAGCTCGCGTCGATCCTGTGCGCAACGTCGGGACTGGACACTTTAAGTACTCGCAGAATAATGAGGAAAAAAGCCTTTTCGATAAACGTTTATCATCGAAACATTGTTGTAGCATTTCTTTCAAACTTTCCCTTCCGAAAACAGAAGGGAGAGGAACCGTTATGAATGAAATTTTCATGAATATGACAATCGGACTCTAACGATTTGCCTTAACGATATATCACGCTTTCCTCTGTAAGTGAAATTTCTGAAATTTCTGCGATGAGAGATCTTTTCTCGACTTCAAGGGTCATAGCTTCGGCATTTGGACCCGGAGTTGACGCAGCAATAGAATAATGCTCGACAACTATAGTACTTGTGGGCGTAAAGCAATAGTTGGTAGGAAAAAAAATCGTTGTACTGAACTGTTTTCTTTTCGAGCTACGTTTTGATAATGTCGGCATTGAATTGGTATTTATAAATAAATTATTGTTATCGATACAGGCGATATCCACTCTTTACTCCCTTTCTTAGCTGACTCTAACTCATTGAGTTTGACAGTACTTTAAACAAAAGCCAAGATAGCTAAAGTTGACTCTAAGATTCGAGCACGGATATTTGCCGTTCTCGTAATCCTGCGAATCCGGTTATTACATACCGACTTGTGTCAACCGTTGTATCACCAGTCGACCCCATTGTGACACCCAAGTGTAATATTTGTTTGCGCATTTTTTGGCGAATTCTTTCCTCTGCCAGCTCGGACAACAGTTCGTCGTCCGTTCAAGTCAAAGGATATGTCGTAGCGCGAGGTCTGTATATGCTTGCGTGCAATGATGACTCGACATTTCACAGAACGATTGCAGTTACCATTCTTTCTTTTCGCTTTGTTTTAGAGTACGATTTGCATAATACGTAAAACCAACGTTCCATCGTCTGCTAATCGTTGGTCTGTCGACTCACACCGTTTTCTTTCGTGAGACACGTGAAAGCCAAAGCAAACTGACGATAACACTTTAAAGTTCCCAAACTAATTAGGAATACTCGTACTTGCAGTAATTACGGATTTAATCGACAATCATTCTACTAATTCATTGATTCCTTTATTATAGTCAATCGGTATTACTAATAGTTTATTATATTAATTATAGTTTATTATAGTCAATTGGTATTTCGTTAGGGAAAGGTAATTTAGTTCCTTCAAGGAACTTAATTGAATTGATTGCCGAAAAGAAGGCTAATAATTCTAATAATTTTAGTTCGCTTTCGTTCAGAGTATTCATTCATTCAGTACCCTGCTGCTCCAATTGCACTAGCTTCTCTCGTAGTGTCGGCGATACATCCAATTAAGAGCGATCCGCCCGACAAAAGTAAGCTACGCCTTGCATCGCAATTGCAAGTGACGTCTTCTCTTCTAACGTTACACTTCTCTACTTGATGGGTGATCAGGCAACAGCACGACAGAGTTAGTTCGGTCATGACTCTCTCTAATTCTCAAAGATAAAGCTAACGGATAGTAATCTAATGAAAATCAACGACACTTGATAGGGACAGGAAGTCTTGTGTGGTGATAGCGTGTTGTACACTTTGTAGTGGATGTGACGAAAGTCAAATTCTAATTGGCTAGCTTGGGACCCGGGTGAGGTGAAGGACGAACGGGACGACGGATAGAGAGTTTCTCGATAGATTCCTATTGAAGTTTCCACTCATAGTTGTTCGATTATCGAAACTTGTGCTCCTCGAACTCATTCATATCTATTGACGTATTAACACGTGTTTATCAGTAGATACCTATTTGTAAAAGTATCTTTCCCACCCACTGCCAATCGCCGCGTCCACTTTTCTAAGCGTAGAAAACCTTCTCACTTTCACTTGACTCAATCACGTGCGCATAAAATCGGCTGCGACATTGCAAAACTCCGACACTTGTATTCTCGATCGACCTAGAAACCAGCTGGACAGCAATTGAAACTGTGCAAATTTATCGAAGTGAATCATTACATCGAGGTAAAATTATCCTCCTTCTTTGTAAAGGTGAGTACAGAAATTATAGCTCTCTCAATGCGTGATCGATAACTTTCTATTAAGTCGATACCACTGTTTTCCAATTCAATATGATTCTTTGACCAGCGTTTAACCTTACCGCATCGACCCAACAATTATTCTATTTCGTGCTGAGCAGTTCGTACATAATCATAGGATATTGCAAGTGAGATGATTTAATATCCGGCTATCCTCGCACGCCCAGTAGTTTCACTGATGCCGACAACGGACTTGTCGATATTTAATCATTCCACGCATCACTGGTACCTTTCCTATATTTAAATTAGCTTACTCAGACCTGCACATTTTGTACTTTAATCACATAGTAATTAAATGATAATAAAAATCAAGAGTACACAAACATCTTGATTATAAAGTACGTTACTATTTATATAATCAAACAGGAAATACTTCTTACTTTAGAAAGAGTAAAGAATGCGTTGAACTACCAAAGAAATTTCAAATATAGCGCCGCAATATGTTCCATTCCTTTCCGTAGAAGAATTGAAATCCAAAAGGTTAAAGCAGACTGAGATTTCGTGAAGGTACTACTTCTATTGAAAGAAAAAGGGGAGAAGTCGTGCAGAGCGCACCCTTGTTAGAGGGTCTTCACCCTTCCTGCGAATCTCGCATGCGCAATCGATGGATTCGAAAGTGAGACAAATGAGATTTGAGGGCGCTGGAAATAGCGGAGTCGAGCTCTCCAAGAGCTCACGACAACAACGGAGTTCCGGCCTTCTCTGCTTCACGTGCAGTCTTTGTTGCATTTTGAGCCTGGTGTGCATGTGTCTCGGCACTCTTCTAGTGCTGATCGACCAGAAAGCTGAGGCTGTTAGTTATCGCTACGGTGAGTACTTGAATTTACACAGTATATATGCTGACAATGCTAATGTGCCTCCGATAAAAAGCGACCTCGGTTCGGAGCGAAGGCAGACCGGCGGGAAATTTGAACGAAGCCGGTGTCAGTTCGGAGCACAGAAAATGATATTCATTTGAAATTTCGATCTGGTGTCTTAAGACACATTTCTCTAATACAAAATGATGACATTTAGTAATTGTGGTTATACAAAGTTCGTTTTGCAAAGTTATTTCTAATCTGTAATGTAATTGGTTTAAGTGTCCCCTGAGGAATATTTTCTTATCGTGTTATCACGTGAGCCGAGGATTTTATCGTAAAAGTGTAGTTCAGTCAATGAGAGTTCAGTCTCACTTGGACCGTATGGTAGCATACATTAATTTTTGACAGAATTTCCCTTGACTTTTTGCATTCATACCATTTAATTTCAGATACTGTTAACTTGGAAGCATACGCAATAATGGACAAGAACGCTCTACCCGATGTGACCTTCAGATTACCGGAGGAAGTGAAACCGTTGCGCTATGATATCTACCTGCATCCAAACTTGGACAACGGCACCTTCCAAGGGAAAGTTACCATTCTAATCGATGTCCTCGATAAAAGAAGTTACATAGCCCTGCATCAAAAAGATCTCAATCTAACATCTACAAAGTTAACGACCGTAGATCGTGAAGAGAATCATGAAGTAGAAATACTCGAAGTATCGCCGATCTCGAAGTATGAGATCTTTGTGGTTTCCACGAAGAATGAACTTCGTCCAGGTCTCTATAACTTAAGCTTTGAGTTCACTGGAGGTTTATACGACAAGATTGTCGGTTTTTACTCGAGCAAATATAAGGACAGTCAAAATAGAACACGGTACTTCTAACACTCCATTTCTGAATTATTATATGATGAACATGCAGATCAATCGAAATGTATAATCGTATTCTATTCAAACAGATACATTGCTACATCGAAGTTCGAGCCAACATATGCTAGAAGAGCATTCCCCTGTTTTGACGAACCGGCTTTTAAAGCCGAATTCTTGGTGAAACTGGTTCATCCTTCGGGAGATTGTTACAGTGCTCTATCAAACATGAACGCAGAAGTAAGATAATTTCTGTTGTATTAGGGGAAATATTATATCTATTAAAAATAATTATTATGTTAACGCAGAGCGTAGAAATAAATGCTCCTGCACCTGGTCTCAGCACAGTCACGTTCGCCAAGAGCGAGACTATGTCAACGTACGTAGCCTGCTTTATCGTCAGCGACTTTGTTGCTGTAACAAGAACGGCGAAAGGTCTAAATGATCGTACTTTCCCTGTGAGTGTGTATACCACAAAGGCACAAAAGGAAAAGGGTTCCTTCGCTCTGGATATTGGTGTGAAAATCATCGAGTACTACATCCGCTTGTTTGGGATCGACTACCCTCTTCCGAAGCTTGGTAGATATAAAGCGAAGTTTAATCAATATATTTATACCATGAGATTGGTTATAACCATTTGTTGATTTTGAAGATATGGCAGCTATTCCGGATTTCGTATCCGGCGCTATGGAAAATTGGGGCCTCGTTACTTACAGAGAAGCGCGCTTGCTTTATGACGAGGATACGACTTCCACCGCTAATAAGCATGACATCGTTACTGTTATAAGCCATGAATTCGCACATATGTGGTTTGGAAACTTAGGTGAGTAGACTATTATTTTGATTGCAATATGTTTCATTACTCGTGGATAATTCATTAATGATTTTCATTTCAGTAACTATGGCCTGGTGGAATGACCTGTGGCTAAATGAAGGCTTCGCCTCTTTCATGCAGTACAAGAGTGCCGATGCCATTCTTCCAGATTGGGGATTGGTTTGTTGATAACTTATATTATTTATTGAAAACTGGAAACTTCAATTACATAAAAAATGCGATGTAGATGGACCAATTCCTGATCAATGAATTACACAACGTCTTTGTGACGGACGCGAAACTGAGTTCTCATCCTATCGTTCAGACAGTCAGTAATCCCGATGAAATCACTGCGATCTTCGATGAAATTTCTTACAGAAAGGTAGGTACTGTAATAGTTAACAATAATTTGAATATATCTGTAATTCCTTTTGTTTGTTTATGTATTTTTTTCTTAGGGTTCGTCCGTCATTCGGATGATGGAGAATTTCATTACTCCCACAGTCTTTTACAATGGGATTACAACCTATTTGCACAAGTTTAAGTATGGCAATGCCGAAACAGCTGATCTCTTTAGTATCCTCCAAGAAGCGGTTGGTAATAAGATCAACGTTACCGCTATTATGGATACGTGGACCAGACAAAAAGGTTTTCCAGTACTGAATGTAAAGAAATCAGGAAACACTTACACCTTAACGCAGAAACGTTTCCTGGCTGATCCTGATGCTGAGTACGATCCATCCGACTCGGATTATGGGTCGGTATCGAAGTGCTAAGATTAGATTACATAAAACGGTATAATGTCATGTTCTTCTACGTTGCTATACTTGTATTATAGATATAAGTGGACCATTCCTGTTACCTACATTACGAACAAAACGTCGGAGCCAAAGCTGGTGTGGTTCGATAAGGATGCCAGCGAGTGTAAGTATTTATAATATTTCACCTTTAGTAAGAAATGGAAAACAAAAGTTAATAAAATATTTTGCAGTGGTGATTGAGATTCCAGAGACCATAGAATGGATCAAGTTCAATACAGACCAAGTTGGTTACTACCGCGTTAACTATGAATCATCTGAATGGGACATTCTCTTTAATGTTCTTCGGTATTATCATAAGGTGGGTCACATGAAACTGAACTATGCGATCTTTTTATATAACATATTTGCAATAATGTATACGTTTATATTGTTTCAGAGACTGTCAGTGGCAGATAGAACAAGTCTGATCGAAGATGCCTTCAGCCTGGCTGCAGCTGGTGAGATTGATTACGCCATCGCAATGAACATGACTAAATATCTCTCTCAAGAAAAACATGCCGTTCCTTGGAGGGTGGCTGCTGGGAAATTAATGAATATTGATAGCCTGTTATCGTCAACTGATTCCTCGGTGAAGTTCAAGGTGAAATAACTCAGATTGCGTCGTACCACTAACGATTTCCCAAGTAGCCGTGTATAACGTATGAATCTTTTCCAGGCCTATGTAAGAAGTCTCGTTGACTTGATCTATAACGATGTTACGTGGTCCGTGGACAAAACCGAGGACCATGTCACCTTGTAAGTTGGAATCCGTTATCTCCATATAAAATTCCAATCTTATTTCTCTTTAACAGATACAGCATTTCCATTGATTGTTATTTAGGAGGCTCAGAAGTGCCGTTTTAGAGTTTGCCTGTTCCGTTGGTCATGCTGAGTGCCTTGAGGATGCAGGAAACCTGTTCAAGAAGTGGATCAACGATCCTAAGGACGTTCGGCCGCACCCAGACATCCGGCAATTAGTATATTATTATGGTATGTTATTTCTAATCTTTATTTTAATAAAAATAATGAGAGCACTATGTATATCAATGTATTTCTTCTTTGAACAGGAATGCACCATGTAGGAGGCGAAGTCGAGTGGGATGCACTCTTCCAGAAGTTCGTAGATGAAACAGACTCGACTGAGAAGCTGAAGTTAATGCATGGTCTGGCTGGAATCCGTTCGAGTTGGATTCTCAACCGATTTATTGCAACGGCAAAGAATGAGAATTATGTTAGGGCGCAGGATTTCTTTGGTTGTCTGATAGCTATCTCAAATAATCCTGTTGGAACACCTTTGGTTTGGGATTGGGTGAGAGCCAACTGGGAATTTTTGGTGAGTCGGTATACCCTAAATGATCGGTACCTGGGTCAGTTGATCCCCAGCATCACCAAGAGTTTCGTCACGGAAACGAAGTTGAACGAGATAAAGGCATTCTTCAAGAAATATCCGGAAGCAGGTGCCGGTGTTTCAAGTCGCGCGAAAGCGCTTGAGACTGTTTCGAACAACATGAAATGGTTGGCCAAGTATAGCAGTAACTTGAACACTTGGCTGAACTCTCATGTCAAAAGTAATTGAATGCTTGACATTCCATTATCTCTTAGCCATCGGAAGATCTCTTGGAATATAAAACGAACACCAAAGAATATGTGTACATGCTCATCGAATGTCGGTAGATGTTTGAATTCGATTATGTATATTTCGTCGGAATTTCTGATAAATCTCTGGCGAGAGAAATGAATTTAGAGAGCTATGTTGACAGTGCTTTCTGCTTTTAAGATCACAATTATGGAGATTATTATTACGTCACTGTTCAAGGACATGTCTTTAAAACTGCATCCAAAAGTTGTTTACAACTGACTGATTGCACTTAATGTTATCGCGGTGTAATACAGGGAGCCTATACAATTTTTACGGTTCTTATTTTTGTACGTACTGATGGAACCACTTTGTCTATGGCAAATTATATACTTTTACAATAATAAAATAAATTTCTAAAAATATGCTTTATGATTAAATATCTATTACATATTATTGATTCCAAGGCAGACGCAGCACCTTTATATTGTTCCCCTTTAGTCCAACAAGTGTGAGCCAAATAAAAGTGTTTTCGATAGAATTCCGGCATTTCTGCCACTGGTTCTATCTTTTTTATCCGTTTTGATACTCAAACAATCGATTTATGCACCGTTCGTCAAAGTCCGAGAACCTTCGAAATATCGAAAATTTTTGAATCACCCTTCCCGACCGTTTCAGGGTCTGGTATTTCAGGCAGTGATTCAGTATTTAGCTAGGAAACAGTGATATAAATTCCAGAACCCCAGGTCAAAGTTCATTTTTTGGCCCAAAAATTCGTCAAGGGGTATACCCAGAAAAATTTGCGAAAAAATGAATTTTGAGCTAGGGCTCTGGAATTTATATCACTTCTTCCTTGATGTAAGAAAACATTCACCACCAAATATCAGCCCCGGAAAATGTTGGGAAGTATGAAAAACATGGGAAAAACCATGAAAATGAAATTTTCAAGATCGGTTTTCCATGTGTTTTCGGTACAATTCCGGCATTTCTGCCACTGGTTTTATGTTTTCTATCCGTTTTGATACTCACACAATCGAAATATCAAGCGTTCGCCAAAGTCCCAGAACCTTCGAAAAATCGAAAATTTTGTGAAGGGGTACATATGGAAAAATTTGCGAAAAAATGAATTTTGAGCTAGGGCTCTGGAATTTATATCACTTCTTTTTTGATGCAAGAAAACATTCTCCACCAAATTTCAGCCCTAGAAATAGTCGTGAAGATTGGAAAACTTGGGAAAACCCGGCTAAATTAGGCTGGTTGAATCAATCAGGAGGACGTTTCAGCGTGTTTTCGATACTATTCCAGCTTTTTTGCATCCGATTCTTTGCTTGCTACTCATTTCGATACTCAAATAATCGATTTCTGAACAATTCAGGAAAGTTGAGAAAGTGGCGAAAAAACAGATAGATTAAAACATTCACTTTGACTTTCAACTCTCCTGTAAAGTGTCACAATCTCTGACAATCTTCATTCTTGCGGGAATGCACATAAGTTTCCGAGAACGAGTAATGATAGTCCCTGAAACAATTCGTTGAAGAGCGCAAGTACCTTTACCGGCAACCGATGAAATGAGGTGAAAGGATATAATCGACGAGGCGAATTGAATCATCCCAATTGTAGTTACTCCCGGACAATTGAATCGCTTTTACCCTCGATTACCTTTATCGCCAAGCCAACGGTGTCGAGGCGGTTTAATTCATCCCGATGACGAGCATTCTACGACGCACGCAAGTATTGTTTGCACCAAGAGGCCGCTTGTTTATCCGAAGAGATTAAAGACAACTTAAGGCCCATCATGTCAGAACAGTAAATATGGATTCACATAGTGAACGTTCTTGGGTATCATCGAACTCTATATAAGTGGAAAGCAAAAGGGGAAAAAACTTGTCTTCTCATAACCATTGTCAGGTGAACACTAGGGGTCATTGACTCTACTTTCGCTAATAGTAATTATGACTTCCTCCCCGAGTACGTACTCGAACTCGCTTCCTTATCTCTCCCTTGCTCGAACAGTTATCGCGGAACTCACCATGGCACAGCCATAATCATCCAATTGATCTGACATTGACGATAGCAGCCTTACAAATTGATTCCCTGAACGCAACCAACCAACCTTATTACGTCGAAGCTGTTCTCGATTATTTTCCGGACATAGAACGACTAGACCGATGAGACTATCATGCGAAGTTCTAATTCTAGATTTTCGATGACGTAGATGCACCTTCCAATAGTCACTGATCGGGAAAGAAAATAAATAATAATTGACAGTTTCAGGTGATTTCACCTAATTCTTAAGGACAAATCTACACTTAGTTTTGTGCCGCTGAGAAAGACTGCACATGGCCACACAAAGAAACAATTCTCCGCAACTTGGTTGCTCGCATCGTCGATCTTAAATAAAGTTAAGGAATGTTTAATGGAGTCTGGCGCAAAATCAAGTTTACGGGCTAGCGATCATCGCTGACTATCCGCTCGAACAAAAGAGCATGTTTCGCGATGAAGCTGGAGAAACGGAGAAAGGCGTATGGTGCGCTCGCGATGGAATGTGGAAACCGGTCGCTCCGACCTTGCCTGATATTTTGCTATCTCAATGGAGGCTATATTGTCGAATTTGCATCTTGCTAATGTGCGCGTCGCGCCAAGCTTCGTTCTACCAGGCGTTAAATACTAAAAATGGTCATGGATTTTTTAATATCCACCACTTGATAGTTCCTTCATTAATAATGAAAAATCTGGTCACAGATTGGATAGGACGCGTCAAGTAAAGCTTCTAAGTGGGCTTGAAAGATATGCTTGGTTTGTGCTTGACAAGCATATGCGATGGGCGGGAAAGGTTTACCCGAAAAGTGAGAAGAGTGAAATCGATCGTGAGAAGAAGGGGTCTCCAAAAGTGGCGATGCGAGCCACTTTGCGAGGGTGGTGTGAGCGGAGTGCAGTGGGTCGGGTAGCGACTTTTACGATCATCGAATAAATTCCAAGAGTCCGAGGCAAATCGAGGTCCACCGGTACGAACAGTCCTTTCCAGTCGTCTTCTGACTCTGTCTTAACCAATACTTTTTCACCCACGGTCGGTCCCCAGAGCAAGAGATGTTCCCCCGTAAAGGAGCAATAAGAGGCATCGGATTCCAATCGAGGACCCACGATAAAAGTCCACCATTCCCTTTTTTTTTTCCAACGCACTCTTCCTTTTTCCTATTACTTCTTTTGAAAAGCACTATCCAAATCTTCCCTGGTTATCTTTCTTCTTTATCTTATTATTACTTGTTGAATTAGCGCGAATGATAATTATATATTAGGCAGTTAGAAACAGGTCGTTTGAAACTAACTACAAAGAATAAAAAGCTGATGAGAGTTTGTTTCCTTCTCCGTGGAGATCGCTAACTTCTTTTCCACCCTAATTCAATAAAAGTCGATCGTTCACCGCCATATAAAATATAATACGATCTCCCAACTGGTATTGGATAGTCCAGCGAACGTTACAGGGAATTAACTCACGAAACAAAGTACAGGAAAATTGATATTCCCGTGTGGAAGAAGTTTGGCTTGCTGAGTATCGGCGAGGAGTTCAAGTCTCAAGAGTTTGTCGGCGAAAAATGTGAATGATCCGGCGCCAACCTCATGAACTCATCGAGATTCCTTTTATCTCAAGATAGTAATAAAGCTTCGGCCTCTTTTCTTTCTAATTTCGGTAATTTTTCGATCTACCAGCTTCTCGATCGTTTGCTTCGATCGTACCGCATGTAAAATCGATGAGTTCATTACTCACCAAGGATGTCAAAGTTAATGGAAACACTGCAATTAGCGGTGTATACCTGTGAACAGAGGTGTCATTAATACGAACTTAAGTTTCCAACTAACTATTGCCTTTTGTGGTTAGTAATAAAAATCGCCATAAAAATCATTGCTAATGAATATGAAGATCAGAGTGATCTCCTAAGTCCAAGGATTTAGATATTTTAGGGGTTGAAATCAGCCACTTTCTATTACAAGTCACCGTCGTTGGATTTCTCGTCGGAGTGGTGTTCCGCCCTTCTGTGACACTTTCAAAGCAGCCAAATTTAATGAAACGCGGCCTAATGCCATTATTATTAAACAGAGCTTTAGCCGAATCCCCGAGAGCTTCGCAACGCGGGTAGAACTGGTCCGGCGCCGGGTATATCCGACTACAAAGAGCGATAAATTCGAGACAGCGCAAAGTAGGCGTCCGCCTTCGAACTGGGGATAAGCTGCTAGCACTGGTTAGCTACCCCTAATTAATTATTCTTGTTGCTCCAGATATTTCAACCCTTCGTCCAACCTCGGCCTTTTCTTCTACTCGATTCGGTTTTTGTTTACCAGCCTGATGTTAATCTCGCTTGGTGACCGCAGACTCCTAATTGTTCTTGTCAGAAATCATTCGTGAAATTCACCTCTAAATTCTCCAAGGTTCATAACTGATAGCGAACTTTTTTGATTATAATAAATAGTGCGAGATTATTCAAGGGAAATTTGTAGCTAGTGCTTAATGAAGTGCAAGGGCTGCCGGTACTCACACGATCGCCTCGATAAAATCCGTAACACTATCGCCTCTAGAATTATCAGATAAGATATCGTAAGTGCATGTACTCCGCTGATGCCAGACTTTGGGATTTTTTTAATTTTCTGATAGAAGCTCGAACCAACTCAATCACACCTGCGCCCCACGCGCCATTTGCTCTCTTAAAGGTGATATTGAATGTACACGGTAATCCAGCAATTTTTCAATGAAAGCCTTTCTATTATAGCTTTATTCCGGTGATTAGTCACATGTATATCGATCTGTAGACTTACAAGGTAACTTTAAAGCATCCATCGTAAACTCTTACCAAAGTCAGACGCGTTTCCGCGAAGTAACTCGACGAACCTTTCATGGAAAGTGTACGTCCTGGTGTTCGATATTGGCGAAGTTCTGAGTACCGTGAAGTAGATTAAAAAATGTCGATCCAGATCCTTTTTCGATGGGAAAGTCAGAGGGATATTTTAATATTCTGCCTGGTTATAGTTGAGAATGAAATAATGAAAATGATATTGGAACGTTGATAATAAATTGCTCACTTTAGATCAATGTTTATTTTTATTATTGACATATTTGATCGTTTGAATAGATGAAAAGCACTGATTCCAAGATCGCTCCTTCCAATCATCTCGCTTTTTTTACCATTGTGATAGATTTTCATAAGCCCTTCGATGGACATGTCACTTGTATGGGACGTACAACGAAAAACACGTTGAAGAAGGTTGTCGTTTCGTGGATGAATAATATTCTTATGGAGAAGTATGGTCGGTCATGAATTTCTGGCTGGTACAAAGCTTCGAACCTGTTAGTCATGATCATCTTCACGTGACAATGCATACATGCATATCCCTTGGGACCTTATCACTTTTTTTTATGCTACCACGATCGCAAAACGTTCTTTCTTGCCACAGCGATTTTAATCGCACCTTGTTCCAGTAAACGGGAAAGTTGGTATGTCGCAATATGCAGGCGCGTCTGTGCTCGGTGCAATTTATAAAAGACGTCCAGATATGGCGTTGGTACTTTCGCGATAACTGTACAATATAATTTCAGGGGAAATTCTAGTGAATTCAAAATGAAATTAGACTAAAAGGCAGAATGTGACAAATGAAAGTTGTGATTCAGGATAGTCGATGATTTGTTTTTTGGGTGGCATGAAAGAACAAGTCAACATATTAATTTATCTAAATGGAAGGGGAGAGAAAAAAGAGGCGACTACTCGAGACTGTCAGAGACTGTCTAATGGCGTAGCTCATACTACTAATGCACGTGCTCGAGCAGTAATTCATCGTCATAAGCGGAGCAATTAACGAAAGTTTGCTGACGGGGGCCGAAATAAGCGTTCGATCTGTCGTGCGAGATAAGAGCGGAGTCCACACATAGGCGCGCCACGTCACGCTCAGGTCTCCTCTCTAGCCGTCTTATTTTTACGATAGTTCCAGCTATTTTCGACCGTTCCTTTCGAGGTAAGGTCACAAGGCGACGGCCGGCTGAATCGCCGACGACAATCTTTTCATGCCAAAAGTGGAGAGACGCCCTCGGAAATCGACGCTCTTTCATTACTGGGCCACAAGACGCTTGTTTCATGCATAACGAAACTTTTGTATTACACTTTTCTTTTAAACAGGCCCACTTTACATTGAATGATATTTGCGCATAAAATGTTGGAATTTCATGGAGGAACCCTTGGAAAAAAATTGTCCTTCTTATGATTCCCAAAGGCGTTCCTCGCGCGTGTTTGTGTCGTGAGAAAGAAAAATTGATAATAAATCGGAGCTGTATTTCAGAGTAAGTTGCTTCGATCAGGTTTAGCACTGGCTCTTCGCTTGAGATTCGGATTGAGATGCGTCGTTACGGGGATCCCATAGCCACTTGTTTCTATCATTCAGTGTCCATCCGGGCTAGGGGCTACTATTTGTTCGATCGATTTTACATTTCTCAGTGGTCGGAGCGTCAGCTTCCCTGCAATGAACTTTCTCGATACCATCGATCGACGAATCCAGTTTGGCTCTGGCCAATTGCCAACCGACCTAAAAGTGGAACCCGTATAATTCTTACGCACACACTCACTATATCTCATTAGGACCGTTTCTTCCTACCTTGCGTTTGACTGACGAAAAAAATCTTCCAGCTTCCTTTCCGCCCTTCCGCATTCATACAAAAAGTCACACGTGTGAAATACACATATGTATATGTATCACCATTTCGAACGAATGAATCGTAAAACTTTTCTTTTTTTATAGTTCTTTGCTGGATAAAAAGGAAGACGACAGCTTGGATATTGCTTGACCCAATATTTTCGAGTGGAAGTATTACTAGCAATACTCTATCACTGTCCGATCGGTTGGACAGATTAATCATCGAAAATCTGAACACCTAATCCCGTATCTCGGTGGTCCAGCCAGGAGTTCCAATTCCTCCTCACCGAAATTGCGCCCGGCTTGGTGGCGTCGCTCCTCTCCCACTTCCACTTCCCATTATTATTAATTGCTTTCCCTTGGAATATGTTTATTGCTCAGGGTTAAGCCTTCCGCATATAACGTCGCGTAAACAGGAGACCCACTTCAAATTCATGATTAGGGCGCGTGCGGGATCAGAGTCGGATTTACGTCGTATTATATATCACCGGGTTATTTCGTGGCCAACCTGTGCTTCCTTCCTTCCTTCCTTCCTTCCTTCTCGGCTTCCTACCATGGCTTTCTGTTATTGCCAGGAGGTGTGCGTGGCTTCCCAGGGAAGATGCGTGCTTCCCTAAACTCTCACAAGCTACGTATTCCATGTGACGCCCGTCACCACCCCCATCCCTCTTCACCCCTCTTCTCCCCTCTTCTCCCCTCCTCGCCTTCCTAAACCCATGCTATCCAATATATATCCAGAATACGAAACGAGCCACGCATCATAAATTTATACCCGCATGTTTAAGCGTTCGAAGGGGTCAACGTCGAAAATTAAGAATTTTTATATTACACGTTCATCATATTTTAAGTATATAATTATATAATCGTTATTCAAAGTTCACCTTTTGAAGAACTTCTAATACGTTGGAAATTTCAGAATTTTTATATTATTCGTTCATTATATTTTAACTATATAATTATATAATTGTGATTGCAAGTTCAGGTTTTAAAGAGTTTGGTAACAATTTCATAGCACCTGCCAGGATCAAGCGGGTCATTTGTATTCGATGATTGTCGGGTATATTGTGTACCTGCAGTTTCGCCAGCAAGGAAAGCCGGTTTCCAGTTGGGAAAAAGAAGTAAGGCGTGTATTAAATGAGCAGGGTATTTTAATCGATATCGCCGTCAATCGGTGAATTCAATTACAGGATGATTTCGAGAGTCTGAGGGGTTTGTGTATGGAGAAGCTGTCGTCTGTGATTTCGAGGAAAGAGATGATCGAGGATTCAGTTCCAGAGAAAAGAAAGAAGAAGGGTGAACGCATGGGGAGTACGAAGAAGCGAGGGTTGATAATGTGACAGGCAAGGTACATTATTTCGAGGGTGCGGCTACCATAGCTTTTTGTCGCTCGTGTAACGAGCGTAGAATATCACGTGCGGGAATCCTGTCATTGCCTTAAGCACTCCAACAATGAAGGTGCCTCGATTTCCAAATGCCTCAGAGCCAGTGAACATTTCTTTCCAGCATCCCTTGCTCCTTTTACATCTTTGCCATCTGCCTTTAACTGGCATTCGAATAAAAAACTTGTAAGAAACTCCAGCATATATGTGCAGTATGAAACAAGTTCTCTTTGTTGCTTAATTACTAGGAATCTTCTGGACCAGTTTTCATCTGCTGAAGATCCGGCTTCCGAGAAAACAAAGAACGACCAGAATTTCGATGGCTGTCGCGACGCAAAGGAAATAATGAACGGGGAAAGAGCACGGTAATTGTAACTTGAATCGAGCAAACGGTGCTGGTGAAAAGGAGGAAATTTCAGAAGGCAACGAAGCGCAAACAAAGCATACGCCTTGATTGAGAGTGGGGTAGCCGAGGCCAGAGACATAATTTCGAGATAACAAAGATGCTTAAGCGAACTGGGTGAAAGAGGAGCCAAGGAACGCTTCAAATAACGATTAAACGCGCGCGACCCGTGTTGCGAGATAAATTTTCAGCGAATTTCTGAAATGGAATCCGCAATCAGCGAAGAAAGAATGGTAAGCGTTCTTGTCCGGATGATTAAACCCAGTAATAATTCGTTGATTTTGTGTACCTTAATCTTAATCAAGAAAGCTAACAACAAGCAAACTGATTTAACGATAAAACACGAAAGATCTAGGAAATTGTAGTGTTTAATATGAAACGAGGAGTAAATGTTGTTCGAGGGTGAAAGTCAACTAGGATTCTCAGGGATGAAAGTTATCAGGAACATGTGGGGTGGTTGTGGGCGAAAAGCAGGGTAAACCCTGTAATACCTTTCACTGTGAAACAAGCCTACCCTAAATTTATCTTGGCGAAACGATTACGCACTTCCTCAGCCGATGTAATACATAAGCAAGCATCTCCCCCATCAGTAACGAAACAACTGCTCGATTCACGCTTATCTCATCAAGCTGACTTCAACTTCCATTTGAAACTTCACCCACCCACGCTTTCATAAACACGAAAGGGACGAAGTCACCTGTAAGTCATTAAACTTGAAGTTCCATTGCTTTACTTCACACATAGCTGACCAGCTATTTATGAATATGTATATCGTAGGGTTTCAATCAATAACTGAACATGGTAGAGGAAGATATAAAGTTTATAGTAAATAAATCATTCTTATTATTACCGGATAAAAGTTGACGAAAGAAAGGGAAAGAAGTGGAGCAGCTGCGCGCTGGCGCAGTTCTCCCACTCCCGGTGCCTATTTACTGCTACCTCAAAGAGGAAGAATCGGAATTTCAGCGTCAAATCGAAGCCGGCATCCTTCGCCACAGGGTAGGATGTTCTATTCAAACTCTGGCATCCGTTGTCCATTATCAGACAGACTCGAGGAATTTCCCATTGAAATCGTCGCCCACCATCTTCCCAGTAGTACTACGCAATAATCGAGAGATCGTAAAGCGAGCAATCAGGAAATGACATTGTCCGACTCGTTCGAACCCATTTTCAAATCGACTGGAAATTCGAGTTAAGATCGTAGTTTAATCTGTGATTCGACGTGCGAAAGTGCAGGTACTCTTAGTTCGAGTTAAGAAAAGAGAGTGACATTGACATTGACAGTGCAGCATCACTCATGGATGTATGGTCAAGGACGTGATCTTACGTCACCCGAGAGACTCGTGTTCGAAAGGGGCATCGGGGGACGTCGGGACGCCGTAACATAGCAGCGTGCAACAGGTGACATAAATTCTCACTGCTCGAATTAAAATCCTTTGCTCTATCTAGTTGAGTCAGTTCTACGAAATATAGGACAAGAATGCTTTGAATTGTTAGTAAAACAAAAATGCGACGGTGCCGCGGTGTGTTCTCGTTTCTTTAATATCGAATATGTAATAAATGATTCTTCGCTGTCGATAAAACGAGCAAGTTGAAAATGGAGAAAAAAGCTGTCGGATTACATGGAAGAGAGTTGCCAGGAAAGGACGAGCGTTATTGCTGGAGCAACAGGTGAATTTTTCGACGAGCGATTTCTTGGCCGACTTAGTGCGGCATCCACGCGCTCGATTGCTCAAATAAAGCAAGCTCTTTCTGCTCGACTAACGAGCCACGAAACATCTCCGATTTTAGCGCGCGAAACTCCTCGTCGATGGATAAACAAACACGCGTACCATCCTCGCTTTTCGTTCTCCCTCTCACACACACCTTGCCGAGAAATCTCTTACACGAGGGAGCTAACAAGAAAGACGTCAATAAGAAAATACTTCAACTTGTAATCGGGCCTTTTGCTTCGGGGCAACTATGAAAGCAGATAAACATGTCCGATGATGTAAGACAGTTCGAGTGATATGACATCAAACAGCGTGTACCTATACTTAGATCGCCAAAGTAGCAAGCTTTTAATAATACTCGTATGGTATGCGCTCGTATAAAATGTCGAATACATCTTCACTTTGTTAACACCTCGATGGAAACAAAGAGGCTATCCAAAGTATACACTAGTTAAACCTGACTCACATTATTGGTATGCTGGCATTCAAACAGAATAAGTCACTTATCAGGAATACTCTCATCAATTACAATATATAACATGAATGAACATTTAAACAAGTATCTACGTTTCACAGTACATGAATTCAAAATAGAATACATTCATTCTTGAAGTTCATCAAAGAGTATACAGAGAAATGCGCGTCCGTTGACATGGCATTACAATTCAATGAGAATATACGGGGCGTCTGACTGCGACTGTCTGGTTCCACTTGCAGATGACTGGCAGGAGTTCGGTGAATGCGGCGCTTCTGGAGTTCGCACGCTTCTGGAGAGTAGTGTGAGGGAAACCTGCGTAGCTCGGGTGTTTACGTGAGTGTGTGTGTGTGTGTGTGCGCGCTCCGGTACACACGGCGACATGCTGCCGGCGCCGAAATCGCGCGGCGACCCTTGCCGACTCTCACAATGTGTCTGGTGGCCGCGGACACCGGTCGTACCAGGAGCACTCTTGGCTCATCCCGCCGGCACGTATTCACCACTCATCATTTTCTTCTCCAATACTATTTCTTCCCCTGCTTCTTTCACATTTTCCTCCCTCTGCCACAATCGTGATACGCGGCGCTTCAGGAATCGACGAAACGGGAATAAGCCTTAATCTATCGTGCGCGCTCCCTCGCACTGGCGCCCGCACCCTCGGCCATTCTCAAAATCAATTGGATGCTTCTGACATGCAAATCACCCGGTCCTGCTCTACCTTAATATTCCGAGACTTTCTCGAGTGCGCACTTGGTGAGGCAAGTTTACTGGCTCGTGGATGGAATATTCACATCGAATTCAACGTAACCACGGAGAAACAAACGATCCTCTTAAATAGTAGCAGTCAGTGACTTGAACAGAGTTCCAAGTACACAAGTGAAGAGTATGTGAAAAGACTAGCAAGTCATCCGTGAAAGTGTTAAGTCAACAATATTAACTACAAGTTCAATGTTGAGCTGTAATTAGCCTGCAATTAGTGAAGATTAGATAATGATGTCGATGTACGGTGTGTTGACTGCTCGAAAATAGCGCGTGCGGCACGTGTTTCCGTTCACGAAAGAACTGCTATTGCGAAAGGTAAAGCGAACCTGGCTATGAAAGGCAGATTTTATCGTAAGCGAATACGAGCGATGAGCTTTATCTAGTTCGAAACGAATGAACATAGTGCCAGATGTGAGAAGAGAAGATCGCAGAATTTGCAACGCGATAATTCAACAGCAGGAACTATCATCCCAGGATAAGATGAGTTCGTTTTCTGAGGTCAACTGGACAATTGTCAGTGAACGTTAGCAATCGATACTTGATTGTTAGGGTCGAATTGACCGCGATTAAAAGCATCAAAGAACTACTGCACCGAGTACAGGGAAATGTGCGCGAAAGCAAGTGGCTGACATTGGATCATTCTACTGGAAGAGATAATCGTCGAGATTATAATAAAAAAAGCCAGTTAATAACGCAGGACTAATGGTCAACGGTGATGCGGTGGACCACACACTGATCCGATGAGAGACGCAGAACTCTGAAGACTGATAGACGCATTGTCAAACAAAAGTTTATTTCGGAGCGAGCCTTTCGGAAGTGTCGCGGGCGCTAAACAAAAAGTGGCCGAGAGCGCGTCCATCCTATTATTAGCAGAAATAATCAGGGGATCGTCATCGTTAGAACTAAATCGGGCCGACAGAGAGAAAGAGAGTAAGAGAGAAGGAGAGCTTTCGAGGGAGCTTTCGAGGGAGCTTGCGTGGCTATGCCTGACAGGAGGTGGCTGACGCTCGATCTATCCGGAACGAGGAGCAAGAATCTTTGTTGCTGACGCGTGAGTCAGAGCACGCTGCAAAGAAAGACATAAAGAATACATTTTGGCAGAGTAAACCCCTATTTATAAAGAAGCCTTTGCTTAGTGGAAAAAGGATGGTGAATGTATTCTTTATAATCCCTAACGTTCGCCCGGGAAATATACGGGTCGGATGGGCTTAATGATGCGGCAGTGATCCGTCTTAATAAATCGTACATCGAATTCCATAGACGCAGTCTTTTCCTGGGAAAATACAGCTTGGATAGAATTGAAAAGAAAGAAACGTGGTTAAGATCGAGTAGGAAGGCTGAGTTAATATCAAAAGTTGGGACAATAGAAAGTGTGCCTCCTAATTCGGTAGAATTGAACGAAATTAATGGAATCATCTGGCGAATGCCTGAGAAATGTCGGCGGTCGAATGGACCGTCAGTCAAAAATACTCAGTTATGATGAAGCTTATCGGCAACACTTGAAATCATCACTGCTTCCAACACACAACGACATACGTCGCCCAAACAACTCACAGTGTAATATCATCGAGGAAGAACTCGAGTTGGCCTTTCTATTAATCATCTCTTCATGAAACACTTCGCGTTGAATCAATGATCTTCACAGGACAAGCGAAGATAAAGTGAGAGATTATTAAAAGAGTATGATCCAATAGTGAAGATCAAGCGAAGGGAGCAACACTAGTCAGTATAGGCGACCGATACTAGTCAGTGCAAGTCACGGAGGAAGAATCAAGAATAAACAATGATCTCTAAAGAGCTTACAATGAATAATACCAGTCAAGGAGGAAACAGACTGATACCAACTATGAAGTTAAGTGATTTGAGATCAGCTATCGAAGAATTGACTGATGGAAATAAGATGCAAGATGATCTTTTACTATCTGGTACACGTTTCGAGAATTACTCGAATGCTATCGCTGCTTATCTGCAATACGAAGACGAAAGTAACAAGAGGGATTCTTTGTACATCGTGTTACCGATTACTGTCATTTATGTGGTGATCTTCTTCACTGGTTTGATCGGAAATGTTTCAACATGCGTGGTGATCGCGCGGAACAAGTCGATGCATACGGCTACCAATTACTACCTGTTCAGCTTGGCGGTCTCTGATTTATTGCTGCTGATATCTGGCCTTCCGCCGGAGATGTACTACATATGGTCCCATTTCCCGTACGTCTTCGGGGAGGCCTTCTGCATTATTCAGAGCTTCGCAGCGGAGACCTCGGCGAATGCCACCGTACTTACCATCACCGCCTTCACTGTCGAGAGGTTTGCACACCAACACCTACCTATTTTCTCTCTGTCTCTCTACGTCTCTCTGTCATGCTTTTAAGCTATGCTAGGTTAATACTATTTCCGGGGGTGGATTCCCCTTCTCTCGATCGTTTGCTCCCTTCTGGAATTTCATTCCAAGGAACAATGTAACTGGGTCGTATGCTTGCGTATCATTAGCAATCAGGTAATATTACATCGAAAATTTACTGTCAAACGTATCGGTGATATTCTCAAGCCGGATGTTCGCTCTTAAGATAGGGAAATGCAGTCGATGATTACAAAGTTTCTTATAGTCAGTTATAAAAGAAACTTATGCTTTCTGTGTTCCTTGTCTGTGTACGCAATTGAATATACATGGGTTTTACGTGTATCATTGATTCGATCGATCCATCATTTCTCTCTCTCTCGATGATTATGTTAATGACCCGGGAAGTCGAAAAGGTCTATCTTTGAAATCTGACGGGCTTTTATCACTTGGACCGCCACTACTCGCTATGTAATCGACAAACTGTGTAAATATCAGTTGCCATTCGTAATTGTCACGCGTGCGAGTTAGGCGCGTCTGTTTTCGGTCGGCTCGACACCGTGTCGAGTCCAGTCACGCTAAAGACAGCCACACATTTCACGCTAGAACTTGCCTGTCCCGCTCTAGGAACTTTAAGAACAGAGAGACATAGCTTTTCGTGGCTAGGTTCGATAACAGGCGGAAGGGAAGGCAAAACACATTTCTACCGGAAAATGTCCTTCCTCCTTGAATGATTGTCGATTCTTCGTATCTGTCACACGTGGATACCTGTCAACCCCTCGTCAAACGATGCCCCGTCGGAAACGACACGTGCGATTCTTGTTCTCCCACATGCTTTTAAATATAGAGTCTACGATAATTGAGACTCTAGACCTTCTGTTTTTTTTCTCTTCATTTTCCTTGGCTATATTGACTACGGTTAACACTTAATACGACCTTCCGGCTGTAGGGGGCCTGTGAACGGCCCATTATTGGATCAAGTGGTAGCTGACATATTACAGATATTACATCGAGTCCTAGTGAAAGAGGCCGCGTCGATCGTAAAAGATCTCCCGAAGGAAGCCTAACGAAAAAAAAACCGCTGTATCGATTCCAGTATGAACCACAGTAAGCCCGGAATCCCTCTCATCCGTGAAACTTCGTCAAAGTTCCCAGGCCATCAGCTTAATTAATAACACTGTGAGAATATAACGTAAATCTCGAGCTTTATTATCTCTGGCTTCGTATCCCTTGGTTTTTTTCTATATCAGAGACCAACGAGTCTTCACCATTGCCATCGGGAAAAAGTCAGGGTCGACGATGATAAAATAATACAAGGAAGAACAGACTTTCTTAGGAAATATTTAGTTGTTATATATGAAACATTTAACTTCTAACTATAATTGACATTGAGTGAATCAATTGTTTTATATTTGATAAATAAAAATGTATTTTTATATAATTTGTCTCAAAAAAGGACGTATTAGTCGTACCACTTGGATCAAAGATGTGATTCCATTCGCGTAACCATTAAGGGTAATAGGCTAACGAGCGACGGGCTCATTTTTTATCCTCGCTCGAAGAAGTAGAAGAAGGTTTCGATGGCATTGCTCGGCCGCGTTAGAAGGGTGATCCACCCTAATCGGCATCTCAAAACAGGCCTCTCGTAAATCTTAGACGCCACGCACGGGAGCGCCCGCAACGAGATACACAATGTGCGGATTAAAGGCGCAAACGAGCAGGACGAAGACAAATACTATGAGAGAGTGCGACGACGAGATATCACCCTGGGTGTCGAGTGGTCCAGCGCCAGCATCCCCTCGCCAAGCACATTGTTCTGATCCATTTCTCTCCGCATCAAGAGCTGCTCGCTGATGAAGACAGCCCTACGAGTCCGCAACGCGTGCTCATCGAGATCTATGAGAACCAACGCGCTTCTATACAGACATTTATTTCTCTCGCGTGATCTTACCAACTTGATCCATTTGTCACGAGATGTATAACAAGCAGAGTGCTAAGAAAATTGGGGATGCTGTTTTTTTGGAATACGATGAAATGCTTTGTCTTTTAGCTTTGTTTCTTGATAGACACGAATTTCCTTAAGTAGATCTCCTTTACAGACAAAAGGAACACTCGATTAACGGTCGAATAGGTCATTTCTTATAAATGATACAAAATGACTATTTTATATTCTAGGTACGTGGCGATCTGTCATCCCTTCATCTCGCACACCATGTCAAAGTTGTCAAGAGCGGTAAAATTCGTCGTTGTGATTTGGCTGCTGGCACTTTGTCTAGCAGTACCACAAGCCATTCAGTTCGGTGTGGTGTACGAGTATAACAATGGATCGGCAATCTTGGACAGTGCGCGTTGTTCGATGAAATGGAAACTGATCGAACATGCTTTCGAAATCTCAACGATGCTATTCTTCGTGGTACCAATGACGATCATCACTGTTCTCTACGTTCTCATCGCTATCAAACTTCGACGATCCAGACTTCTCACTGCCACTGTCAAAAGGAATCATCTACCAGCTGGTTTAAACCATAATGATAGCGGCCGTGGGAAAACATCCGCCCAACGAAATGTCATTCGCATGTTAGGTAATGTTATTTTCACTTTTCTTCCTTGCCAGCACATCGTCTTCTTATTCTCAACGATTCACCCTCGAATATACGCCCCGCCCCCCTTTTTTTTTCATCCCCGCCTCGCCGCTACCAGATATCCCCGTAACCGTAATTGATTTTCCATTTGCCGTGGCCTCGAATTCCGACTCCCTTGTCATGTTGAACTTGGGACTGGCTGAGCAGAATTGGTATGAGGACCACGCCAGGTTGGAGGAATCGAGGCTAAAGGGAATGAGGCTCTTCTCAACTCCCGCACTTTAACTCTTTGCCAAAAGAATCGGGTATATATATATATATATATATATATATATATATATATATATATATAGAAGGAAGCTGTTATTAGGACTCGTGTGTAGGTCAGTGTCGATGGGAACACTAGTGGTTTCCAAGTTGCGGTTCGACAGGATGGCACATACAATATCTTAGACAAACATGCGAACCTTTTTACGTGATGTTTGGACAGGGATTCCTTTTGTTGGTTCTTGTTGTAAGTCCGATAGACTGTCAGTTTTGTCTGTCGAAAGACTCTTCTACTCTTTTTTTTCTCAAAAGGAAACCTGTCTTTTGAACATTTGTTAATTGTATGAAACAGATGATTAATTATGATCTGTAATTTAGTAGGTTTTATATGAAATAATTTGAATAGAGTCAAAGATCGATTAGTTTCTTTAATAAATGGTTGAAAGGATCTTGGAATACTAAATAAAATGGGAGGGATATTAACGAGATGGGGAGCCTGATCGATAATCGAGGTCGGATCAGAAGGAATCGCAGGATACGATGTCTGTGGTGTCAACAGCCTGAGAATACAAATAGCCGGCGAAAAATTGGACTCGTTCTTCCCGGATTTACCTTGGAAGAGCGGCGAAGTGTGAGAGGCACGGAACCGGTTCGTGATGCTTGATTTCAGCATTTATTGACCAAGAAGTATAAGAGGGGAAGGAAACGGTAGTTCGGGAGAGGAGATTTCATGTTCAACCCAGACTTTTCCATCTCCAGATGCGAAAGTGAGAAAGACTCGAAAGAGTGTTTGCGCGGTTGGTTGTAAAACTGTCAGCGCGTGTTGAAAAGCTTAATCCATGTGGGGGCGGCGAACCAATCCGTGGTTTTAGGTTGCTCTAAAAACGGAAACTTTCTTTTTATTCGCGACATACAACTGTATCAATGACTGTTTTTTACGTACTCCGTGTTGAAGATTCGTCTGAATAGAAAGAGAACGAAAAACCATTGACTTGGCCCACTTCGATTACAGTCAGGATGATTTTAAATTCTTTTTTTAACACCGACACCAGGTGTCGCCGAGTCGTTTTATCACCCTGAAGCAGTTATACCTTTTTCTACTTTTTCCAAAGTGTTGTTTCAACCAAGGGCCAATTCGACCCAAGCTAGAACGCCGACGGTGCAAAAAAACGTTCTGCCTATTTGTTTAAGCAACTCGAACGTCGACCCGTTTGTGATTGCAGTCTCAGTAAATCCATGGTAAATCGAAGCGAATGTAAGATAGAATGAGTGCTATTTCATTGATAGTTTATTCGTAGGCCTTCGAAATAAAAAGGTCGATTCGTTCTCCCTTAAATCCAATGTAAAAATAGTCCAACCATTTCGATTTCCACGCAATCTTTCTTGTCAATTGTCTCTTAGCCAATGTGATACGATTTAATCAATTTCGAAGGTGGACGAACTTCCTATAGTGAAACTGCAGAGTCGTCTGTTTGCTGGGGAGATTGATTGTCATCGCTCTAGTGGCATGAAGTGTGCCCGTCCCAAGCAGAGCACGCTCGGGAACGTCATCGACAATGTTGGTCGATGTATCGAAATGCGAGGGCCGTGCCCAGGAGTCCGTAAAATAACCGAAATCACGAGATCGTTCGGCTTTACGGGGTCCACCTTCCGGAAATATCGTGGCTAGCACGCACGTCCCATGATAAAGTTGATATAAAGTCTGCTCTTTCATGATAGACCAAATAGATTCTGGCCCTTTCGTTGTCATTGGTAATACGCACTTCCTTTAATGTAAATATAGTAGATTAATAATGTAATTATTATAATCACATAAAGTAAAATAGTGGGAGTGAATATACTAGTGAATATCAAGTTGAATGTGTCTGTGGAATGATCACATATGAACACATATCGACAGAGTACATCGGGAAATATTCATTCGGATATCGCACGCTTCACACTCTAAAGTGCGAGGAAGATGAAACATAAACGGGATGAACAACCACCCACTCTCGATGTTTGCGATCCTGTATCTCGCACGAGGCCGAAATTGGAAAGAGGGCGGGAATGAGATACGTCCCCAATATAAATTTCACCCGAGTCGGACTCTTTTTTTTTTGTTGTTTTTCTTTCGGCGGGTTTTGTAATTTCGTAAGAGCGGGAAAACGATTCGGCAAAATCCCGACGGGCTTTTTCTCTGCTTCTTCCTAACTGATACGAATTCACACTGGTTGGAAGAGTGTCTGTGTACGACGGGAAATACTGTTTCACCTTATTGTTTCCGTAGAACGACGATAGGAGGCCAGTTTTACTCGATCGCGCACTGGACGTGATGAGAAAAACTCGGGAAACACGTGAAAGCTATTAAGGTTTAACCAGCGGAACCACCCGTGCCGGCTCACGAGACTCCAAATGATCCTCTTGGGAGCTTTTCTTTCTTTTCCGAGAAAGATTGAAGCTACCGATCTCTCATCAACTATGCCCATACGTATTTGCAAGCATTAGGTCGAATTCTCGATCGATTTCTTTCATCGGGTCAACAGAAGAATATCATTTCTTACTCACTCTTTATCGCTTATCCCTGGATTCTTTTTCAATGGGATATCTATGCCTACGTAACCATAGCACGTGGCAACGAAACGTCATTCGTCGCATTTATTTTCCATGATACTATCAACTGGGTCTGATATCTAAGCAACTGTCTGACGCGCACACTTTTTTCCCCATGCATTTAGAAAGTCGCTGAGACGAAGATCAACGTTTCTGTCGATACTTTTTTGCTAGTCGGCTCAATTGACAGTATCTATCGAAAGTATTCCCTTTTCAGTGTCGTTTGGAATAGCATAGCTATGGTGTATGATTCCCTCCTTTCACCTATGTGCGGGAGGACCTTCGACCTGGCTTTCGTCCAAGCATGGAATTCAAAAATATGTATCGGTCCAATGGAAATCCAACTTGGTCCGTTACTTTTTCATGCGTCAGCCACCCGGATCAGCTTTTCACGCGTAACAATCGAACGCCCGCGGTCGTTATCATCGTGACAATGTGTATATCCGAAACAAGGGTGACACATCAGGAGTTACCATCCCTTCATCCAACTTTCACACAGACAACAAGAGAAAGAATGATACTTGTGCTTCAAAACTTTCCATTGACTGGATTCCCAAGTTTCTCTGAAACGAGACTCTTTTTTTTTTGTGGCATTGGGTTTCCCATTGTCGCGCCAGTTGGAATATGCAATCAAGCCTAGTTAAACTGGGCGGTCACGCAATCTATCACGATGATCCCAATGGAACGATTGGACCGCTTGTTTACAGACAAATTGAAATTACGAGGCAGATGTGGATTTAAGGTAAAATAAAACAAAATCACCATCGATGAACTTGTGAATAAATCATCCGCAAAAGCTTGAATCGAACAAACTAGAATTTGCGTGGATTGCACGAGAAATTACAGCAGAGTTACTCGTCGAGATTCTATCACCGTAAAACGTGATATACGATGATAATAAAAGCCTCGACTGGCATTAGTGTACTTTCTCGCGTTCCGTATTCTCACCAAGTGTCTTTACCAAATTATCGGAATCTGGCAAAGCGGGTGTACGGAATAATTGAATCCCCACTGCGAAATAAAGCTATTCGTACTTGTTCTGGAGGATCGTGTCGACGATATATTCATATTACCTAAGCCGAGACTATAAAGTAGACCACGGAGAGAAATCTTTCTCAGAATCTTACTCGAACCACCAAACAATTCAACTAGTACGTCTGGGTTAGGTCTGGGATCTTCCTAAATTCTTGAAAACACAGATATTCCTCTGAAACTCGAGTTTTATCGTTGGTCAGTGACACGGATGACTGTTGGTCTAATTTTTCTCATGGTATTCGAGATACAGTTTATAAGTGAGACATGAAAATAAACCAATGTCCGCAGTGAGTCTGCAATAGGCGCGTGTAAGCTTTTGTACTGTGAGCTTTCACCACTTAGACCACCATGCTAGCCAACCTGTTCGATATAAGTATCACTTCGCACGGTCAGATATCTTTCTTGACTCGACCTTGAAGATTGGCTGGGAATTATTTCGGTGCCTACTAGAAAGTGTAAAGGTTACTTGGTTTATAGTGGGAGCGTCGTCGATGGACGCTTGAAGAAGAGAACTCGCTCGATTATAAAGCTGTCTTACCACACTCGGAATATCGTGTCATTCGGCGATCCATCGAAGTCGTAGTGGGCCTTAATTTTGGTATCGCCACAGACTTGCCTTCGCTCTTGTTCCTTCGCTCTCTCACAATTTACGATGTCGCTCTATAAATTCGCACAAGAGGACGCTCGATTGCCCAGGCTGTCGTCCCTCCTCTATTATTTACGTCGTCCGCCCTCCCAAGACACCGAAGAGGGCACAAGCTTCCAACTAAACTCGTCCGTCTTTTGCTGTTATCCAAGCGATTCGCCACCTTTGAATTGTCAAGCAAGTCGGCACGATCAAAGAATCTTACTTAAGCATATTATTCATTGAAAAATTGGCCATGAAGTTAAAAAGTGGAACGATCGGAGTACATAAATAAAATTAGAATTGGACCAGATATTGAATTTTTAATCAATTTATTTGTTTATGTCGTTTCGTTGGAGTTTTCAACGAAATTGATCGTTGACTTTTATCTTATTATTCGCTTTCCTGCGGTGGACATACTTTTGTCAGAGAGTCAGAGATCGATGAAAGCATTGTCCGTGTGGTAGCTTCAATGGGGATGAAGTTACCAGAAAATGGTACCGTTTATCTCAACCCTTTCACTGACTCCACACATCCCATTACGCTACTCCATTTTTCAGTTCTCCCTTCGACCTTTATATCTGAAGTCTATAAAATTGCAAATGCCAAAGAATTTTGTATTTTTCGCCCGATTTTCTACGACAGTAGTGACTTGTCCCGTTTAAATTTGATTGAGCAAAATCCGAGGAATATTCTCAGGCTAGATACTATTCATTTGTCGAGATGGGATAGAAGGGACGCGTTGAGTAATGAACACATCCGCCGCATATCGGAGATGGACGATCTGTATTCATTTTACCCAAGACTTTCTCCACCGCCTTCAACAATAAAGATCCCTTCCTTCGTTTACCCGACAAGCTTGCTCCCTCGGAACTTACTCCATACATAACCCAAGTGCCATAAAAAGGAGGATCGTTATAGCCTCGATGGTTACCGGCGCTTTTCCATCCTATGTTTGTTCCTTTCGACAGGCGAAAGCCATGCTGGCCAAACTGCTTGTAGTTGTGGAGTATATTTCAAAGTGAAGGTGGCAGGGACACGTGCGAAAAGTCTTCAATGACAGGAGAATCGAGAGAGGATTTCAGCTTTAAGTCCTCTCAAAAAGGTTCCCCCCCCCCCCCCCCCCCCCTTCATCCTGACACTCTAACCTATCAGCGTTCGAGCAGACGACACAACGAAAACCCACATCTTTTTACGTCACATGCATAGAATCCCTCCGATTCATTCGTGCAGTCGATCGTCTACGGTCAGGCGCATCTATCTAAAGCGATAACGCAGAAATACAGGCGACATAAAAGCTGGTATCAATAGTGAGCCGAAAAAGTCCGATAGCCCTGATAATATTGGCCTACGTGAATGGAACAGCTTATCAAGCGACCCGCAAAAGCCCGCTTTTCCCAATATACAGATAATTGTAAAATCATCCTGCCAATTTCGGACGCTCGCCCCAGGCGACCTTTATTCTCTGACTAGTCCTGTGAATGAAGTTAGTTATACACCCGGGAATATCCCTTTGCTATCATTGTAAACTAATTAGAAAGCTTCTCCACGCTCCTGTCTACACACAAATGGGTCACTCTCACGATTATCTAGGACAATATTTGAAGCAAACACAAATCCATTGGGAAATTCGGTTTTCATATATTGCTTTTATACAGTTATGGTGTTAGTGGGACGTGTTGTGAACATAGAGATTAAAAGTTTGTTTAAATATTGTCTTTGTTTGTATGTACTTGAAAAATTAGTCTCGAATAATCAATTCGAGCTAACAAATTTGTAGTAGTAATTTTAACGGGACTCAAAAAGTTTAGACCTGTGGGAATGAAGAGTTGTGATATTAGAAAAGAGTACAGAATTCTATCTGGCGTACGATATATTTAATGAGAAAGTTGAGCAGCCAACAGGAAAATAAGCATTGAAATGTGAATAAAACCGCATATTCGCGTGATAAGATGCATTCAAGAGGAAAAAGGGGGCATCTTTCTTTCATACCAATTTCCGATACGTCCTTTCCAAGAAAGCAGTGTTGAATAACAAATCGGATGTCTCTGAAAGTAGTGAAGCAGAACTGCAAAGACTGCGATTCCAAAGAGTCTGTTAGAAGTATGCGCTCATGCCTTTCAGAATTCTCTCTGTGCAGAGATTGTTTGACTTTGCTGGATGTGCATCTTACAGATCTCACAGCTGCGGACCAAGGCGCATAACGGTAATGGCTGCTCACATGTTACGGAATACATCTCGTACGACTACGTAAATCATCATTGTCAAATATTTACTAAGAAAATAAACTATGCCACGCGTGGAAACGAAAGAGAGAGAGAGAAAGAGCGCGTAGGATTCATAGACCAAGAAATGTCTGACTTGCATTTCCCAGATGATCCTGGAAAATCCTGAGAACTACCCCTTAACCCACATTCACCCACCCTTTTTCCAGGAACTTCTTCCAGTAGAAAGTTTCTCCTGACAGACTCTTCTTATTTCTTCGTGGCATCCGTTCACTTTTTACTCGCTCACTTTTCTCTGGTATCGACAGCCTCTTCCTTCTTTGGTAGAACGGAATTTTTAGCTGTCTTATCCTCTTTTTGCGGTGTTATACGATGGTATAAATCAAAATGAAAGATAATTTCGCCTCTGGTTGAACAGGAGAACCATTCTTCGACGATAAGCTGCTTATCCGTTGGGTACAGGTTGCTCTTGATTAATATGTTCCGCTGCACTCTCGATACGTGTGCTTAGAGTGCAAAGCCGACAGCAGAGACGAAGTGTTGCCGAGGCTTTTCTGAGCGAGGGTGACTTGCCACGGAAGAAGAGCCCAACAAGAGTAAATGTCGCCTGTTCACGATGTGTCTCGTGTGTTCCGATGATAAATGGTAGCCGACGATGCATATAATTTCCTTTTTTTTTATATATATATTCCGCCGGCGCCTATTTGGGACATCGACATCTCAGTGTTACATAAAAGTCTGAAGGAATGCCGAGCGTCGGCATACCTCGAAAATAAATGGCCTCGCACGAACCACTTTCGACTTACATTTATGCAGATCGAGTGAGGTGCATTCGATAATTCTCATGTTCTTTCGATGAATTCCATAAAAGTCTGAGAGATTTTTTTCTATATGAAAATTAATATTATCATAGTCTGACTATGGTAAAGAAAACGATGATAAAACATGATGGATAGGTGTTGAAGTTTCTTTGTATTCTATAGAAAACTTGCTTGGAAGTTGTTGGTGCTTTTAAACAAGCTGTGGAGTGCTTCCGGGCATTTTTGGCTGGCTCAGCAGTACATTAGGCGCCAGGGAATAAGAAGTTTTTAAGACTCGAGCCATCAGCCTTCCAAGAACTAAGCTCGACTAATTAGGATGGCTACGAAAGGTGGTGGTCGGTATTTAAGGGGCAGTGAGAAGTTAAACGGAGCTACGTGGAAACATTTTCAAGAAGCGAACGGACAATTCCACGAGCTGTGGGTGCGCATCTATTTCGAGAAATAAGGAGGAGCGAAGTTCGCGAGGAAACTATTACGTGCGTGGGTGAAAACCGGCGGGATTTGTTTACAGGGCGTATATAGCCGTTTGCAATCGACGTGTCACATAAATATCAGTTCCCACCGGGGACACGTTTCTCCTTCTCGTCGTATCCGGTGAATATAACTTCATAATTTCGTCCTCCTGTCCAGCATATTCCCACCACCTCCAACTACAACCAACATGCCTGCTTTCCCGAAATTCGACCTTCCACCGCTCGAATAATGTCAATTCAACGCTTTGCAATGCAAACTAACAAACCGCTCGTATATAAACTCGAGTCACTGAAATTGGCAGCTGATAATCCGTCGTAAGAAATCACCAGGAATACCACGATTCACCGTACGAATTCTTCTTGGAACGAGATAAGGAATTCCAGTGACATTCGAGTGGCGAAGTTTCACTGGTATTTTCTGTTCCGGGTGGAATCGTGTACCTAAATGGATCCTTCGAGAGTACTCGGTTGTCCTGGTGTGCATTGTTAAAATCTCGCCGATAATGTCAGGGTCGTGTCTTTCAGGGAAACAGGACTCTTCGATATTCTCGTACGATATTCTTAGATTCGCCATTCTTTCTGCAAGATCGAAGATTCTTTTTCCTTTGGTTATCTGGTTCATATGTATCCTAGTTTAAAGAGATTTACAATCTACGTTGCTCCTTCAACATTATGGTATCACATAACGAATCTGACAGTGCAAGTAGTGGCAGACGCGCATAAAGAGTTTTCCGAAAGATCAATCTCGTAGCTTCTAAGCTGGCAAACGTCCAAATATCCCGAATCACCCGTGCACCTCTCAAGCACGGAAGCGGAAGCTGCTGGAAAATGTATTTTCATCGAGACTTGACCCTCGCGTGCTTTCGAGTCATTTGTCTCCATCAGCAAGTTTCGGGAAGTTCAAGAGGGGTTGAACCCCCTCACATCCATTCTCACCAGAAGTGCTTGGCTCTCCAACATTTTAATTCGCACTCCGAACTCTTGCAAGTAATTCCTATTGCTCGTGAAATTTCTACCTTTTGGAAACTGGCATAAAATTGAGTTAGACAAATTTTAGATATACGAATTATGTATACTTATGTTGGAACAATGATATATTTTGTGAGGAGGGTGAGAAAAAAAGATGGGAGAGCCAGTAGCTCTGAGATTAAATGGACTGGTAGGAGACAATGGGACGGTTTGATGCAGCGTTAAATCCCGGTGGACGGATACGAGAGAACGGCTGGTATGGTTCGGCCGTCTTATTTTATCCTTTAAATTGCCGACATAAAGAAGGGATGTAGCTAACGAATGGTTATCGCGACGCTAAGCGACCAAGCGGCAGTTCCATTTTATATAAAAAAAAAAGCTCACCCCGACGCCCGCCAAGAGACTGTCCGCTTTATTTCACGGCAAGTATTCCTTCCGAAGGACTATAGCCGAGTTTTATCTCGCTCGTTAGTAGCCGGTGCGAAAGGACCAGCTTTATCCATAAGATCCGTATCGGCAACTCTATCGAAGACCTCTTCGAAGTTCGAGATGACGCGTGGGACTTCGTTTTCCCATTACTATAAATCTTATGTTCACACTGCAGAAATCTGCAGCGAAAGAAAGTTTCATTAAGACTAGCAAAGTGTTAGATGCGCTTGCTGAGAATTTATCTCTCTTCTCCCTTGCAATTATGAAGATCAAGCGGTGGGATTGTTTTCGTCGAGCGTAATTGAGATCGATGCGCGGGGTTAATGAATGCTTGTACGCCGAGTAAAATTAAACGGTTAAAGTGAATCAGACTGTCCGGAATGATGGTTAGGATTGGATTTCAATATTTTCCGGCTTATTGGCATTTCAAAGATGTTGGAATTATTCGAGGAAACGATCGACCTGGACTCTCGCTGATTCAGGTGGGTGCCATTATGCCTTCAAATCGATCACTGTCTACGGGTTTTACATCGCCAGTACATTATAGACGCGATATCGGATAATGCCAACACTTATCCATACGATCTTCACGCGAGTGGATTGCCAGAACAGATACACCATGCTTGCTATCCAAGCCGCACACCATCACCCTTCGAAACGTCAAACGACACGCGAAGATCGATCGCTGGGAAATTAACAGCCGGCTTTTTCTAGAGGGACAATTTATCAGAAAGTGACGAAAGGCATCTACGAAAGAAGTGCTGACAGTTTTTAGGTCGTCTAGAATAACATTCGTTTTATCGTACATGAGAATTTTGTTTGTTAAGAATTCTAGCCAATAAAAGAGATGAGTGTACAAAGGAAGACAAAGCTGGCAGGATTATAGTTTTAATACCAGAGTGCCAAGCAATACCAATAGATCGATCTCGAATCGAAAGAGTTCTATAGTGGCAACGATCACTTCATCCCACGTTTTTTCCCTCTCTGTTATTGAAACACCAGCGTATCAACGCGATACGTGATCGGCATTCATCCGGTGCAAGCAACGCCCGCTTTCAGTGTAAGGTCAAGTTGAGTGGTGGTGGAAAGAAAACAATGAAGATACGCACTTTCACACGGAAAAAAGTAAAAAATACATATCGCCGTGTGTGAGTAAAAGTGTACTCACTCGTCCAGCAAACGAGAGTGAACGGTAGCAATGCTATTTAATGAGAATTCGATTGACCCTCGATACATCAACGTCACTCCGAAATCTCTTCGATTTCTCTGTCCATTCGCGATTCTTGTATGCGTAAATGTCGTGTCAGTGATCGATTGAAACCCTGACAGAATTATGTTTATAGTCATTTCCCCCTCGTTTCTAAAATCCTACATTTGGCAGGAAGTACAATTAATCAAATTCCAAATCCATAATAATCATTCAATCATTTACTTTTATTCTGAAGAAAATACTAAATAAATCTGAAAATAAATGAGATACATTTAGCGAAGCCAAAAGTCCATTATGGCAGATTCAATAAGATCTCGAAGACTGCGATGGTCAGCAGCAAAGAATCATAACAGTTCGAGTTGGTACATCAATAGTATAAGGCAGGATTCGTACGGGACAAAGGCGTACTCAGCGATTTTTTGGCCGAGGTACTAAGTCGAATCAATTTGTATGTTATAGTGGCAGTGGTGGTAGCATTCTTCATATGTTGGGCACCCTTCCATGCTCAACGATTGCTCGCAGTATATGCGCAAAATGCTGATGCTGAGCCGGAACATGCAATTGTGGTGGTGTACACCACAGTCACATATATGTCAGGGGTGTTTTACTATCTCTCCACTACAGTCAACCCTCTGCTGTACAACATTATGTCGAACAAGTTCAGACAAGCTTTTAAGGTAAAAGAAATAATGATTTATATCAGAAATAAATTTTAATTTTATTTATTGTACACAATAATATAATATGATTTTAATTACTTGAAATTGTATGGTTTCATTGAATGTTTTCACGTCGAATTCAGTTTATTTCCAATCATATTTGTAATTAGTTCGGCTTTGATTTTCAGGCGTTAATTGGAAAGTCTGATCGTACAGTAATCGATTGCGCAACTCTGTCTGCATAGTAGTTGCCTGTAATTCTGAAACGTTAATATTTAACTGCCAATCACTTCCGTAACACAACTCATTGTCTATGTTACTCGACCAATCTGAAGGCTGTACAAACTTTTTTAATCCTTAGGATTTCCTGCATACGTGCGATATTTGTTATAATTAATTCACCATAAATTTAATGAAACACCTTTGGTATTTAAACGAGCTTGTCCTTTCTGGAACAACTTTAAAGCTTCATTTTCCAAACCATCAGATGTGGGAATTCAATTTCCTCTCTTAAAGTAGGAATGAGAATTCCATTTCCTTAGGATATTTCGAAATACATTGATATGTTTCTCAAGATATTCTGGCAACTGAGTATTTCAATTTCGCAGTCAATGCTGTCGAATCATTGCGGAAGGAAGTGGTCGTCAGGGAAGTCAATTCCAAGGCGCCCCACGTACAGTAGCCTTTCTCGATATCCAAGATCGACTGTGCGTCGCATCGACGACCGCCACAATTCGCCCTCGATTTCCGTCAGCGATGATAACCAAAAGCTGACGGCGAACATCGTACAAAAGAATACAAACGGCTCCAATGGTACAACTGTCAAACGAGAGAAAGACGCGCGAGTCTTGTCGGAAGATAGACAGAAATGTCGGGAACTTGGTAGAAGCATATCAAGAGGCTCCAATTCCAGTCAACTGACTTTGATGACCTCGATTAGCAAAGGGTTCAATGAGGGCAACAACAATGTCACAGCCACATGTGTAAACGAATGTCTTCTCAGGATACAAAGACCACCTAGAAGTGTCACACTTGGTAAGAAAGTCTTATTATTTCTCTCAACTTTTTATCCACTTATACTAAAAAAAAATAGCTGATAGGTCAAAATTTGTATTTTATCATTTTTTGCAAATAATATTTTCTTCAATTTTCATAGAAATTAATGGATTATAGGAATTGATTTCGTCTTTATTTCGGCACTTCGTAGTAACGGAGTAGAACTGGTTCGTAGCAGGTAGTCTGCCGCAGAGAGGTTGCCCATTCTTTTTTGCTTTTTTTTTTGGAATTCGACATTTTTGCGAACGTCCTTGTATCCGATAGTCAAATTCACTTGGAAATCCAAACCAGCCGTTGTAACTTTACACCGACTACCTGTTCGCTTCTAGAAGGAATTGGTAACTTAATACAATTTCCGTGTGTGGTAGTATAGTTATGGAGGAATTCACGCAGGTAAATCTGGAGCACTAATCTCTGGTTAAAAGTAATGTTTCTTGGTTTCTTAGGAATATTAGCGGAACGACTAAGATTTGGGACGAAAGGTCTTTTTTCGGTCCAGCAGAAGACAACTCCAGTGAGTCCAACAAGGACGGAAGTGGCAACAGCATTACCGCCAAGATTTCAAAGTCACCCGAGCATCGAAAGTACCAACACCATAAGTAATTCAAGTTTACAAGACTTGGACGAAACAGAATTCACTGGATCTGAATTAGCCCAATACATGGGTGAAGTTAACTATGATCTGGTTACTTGACAGCCATTTTCCAGGAGGGAGGCAATCCTCCTGCGACGCTCCTCTTTCCAGTGAATCCTTCCAGGACTTCTTTCAAGATCGAATTCCATTAGAGCGTTTGCTAAATAATTAACCTCGACTTAATTGGACTTAGCAAGCGATCCTCGACCTTGATCATCAAAAAGGACCGTTTTCGTCATATGATAGTTGTTCCATCGACGAAAGGACCTTCTTAAAAGACTACTAACACCATTCTTGTTGTATTGCGTGTATGTTTAGACTTCTACTGTCCACTCTTCGATTACAAGAGAAACTCGAACACCTCCAAGTGCATATTAATTACATAGCAGAGTTTATTATCGATCAGAGGCAGGAAAATATATTCCGGGAAGGAAGTAATAAGTCTGCGAGTAAATAACGGTATGGTGTTCGAGTGCTCTATAATACTTAAGAACGCGTGACGGCCAAGGCTCTCGTAGAGCAGCACCAATCCGTTCAAAGACCAATAGCAGAGCCATTATCGAATGATTTATTCGTGTTTATCTAATCGTACCTCGTTTGCTTCGAGCTACGATCATTGCAACACACTGACACTTTCATAATTCTCATAGGCGATCGCGCGCAAAACCGTTTATGCAAATTCACTCATCTATTGGTCGGCTGCTACCCTTTCCAACTGCTCTACATACGTGCTAATTATATGTATTTATTTTTGTACTCGCGTGCTGGTCGACATCTGGATCTGCCGCGAGAATTGTACGTAGATTCGCATCCACACACACCTTCCTCGATCGTATGGAACGTTAAATCCAGAAACAGCAATCTTATACTTCCTATATACATACATATACCCACATACACAGACACACACTGTATTTGTATGAATCTATTAGCGCGCAATGTAGAGCGAGCGCGAGTAACTTATGAAATAAAAGGAAAGGGATATTGATTCCGTATGAAATGGAGAGTATACTTCCTACTTACAGGTGCGGTGTTTTATTTCAAAAAAAAAAAAAGAGGAAGAATACGAATACGCGAGTATTTTAGAATTGACATTTCGGTCTGTTAGCAAGGTAAGCCTTGATAGCGGGAAGATCGCGAACCTTCTTTACCAAGTTCTCAAGTTCAGGACGACCCTTGTTCAGAGGACTTCCAATCACTGTTGAGAGATACTCTTCAAATGAAACGAAGAAAAGGTCCGCCCAAGATAACTGAAACATTGGTTAATTCCACTTGATGAAACAGTGAGATTGGAGATAATTCGTATCGCAAGAAATTTAATAGGTTTGTGATAACTTTTGATAGAAGATAAATGAGCGATGTGAGTGTAGAAAGAAAAGAAAACACTCCTTATCCGCGACAGACATTTCCACTAGGTTGATAAGGAAAGAAAGAAAGTACCTTGCCGCCGATAAAATAACCGCCGTTCTTCTTCACCTGCTCCTGAAGCTTCTCCATGTAGAAAGGCAGCTTTTCAAAGGCTCTCTCCTTCAGCTTCGCCTTCATGGCTTCATCTTGTTCCCAATAATAGATGCTCAAAGCTGTGAATCAATTGTTATATATAATGAGTAATAACATAATGAGTACTGAAAAGAATTATTAGTAGGAATACAAACCAAGTCTCAAATCATTGATGGTATCGATAGTGCAATCTATTTCCATGCTCTCGATTTCATTAGATCCGTAGAGATTGTGTGTCCTTGCAATGTATCGGCCAATAGCCTTGGATTGATGATACTTCTTACCGTCGATTTCCAAGACTGGTACTTGATGCATCGGCATGTCTGTAGTATTAATTAACATGGAATAATCTCGTGTTTCATAGTAAATATTATTCTTCGATATAACTTCTACGCGAATGTATAATTAGGCTTTTCATAGTTTGAAAATTTCTTTAATAGATATTTCGTATTATTCGCACTTACCGGTCTTGTATTTCGGCCATTCTTCGAAGGTGAGCCTTTTATCTTCGAATTGAATGCCACATTGATGCAAGAGATACCTAAGTCCTTCGCCGAGGCCGGTGATGTTGAAGTATGTGAGCTTGTAAGTCGGCATGATCTGCAACGAGAGAGTATTAATCTGTTTCCTAGTCTTCCGGTATTTTAATAACATATTGAATAATCTTTACACTAATACTGGCTTTTCATCTCACTTTTATCTAGCGCCATTTCAATCGCCACCCACTGCCGACGCATTAATGGATATTTAATGACTCTTAATGTCCGATAAAATGGAATTCGATTTTATCGTCGACTATTCAGGCATTAAAACATTCTTTCATAATAGAATGTGCGTTTCGTTGCTGATGTATGAAGTGGATTTCTCATTCAGCGGGAAATCGAGAATTAGGGTCATTCCGGAATATCATCTCTCTCTCTTGGTAGATATACGTGAATTAAATCGAATTATCGTTTGCGCGGCCTCGTAATCAAGTATTTCGGGTGAATGGCCTTTCACAAAGCATGAAGCTCGTTAATACCACGAAATATGTTCACTGTGAACACATTGGAACGAGTCGCGCGATCTGCGCAGCTAGCAATTTGCGGGTTGCTGTTACGGAGAACCGGTTAATTAACGGCGGCGGCATTGGCATCAATTGAGCCACTGTGGTTTCCTGAATTCTTGTGGAACACTGTTCACTGCGTGGTAACTGGTTGTTATACAGTATTGCTGTGGTAAAGTCGCCTGAATTACGAACTTGGTATCATTGAGAATTAAGGTATAAATTGCGATCACTGTAATACGATCGAATTTTTTTCAATTTCTTTAACAAATACTAATTCAATAAATATGTGGGTAGTAACGATGGGTTCATTTCGAATTTTAAACCTGTTTCTTTTAGGATTACGCATCCGCTGGTGGTGTCAGTTTTACTGTCAAGTTTACTCGTCGACATAAATCGTTTTTAATAATGTAAATCTTGCATAAATGCATGCCATTGGAGAGCCAATTTATTTAAGCTGTCGTGAAAAAAAAACTTACGTTTTTTGTAGGTAGTTGAAGTCTTCTGCAGTAAAACAGTCGGAGGTGGTAACGGAATGGACGATCTCACACGAGTCACTGAGTGAGCAGTGGGAATGTTGCCCGTAGTCGCTCGTCCCTCTTCCAGGCATATCTCGTTATGTCATTTTAACTGGTCACAAACTCCCCACCAATTTGCAAGCCAATCAGTTACTATCTGTATGTTATAGTGAAGCACATACGGTAAATACAAACGTAATAGCAGAGCCTACACAGTGACGGTGCAAATCACTCTTCTATCCGAAGTGTTGCAATATTTTAACTCTATCATTCTATTCATATACTCGTGGAAAAAAAACGTCGAGTCATCATAAGTTTAGCATTAGAAATAAAAATTCCAAATTTATTCTTCGTGTCAATTCTTCATAAAGATTAGCTTTTCTAATTCTTTACGTACATGCTACATATGTTGATATGTTATGAACGACTCCCGCGCTTGATACATGAGTCACTTGTTGCGTAATCGAGTGATTTCTTTCTCTGTTTGAAATTTGTCTATTCATTCAGTATGATCGACCAAATTTTATCGGGAATTTCTAGAATGATCATAAACCATCAAGGACATCGCGTGACTTTGTATTTAAAACTTGTATTTCCCGTTTACAAAGATATCGAGACTGATATTATCGTTGGTAGCGGTGATTACAAAAGAATTAACAAGCTCGCGTAATCCATCCCGGATCTTGTAATAGCTTGAAAATAGAAACCGGGGAATATTTTGAGCATTCGTTATCAGAAGGTGTACGTTGGATATAGTTTTATTCAGAGATTCTCGTTGGAGGATCCTCAGATTGTTTTCGTTGCAGAAACTTCAAGGGAAGAATAAATGCTTATTAAGTAACCAAGTCGCATAACAATCATCGGTGCTTAAGCAATGTCTTGTAGCATCCAACAGTCATCACGCGTTGGTTTGCATGATATATTAATTTTGCATGAACTTACGCTAACAACTACTTTTCTTAAGCGGATTTGGAAACTTACCCAGTACTTATACAACTGTACTTACACATTTTGAATTAGACTTGGTAAAGTTCTCTCTGTCCATGACGATACGAACAGGGAAAAGTAACGCTTAGCATATCTTTTGTGCAAAGTGGAACGGAATGCAAATTCTCCGAGTAAATTTATTAAAATGAATGGATGCGGACGCAAACTTGGTCCACAATCGGTAGGACATCGAAGTATTCAAGAAGTAATACAAATCGGCTTTCAAGCGAAATTGAAAAAGATTTATTATGTAGTTTGATTAAATTTATAGGTTTTATGTTTTAAAATCGAACTACTTATTGATACTGCAATCTGGCATTGCCGGAGATGTAACATTATGATTCAGTCACTGACAATGAGTCACGTTAGCTGCGGATTTGTTAGACCTTGGGAAGAAGGAAGGTGTACATCACCGCGATTCGCCAGGAAGTTCGAGACGCAGTCTGCGGGTAACATTGCGCGGTCAGAGGGAATTTTTTCGAAAAGATCGTCTGCAGTCGAGCGAGGAGATTAATTACCTTCCTCGCAATCGCGTGTTATCTTATTTGTCATTGTATATGGTATTACTCTTGAAGTATTAACCACTGGCATTCGCGATCTGAGGTAATCGACCCTGCACACAGTTAACTTTGCAAATTTGACTGAAACTGTTCCACTTTCTGTTATCAATGCTCCGCATGCAATCCAGTCACTACGGTTTTATCACAAAATATTCGTATAAAGGATTTCTGGTAGGTGAAAGGGTAAATGTTTATACGGTAAAGTTTTACTAAAATGGACTCTTTATTAGAAATAGAAACTTACATTTGAATAACCAGTCTATAAATTAACACTCGTGGTGTACGACTACATTAAATGCTCTCCATTCTGCTGAGTTTGTAATCGACAACAACGAGGTGGAGAAGCCTCAATTGGCCGGCCGCATACGTTTAGGCATGCTTATCAGCTAAAGCAGCTTGGCCATTAAGATTAGTTTATGGTATGACACGGCATGTGATGTCTCGCACAGGAGAGTAAGAGGATAAAAAGCTTGACGGGGAAAAGTGTATTGTCCGTGGATGATGCGAATGATATTGGAGGATTTAGAGGTCGCTCTTCGGACGCTTGTCAACCCAAGCCTTGATAGCTGGGAGGGCAAGCACCTTTTCCTTCAGTTGCTTCAAGTTCTCGTATTTTTCAGTGATGTCGGAATGCATCATGAAGTTCATGTAGTCGAGGAGAGCGACGAAGGTCAGATCAGCCCAGGTCAGCTTTCCACCAACCAAGTATCCATCGTTCTTCTTTACCTGAGCGTCCAAGCGCTCAAGGTAGAAGGGCGTCACTTCATCAGCGATTTCCTTCTTTGCTTTTTTAACTTCCTCATTGCTTTCGTAATGGTAGGCACCGATTTCTAAACAGGAAAATAGATTGTTCTGTCATTAATTTGTACATAAAACGAACTTTGTTTGTTAATATCAATGAAATAGCGTTTGCATTCTTTATTACAGGTAATATTGCGCAACATTTATCGGTAAACGGTAACTCTTATCTGTTTATGACGCATCCCAAGTACATTCATTAAGCGATACTGTCTGATTACAATCTTAAAATGCTATTCAGGATTAGCACGCGATAAGTACTTTCGAGTGTAATATATCGGTGAGCCATCCATAGCTATTTCAGGCAGCAAGGTACATCCAGCAAATGACTTAAGCTCTTTAGTTCATTTTAAGATTTCAGACAAATCTTATAGATTAATTCTACTTACTGGTACGCATATCGTGGATGGTATCGACTGCGGCGTCGATTTCCAGATTCTCCCAATCGTCCTTGCCAGCAAGCTTGTATTGTTTGGCCAAGTAGCGGCAGATCGCTACGGACTGGTTGATTTTCTTGCCATCAACTTCGAGTACCGGCACCTGGCCGAATGGCATAGCTGAAAAACACAATAAAATACCCTTAATACACACGTTAGCACACAGAAATCAATGGGATTCCCCATAATTGTTTCAGTTTACAGGGAAGACAATCGAAATATCGTTCATCCGCGGATGTATAGTAATCTGTCTATACTCGCGCTGAATAGCAACCATTGTGCCCTGTCTCACAATACCCATTGTGTTGCGGATCGTTTTCCGAGGAAGTAAGCATAACGCGCCATTGTAATTTTCGCGGACTTATTCTTTGTTTGCAAAAACTTTCGAAGAAATAAAGAAGAACTCTGATTTTCGGGAAACAATACTTACTGGGCTTAATTTTGGGCCAGTCATCACGGTCGAAACGGTCATCCTCGAACTCAACGCCAGCGTAGCTGAAGATGAAGCGAATTGGCTCAGCCAACGCTTTCACGGGGAAATAAGTTACCTTGTAGCTCGGCATTCTTCTGAAAGGGAAAAGCAACAATTCAGCCGTGTAATTCGACGGTGATGCATGAATCAGTTCAACTGTGAAACTTGTGTGACATAGATAAATTCGGTGATGGTGGGTGGGGATAATTTGATTCGATCGTTTGCACAACAGGAAATTAAATCGAGGGTCCCAGTAACGTGTGAAATTGAAATTACGTAAGAGTCGTACGATATAGATTGATTTGTTGTAGGACAAATTGAAGATATTATTATACAATCCCTAAAAACAATTGAAAACAATTGAAGTATTTCAGAGATTACAACTACCTGGTCACTGAAAGAGCCTTATCGCTCGATATACAAGGTAACGCGATTGTATCAAACCTTTATCAGTGTGGATCATTCTCGAGTGTTAGTTCGATTACATGGACCCCTCGAAAAAATATTCTCGATCTTTCTATATTATTTTGCAACATGTAATATAGCTATCGATTGCGAGATTCGACGACGAACAATAAATGACTTTTGAATTAGTTGAGATATAAATAAATTAACTAACAATATATTAAACTATGCAAATACTCAAATCTATTTAGAACTCGACCGAATACGAGAATGTACTATTAGAAACACTATAGTTTACATAAAAATCTATTCTCTGTATTTCCTGTTCATCTCCATTTGCCAAATGTCAGTTCTATAGACATCTTAGAATCTTAGAACTCCCATCAATGGACCCGTTCCTCATCGACGCCATTGCAGGCGAAATCAGTGTAAATACAATAGTCTCAGATATAAGGTTCGGCTTTCTTGTTACATTACTAACAGCATTATTAATAAGCACTGTAAAATTGGCATCGCCTGATGAACCTACAGAATTCCACTGATTGGAATCCTGTCAATTAGCCGGTGAAGCCGGCGACCCAAAATCATTACATTTTAAAAAGTTTCAGTACGATTTCAATCCCAGACAGTACGAAATATTAATGAAGGGAACACCGTGCTCTGCTTTGATCATATTAAGAATGCAACACTTACGTTTTATTTTAGTTGATAAGTCGTAAGAACTGAAGGTTAGTTGGGTGGACGCAGACGCCGGTGAACTCGAGCACAATACAGTTGCGAACACTCGCCGGCGTCTCTATTTATTCCCTCCTACCAACTCGATGAACGTGGCGGTGCTCCATTGGTGAGTCACCCTCGGTTCCAAGAGAAACTAACCAGGAAACTTCGAATAGCAAAGTGCCTGGGGGAATGTGCATCTGAAATTAGGGCCCCTTGAAAAACCGGCGTCTTTTCTCATCCCACCGATTATCTCTAATCCGCTGCAGGAAAGGTTCGATGCTATGAATCAGCAGAATACAAGTTTCATTTAGAAAAACGTTCCAGAGCGCCTTATGCTTCCATCGATTGACAGAACCCGGCAAACGTACGATAAGAAACCACACTGATAACAGAAACACGCCTTCCCATGATTCAGGAGTTTTACAAGATTGTCGCGCCATCGCGTGGGGTTAATTTCAGCAGATATTATGAAACCTCGATGATTACAGCTTTCTGTGTAAGGAAAGTGATGATTCCTTTTAATCCCAGGTTCAAATTACGCGGTTTCTAAGTAAAACAAGAGTTCTTAACATGAACATAACTACATAGAATCTCTTGTTTCATCAAGATACGAAACTTTGTCGCAGATTCTTTGGATATTTAGCAAGTGGCAGGAACTCATTATAAAGAATCATTTATAGGATCGATGTAATTACTCGCCGAGCATACCAGCGGCCGGTAAGATGCCAGTTGGTATATCAGATTCCAATGTCTAGAAATTCAAGTCTATCGTGCAATAATAAAACTTGTGTAGCATTAAAAATTATATTTTTAATACAGTAATAATATGAACAATACAAGTAAGATTATGTTTTTTAATATCGTTTATTTGTCAACTATATCCATCAAACACAGTATATTAATGTACATTATCTTGTATACAGTGTTCTGCTTATCAGCCTCAACACTCGCAACACATATAACTTCCGGCATAGTCAATAAATTAGAGCAGATCCTCGCAAATGAACGCACTTTTTGCGATTCCACTGATAATTTAGGCATTCACACAGCTGCGAAAGCGTCCAGAAAATGAAGAGTCGACGTCAATGGGAAGACGAAGTGACCGGCAAAATTCTATAAGCGGTGCTGTATTATTCGTGGAACATGTATCTAATCTCTAACAACCGGATAAAACTTATGCAGTCCGATATCAAAAATGACACTGTCGGAGTCATGAATTCAACATAATTGCACGTGAATTCGACTAACTCTTCATTGTGCATTTCGCGAATACTTTCTCGACGTTTATTTCATCTTATAAAACTAAAGTCACTATAATGAAATAGTAACCGAAAGACTCAGTAATTAGCTAATTCAAGAGTCTGTCTAATTATCTAACTGAAACTTTAGGCGTTCAATGTACAGATGTAACAGCTTCAACTCGTTGTAGCATGCGACAAAGCAAGCGTGTCCTAGCCGAGTAGGCGTGAGAAAGAAATGTACAGATTTCCTTTTCTTTTTTTTTTTCGTTATGGACGATTTAACTAATTACATGGTTAACGAAGGAAATTGGAGAATTCGGTGCTAGGCGGTCGTTTCTCCAGCCACTCGGCGATAGCTGGTATTTCATGGACTCTGATTTTCAATTGGCGAAGTGCAGGGTAACTTTCTAGAGCAGCTGGACCGAAAATGCTTTCGAAGTGTTCAAGTGCTACAGCGAAAACGAAGTCTGCCCACGTTGTCTAAAATTATCATCAATTCAAAGGAATTATTTTTATTTCATTACTACTATTAAAAATAATATTAACCATAAAACAACAATATTATACCGTAGATCCAACAGTGAATCCACCATTCTCAGCAACAGTCTGCTCGAACTTGTTCAAATAGAATGGTATGGTTTCCCTCAGGAGCTTGGCCTTCTTCTCTTCCTTCTTGAAGATATCTTCTTCCGATCGGTACTGCGATATAGCTGAAACAAGGATTTCTCACGAGTCTTCCTTTTCTGTGTCGGCGACCAGCCGCACAGAATCTATCTTTCGATCTTATTAATAGAATATGCAAAGGGGCGCTCTTGGTGCAGAACGGACCTCACTAATTGAAATTAATGCCTTATCACTCGCAAGAATCTTAATAGTACCGCTGGCTATTCAAATCACGTAGACTTTCGGCTTGATGCGCGCGGCATTCATAGTTCACGAATTAGTACGAAACGATCCCACGGGACAATGGTTCTGATGGACAAGCCAGAGAGAGAGAGAGAGAGAGAGAGTGCCCTTCGTAGTTTCACGAAAGTGCTAGCGTCTCTTAGTAATGAATGATTACTCTCTCACGTACCATGTGTAATTACGCGCCGGCCTAATTACGGGTGGTTTAAACGGCAGTGCGCAAAGCACCACTTAGTTTCGATTAATTGTTTGATTTAAATACAATTTTAGAAATTGTCAAGTATTTGATTATTTGATTATATTATATCCTATTCCTTGCGAAAGTACATTGACACTACTTGCGAAGTACTTACATTGTTTGAGGTCACCGAGGGCATCGACGAGGACGTCGCAGAGCATCGATTCCCACTCGTCCCTGCCGACGAGGTCGTGCTTCCGCGCCAAATATCTCGCGACGGCATTGCTCTGTGCTATCGGCTTCCCGTCTATCTCGAGCACGGGCAGCATCCCGTACGGCATCGCTGAGAACATCGTGGAAATGTGTGTATGCCAGCATTTCTAAGGGCTCCACCGGCATTGGACTGCCGAGGCCGATGTCGGTCAGGTATACAGGAGAACAAGTAATCGTTATCGCCTTCCAAGATGTAAACCTTCATGCGCGAATTCCAAGATCGATTTCTATCTATTCTTATCTCACTGTTACCACCAAGATTTCTTAGTCTAAATTAATGAAACATGAAGGTTTACATTTTGCATGTCAGAGAGGAATATAGTATACGAGCGAAGTGACTTTCAAAGTTTCCCCGTTTTACGATCTTGTTGTTCGCTTCCTTACTTCTCAGCTGGCTACAACAAAAAGTATGAATACAAATATGTCGAACACATGTTGGATCAGCAAGAGCATGCTGTATACACCGGTCGAGCACGGATACATTATTTATGGCTGCTTCTAAAACAAGGGATTTTTGCATGTAAATAGAATGCAATCGGGCATCCCTTGCCCTCGTGCGTGTATACCCACATTTTTTAAGTTCCGGCCATCGTTCACGGGGAATCCTCTCGTCAATGTAGTCCACTCCGGCGTATGCGAAAATGTAGCGAATATGCTCCGCACGACCGGGTGCGTTAAAGTAGATTAGTTTGTAACTTGGCTGCTCCTCGCCCATTCTCCTGTCTTCCGATCTGAAATCGTACCAAATCATTTCTCTTATAGTTATTCGGAAAGTTAATTCTGCAAGGACCGAGCTTTTTATTTCAGTCATTTTCGCCATCTGTCCTTGGTAATCGAAAGAAACTTCGCTAATGTTAGAAAATCTATCGACCTTCGTTTAGAAGTATGCTCGAGGTAATTGTAGAATTGATGATCTAATTCTAATGATTATTACGTTAGCGATTATTAGATTTAAATGAGATAGTAGATTTTCTTGAATTAAGTTCAATGACATTTGCCCCAAAAACGATGCAATAACAGAACACGTGTGCTATTTATGCCCTCTTTCGATCGGTCAACTCTATGCTCGCCACGGTGATCTCAATCTCAACGAGGATCCTCGCTGTGGGAGTCCTGGCCGCTTATTTCGAGGATAACGATGAGGTTGCGTGCTCACGTGCGTTCTTGCGAAAGCAGAAATGCTCGGCTAAGGAGAAAGGGAACGAAAGGCGGGGGAGTAGAGAGATAGAGCAGAAGACAGATAGAGCTTATCGAACCAGGAGAATCGCAGATAAGCCAAAACGCAACCAGCGAATCTGGCAGAGAGGATACCAGACAAATCAGCTAGATTTATGGCTGACCACTAACGTTTCAGCTGGAATTAAGGTAGTTGTATCAAAAAACAGTTTTCTATAGATTTCAATAATCTTGGATTTTTTGTAGGTCGTTGACGAACGCTTGATAAATTGATTGTTTGAGTATCAAAACGGATAGAAAACATAAAACTAGTGGTAGAAATGCTGACATTGTATCGAAAACAGGCAGAAAGGCCCTCTGGAATAATTGGTTTCGTCTAATTTCGACGGTTATTTCCATGTTTTTCATACTTCCTGACATTTTCCGGGACTGAAATTTCGTGGAGAATGTTTTCTTGCATCAAGTAAGAAGTGATATAAATTCCAGAGCCCTAGCTCAAAATTCATTTTTTCGCAAATTTTTCTGGGTATACCCCTTCAAAAATTTTCGATTTTTCGAAGGTTCTGGGACTTTGGCGAATGCTTGATAAATCGATTGTTTAAGTATCAAAACGGATAGAAAACATGAAACTAGTTGCAGAAATGCCGGAATTGTACCGAAAACACATGGAAAACCGATCTTGAATAATTCATTTTCGTCGTTTTTTCCACGTTTTTCATACTTCCCGACATTTTCCGGGGCTAAAATTTGGTAGGGAATGTTTTCTTACATCAAGAAAGAAGTGATATAAATTCCAGAGCCCTAGCTCAAAATTCATTTTTTCGCAAATTTTTGTGGGTATACCCTTGACGAATTTTTGGACCAAAAAATGAACTTTGACCTGGGGTTCTGGAATTTATATCACTGTTTCCTAGCTAAATACTGAATCACTGCCTGAAATACCAGACCTTGAAACGGTCGGGAGGGGTGGTTCAAAATTTTCGATTTTTTTAAGGTCTTCGGACTTTGACGAAAGGTGCATAAATCAATTGTTTGATTATCAAAACTGATAGAAAACATAAATTCCTTCGTCAAATAGTTGACTTTCGGATGATACAGTACTGATACAACTACCTTAACAAGAGATGGATGCTCTGTCAGAATTTCACGACTCCACTGTTAGCCTCTTATCAGTCACACTTGGCACGCCACTAATTGTAATTCATCCAGCGTTAATAACTCTCTGGGGAACACGCAGGACCCATTAATTCTCGAGAAAATTGTATCATCAAGAGGGAATCACTCTCATTTTTCATTAATCTTGAACGTAGCACACTTCAAAGTCCCTATGAGTTTTGGAAGTCTCAAAGGACGGCTTTGGTAGGAAATTCTAATTGGAGAGCAGTGTATATTGAAGAGGTCCGTTCAATGCATCGGTAGAATATTATACATCGAGCGAGATGGTTGAAATTGGAATGAGGCAAACGGCAATAAAGCATTTGTTTGTCCATGTTTCATGCTTCGAGGGAATGGCACGAATGTACCTCGATTGAAATTCCACGAGACATGAGAACTGTGTCGCATACTGTTTGTACAGGACTTAGTATATCTGGTAAACAAAACGAGGAAGGAAGACAATGGATGAAAGAGAGAAACACGGAGTGAGAAAGGGTGAAACAGTTTTGTAGGATAGAAAATGTGATAATAACTGAGGACAGTGTAAATCGGATTATGCGAAATGAAACGCGCATTTCCGTTAGAGCTCGAGCGATTAATGGGGATCCGGCAGTGGTACAAGCAGACTCTCGGAAACTCGGGAAATTCGCACGCGAAACTTTTTCCAGAGAAATTACCAGCCATCCCGCATGCACCCCGGCTATTGGAATGATTATTGGCTCGTGCCGTTCCTCGTTAGAGAGATTGAGATCGATTCACGAGCTCTCTCCTCGTAATAACTTCTTCCAGGCTGGCTGGCCAAACCGGTCGAAGCACATCGTATTTCCCCTTTGGCAGAAGGTATATCGCCGAGGTAGTACCAACTCTGGCTTATAGGATTGCACTTTTTAAATTGCATCGAATGTCCTCCTGGCAAGCGTGAAACAAGGATTATCGACGCCAGTGGACTTAGCTATTTGCTCGATACCCTTCGGCGATCGACAAAGATATTGCTGTGGTTGGAAAATCAGAAACATTATAAAACATAATTCCTACCGGAAGACACTTTCATATTTCCTAGGTGTCTTTGAACAGAAGAGAAAACTCAATAATGATATTCCTACAATTTCCGTACTAGTACACTTTGTCAGTACAGTGTCAGGAGAAAAGAATTTCTCTCGGATAAGATGCTTATTTTCTGTCGTTCGATGCTAATGACGCCGTGGGAAATATTAGGAATTTGCTCGGTTGGATGACGCTCGCGACGGGAAACCAACTTGCAAGTATATTCGTGGATCTCATTTGCAATATTACTTGCTTCCTTTCAAAGAACTAAGCACACTCTCTCTCTCTCTCTCTCTCTCTGTGTTTGGATTCGCCTGAAAGAGATCGTCTCTATTTACGAGTAGCCTCTGGCGAGTCTTCCAAAAGGGCTGTGAAGGTAGAGTCGTTTGTAAGTGGTGAGTAGATTCATTTGTAAATCAGTAATGAGAGCTGTTCCTTCCCACCAGTAATTATTATCCTGGTGGTTGTTATTGCATGATAACAAATCGGACCAATTACACTACAGACTACATTTCACATTGGAATAAGTACGGTCGAGGAATTATAGTTTGCTTGTTAATCAAGCTGTCCTCAGTTTGAGAGAACAACCGAGAGAAAGAGATATATCCTAAAGGGGCAGACTCTTTTCTATACTCGCTGGTTCGACCAAGGATTTCACACTGTTTGAAGAGCGATTTTATTGGAAAACTTTGCCACGCCAAAGAAAGTCTTGTTTGGCAATAAAACGCCCAGTGAACTGTTAGACAAAGAATCTCTCACAGTCCGGCGAGCCAGTTTTCCTGATTTTCTCCCTCCTTTAACGAGGAGTATAGAAGTTCTGGTGAGACGGTGAGAATACTAGCTTTGAAATTGAGGTCAGTGGAGCAACAAATATTGTTCGATCGAGTAATTATTGAGAACTCGAAGGTAATATAGGGAATCAAGGATTAATTGAAGTATGATATCGAAGGATATACGAGCGTGGTCCGAAGTATTCTATCGGATCCCTATTATGCAGGAGTGCCGTGCGACTCGATAATCCAATATGTGAAGAATCCGGTGCACAGAATTTAATAAAGCTGCTGTACCACCAGTTATACATATATCGTGATATGGCCTCTTTGGAAAATTTTACGAAATGGACACGACTTAATAAATGAGCGGATGACGCGCGCGCATGCCACTGCCAGCCGAATGTCCACGGTCACATTTGACACAAAATCAATGCCCGGTGTGGCTAGGAAAACATTAATTTGCTTTGTGGGCGGACAGGTCGGTGGTATAAGAGGGCAGGAGGTATTAGCGTCGATTTTACACCGGGCTTCCAACGCTTTCCATTCCATTCTATCCTCCCTACTACGAAGATCCCACACTTTTCACTCCTTTTTCATGCCTCGACTCATTAGTCATCTCCGTAACAAAAAGAATCATCATCAACATTGATACCTCGGAATTCTTGAATTCTATTATAATCAACATTGCCATCTGTCGAATTGTTCAATGTTCAGTTTATCAGGCAACGCCTTTCTTATTCGTTTAAAGCAGTATTCATCACGATTTATACGTTTCTACTACGTTCTTTCCCTGTCCTTCAACCGCTTTGAATTTTCACGCGTACAAACCGCTTATTAAAATGCATGACTCCACGTTTCTCTGCTCCTATCAGCTTTATTCTCAGTTCTAGCGAGGCTCTCTCTCGACTACTTTCGTTTAAACGCGCGTGCACATTTCACGAAGCCGTCGATCGCCACGGTAACACACGTACTTACACACGCGCCTTTATGCCGGACACGTGTTACACGCTTTATTGTCCGAGCCTGTTATCGATAATGCATTTCCGGTGCGCGCGCGAACGGCATTCAACAAGTATTTGACTAGCGCGGATGCGGTCGAGCGGTTCTCCGTGGTTTCGATTCAATTGGAATGACAATCGAAATCCACTAGAATCGAGAGGACTAGATTTCTCCTCTCATTGGAGAATTCTCTCAATACGATTAGAATTTCTTGATTCCCTCGAAATAATCGGGTACTTGGGACATTTCTTCGAGTGAGCGCGTATAACACGGACTCTTGGCAAATGTCAAGAGACGTAAGTATCGAACAATGCTCGTTTTCCCGGGGACAATGAGTGTCGCGAAACAATGACTCGAGCGCGCCCAACCGACCGCACATTTTCCTTCCCCTTCCAAGCCTCCTACCGGCGGCCGGTCTACTTTTTCCTAATTTCTCGGTCGCTCTCTGATATATATACATACATATATATATATATATATATATATATATGTATATACACCGAGGCCTTTACAGGTCAGATGCTCGCCGCAGAAGCGGGGCTCGCGTGAATATCACCGGGAATCGGAAAAATCCGGCCTTGCAATGAAAATGAATGGAACTCTTTTTCCGCGCCCTCCACCCTCGCCCCTTTCGCCCGGCCCCGCATCCCTCTTTCGACGACGTTGCCGAGGGATGTACCGAGGGCGACTTTCAAAGAGATGGCCGAGCAAAAAAAAAAAAAAGAAGAAAGAAGAAAAAATGTACGCGGCGACCTATTTCGATGATCCTCTGATGAGAGTATCTCATAGTCGGTCCATGAGAGTCGCTAATCCCGATTGGACGCAGCCTCTTCTCACCCGTTTCCCATCGATTCGAATGGATTGATCGGGCCAATGTTGGAGATTCCTCATCGGGCGAGAGAGTGCGTATGTGTTTCTGGCATTGGATGGGAGATGTGAGCTAACGGAAAAGGGATGATTGCTCTTCGAGATACTTTCCTTAATTAGATATTACCTGACACGCTTGAAGGGGCGAGGGAATCTATCGATGGGACACTAGCTTGGCACGAGGTACGAACGAGAGGGTGCGATGTTGTTTTCAAACACACCGCCCCCACGTAAGAGAGAGTGAGAGAGAGAGAGAGTGAGAGAGAGAGAGAGAGAGAGAGAGAGAGAGAGAGAGAGAGAGAGAAAGCTTCTCTTCGCACAGCCCCTTTCGTTTCGGGAAACGAGTGGCAGACGGACGCACGTAGGAAGCGCGGGCGACACTGAGGCCACAACACGCCGAACCAGTCCGGGTGCCTCCGCCTTGCGCGCCTTCGATACGCGCCGGCCGGCCGCTCCAACCCGCTCCAACCCGCGCCAGCCACCCACCTACCACCACAAATCCACCCCCAACATTTTCCGATCCCTCTCGTATTCATGCCCGTTTAAACCCTACCGAAACTACTCATTCCAATACATGTATTTCCTCTGGATTTTTCTTTTATTGCTCTTAAGAAATCGACTTCTATTTTTATGTCTATCTCCTTGTCATCTCGATATTGAAACTCTATTTTATATTGGTACTCCCTTTAGATTTGTTTCGTTGCTTCGTCCAGTATGGAATACCGATAGGGTATTAAGGAAGTTCTTCCTTTTCAATTCTACTAGTCGAATTGAGAATTGCTTTCTTGGTTTTTATTACTATTATAGTAACAATATGGCAGATGGAATAATATAATTTGTTGGTCTTGTATTGGGTTTTGATGAAGTAGTTGTATTATTTGAATAGATATGTTTATAAACTAAGATTAATCATTGTTAGATTATACAATCATGAATATAACCTCGATCGAACTTAGCAAGTAGCGCGTGCCGATATCGAAGTCCGTAGGGCTAGCAAAACTAACGTAACCACGATAGAAAAGTAATCGACTATGTCCTTGGTATCCGAGCTGATGCTATTTGCGATTACACGCGCTCTGTTCTTGCGAAGGTAAGTCGATTCATTTGGCTCACACGTGACTTCGCTTGTGTCCGAGTGGTTGCCGGCCCAGTGGAACGTGTCGGACTATGGTCAGACCGCCGGTGAAAAACCCGGCCACGGTGTAATCCGTCGCTCTGGAAATCGTTCTGGAGGGCTTAACTTGCCCAGATATGACACTACCAGAGACACAAGAACACGACATACATATTTCCTTTAGAATTTCAAAACCACTAAAATCAGAATGAGAATTAAATCGAATTTACGAATATTCGATAGCAAATATAAAAGACTAATTGGAGTTGCATTAAATATATATATCCTACCAGTTAATTGGAGAAGTAAATCGATCATGATTCGTTTGTATACACTGGACAACGGATTTCCATGTAATACTATATCGAGAACGTGCAAACTGTGGTATACGAGAAGGGGAAGGCGATGAGTATACATTAAATATTATGTCGTGGCTGGGTCAGTTAATTGGCCAGCCTATGCCAGTTAGTTTCATTACGTTACCTCCGTCTTCGTGGGTTTCACACAATAGAGGCCTCTTCCAATATCGGGGCCACTAGGCCTGTGTGCATCCTAGAACCCACCAACCGCCCTCTTCACTCTCCATCCTAACCGAAACAAGGTCCCACCAAATGATTATGGCAACTTGTACACTATTGGTTCTATACAATCTCCATTCATAAGGGCCCACTTTCCATCTTTTTCCTCTAGTAACTCCAATCATCCATATCACATTTAATCATTGGAAAATCTCATCTCTGATATTACAAGGTAAGCCGATTACGATTTCTTCATACAGAATTGAAGATGATTCGATCGTGGATTCGAATGAATGTAAAAGATGGGGTTCCAAGGCTTCCGGGTCCAGTATTACTGAGATAAGCACGTGTTCGGTGTCGTTGCTGGTGAGGAAGGTCGAGGTCTAGCTGGAATTAACGAGAAAAGTGGCTCCAGTGGCGGCAAGCGGTGCCTGCTAAGCCGAGGAATCGCCGAGGGCATCGTTAATGACCCACTGTAAGTGGCGAAGAATTGCCGTTGAGAGAGGCGGCACACGCACTGCCCTTACCCCGACGAATGCAACAACGCTCGCTGGGTACGTCCGCAAGTTTTGTCACCGGCGCTGAACAGCCGAGATGACCAGACAGGGCGCTTAGTTAGTGCAAGGTTAGTCGGCGATGAGTGAAGTGGCAAACCTACTCTCGGTGCCCTCTGAACGTCGGTAGCGGCCAGAAACTCCAAGGATAACGAAAGCTGCTTCTCTCCCAGGATTCTCGATTGTGAGTGCTGCACGCATCGCAGATCCAGCCTGAGATACTTTCCCACGAACATTAACCAACTGATTCTTATCAAAAAGAATCATTCTTCTTGTTATAACCAGTGACAGCTGAGTGACCAACACACTTCCACGAGCATTTCATTTTTTAATACTCATCCTTTGAAATATTTGGGAATTATAATAAACGTGACTCTTGGACGATTATAGTAATAAAAGTAGCAAAGCTTTTGACACTTTTTTTTTTCACCGCAAATTTCGAAAGCTTCGTACACCGTGCTTTGTAAGAGCTTACAGTTTTAATGAGGGATTTATCGATTGACCCAACAATTTGACAGCACCTATAAATTTTTGTCGGTCCAGTCCAACGATCTATTTTTAGAAAGACAGTATTCCGTAAAGTGGATTGCGCCAGCTTAACGATGTTTCGCGTTGTGTGGGAAGCAAAGCGTGTTAGAGAGAGTGAGATAGAAGCACTCTCTGGCGGGGCGGTTAAAGCTAGAACGTGACACCGAGATCGCGTACGCCGACGAACGGGCCGAAAATTACGACGCTGCATTCCACCAGGCTTCGCGTAATCCCAATTAAGCTCCTCCTTACTTGTCTCGAGATATCCACAGTTAGAGATGGCAATAAATTAACGGCGCTCATTCGAGTAGAGCGTCTTCGTGGCTGCCGTCGAAATGTGACACTCATGCTGAGATAAAGCTTGGCTGATGAAACGTATTGCACGATATCGCGATACAGTCGAAACAAATCTCACTTTTCGAGACTAGTGAATTCACGCTTCGATGACGATGACGTAAACTACAGTCAGAATTCTACGTTGTTCCGATTTTTCACCCGGAAGGGAAATCCTGAAGTCAATAGTCATGGCTTTCGGTAGTTGGTATCGTTCGAAAGGTGAACTCAAGAAGCGAAGAAGTCCAAGGGCGGAACAACAAAATAGATTGGGCAGATTGGTCGCAATCAGGAACGTAGGTCGCGTTACACCATTGTTTGGCGAGTGTCCCTCCTAAAGTTTGAAACTGGATTGCATAACGCTTTACAGTCAAGGTACTTTCAGCCATGCATGAACCACAATGCTCGACAAATTCCAATGCTGGTGTTGCATTAAAATTTACTTACATTGTTTTTACCAGTACTTCGAGATGAAAATAGAGCGAGGGATTTAATGGAACGATGTGTCAGGTTCTAGTAGTTACTTCAATTTCAAATCCACTCGATTCGATCACTAATTGCTTAGCTAGCACAGCTTTTCCTGGAGATTGATTGCAAGATGTCAGATTCCATGCTATTCTTGGATTCGAGATCTTCTCGTCTCAATGATGAATAATTCAACTGATAGTTACTTTGTAAGAAGCAATATGTACTGTTGAAGTAGCAGATAATTTCTTGTCTAAAGTTTGTATTTTCAGGTGGGTGACAATAATATCGTATTACATGAAAAAACTGGCGGTTCGAATGCTTAGGAATTGCTATTGAATATTCATCGAGAGGTGGACAGGTCTGTCGGGAGCAGAAACGGTCGAACACCGAATCGAAGTCTGCGTCATCATTTAATCAAACCTCAAACCTCGCGCGTCCTGATTCTCTTCATCGCACCTCTATTCTACTACGGCGAGCGTTTCCACGTGACTTTTCCATGCCAATTTGTCCGATTCAGGAAAGTGAAATAAAACTGATTGTCAGGAGAAGATCCGCAAACCCGGCGACCTTTCGACCTCCCTCTTCAAGAGAAGTTCAGTATTCATTGTTTCATTTAAGTCAATAAAAACATTGTCCATCACTTTCATACATTTTCATCGTTCTGCTATAATACGTGACATTGTTCTACTTGGTAATAGGTTCGTTCGCAATTAAAGTTAGCTCGTAACTCGAACTTCTGACGATAGATCGTCACTTGAAGCGAATCTAAAAGCGCTTACGTCTAATCTAAATGTTCCAGAACGATTATCAGTGACTCTGATTTATGTGCCTGGAGAATTGGCAATGACTCTCGAAGTAATAAAAATGGAAAAGTGATCGATTTCTTTGAAGATTTCATCTTAAGATATTTTCTAGACAATCGACAAGGGTTTCAAGGTTGTATTAGATATTGATTGATAAATGAATAATATTTATACTGTCATGCAAAGTAAAAGGGGATGACATTTTCTGCCGATTGTCATTTATCGTCTGGAACAGGTCGTCCTTTCAGTTCAGGGTCGATTCTTGCGGTTCGAGCTTGCATGGCCGCTCGGTCAGTCCGGTAATCATTCCATTGTGCAAGGTTTCCCCCTGCTTTCCATTAAAATCGCTGTTAGTGGTCACGCCTTCGCATAGGTGGCTCCCGAGCACTTAAGAGAGCCACAACGCCCGACGCAATCACATTTCAGTGTACGCAGTTACATCGCACGTGCATCCGGAAAACACCCTCGACAAAAAAGATGTTGACTAACTGAGAAAAAAGTGCATTTGACGTCTAACAGCCTCAGCAATTATCCACCTGCTCCTTCATTCGACTTCTTATAATTCCTTAAGATCAAAAAAAAATCTATCAATTATTTTTCACCTTGTTTTCATCTGAAATATTCTTGTAAACATATACCTGGCACAAGAATCTTTTCGTTCCACTGAATATACAACATTTACTAACATTCTCACTAACCCATGTAAATCACAAGACGACTGCAATAACAAACTATTTCCATCCAGAAATCTCAACCATGCCATGTGCAATGTGCCACCACTGGAAGAAGAGATAGTACGAAGGTTCATTACTAGTTAGTTTGAAACCACAGTTCTTGTTGGCGAAGTCAGACCATTTCTATTAAGAGGAATTTATTCCACGGGCTTAAAGTAACTTTGGCGGGAAACATTGATTGGTGGGACACGTGTCAAGGTAAAGTTAACTTCGAGGAAAATTCATCGATAGAAAAACATGCCTGGTTATATACGTATGACATATATATAATTATTGTTTCATCGACTTGGCGTAAGTGACAGGGTGAGTTTGAATGACCGCTTCTGGCAACGAAGCTCTTATGTACACACCAAACATCAGAGCAATCTTGGACGCCACTCAGATCTCTCTCTCTCTCTTTCTCTCTCTCGTTATCCATGCTTCACCTTCAAAAACCTTTCACCTCTCATCCCTCCGCGCTCTCACCACCTTTCCACGCCACCTTCCACGAGCCACGTGAGTGGGGGTTGCGCGGGGGGTGGTTCACGCGATCGAAGGTTCACAGAGGTAGGAGGCCGGGAAGAAAATTCGGTGTGCTACCCGCTGCTAGCCGAATCGATAGGCGGAAAGCTCGTCCTCAAAGAAAGGACGTAAACCCCCGGGCCAACCAGCCATACCAACGAGGACTTTTAAAGCAGACCAAAACGCGTGTCACCAAGAAGATATTCATTCTTAAATTTGTAGGATTTTATTGGATACTGGTGGAAAGTTATAGGAAGTTTTTAGTTAACGACTTGAACATTTTGTCGAGGGAACTGAGACTCCAGAGTTTTAGGGCTTCCCTCGAGTCATGGGAATTTAGTTCACTCGTTCATCTTAGGTGGAAACGAAGGAGGCGTGAAGAGAGGAGATAGCAAGAGTTACTTCGACTCTCGTTGTCGTACGAAACATTTATCTTGACGTTTCTAAGAGCAGGCCAAGGCTCAGTCGACATACCACTTTCCTCGATTTTAAATGGCATGGAATTCTATTAAGTTTCAGTGGTAGAGTTTCTGTCCTCCCCCTTCTTTTTAAAGAGGGTGAAACCAGCTCGAATACGTATTGGTGCCGATATTTACCTAGCTCCTCGGCCAACAAACACACCGCGCTCTCGCTTCTGTTGAAAGAGTCATGAATCATTTCGCGATGCACCGGGGTCGTGCGATCCCTCCCGCTTGATAGCAGCCTCTTAATGAATTATTGATGACACATTTGAATGCATTTGAATGCCGGTGCACGAAATCTCCCTGGAATCACCGAGATTCCTGCCGATAGTTTCCTGTTACGCATCGCACACCGCATTTCCACCAGTCTACTATGACACACACACACACACACACACACACACAAGCTTATGCGTCGTTCACCAATTTTCCTTGTTCTGTCTTGTTTTTATTAACGTTTCTGAATGAATACTGAATTTTGTATGGATAATAGGATGACGATTGATTTCTCCAAGCGAACGATTCGTGTTAACTTAAGAACGGGTGCATAGCGCTATTTCGAGAGTCGACCTTAAAGTATGTATCGAACCGAACGAGTACGATAGAACACACTTGTTTTTCTCACCGCGGCAAGGTGCAGGTTTGCAGTCTCAATACTTTTTATTATTCCTGGAGGGAATATCCGGCAGTGGCTGTACTCCCATTTCTACTCGATATCATATCGATTGAGCCAGCTAAGCGTGACCAGGTCGAGATTTCCAAGGACTTCGTCACTAAAGACATTAATACGCTGGTGGAACACCGATTAAGTTAAAACCCGATAATTTACTGATGATATTGGCGTTCTTCTAGAGGAAAAAGATTGACGCGAACTGTTACACTTGGTGAATCTCAATTGCTTCTCTCGAACTTCTCTAACGATATCCGTAAGAAGTTTGATTGCAATTATTCAAAGTGAAGGTAACACAAGAACCGTCCAATACGACTTCATCCTTGTGATCTCTCAACTGAATCTTCGCCAATCATAACTTCACGTTCATCGTTCACTTGGCACGTCTGATTTTCCGCATGATTTTGCCGATAATTCCATTGAATTATTCATACCAACTGCAGCAGATAGAACATCGTGTTCTCTCGATTTACTACTATTATCAAATTGCCTATTGTTATTTACCTGACAAAAAGAGAACCCGTTAAATCTTGTGATAGTTCCGATTTCTTGTCCACACCTTGGAACCCTGATGCACAAATTGTTCATGAAATCAACATAAGTAATCGGGAAGTTAAAGTTAGTAGCAAAGTTCCAGCTATAAGGCTGGGTTTCCTAGATTCTAGTTCCAGCTAGAAAAAAGACCAATCGTGAAAGACCGGGTCGTTTTATTCGCATGGAATTGGCTCGTTGCTGACATTGAAACTAATTGACGATCCGCAAGTTGGCGTCAGCGATGGCGAATTTAGTTCACCATTGTACAACTACGAATCTGATCCAAAAGCAACAACTGTCTTTTTTTCCTTCGAATCTTATCTTTCTTTTTTAACCTTTTGTCGCTGAGTAATCGCAATCTCACGCTAAATTAGTCAGTTCTCATCGCCAGGATTTTTCATATGATTTACGGTACGATTTCCGGTCTACGGCTCACGTTCGGCAGTGTGTGGTAATACGAGTGTTTTTCTACGTAATCTACCGTTAACTACTTATTATTACTATTACTACCGATTGCCACACTAATCGATAAATCAGCCTATATAAAAACCCAATCATTCGTATGCAAATGCATAGATTTCAAACATTTTTTATTATTCAACTAGTATAACCACAAATATTCATAATTAAAATTCCATTATTATTACTCTGCTAAATTGGAGCAATCAAAGAAAACTGAGAATGGTGAAATAGTGACAAGGAAGACATTACAGTTTCATGAGAGTCGAGCAACATTATTCACTGGGGAGTGTCGAGCGGTGGAGAAAAAAAAAAGCTGAGATAGAAGGAGAGAGAAAGAGAAAGGTAGACGAAGGTAATACAGGTGAAAAAAAGTGATAAGATACCGTCTCGGTGGGTACGTGCTTTCGACGAAGTCTCAGCCTTTTTCCTTGCGGCGCGAGCCTTCCTGGCAAAGCCATTAGGGCCTTTGGCCATGAAGGCGAATGGAAGGACACATTAGAAGGGAAAATCTCGGGCTCTCCTGGTGCGCGCTGAAGAAAGCTCCGTCGTTCCGACATCGCATCGATCTGCCGATATTCATTTTCATTGTTGCGCAGGAAACTCCTCCACATACTAGAGATACTCAACGAGGCCATAGAATCTTAACGATGTCGACGAATTCTTCCGAAGTCGAGGGACATAAACTGGTGCAGTTGGCATCCAACGCGTCATACTATAATTACAACGGTAGTCCTTGAACGCCGCCTTTTAATTATCAGTTACGGGCACGCGGAGTTCCGCTAAGCTCGATTTTCCTCGGGCTCATTCACAATTCCAGAGTGAAGAATCGCGTATATGTTGCCTATGAGTAACGATCTTTCTGTTTCTTGAGAAGCAGCGTTACATGGAGGAGCAGAGGAAAGAGTCAGCTTATTTCATCCTGTTTCCTACTTCATTCGCTAATACAGATTCCCTTCTTTGTACACGCGCGACCGATGAGTAATACGACGGGGAAACTTGAACGAAGATAACAAAAAAACAGGCGCACGTTTTCCCGCCAACATAGGCGTGAAAACAGTTAGTCGGGTTGGGCTAAGTCACTGGCACAATGGAACGATGCAATTATTCAGTTAGTCGGCCACCTGCTAGTTGCCAATGAAAAATGTGGAGGAACGCTGGAAATGAGAGTTACAGAGAGAATGCTCGGCGAACTCGTGCGGAAAGACAAGATCCGATTCGCCTGTCTACTTGTACACCGTTCGTTTCTGCTGCACTTGAAGTCAATCCTGTCGAATTTTGGCTTGAAAAAAAAAACACAACTAGTTCGTGATTTGGCGGTGATTGGTTGGCCTTGCCATCGATTCATCCGCACGCGGAAGTAGAGTTGATAGTTCCTAGCTTACTTCCGGATCCAACGGCTAACTCTGTACTCTTGTATCACGGAAATCAGGGATTACGTAAAATGTTTTGCAATTAATTTACTTGGTGTATCGCTTGTAAGATTCATCGAGACCTTCGAAATGCTTAATCTTCTCATAAGGATTTCATATTCATAGCATTTAATTATTGTAGCTATTTATTTATATGTATAGTAATAATTAATTTTCATAGTCAGTTATTAAAATTAAAAGAATATAGAATTTTTTTATCGTGGAGAAAAAAAGGGATGTATTTCATTTTATACAATAATCACAAATACCAATTACAACATTGTGATAACAAAATAGTAGAGGTGTTGCATAACATTTTAACTTCGTGATAAAGTAACAATTACTGTCGAGGCTTGCATAAATTTGGCGACGTGCTCAATAGTTGCACATTAAAGCGTGAAAAAAAAGTTTGTTCACTCCTGTCATTCGCTGGACACACTCGTGCATCACTGTCATGGACTGCCTATGCGGAAGAAGAATGTAGTGATATGTGCCAAGTATGTTTCATATTTCTTTTCACTGATTAACTTTTTACTTTGCTTTCGGATAATCTTTCTTTTCTCGAACTTTCCAGAAGATTAACGAATATGTTTCATACTTCAACTGCACTTGACATTTTTAAGGTCATTCTAATAAAACAACAATTGACAGAGTGCGAATCAATTAAGAAATTGGTGGTTCCTTCAATTGATTGTGTAACACAAAGTCTTCCACAGACTATCCAAGAATCTTAATTGAACTAATCAGAAGAAATAGTCTCGTTTCTTATATTCTACAGTCAAAATAATTAATACATCTCGTCTCATAGACAGAGAATTTTCTTTCGATATTTAAATGATAATGACAGTTCTCAAAACACATTGTGCGTCATTCACGCGCCCTTTCCATCAACTTAGTAAGTTACGAAAGACCAATGGTAAGCGGCTGTTTGTCCACATGGAGTCAAGCAGGGTCAACAGCATCAGTGACAATAGATTTAAGTAGTAGAGGGTTGTCCGGGCTGGTGCTTTTTTCTCAGGGAATCTTGTCACTCTCAATTTCATCAGGGACGAGTTCACTCGAGTACAAAAGTAGTTTCACTCCCGTCAGAATTAATCTTACTATTTCATAAAACATCCTCACTGTCATTCATACACTCTTAATTAAAAAATAGTAATATGACCATCGTGTGAAATTAACACAAATTTTATTATATCAAATTCACCTATTCCGAAAGACTACTCGAAACAAAGGGAATCCACCTACACTCGACTTCCACATACGCTTAACCGTCAACCGGTTTCGAAGGCAGTGGAGTCGTTCTTCCCAGGCCCGACGATCTCAGGATAGTTCAGATAGTTTTATTTTGAGGCACGATTCACTCGGGCTTTCCCTGAACCTTCCTTCGCCAGGCAAGGTCGTGGCCGACCAGATTCTCTCGGACGAAAAGAGACACCTGTAGGAATGCAGCGGATACCAGATAGGAGATCTTTACGATCAAACTCTCTCACGCACGCACGCACGCACGCACGCACGCACGCACGCACAGACGCACGCACAGACGTTCGCTCATTCCTCTTCAAGGCACTTGTCGCATGGGATTCACCAGACTTTCTTTACAGTTGCGTAGAGAAGCGTTTTCGCATAGTTTGCATAGTTATTGAATTGAGGCTTAAAAAGGCACAGGCTTCTCTCTACCACGTCATCGACAGGTTGCAGAAGAATTGGAAAGGTCGAAAGTGCGTTAAATACTCTCGTCTTATCGTTCGTGGTACCAATGCCCTTGTTCCGTTCTTTTCTTATGCAATTCGTTATCAAAACGACTGCCCGCATTCCCCCTTCCATCATAGCCTTTTACTTAACACGTACTTTACATATATAACTTCTTGTACACTTAGTATCCACTGACGTTCAATGTATCCGCTTTCATAACACGTTTAGACGTCAAAATGTCAATAAAGTCAAATAACAGTGTTGTAAAAAGACATCGTATCGAAGTGGGTTAAAATTGTCTCGAATAAAGCTTCGAGTTTGTTGATATTTCACGGATTTTTTGTTAAGATCTGTTATATCTGAATGAAACGTCACTTGGAGATTGTTGATATCGAAATAATAAATTTGATTATATGCTAGTCACTGACTTTCAAGGTAAATAACTCTGTTACATTGGAGAAGTAGTTTAAGTACTTGGTCTAATCACTAAAGATAGTATGATAGCGACAATGTGGCAAGGTGATCGGAATCTTCGTAAATTTCCTGTCTCGTCTCCTATTATATCCAAGGGTAGCACGAGCGAGACGAAAACAGCTGCGCTCGTGATTGCCCCAATAAAGCAAGCTCCGGCTTTTGTGAGTGTACTTAATTGATAGAGCTTTCCTGCATGGAAGCCGACTGCAATAATTACAGAGACCAATGATTGTGACTCAAATAAAATGTTTCTTTATTTTACTGTCTCTTTCTGTGAAATCATTAAATAAGAAAAAATCATTAAACAATAATTCCTTTTCAATGAATAAAGATAGACTATTATTCCTTAAAGTACTCTGTAAACCATACACGCTTCAGTCAGAAATCATCATATTGTACCACAGCCTCTTCCAAGAAAGGCCGTTTCTTTATTTGCGACGGAGTATCTCCCGTCGTTCAGGAAGTCTCTGATTTATATTACCATCTCAGTTGCCCCGCAAATCATCGAAGGTATCACTCGGAATACCGATATTTCCGTTCTCAATCTCGTATGGCAAGGCTAATTCTTTCGCCAGGTTTTCTCGCGCACTCATGAATAATAAGTATATAATTATCAAGCAACGTTTACTATCAACATCAATGGACTATCCATAAAGCAATTCACGTCTCGAACGAATACTTGATGACCAATGCTCAGACAGTGTCAATGTCGAATGAGTCTTAATAGGTTCGTGTTAAAACGAGATTGAACGAATTTTGGTCGATGACACTGTACATACAGCATCCTTACGCAAGAGATGCCAAAAGAATGATGAAGTAGTACCACTTGATTTTACTGCTGAATAACATAATTTTGTCAAGGGTATCTTGTCGTTGGAAAGACGCCACCCGAATCTCTCTCACACCAGCATCTCTTGCGTTCTCTGGACCGGTATACTCTCCTCTCGCACGAGACACTCCGATCAAGGAAGAACCGGTGGCCGAGCGTAAAACCGACTTGGTTACACCTCTTTCTTTAACAACGCAAAAACTCGATTCCACGAACACTTCCCGCGCGACTGGACCAAGTAGCATTGAGAGGTGAACGTACGTGAATCGAGAGTCCTCTGAACAATGACTTACGAGCTATTCTATCACGGAAATTCCATATTACAACCGAACACACTAAACTATCAAATCTCCATCTACACTTGTTAGTAATTCTTTTAGTACTGAATGATGAAACACAAAGACTAGTTGTACTCCCATGTCAAATCTAACACAGATTTAATAGATACTTGCCAGCCAGACTAGACAGTATTTACACAAGTGTTAAGTATTAAGGTAATCATTACGATACCTGTAATCGAGATATGAATCATTGCCTCGACTTATCAAAATTCAAGATTATTTAATAAACCGACCCAATATTACTCAATATTACTCTAACTTTACAAATACATCATTTCACCCAAATATAACATTGATATTAACAAAACATGACAGACTTTCCACACTAAAGTTACAGGATAAAACAATTTTCCTTAAAAAGGATATTAAACAATTAAAAGTAATAAAATTCGTCTTAATACAAATATTAATGAGACAATGTTGATATCTCGCAGTGTAATCCAGGAAGTGACAGCGGCACACTGACGTCGAGTCAGTGTGACTGCAAAAAAGGACAGTGGTGATCTTTTCAGAAGTAGTCCAGTTTCCACGAAGCGTAGACGTACGTGCTGGGAAACCACGGAATCCCCGTGTGTCGCGTGTTCTCCAGTGACGTCACGGGTGTATAAAAGGTGTGTCTGTGTCTGTGTTTGTGTGTGTGGAACGTAGCAATCGTCGAGCAACAGCATCCCTGGTGGGGACCAAGCGTTCTTGGCTGGCCGTCCTATAAAGCCCCACCATTTGTTCGCCGGTCCAACAGTGCGCGCGTGCCTTTCTTTTAAACGCGCCGGCCGCGCCGAGATGCCGTGTATCCTTCCCGAAATCATCGGGATCTCTCTTGACTCGCGGTAAAACTTGCTATCATTAATGCGAGAACCGTGAAGAAAGTCAGTGGAAATCCGGTGATAAAGATTTCAATTCGAGAAAATCATAGTCAACAATTGTTGACTTATTGATTGCTCCTAAAGAAAAATTGATACTTGCATATATCAATTCGTCTTGTGCTTTATTCTTACAAGTGAATCGGAGAGGTAAACAACAATATTCTACTGTTTTGTGTTGTGCGATTTCATCATTGGCTCATCAAAACTCACTATTCCCTATGTTCAGTTAATTCAAGTGGTCTCAGGGAAATTGAATGGAATATATAATAGTGGCAGAGTGGATTTAGCTTCATTTTTCTTGTAATACAATACTTTTCAATTGGTTTTCATTGTAATCTCTGTGAGAACTTATTAGTTTATTAGTGATATGAGAAATGTCGACGAGGAGAAAAATAAAAGGAAGTAAGAATGATGTGCGCGTCAAAAGGATTTACGGATGTGAAGATAGAGTGAGTTTGAGAAGTATGAACAGATGATCCTACGGTAAACAATTGGCAAATGTGCTATTGTGAGGAACAAGGGAGCTCATAACAGCCTTGATAAGCGAATACATCACTTCTCGAATCTCGAAAGTACGGCATTCGCTCTTTTCGTGTTAACTCGCAATATTGTTTCGAGGTAAAGCTGCCAGTTACCAGTTTTGCGATCAGATCGCGTGGGCCTTCAGAAGCATTAAGTCCACCGTAAACTAACTGTTCCTACTTCTCACGCTCGCACTAAGAGCACGTGGCGAAACGGCGCTCTCAGCTTTTCCGAGGATAAAATTTCCACTGCGCTGAAGATATATATGTATGCGTCAATATTGTTCTTCTTATTAAACCGGAAAGCAAGAATTCTCTAACTTGTGGTGGAAGAAACATTCTTCCTTGGAGACTTGAATGCTTGGACTAAGATGAGTAGCACCACGTGTGAGCATATTGCTAATCGATTTCATGCAATAACTCGTTCAGCCAATAATAACACTGCTCCTTCGAAATATTTGATATTCAACTATTTTCCACTTTTTCTATAAAACGTATTCGATGACTTGTTTTGGAACTCTTCGTTATTTGTAGAAAACCAGAGTTCAGTAAGCAATGAAAGTGAATGCCAATCGTCAAGCAGTCTGGCTCATTGTCTGTTTGATTGGACGCTGCTTTTACAGACTATCAATAGTCATGCAGACTGCGCTCCTTTGTGAAATACGCGTATCCCGTTATATCACGTTTTACATACATCAACACGTTTCCTGTATTATTGCAATTACTTCTTCTTCTTTTTTTTATCGCAACCTTATGCAAATTTCCTAATAAAGAGTAATTAGCATATGTAGTTATGGTAGGAATTGACTTATGAAAGATTTATAACTCAATCTTTATTAACGAGAAAAAGACAAGATCATCAACTTCTTTAATTTCAAGTTTATTTCACTTTTGTGATTTTACATCCAATTTTAAACGATGTCTAGAACAATCACTGTGCTATAAATCAGAAAGCAACACAGATTTTCATCGATGAGAACTTTGACATCCAAGCAATCTTATCTTTAACTGGATGGAGATTACGATTACGCAAATCTAGCAGGAGAATTTCTGCACTATCTGAGTAAGAAAGATAGAGAAACGGAGAGAAGTGTAAAAACCGATGTAAGAATGAATCGGATGCAACGCAGTGTTTAATTAGCATTCCCTCGGTAATGAGTAAAAGCTCTCCTCATTCCCGTGAGATTCAAGATTCCAGATTATTCAGCGAATTACTCAAGTGCTCTTTACGGCAAGGTCGCAGGTATCATCATCGTCCACCCATAGAACTGTCAGCTTCTTGTGACGTTAATCAGCACGTTGCTCCGACATCATTAACGAATGAATGTCTCAATGAAATCCCTGAGACCCATAAATACTTTACCGATTTCTATCTAATTACATATTTCCATTACCATTTCTTGGTGATTCTTTACAAATAACAATATATAACTTTCTTTAACTTTCAGAAGTAGAAGTAGTAATGACAGTGGACGGTTTGAAAGCGGAGGAGGGCGAACGGCCGAAGATCGAAACTTTCGATGACATTCTACCTTATGTTGGTGAAGCAAGTCGTTATCAACTCTTCCTATTCCTTCTTCTTTTGCCATTCACCTTTGTATACGCTTTCCTTTACTTCACTCAATTCTTCATCACACTTGTGCCCGCTGAGCATTGGTGCACTGTGCCTGAGCTTGACAATTGGAATCTCACCGATTTACAGAAGTAAGTTGCAACTATTCATTCAATGATTTATCTGTCGAATCATCTATCCATTAAGAGGAAACCTCGACAGTGTTAGTAATTGAGTACCATAAATAGCCTGGTAACACGGAGATTTTGTTGGATTAAACATACCGCGAACTAACCTGCGTAATACCTAGAATTACATGTCTCAATGATAGATAATTCCAGGCTAATTAACACCCCTGCAAACTGTTTTATTACTTTATCCATTCTAACACAGTGTTTTCTACCAATTGCAAAGAGAGCTCTGTCTCTTTCTTTCTAAGTGTGCTTTGAATGCGTTAGTAGTTGTAGATAGTAAAATGACTTCGCGACGTGGGAGAGCACCTTGAGACGTTTTCTTATCAAGGCCTCGATATCGAGCGGCCGTCGTAAAAGGTAATTTTTGAAGCTGTCGGTCGACTAATTACACTCGCAAAGCAGTCAGCCTCCAAAGTACCGTTCTGCGCTAGCTAACATGACTCGACGATCAAATCACCCAAGCACGTGTACTTATGCCATTGTCGTTCGATTGACGCATTTGTCTCGGCGGAAATGAAATACCACAGTGATTAGAACACTCTTGTTAAATGTGATTCTGATCTGTTTTTTTTTTTCTAATAATTTAATAATATTTAAATGTGTAATATCTGTTAAGACGGATTGTAAATACCTGTGAGAATTTTTAACCGGGGGGAAGGAAAAAGTATATGTGAGCCTGGTGTGTGTTTCCCGGTTAATCATATGCCGGTCACTTTGTTTCCCGCGGTCAGACTTCGCCGCGGGAAACCTCCATGGTCATCGACCTCCGATCGATTCGTACACAGTGATTCCTTCAACGGAAGTCTTCATCGTCACACTCGCTAATGACTAATGCCTGACACGATGCTGTAACATCAATGGATACTGTATCATATCAAACATAGAGATCTCCCGGTTATCATCTCATTATTACATTGCTATAACAAACATTCGTGTAGTTATTGAGATGTTTGTTGTAGTATTTGTGACCGTGAATGACTTTATGAATGCTTTGAAATCATCTGAACATCACCCACACAAACGTAAGACTGTTTACACTTGGTAGAATCGATCGACGATCAGACTGCTTTTCCTGAACGAATACTGGTAAAAACGACCTCATCACTCATCGCAAGGTCGACATTAGTCAGGCGCGTATTAACAACGATCGTGAGACTGTTCGATTGGATTACATTCTCTTACTAACCTGTTCAGTATTTAGACGTAAGCTACTTTTAATAGTCCAATGCTTTATATTAATATGAATTATTAGTTATGTATTATGATTTCATCATTGACATGGAATAACTGTACTCGTCATTATGTATCATATTATTATATTGTAAGAACAAGTTATACTACTATTACCTCGTCGTGCTCCATTAATTAAGTACATAATACTTGGAATTGTACGTCATTCTTTAATCTAGCGGATATCAGTATTTTCCATTGAAATGAATGAACTCGTCAATATTTTCTACGAAGCTTATCTTATAATCTCTTTGCCACCTGTTTTCTTTTCGATTGTTGATTGTTTTGAAATTCGTTAAGTCTACATTAAAAGATGTGGTAGTCATCTGTTCGATTGATAGACGTCACAAAGAGGGATACACCATTGACTAAGCTCCTTTTAATGATAGCCCGTTAGCGCGCCAGGTCAAGTTGACAATTAAGTTCGAAGCACGCGCCAACGTCGGAAATAATCTATTCCTGGAATAGCACGTTTGCCCCTTTTCGTTGAAGGATCGCTCTGTCAATACCGCCGCCTACCAATGAGGAATTGAAGCTGGAGGATGCCACTGCCTACTCCAGGTGTAATGTGTACGATGTCGATTATGCAAAGGTCCTTCAGGAAGGCATTACGGCGGCCGACCCTTCCTGGCCAACCGTACCTTGCCGTAATGGATGGACTTTTAATCATACGATGATTCCTTACGCTTCCATTGCTGTCGAGGTTCGTATAATAATGAATTTATATACTTGGATTTTTTCAATATACTTTCATATTACAATTAAATATTTCTTACAGTTGGAATGGGTTTGTGAGAAAACTTATCTTGGTTCCGCGGCACAGTCAGCTTTCTTTGTTGGAAGTATCATAGGAGGTTTAATTTTTGGATACATAGCCGATCATTATGGTAGAATTCCTGCTTTAGTTTCTTGTAATGCGATCGGATTCTTCGCATCTGTTGGCACCGCCTTCTGTAATAGCTTCTGGAGCTTCTGTCTGGCAAGATTGATTGTCGGCACGTCATTCGACAATTGCTTCAACATCCTTTTCATCATAGGTAAGCGTCAGAGATATTCTTAAACATCTAGCTCGTTGAGTTTAGGAGCGGACGGAAAATGAATGGAGTAGCGAACGTTTTCTTGGAAACTCGTTTATATCCTAAGACATTGACTACAGTGGTTGCAACGTGACGTTACAGTGATCGAGTATGTGGGTCCGAAGTACAGAACACTCGTGGCAAACATGTCCTTCGGGATTTACTTTGCCATTGCCTCGAGTGCTTTGCCATGGATCGCCTATGCCATCGCAGACTGGAGAATCCTAAGTGTGGTCACAGCATGTCCCATGGTGGTCGCTTTCATTGGACCATGGATAGCACCGGAGAGTGCTCGGTAATTATAATTTACATGAATTTATCTGATCTTAAAATCTAGTCTATTTATTTATCAAATCTTTATTCCAGATGGTACATCACTAGCGGTAGAGTCGACAAGGCGATCATGATGTTAAAGAAATTCGCTAAAGTGAACGGGAAGGAAGTAAAACAAGAAGTATTCGACGAATTCGAGAAGAATTGTAAAAGTATGATAGAAAAAGATAAAGCGCAGGCGCAATACACTGTATTAGATCTTTTTAAATTGCCACGACTCAGAAGGATTACTATTATATTAATTCTTTACTGGTGAGATTTTTATAAGAGATATAATAACAATTTATTTTATTTCTATAAGGAATAGAAATATAATGTTTATGATATTTTAGGCTGTTGATGGTGTGGGTATTCGATGGTCATGTCTGGAACATGAAACTATTGGATCCTGATGTTTTCACATCATTTTCATTGGCGGCTTTGACCGAACTTCCGGCTGCAGTACTCCTAGCTCTCTTTTTGGACCGATGGGGTAGGCGATGGATGGGTTTTGCCTCAATGGCCATGTGTGGATTCTTCTCGTTCATCGCCCTAGCTGCTCCTCAAGGTAAAATATTTATTCAAAGCTCACACTTTTTTTAATAATTTCATATTAGTCTTTGTTAACAAATTATTCATTTTGTTATAGGTATTCCAAGAGTAGCCACGGCGATTATGGCTCGTTTGGGAGTAAACATTGCGGCAAATATTGCCTTTCAATATGCGGCAGAAATGCTGCCAACTGTGGTTCGAGCACAAGGTGTTTCTCTCATTCACATCATCGGTTATCTAGCTCATATTATGGGACCATACATTATTTATTTGGTATGCAAATATCCATTTCATAAAATATTATTGATTTGTAATAAAACATTCGTAATTAATATTATAATTTTAAATTATTTCAGGCCGATATTCATTACACATTGCCACTAGCAACTTTGGGTGTGTTGTCCTTTGTTGATGCAATTCTCACACTCTGTCTGCCGGAAACGGTGGATCAGGACTTGCCGGAAACTCTCCAGGAGGGTAATGATTTCGGCCAGGAACAAAGCTTCTGGTGGCTGCCTTGTATATCATCGTAAGTATGATTGTACGATTGAAATAATTTTATTAAATCAATGAATAATAATTAATGTTTCTTTTCAGGAGTCCCATGTTAAAGAAAGCTCATAGAAAGAACAAGAAAGGCATGTCGAACGCGGCATTTAATCCTGGCAGTATTCAAATGATAGACTCTACCAAATTATAGCGGAAGGATATTTAAGAGATAATTGATTCAACTCGTGTCGAGAGTCGACTAGAGTCCATTGGGACGTCTGTAAATACGTATAGTCAATAATGTGCGAGTGTGATCTTGTATAAGGCAGAATGCGAGAATGTCACGGGACAAAGAGAAAGAAGTCTCAGGATTCGATGACGAAAGATGGACAGTAAAGCGTGGACCGGAATGATCAATTACGTGCAATCATTGCCGTGCGAATCCATGCAATCGGTCGAGGAAACGCAGCTACTAAACCCGTCTGATAAAAATAGTATTCATTTTCATTGTCCCGAATTTTCGCGGCGAGACTCAAATCCATATGCTCAATTCATTATCATGAATTTATCTTCGAAATCATACTCATTTCATTCGTGATCCTACGAGTGTAACTTAGGAGGGGATCGCGCTAGAATCATTCGCGTACTTACGATGCCAATCCTAGTACACTCACTTCATTCGTTCATTCATTTCAACATGAATGCCTAGCAAATTCTCCCTCGGTGAATTTCATCGTTATATTTTCGATGAAACAATCCGAGACACAGCAAGGTTTCTTTCATCAATTCATATCGCACTTGTGCGAATCTTGCCGACCAGTCCATACAAGGATTATTCCGTAAGACAAGAATAGATTGCGCTCCGGCAATGCGGCGAAACCATTTCCTCCGGAAATCTAATCGGAGGAAAGAAAAAAGTATCTAGTGATTCAGTGAGAGATGTTGGAAGACGTGAATAAAGTTGTAAAATATTTCTATATAATCTATATTCTACATAACAACAAAAGTTCATTTATATTTCCATGTCTAACACAAACTGACACACGACTACTGTTTACCTCCGCCATAATAAGGCGTCAAGGATAATGACTTTTTACCATATCGATCCACTTTATTACATAATTGGAAACGTACATGCACGACTGTTTACATTGGCGAGACCAGTTTCACTCACATGCTCCGTGAACATGTTATCAAGAGCGACAGCCAATCGTAATTTCTAATAATTAATTACAAAGGAAAAAAAACACTGTGTGATTGGTAACTTACGATACTAGACTGCAGATGTATATGCAAATGTTGACTTTTATTTATCTATACAGATTTTCGAGTATGTTTATTGAGAACAGAAGAAACTTTTATTTTGCATAAACTTCCGCAGTCATATTATTACTATTCATAAATTGGAAACATTTAAAAAAAAATCGGCAAGAGACAAGTTATGCCTTGCAAATAGAAAGGCGGTCATCTTAAAACTAGCACGAAAATAATTAAACTTGACTATTTCCTTGATGGTCCTAAATGATAACTCATCACTTGGTGATTCTGAATCATCAGAGTTTCGACACCGTATCTTTCGGTGAATGGTACTATAAATGTATGATTCTGGCGTAATGGAACTTCGTCCTCGAGGAACACTGGTTGCAGCCTGGCCAATGGCCTTTGAGATTCTGCTAAATTGGAGAGCTATCGCTCGCAAGAGTGATAATGTTGGTGCCGCTGTAACCGTGATTTTTTACAACAAGGCAACGCCCAGAAACTTTGGTCTTTGCCGAATTCTTCACCTTCGTAAAGTGTTTGTGGCAGATCTTGGCCCAATGTTTCAGGTAGAAAAAGGACCAAGGTTGCTGCTGCACAGGACATTGTGCTGATGATTAGCATCGGCAAACCTTCCCAAATCTTGGCCTAAATTATTGAAAAAAATTAAAGTGAAGAATATATTTCTAGAGAAAACAAGTTTTCTTCCAATATTTCGATGGAATTATTGAACTATCAATAGGAAAATTCTTAAACAATTGCAAGAAAAGATAATTAGAGATACTCACCGAATCGACAATGTACGGCGCCAATGAGTGAGCAATAATGCCGAAAATATGAATAAGTGATACACCCTGTGACCTGACAGGGGTGGGTAATAATTCAGCGGCGTACTGCAAGCCCACATTAGCAGCCATGTTCAAACAGAATCGAGACATGACTGACATCGTTAACTTGGCAGTGGCTAAACAATAAAATTAATTTTTCCAAACAAATTCCTATAAAATAGATATTCATAAAAATTGTGAATAATTACTTGATACGAAAATAAGTTCGGCAACACTGCAAAAACAAGTAAGTGCCAAAGTGGCGAAACCACAGAATCGTCGACCCCATCGATCCAATACCAGTGCGAGTAGCAACCCTGCTGGTAATTCTGTGGCACATGCCAATGAAAACGACACGAAAACGGAACTCTGTAGAAGCTTCAGCGAGTACACGTGACCGTCGAATGAGAGTACAGTCAAACACCTGTTCAAGATTCATTTTTATTACATTTTTCATTTCCACCCCTTGTAACTTAATAATAATAACTTACCAGAATAGAGTCAAAAGAATAGTGTTGCGTGCGAGTCGTGGTGTTTTAAATAAATCGAAAACTGTCGCAGTTTCCATCAATCTGTTGGAAGAATCCAAGTTCCTCTGAAAGACAAGAAATATTCAATTATGTAAAAATATTTACAATCGTTAATTAACAAAATAATTAACACTTCATATACTTACGACAAAAGCATCGTAAATCCGAGGATCCGGATTTTTCCCATTTATCTTAGCGATTCTTCGCAACTTCTGAACCACTTTGGTAGTCATGCCATTTGCAACGTACCACCTGTTTATTATAATTAACTTTTATTAATTTCGAAAATTGGAAATTTTAATATATAATAATAAATATTTACCTAGCACTCTCCGGTAAAATCCATGGAGTAATAACGACGCTCAACATCGGCAGTGCAACCACAAAAGCAAAATATCGCCAATTAGCGATGTAATATGCGATCCATGGTAAAAGTGTACTTCCCAGTGCAAAGTACACACCAAAAGCAATATTAACGACTAGAGTTCGTTTAGATACAGCCATATATTCGACCACTACCAAGGAAACAAACACTCAATTATCATACTCATCCATAAATATACTAGTTTATGATAAGTTTCACTCACCGATAATAAGAGGAATGCTGATGCAGTTATCGAAGGCTAAACCAGTGAGAAATCGATAAAAGGAGAAGCTTAAGAAACTATTAGCACTTGCAGTAGCAGCAGAACCAACAAGAGCAACACCAGTACAAAGAACAAGGGCTGGAATTCTACCCTTATGATCAGCAACCCATCCCCAAAGAAAACCACCTACGATCGAGCCACAGAAGAAGATCGCTTGGACCGTCGATATCAGGTATTCCCGCTCGCATACCCAATCTAGCTAATCACGAAGGGTCAAGGATCAGTCGACATGCCAAATGTCAGAACAGAAATATACAGTTTTTAAATTAAAGTTAAAAATAAATCCTTTAAATATATATTATTATATACTATTATATATTATTAAAAATAAATAAGCAATGAAACACTTGCGGGATACTTCACCTCAGTTCCAATACTCGCATAGGGAATTTGCGTGTAATTGTACTCCCAACGCTCGCATCCTAATGTTCTGTTCGATCGAAATTCGAAAGGACGTAAATCTCTCCGACTCTTTGCGATTTCCGCAAAATTCAGATCCCTTCGATGACATCGGTCGTAATAGGGATAATCTTGAGCGGCTGGCATAGCAATTTGAATTCTGAAACAAGAAAATATAAAGCTTTATATGATAGTTGTTCGAGTTTGATATGATTCTTTGATTATATCATACTTACCGCTCTTGTTGAGTGAAATTTACATTCATTAACTCATCGATTCGACACCAGTGTTCTTGAGGTACGATGGTGAGAAAGATTTGTGCGAAGTAAAGAATTCCATAAGCCACACTATACGGCAAAAGAGCCAATAATAGTAGGCATTGGTACCTCCCGAAATCTCCGACATAAGGCAATATATCATCGAACGTCTCTAATTTTGGTCTAAGATGTGTGGTTTCATTCGGTGCATTTAGATCAACAGAATTCTTCGAATTCTTCGAGTTCTTCATCTCTCTGCAAGAATATAAAAAAATAATCCACTTTATACACAATAGCTTTACTTTTTGCAATGAAAAATCAATTCTAATCATAATCAAAGCAATTCGAATTTATATTCTGTCAAAAACAAGTTAACTGTTAACTACTAAATCTAGTCTGGATTGAGAATTTCGATTATAACACGTCACGAACAATTCCAATTCCAATTCCAATTCCGGCTGATTTTCCATTTCACTGTCGTTCTGTCAACACTGGCAGGTGAAATATTTACGAGTTTATGAAATACACGTTCAGCGTAGGTATATTTGAACAAGAACTCGACAAAAGTAAGCTCCGAACGATAGGTGCCCGTTTGCCAAGGGTGTCTGCGATCGACTAGGAGTCCGCAGGGCAAAGTCCCCGCTTAGCAGTGGCGGCGTCTCCTTTTCACTGTGCGTTAACTACTTGCGCTGATAATATGACAAGTCGTGCTTGTACATTGTTAGCTATCGCGAATTATGTAACTGATATACCATACTATTTTTCTTATTATTTAATAATTATTATATTCAAGGCTAGCAACACATATTATTCACTTCTATTTAAACATTTGTAAAAAATGATTTCAAAGCACCAATTGGTTGGAAATTGCTTTGGATGCGCTTGTCAGTCTGATAAATTGGCGGCGCAAGTGGTTAAACCATAGATTGAAGGCGAGCGCTTGAAAAGAAGACCACCAAGAGAAGCGCTCGCCGTTCAATTCATCCGCGGGATCAAGTGGGCACGCGCTCCGTGTGATCAGTTCCTCGATGATGATGATGATGATGATGATGATGATGATGATGAGAGCGCGCGCGGGGTTTGATGACCCGATTGAATGAAACGAATCACAGCATCCAAGCATTCTAGATTGACAGGCCAGTTAGAACGGTTGCGTAAAGCAATTACATAAACTTTTCCATCGCACCCTAATAATATCAGAATGTCTTAATCAACTTATTTTCAACAACGTTTCCTTTCCGTTCTCCCTTTTCCCCTCTCTTTCTCATATCAATCGCTCGAGCACAAAGAAAAGTATGTGTAAAGACACCGCCTACTTCGATGTGACGTGCATTTCGCTCTGGAAATAGTACTACCGATTACGCGCTCCAATCTGCTTGCTTATTGTTTCCGCGCGCTCCATTAATGAGTGCGGAGAAAGGCTGCTTTGGATCTTAGGATTAATGAGAACTGACACTCCCTGGGACAGCTTGGTGAGCTGTCCGATAATGAATCCTCTATAAATAAGACTACCACTTAAGTATACACAATGACGAATTTAAAGACATATATGCTTCGTCAACATATCGTCACACATATGTTTTTTTTCCTGGCATTAACTCCTTTCACTGCATGAATATTCATCACAGATAAAACTCTACCAGTGTGTACTAATTCGACTATGATCAGTATTAATCAGTCAATGAAAGTACAGCTATCTTGATTTATCAAGACAATTTTAAAAGTCTCAGATAAATCTTCCTATACTCACGAGGGTGAGTCGAATGGCACCTCCTAGTAAATTCACTGATATCCTTTCGGAGTCACGAAGCCCTGAGCATCGCCGAATGTTCCTCAAAAATCGTGTCATAAAGATTGACAAAAATTCGTAGCACTCGTTTTCTTATATCTAGAAAAAATACACTAATTACAGGTGATGAAGAATCAAATCTTCGTGTAACGTTAAATGACTGTGAGTTTATCAGTAAAGACGAGGACCGGCCGGCTTCTCAGCCGATCGCGCGAATGTGGACAGGATACTGGCTCGAATAGCCTTGATATACGAGCTCCCGCGTTGCTCCGAAGACGAATGCGATACTTGATGACACGTGTTTGCCAATAGAGAACGCCCCGACGAAAGAGCGTTATTCCAACCGGCAGATCAGGAGTAAGTGGAAGGGACGCTCGCAAAAGAGATTGATAGATGATGATGAGGGAGAAGTGGACCGATTCATGGAGAATCATCGATTCACACTGTTCGTTTCGACCGCATCAACCGATACATAGAGAATCGATCCTATTGGAATGTTAGTTACTTAAAGTGTATACTAAGTTCTCGGATATCTTGACAGAGGAACTTCTCCAGTCATTCATCAGTCGCTTGACAAACAATTCCAACAGAATCTCTAATGAGTTTCTAGCAAAAGGTATTAGAAAGTCAGACTACCTTGAAACACCGGTCAGTGGCGAACACTTATTTCTATGATTATTTGGCCGTCAGTAGAATTAGTCAGCACTGCTCGGACGATCCGAATGAAGCGGCTTATGTGAGCTCTGGTACGCCTTGAAAATTCAAGAGTTGGTATAACAGAATGACATTATATGATACGTGCGAAAGATGTGTATTACAGTAGGCAAAGCGAGCATGATGGTAAAGGGATATTCAGTGCTCGATGTTCGTGTTGTTCCTACGCCATGCTTACTGTCATTGATCGCTCTGGTATCATTTCACCGAGTGTTTCCTTCGCGTGCTGCTCGTAGTGACAGAGAATATTCGATTACCGAGTGTATTCACCGGATAGAAACAATTTCGATTTACCACCTGTCGCGATCATCCACGATTTTTGTAATATAATCGTTGACGGTAATTTTTGGTATTAACTGTACTAGAGTGCGGTGCAAAGAAAATGCATAATGCACCAGCTGAATCGAAACAATGGCTCTTTAACAATGGGAGATAGAAGAGCTTGTAAAAAGAGAGGACAGTGTGAAATATGGGGCATCGCCTTTAGTCGGATGGGCACGCGCCTTTCACAGTCCACAGCAAGTTAATGCAATTTACTCGACGATACCAGAACAGAGTGAGGTTCGGAAAATTTTTTATCGCCCCACTCGACGAACGTTATAATGCTCGACTCTTGGAAGATTACTGAACTGTCGGAATGCTATTCGCAAATGTCGTATTTCGATGCTGGAAGAGTCGTAAAAGTTCCATGCTTGTGAAAAAGTTATCCATTTCGTGTCTCTCATCATTTGATTCTTCCTGGCATTATATCTATCTTTGTACTATTGTTTTCAATTATTCAGTATCTTGGGAATTGCAATGATTGCCATCCTGTTTGTAACTGGTGACAGCAAGTATTTCTGGCACGTAGAAAGTCCTTCGAGCATCATTCATTGTTAAGACGGCCAGTAGGACACATGTACATATTTACCTCCGAGCATATTCTAGCGCCAGCTACTTTCGAGCTCGTTCAACTTCTTTGCGCTGGTCGCACGAAAGAAAATGCTTTCAATCTGACATCCCTTGCTGTTTGCTGGCAGTAGTAAAAATAGGATCGCTTTTATCTCGCGTGTGATTCAGCATAATAGATATTGCGAAAGGACTTAATCAGTGTCGCAAATTGTCTACGTCTTCAAATGAAAGAATCAATTGAGCAAAATAGAACAAGGCATTTTTTCTCATTAGGAAAAAGGGTACAAAATTATTCGAATGGCTAATAAGAAAAGACAAGTATTGTCTGTCACAGCTAACGGCTCCACATGGTAATACGAGCTCACGATACCGTAATACACGCGTGTGCACCCGATAACTTTTATTGCATTCTTCGGTGAAACATCAAGGGAGGGAAAGCAGATTGCATCACTCGTTGCACGCTTTTTATCACCGATTAGAAAGACATCGGATTAATTGTTAATTGCTGGGGTGAGACGTTCTGCATGTCGATACGTTGCCCGGGGTCACGAACTTTCTCTACTTGAACCTCGATAATGACAAGTCTTGCTTAGCAGTCGTGACTTGCAATCGCAATATGCCAAAAAGAATCGGAGATTTCGCGCACGCGGTTCGTCCGTGGACCGAAAAACTTAATCGACGTCGATAACACCATCGCTGCTATGCCAAACACAGGGTGAAGTCCCCTGCACGATATACTTCACACGGAAATGGTAGAGGCGGGCACGTGGATATGGTTTATTCATAATCAATAAGTATGGCGAGGAAAGAGTCACCTTCCACTGACAGGAAATCAATAGTGCTCCGAATACATAGTACTGATGGGAAATTAGAGACGAGAACTTCGAATAGAACACGTAAATGGAAAAGAAAATTGTTGATATAAAGGGATAATATTTAAATGAATGAAAAACAATACTTAATTGAGTATCTTTTCATTAAAAAAATTCTCTTTGTCCTCTGTACAGTCGTCATACGCATTAATACTTTGGCACCATTGGGCGCCTCCGTTCACAGGCGCACACGCAATTAGAATCTATCCGAAAACTTTCCTCAAGCGTGGCAGCTTGTAATAGTACGATTCGTTGTACAAACGCTATTTCCATTATATGTATAAAAAGACATAAAAATACTGTGGTTAGGATCGTCTTACCAGGAGACCGTAGCACTTTAGCGGACTTGCCGCCTGGGATGATAAGACTTTCTACTAAATTACACATCTACACCTTTGTACAGGCTATATACAGGCAATCACTGCCGGCAAGTATTTCCATCTTCTATTCAATTGATCAGACTTTCTTAGGTCCATCGAATTCCACGCGTATAGCAAATAAAAATTTCTTCGTAATAAAAACATTTCTTTTTGATTGCGTGAAAGTAAAAGTGGAACGAGCCGTGCGTGGTATCGCTGGGAGAATGGCTAATCTAACGTCAAATGAATAGGCGCGTTGGTATCAGACTATTTTGGAGGATGCAATGATTCATGAGTAGAGATCGAGATAAAAGTCGAGCCGCAACGCGAATATTCCATTCTCCATGCTAGATCTTCTCTTCTTGAACAGCCGAGCCAGTGCCCTTTCGCGACCTTACGCTCGACCTTTGTATCATACTGCTCCTCAAGGTCTCGCCACGAAGAGAAGCTCTCATTGAATGCCGCGCGAATGATCGCAAGATTGCCGGTGGTGCTTCCTCGTCTTGACGCCGCCTATAATATACAAAGTTCCTCTTATCAAACATCGCTCTCTATCATTTTCACTCTATTTACGTCATTTGCCAAAATTAGCAGCATGTAAAGACACATAATTAACAACAAGATAAATCCCATACTGTTTCATAGCGATAAAACGATTTTTTTTCACAAGACCCATGAAAATATTTTGTATCTACTGTCTTTATCTTTTACGATTGAAAAGATTTATTTACCTGCTAATGCAAGGCATGTCCCATAGTTTTTGGTCCTTGCCGAAATTCTCTCCATCTTGTAAGGTTTGTGGCAGATCTCTATCGAGAGTCTCCGGTAGAAAGAGAGTGAGAAGTCCCCCAGCAATGCCGAGAACTCCGAGTACCAAAAGAGGCAAGACGGACGAGACAACGTCTAAGTAAACGACGAATGGTGCCAATATGCTGGCAACATAGCCCATTATATGTATCAAAGCTACACCCTGAGCTCTTACGACAGTTGGTAGAACTTCGGCAGCATATTGCAAGCCTATGTTGTAAGATATGTTTATCCAAAAACGACCTACAATCGCCAGAGTTGCCGCAAAGATATCTGTGTAAAAGAAATAATTTCATGATCATAATGATTGGAAATAGAAAATTTCTTTTGTGATATGATAAAAAAAAATTGACGTACTATTAGAAACCATGCAAGCCCAAATACTAAAGATGCCGGAAATGACCATGGTGCCACAAGCAAGCCAGCGTCTTCCCCATCGGTCCAGCACCAAGGTGAGAAATGTGTCAGCTGGTAATTCGGTGGCACAAGCGATAGTAAAAGTCACGAAGACATCCAAGCCTAAATTATCGACGTTTCTTACGTGTCCATCGAACACCAGAGCAACAGCCATCCTGTAACAAATCATATTGGGGAGCTAGATTAAAAAAAAGTAGTTACGTAAAAAACTGACGCCAGTATGTCGCGCGCAAAAAAAGTGATGCTCTTCTTCGATCCGTGTAAAAGCAGCTCTGATTACACGCGAAGGAAAAAGGAGCAGGAAATATCGCGGTCGAGACAGAGTAATTGCGAGTGATTAGAGTATGGCAATTTGCGAGCACTTAATTTGGCATGCGATAAAACCTACCATATAACGATAAGAAGAATCGTGATATTCCTTAGCCGAGGAGTCTTGAAAAGATCCAACACCGAATATGATTTGTCAGCTTCCTCTTCCTTACACATCCTGGCACTTGTCTCCTGTTGATTCAAACAATTAACTTTCACCTTCTTCTACCACTTACAATTTACATCACCATTAACTCAGAAACATTTAGATAGAGATCTTAGCTAAGTGCGAATTGCTAGTTGCTAATAAAGCTTAGAAGGTCAATGAATAATACTCGCGCGTGCGAACACATTGTATTATACATTGCGACAACAACAGTCACTCAATTCGTCATTGCGTAATAATACACCTGTGCTATTATAACTACTAATTAGAATTTGTGTGATCGACTAACCCGGAATTTCTGATAGACAGTTTCGGGCACTTTGGTACCGTTGATCCTCTCGAATTTGCGTAGGATCCCAATGGCCTTTTCAATTTGACCTTGACTAACTAGCCAGCGGGCGCTCTCCGGTACCAACCAGGGTGTAGCAATCGCCAATACCAAAGGAACGGAAGTGGCGATGCAAGTTAGCCTCCAATCAGCTAAGTAGTAGGCGATCCATGGTAAACCACATGCTGCGATCGTGAAAAATATTGCGATCGACATATTTGCAACAAAAGTACGCCATTTTGGACCCACGTATTCTAATACTGTAAGAATACAAATAATTCATTTTTAATCCTTTGGAGTAATTAATTAATATGGATAACAGTAATACAAGTAATATGAGCAATCACTACGTCAGAACTAATTAATGAATATCGACGAGATCGTTCGTGCAAGGTGATATCGATAACAGTACCAATCAGAGAGTAGCGGCAACTAGTACAAATTATAACGCACGATCGGAAAGTGCTTACAAATGCGTTCCACACCAGTTCGCTAGTAGATTTATCGTTGTCGAATTATCTAAACAAGTTTCAGAACTACGAAGCGTATAATCGACAAATTGAGACAACCTTTTCACTACAACAGACGTAAGCAACATTCCTCACATATGAGAAAGTGTACCATGGTGTTAGACCGGTTCGGTGTCCGATTCACAAAAGCAATTCAAGCTTGAATGTAATTGTCCAAGGGCAACATGCACAACCCTGACCTCGTATGTTTCCTGAACACAGCTAACACTGGTCACATTTGGCCGAGCTAATATCCGAGTCCTGACTATCTAGTCAAATCATTCCCTGAAAGACCTCGACATTGCTTTCGTGCACGGTCCTTGCCAGTCACTGATCATATTTCCAACGAACTCCATCGAATTATGACTTTGACAAGTTGGACAAAAGAATTGCTACTCTCGAATAGTATTTTATTAATACTGAAACAGCTAATCTTTTATCCTAGTCGGAAGTGGTTTTTTGCCAGTATTTCCGGGTCACCCTTACGTAAATAGGATTCCTATCAGTTAAGTGTTCGAGGCGGTACTCTTAATGCTATTAAATTCATAATACTCGCATATTGCAAGAGTTGCGTGTTCAAATTACTTGAAGCATGTGATCATAAAACGTGAGTCAGAAAGGATGCTCGAAACACAATAGCAAGCTTTTTTATGATTTTAATGATTCGATGACTGACAATGCGTGTCAAAAATATTACTTGTGAGAGGAATTAGAATTATCGAAGAAATTTAAATAAAGCTATTGGAAAATAAGTTCATTGAAATCGTCGAAATCATTGATGTAAAAACAGTGATACACTAGCAACATTCCTTACACAAATGTCGAGCCAACGAATCGGAACTTCCAGCAAACGAAAGAGAAGTGCATTAACCGTGACTTCAATCGATGACTCAAGTCATTGGGCAGCCCTGGTAAATTCGATGCCGGAGACATAACGAGTTTAGCTAAAACTAGGCCATGTAAATTAGATGCGAGTATCCGGTCAGTGGCGAATTGCCAGAAATCGAATTGGTATTTCTTTCCCCGATTGTCAAGGTCGTTCAAGTTGAAAGCAACGATTTGGGTGGAAAAATCGGTGGTAGCTCGAGTGGGACATTGATAGTAAACATAAAAGGTGATAACGATATCGATGAATTGTGTCGGGCGCAAATCAAGCTGATACAATGATTTATCTCGGAATGATTGGAATTCTCCTAGCGCGAAAGGAAGCTGATCAAAGACACGCTCGGACGGAACTGACGATTGATCGAACGATGACAACGTGACAGATCGACCGATGATCTCGAGGAATAATAAATGATACTCGTTAAAAAAGACATCAAAAACAGTCGACTGTCTTTAAGAAAACAAATATTAAAGAGATAGAATCGTAGTAATGATAGTAAATTAAAAATAGAAAACAGTTCCAGTTATAGCAGAGATTTGCATCAACGGCCGTCAATGAAGAACAAACACCGTCGACGAGAGTCCAGTAACATTTATGTCAAAGTCACTCTCTGATCCAATCACCAGCATTGATCTCGCACACACACACACACGGACGCGCGCGAGCGCGGTTGCTTTTTCTTGAAAGGCGAACCCGTCGTTTACGCATGATGAACGATATATATCGATCAATACGTTCTTGCAGGAATGATTGATCTGATTAATTGACAATACCTAGGATGTACATCATGGTGAAACAGTTATCGAAGGCGAATCCAACGAAGAATCGGCAGAGGGCGAACTCCCAAAATGAACCAGCGAACACAGTACAAACACCTGCGAAGAATCCAACTAAATTCGTTCCAACCAATGCTGGTATTCTTCCATATCGATCAGCTATCCATCCAAAAATCAGTCCACCAAAAATCGCGCCAACAAAGAAAATACTTTGGGCGGTCGTCGGCAAAGCACTGTACTCGCAAACCCATCCTAACTGCAATAAGAAATTCCAAGGGATAAATTACCTTCAGTCAATTCATCATTCAAGGCAAATAATGATAGTACTTTACCTCAGTGGCAATGCTGCTATAAGGCACTGCAGTGAAATTGAACTCCCATCCATTCTGGCAGCTCTTCGTTGGCCAGGACGTGTCAGGCTCACGTTTACCAGCCAATAATATCTCGGTGTAATTGACATCGTACATCGTGCAATGTGAGTAGCCATCACCGTCGACTGGTATTGCCAACGAGATCCTGGAAGAACGGGAAATAGATTATAATCTTGCGTTAATAGTTACGTAGAATGATTAAAACTCTTTTCATAGTTTCTTTCGAACGGATCCGCAATCTCAGTGCAAATGATATCTTTGAGTGCATGACGCTCTAATTAAACCGGAATACAAACTGACTAATATTTACCTAGCGCTATTTATGAACGATTAACTATTGGAGTGCGTCTAGTTAGAGCATTCGCTTTTTCTAAGCGGTGTAAAAAAAACTCTGAGCTAAGTTTCCTTATAGTGGCTGACTACGACATACTATATCTACTGCTGTCATCAGAACAAAGCAGTTTTCCGTGTAAACACAAAGAATGGAGTACATTAATCTCGTACGTATTTCGAACAGGTAGCAAAGTTAAACACCTTCTTCGAAGCGAACTAATTGCTCGATACAACCTGGCAATTAATGGCGCAGGTAAGCTGACCTTTGTGAATGAGGCTGGCGAACGATGCTTTGCACGTGCAACTCGAATGACGTTACACTGGATTATCTTCAGCTTTCCAGTATTATGAGAACCTTTTTCATTATTACACTCGATCTATCTTCACTAATAATCGTTTCTGAGTAACAGTCGAAGAGGCTATTAAGCCGAAATTGCATTGTGAAATTATGAATACAGAAGGTTGATAAAAAGTGCAGTAATTGCGACTCGTGAAACCTTTGTTAAAACGCACGCGGGCGTTGAAAGTTCGCCGACGGAAGTGGTAAAATCGGCCAAAGCATCCTCGTCATAATTAATCACGAGCTCGACGCAATGTCGAAATGCGTCTCTGCACTGCGACGATTTTTCATGTTCACGCTCTCATTGCTGGAGCGAAGGTTTCGTGCAACTCATTAAAGCCTTCGTCAAACGGTCCAGAATGGCTTGGTGACGTGCGAGGCGCCTTCCATCTCGCTCGTTTAATATTTTCTTCGTTTTGCTATTCTCTACAGAAATAAATAACGCGGATATTTATCTAATTGACAAACAAATACGCAAATCTCAATAAACGTTAAATTGCTTTGTTGAAATAATCTCTGAACCGTAAAAACCTGATTTATTTTGACATTTGTCGAAAAAATTAATATATGCAAATACTTCTTTCCAGAATACTATTAAAATTACAATAAATAATGTCTGCAATGACACATCTGTACGTAAATATTCAGTCAACAATGTATTAATGCCGGTTTTTTCCTGATAACAGCTATGAAAATGATCTTAATGCATCGTCACTGTGCATTCTTTTTCTCTCGTGCTAATGTAGCGGTGTGTACGTGTCAAAAGCTTGTTAAACGATATTCTACAGTCCAATCTGACAGCACGTGCTTTCCAAATTGATGGATAATATTCCATCACGTGTCTCACGTACCCGTTGACACACAGAAGCGTTCTGACTGTTTGCCAGGATTAGCATCTGTAAAGCCTGTGATTGCCAGTTCACTGGTAATACTTATAAGAGCTAATAATATTTGAAATCTTAGTAATATGCACTCAATCACTTGGAGAGCGTGGACTTTTAAATAAGATGGAAAGAGGACAGCAATGACGTTAGAGCATTCATATGATTAGATAGTCTTTGAAGAAGTCCCGCCATCCAAGGTACCTTCAACCATCATTCACCATGATTATTATAATTGAATACCGACAAGCAAATTACTATGCCATAAAAGAGAATCTTAGACATTGAACAAATATGTAAGTTCTATCCTACAATTTCCGTATATTTTCCACTTGGCAAAGATTTCTATTATTTCGTACTTTTATACAAGTTTGCTCTAAACTGAAAAATGAATTCTATGATCTTGGAAAACGAGGGGACTTTCGCTGGTACCCAGTATAAACGAAGTTCGATTGGCTGGCGACCTCGAAGCTCTCATTGCCATATTTCCACAGCGCGCAATGCGTTCTGCGCGAGTTGGTGCGTGCAATCGAGGTGTATAATCATTTGGTGTACTTTCCAATGTGTCTAATCGGGCCCGTTCCGACGCGACCGTGACACCGAGCCAACTCCATACGAGGCATTCTTAGATGGAATCCAAGACTTTGATATTGATTAATTAAACGATCCTACAATTGAATCGACTACTTATTTCATCTTGAATAATTACACGTAAAAAAGAGAATCATTAGCAAAATTTACATCAAACTTTCATCGTATTGATTAAAATCATCAATGCCAAGAAATGCATTGAAATAATATCTCATTCGTCGAATAATCCTATCTGATTGCTATTACCATTGTGTTAAAAATCAGGAGCTTTGTTTTCACGGTGAACATACATTCACTGCTACAAGACATTTGTCCGAGATTGTTCCAGCTGGCACGCGTGCGGAAGTTACGGAAAACAGTTTGCCGCCGAGTGACACGTGCAATGGAGTAATCGCTCATTGATTCTGAATAGCATCTTACAGTATCGATCATCCTGGAGACTGCGTAAGCTTTTAAGACGAGCAGCTGTTATGTCTACTTGTAAGAATGATAACGCTATCTATTGTCCCGAGTGCAACTGCAACTGGCAACAGCAAGCGTCGTGCGCCAACAGGAAAGATCCTTATCAACAGCATATTTCCCTCTTATCACAATGTACGTGCTATGCCGTAGAACATAGACGTTTTAGTTTTAAGCGAGCTCCAATTAAAAAACTCGTGTAATTGGCATCAACGAATCAGCAATATCAAAGTTAATCGTTTCTTTCCGCGTAGTTCACTGAATCGGAATGACAAGGTTAATGCATCATTTCTAATTGGTTCCCCAATGAATTGCTCGTGTTTTGTCTTCTTTTCTTATTGTAATTAACTCATGCATCCGATGTTCGTAATTGTTTACAAGTTTATGTAATCGTATTTCTAAGAATGGTAGGATAATTATATTGCAATGAAATAGAAGTGGATTAAAGTGCGTGTTTGGCACTTGCCTCTCTTCGACAGTCAAGTTCTCCAGTTCCGGTACCCGACACCAATAGTCCGGTGGCACAAGAGTGATGAAGATCTGCGAGAAGTAAACCCATGCGACGAATGATGTGAATGGAATCATTAGAAGGAAGAGAATCTTTTGATAAACGCCGAATTCGCCGACGTATGGTAGAAGCTCGTCAAAATCGATATCTTTCGAATCGTCCTTCTCTGTGATTTCATTATTCTTCTCCGTCGTTTCATTATTCTTCTCTGTGGCATCCTTGCTCTTCTCTTTAGACGAATCATCGCTCGTCGGCAAAGTCCTTGTATCCTGACAGGATAAAGTTGCCCAAGTCTCAGTGCTGCTACCATCCAATGGATCCTGGACGGGCGTCTCAAACTTCTCTTGCGGCGGCATCCTTATATTCGACACAGACAAAATCACCGACGAAGAACTTACGACTTCTGCTCTAAAGCGCAAGAGCAGTAATAGTTACTTTCGACGAAAAGGAAGAATGCCAAGAAACAAGGACGCGCGCGCGCGCGCGCTCTCACACTCTGCCTCACTTTCTTCGGCTTTCCATCGATCCCGGATCCCACTTTCCTTCTCTCTTTCTCCTGTTCACTTTCGGCAACCGAAATACAAGTGCGAGATTTCTCAGTTCGACTATAATCGATGTGAAACGAGCGAAACACTTCTTCAAAATATTTATATGCCAACAATCCCTCGTTCCTGACAAGTACCAATGAAAATCGCTATTTCTTCTAGTACGATTGACTTGAAATTTATATTAAATCTCATACGATTTAATTCAATATAAGAATCCGATGTATTCTTGGTGAATCGGATCTCGGACAACGCTTTGTCCGCATCACGATCACTGCACGTGTCAGGCTAGTCCCAGGAACATATGATAAATGTGGCAAAGCCAATAATAATCCGGGCAAATCCTGACCGGAGTGGTGAGAACTGAAACGATCGGTTCTCTGACCGGCTATATAGCCATCGAGGGAGACGCACTCCCTCCCAGTCCTCCTCGGAATAGACTTCAATGCTCTCCAAGTGGCATTGAACGCACCGCAGATCACGTCAATCATCATCCTCGCCATTGATTCACCGCACCCGGCGAGTACCTCTCGCGCGCTACTCCCTCGGAGGAGTATTGTCGATTTAATCAGCTGTTAGAACAGCTGCTCTCCTTACTGTGTCTTGCTAATTGACGAACTGGTAAATCTACGAAAAGATTCCGGTATAACCAGTGGTCCACTCTGTCCTAACAGGATGAATACACACCTGTCACGAACAAGATCATAATTATCTACTTTAACTCACTGATAAACATGGCAGAATAAATATCTTATGTTTTATTACTATATTCTGGTGAAACAACCCTTATTGAAGATTGTTTGATATATTTTGTGAAGGGAAAAAGAAGGTCGATGTTATAGATGTTTAATTAAGGTTTTTGATAGTTGTTCCGTGATTCGTATCCTTGAGTTATGAATTCGCTTGTTCATCCAATGACATTGAGTTTAGCATGGTTCATATCTGTCGACCTTCTCGGAGATTGATTTCTGTGCCACGGATCTTTTGGAGCGAAATCCTTTTAATGATCGGACAAAGGGTTCGCAAAATGTTTTCCCCCTACTTATATGGCATAATGGCGCGTTCTTCCTACGCTGCCAGCCATAACACGCACTGACTCGATCGACTACTCGAGCACCGCTCTCCTTGCTGATAGGAATCGCGCAAAATTTTATATAGCAGGTTGCATTCGCTGTCTCTCGCATTCTCTGCTTCTCAGGTGTAGCGCACATCGCTTTTTGCATAGATCGACTCGTTGCGAGAGGAAGAGAGAGAAATAGAAGTAAGAAGGTGGTCGACCCACTGAGTCAGGCCGTTCACATCATTAGGACTCCGCAAGATATTCTTTTTTTTCCATGTCTTGCGTTCTGAAGGATTATAGTTGATTATTTTATAATAATTTAAGTAGGTTTTATGCATAGTCATGAATCAGATTTGAAATCTATATATCTTTGTAGGATTGATTCAAGGAAATAGAATTGATACGTAAGAGATTGTAAATATCAACAGTGTACATTGTAACCATGAATTGTAGTACGTAATACGATGTTATTATATAGTTATTACAAGATTGTAATGAGGATATCAGGTAATCGGTGTGACTTCGAATGTGCAACCTGTTGAAGTCGCGTGAAACGTGACGTGCGACCTCGGCTTACAGTTTGATCTTGAAGTGCCGCTTTTACTATCGACGCCACGCCATCAGCATCTCCCAGGTGTGCCAGTGGAAGATTTTGTCTTCCCTGGAAAAACTACGGCGGTTAAAACCCTTTCATGTTTCAAAAAGTTCAAATTAAAGAGCATACATGATCGGTCCGAGTCGATGTGCATCGAAGACTCTTTTGGCGCCAACCTAATATATAAAGTTCTCAGAACTCGGTGGTATATATCAGTTGAAAGAACCGCATGACTCTTTGTGTGAACTGGAGTGCACACAACTCTAACTAAAATAAATCTGAAGTACCACCGGTGTATCAGCTCAAATATGCGGCGGTGCTGACTCACAAATCCTGATTCTTAAGTAATGCAGAGTAATAGGGTCACTCATTTTTCCAATGATCCTATAAAGTAAGTACTACCTTTCGTCCGGTAAGTTCGATTAGAATTAATAGTGAAAATGCAGGGTTAATGGCAGTACGGTCTAAATTACTATAGAATTATAAAGACCGAAGGTACAAGAGAAACACGTTGCAAGTGAAGGACTATCGGCGATAGATGATCCAATTATTTCTCAACAAGTGCCTTCATCCAATAGCGTACTTACTGTAGAGCATAAAAGCAAATCTGTAAATACCCTTGAGTTGTGCTTCGCATTTTAATCAGCTATTCGAATCTATACAGGAGGAATTTCATAGAAATGTCCGGCCGTAGATCCGCGTCGGATACATAATTATTATTCACCATTTTTGTGCGACCTATCCAGTTCCAGATATTCTAATGAAGCTGCGCGCGACTGGAATCGGATCTAATTATCCTGATTTTATGCGATATACGACGAAAGCGTTTCACGTCGCATGCAATACACTTCTTGTCGATACCGAATAAGCCTCTGATGTTGCATCGCAATATTCTGTCGCAGTTGCGCTTTCATACCTATTGTACTACGTTTTTCCCGCCATTTTTTATTGTAGATTACATTGTCATTGTCATTTTAAGAATAAGATTCAACTGGATTTTTTGAGGATAATACAATGGAAATATTTCTCTACACTCCAGATACTGGCTGCACTTACGCAACTGATCGCCCGTTCATCCTTCTTCCACCCGAGCCAGAGAGAGTCCAATTTACTCTTTCTGAAACGCATACCAGCGTCACTATAATCATATATAATTATAATAAGTGTCACATTGTGACATCAGAGCGAAACATTCCGTAACTACTCGGAACGTAGGATAATACGTATCGCATTATTACTAATTTAGTTCAACGACATTTTCTAGTTGCAATATTCTTTATTTACACGTTGTGTATTTACAAAATAACAGATTTCTAAAATTGGTGCACTTAAGTATCGATAATTGGAACCGCCCAAACAGCAACACTATGTTATATTTAGCACTCGATGTATACTGGAGTATAATAAGTAAAGGTAATACTGAATATGTCAATGTTGTTTACTTCCTAAGTTCTAACTGAAGACTGTTCAGTTACCTTGTCATGATCATAGTGCTCTATTGATTAGTGGCATCATTTTACTTAAACTGATCATTTCGTAGAATATATTGAATTTTTTGATTCCTACTTAAACAACGAGTGCAGAAAATGTACAGTATACTGATAGATGATGTGATTCATGGTCCTGCATAATTATGTACAGCGCTCATTCACGCCAAGACCATAATATATTGAATTGTTGTTATCACAGTAGGGTTTATTTCTTACTTACATTTTGATTAAAAAGTAATAATTTCGGCTAGCTAATCGAAATGAGTGACATCACGCATATTGAAAATTGGACTTTCTGTATTTAACATACCCACTATTTTCATACGAATATCTACTCTTCGCGTGGCATGTAAGAATGAACAAATCTGGAAAATGATTTAATCTGGAAAGAGAAACAGGTATAATATTAGTGATCTCGTTCTTTGCACATTTCAAGCGAAAAAAAGTAGCATCAGTTTTAAGAACAAGAAGAAACAGAAGAACGTTTAAAAGTGATTTTGAGTGATTTTACTTGCAAGTGGGATTTTGATTAGCGTGATTTTTGTCCCAATGTCGCTGTGATTCCAAATCTTCCAGAATTCTTCTAGAAACAAAACGGCGAGTCTGAATATTTCGAGTAAGGTATAACCGAGGAAAATTTTCAGGGATGCCACCAAAAAGGTAGTAACGTAGATTCACTCTGTCTTGGTACGCCTACTTAGAAAAGATTTTTTCAATCCAACAAATTCTATTCTATCACCAATTGTTCTATGTTTTTTTTAGCGCCTTAGTATGTCGCATAATAAGAAGTAATTTCTAGTATTTAAATATCACTAACAAAGTATAACGCCTACAAAATTGCAATATTTACATCATAGACATTGTGTACATTCTAATAATGCGCTAGTTCTAGCAGTGAATAATAATCATGACATGTTGGATTAATCCCTAAACTATGCAAAAAGTGGAACTTAATATTACTGTCAATACCAAAACTAAATCAAGAACATTGTATCAAACAAAATCAATGTATTTGCCACTTAATAAAATTATTTTGCTACAAGCTATGTGTATCTGAGCAAGCATGTCCCTATTTAATATCATATCAATATTATCCGTCCACTGCATAATATTTCCTGAAAAATCAAAACATCAATGTTATGAAACTATTTGAAAACCTAACTTTTACAGCCTAAGTAATATTAATCCCAGGTTACTCGCGCTTATACTTCCAAACACAGTGAATATGGTTCTAGTGTTAAAGTGTTTAACATTTAAAAATGAATAGTGGAACTTACCTATAACTTCGCGATACTATCCTTCTTTTTCTAATGTAAAACATCGCAAGAGCCGCTATAAGCCCTACCATTGACATGGAAAGGGTAACTGCTGCAACTATAAAAAGTTTGGTAAAATATAGAATTATACAACAAATTTTTACATTCACTTTGAGAATTCTTCTTTACTTACATATCATTCTGTAAGCAGTGACTGTAATGTTCTCATCTTGGTGTGTCCTGAGACACTTGGTTAAATGAGACACAGTACCATTCACAATTGGGCAGTCCAATTCAAGTATATTACAAAACAGTGGAAATAAATCAGTATTATTGAAGGGCTCCAATTTACATTTTGGAATAAATGCAGGACCATTGGCAAAGAAGAATGGATGCATTTCTATGGCTTCATTGTCATACCCATGTAGGCCAAATTCAGATTCGTTTGTCACTGTAAAATCATACAAAATAGTATATTAGATGTTCGAGTCACTTGTATTTTGAAACTGCTCAAAATACAAGTGTCCAAGTCAGTTACCTGTAATATTAAATTTCGTTTTATAACAGTCTATGGTTGTTAACAGATTCTGAAATGCATATCCGACTTCAGCAATGATAAAAATGGGGCCAATCCTGGTGTTATTGCCATAATGGTATTTCTTTGGTATCTCTTCCCTCTTGTAAACCCTAAATGTCGTAGTTTCTTCTGCAGCTTGCTTCAATTTGTCATATATCTCCTTCTCCTTGCCTGTAATAGTTCTTTGTTATATTAATTCATATTCCATAGATCACCATTTCATCAAACATACATATCAATAATATAATCATACCAGGACGTGGGAAAATATGTAAGCCAGGCGATGTTCCCACAAATATGTAGTCTGAACTGTTGATGTACTTATTTAAATCTATTACCCTGTCTAATTTGACAGTTGCCATTCCATGATCGCTTAAGTGAATCACATTAAGGTCTGTTAAACCATAGCTCTCTATTTTCTGATGTAAGTATCTGGTGATATTATCCAACTTCTTAAGGATCTCATTAAATTCCTGACTATGTATTCCAATGGCATGACCATGATAATCTGGTTCTTCTATATACATTATCCCAAAATTAATTGGGTGTGTTGGATGTGCGAACCAAGATACTAAAGTATCTATCCTTTCCTCCCAAGGGATGGTCTCATTAAAATTCTATGTTTGAGAAGCAGATGTTATTAGTTCTCCTCATTAAAAACACCAGCGGGTCATAAAATGATATACATATATAATTTACCTCGGCAAATGCAGGTGTAGTACCTTGATAAGAATATATTCCTCCGGGCCACATCATTGTACCACTATGCCTTCCTTTCCCAGCTTTCTCATTGACAGTCTGCCACAGGATTATCATATAGTTAATAATAAACATGTGCAAATGATTTTGCAGCTATGATTATCAAGCCATTATACAAATAAATCATACCCATATGGGCAGAACACTGTTATCATAGTGGTATAGCTTGTAAGAATATTTGGTGACATTTCCCACTGCTGGATCGTAGAACTCATTATCAATGACTCCATGAGTCTCAGCGTTTAATCCAGTTGCCATTGTGTGGTGGTTTGGAAATGTTTTAGTCACAAAAATATTCATCATATAGTCGACATATGTTCCTTCATGCTTTAATTTGTTCATGAAGGGTGTTAGGTTTCTATTGAAATAATCGAATCTGGAGCAGTAAGATTACTTTATAAGTTTCCGAACACTCGTAAGGCGAGATTAGATTGGATTGGAAAATTGTCATACCTGAAAGCATCGTAGGACACAACAAGTAACTTTGGATGTTGGGACGACGACCATCCGAACAGGGTCGCCCAAATAATAAACAGTAACGAAAGTTGTGCTAGGAATGACATCGTGGTTATTCGGCACGCGACAATCTATAGTTGCATTCTAGGAAAGGTCAGCTCCTCTATGCTATCGGACTGTCTAACGGTTAATGCAACGTTTCCTCCATCGTTGCAAAATTATCCTACCACTATCCGTCGCGCAATCTAATTTTGGACGACGAAAAACTTGATTGGCAAGGTTTTTCGTGCACGGACAATTCCAATGTTTTTCGTCCTAGAAGCACTGACACCGGAGAAATCGGAACGGAATCAGTCACAGGATCGTTGCGAAACCCTCGTCAATGCCATTCTTAGCAAAGGCCGTCCAGCAGCAACTTCAACTGAAGAATCGCAAACCTGACATTTCTCCACTATCCATGAGTCAACTACTCACGCCGACTGTGTCTGTATGGGTGCGAGACACACAACGCGCCCTTATTCAACTCGCACTGACAATTTCTTTCCAGAGAACTTTGATGAGATTCGCAGTCAATGATGCGACTACTACCGTAACACTAATATTTAGAGTGATATAATATATTAACCATGTTACGTAAGAACGTTATACGCAGAAATTATATACACATATGTTTGGAGTTTTTGGAGAAACTATTAATAAGTCATATGGGAATGCATACCGCCGAGTAGACAGGCAATTAGAGGGCGCTGTAGGCGACGTGTGCGCAACTTGTCACAATTGTAGATGATTGTGAGATTAATCTTACAATCTCGAGAGAGCAGCTGGCAAGCACAGTCTGGGAAGCGGCACGAGCGTGCAACATGAATCCAAGTCCCTTTTAACTACGAAAAAACGGGGCGCTGGCCTTTTAGTACCGCTTAACGCATTACGTGAAGTTAAACTACTTGAACTACTTGAAGAATCATATCAGTTAGATGACGGCGAAACGCCGTGGGTTGACAGGTGATGGGGGCCTGTTTCGGCCGCTGCATTTCCAAAGTGTCAGACTCCCTGTCACACAGGTTGGACGATCTCACTAATTATCCCGATAATAAACTCTGATTGTTTATATAAACAATAGTAGCATTCGAAACTGAGAGAGCCACATTTACGTTGCTATATTTGGCGCGCTCAAAATCATTCACAAATATGTTTTGCGATGGATGACTCATTCGGAGTCGCCCATTACATTAGTCATATAAATGCCAAAAAAATCATATAAAAATTCTTACAATAAACGAAACAGAGATTACAATATAAGCTGTTTAAAATTACAGGTTTTACAGGCGGCATACCAGCATGTCTTGCCAAGGAGAAGAACAAGTTGAGGTATACAAGCTTTCAAGAATTGTTCCATACTATTATTATTTCATAATCTTTTATAAACTATAGATAGATTTATCTGAACACATTGACTTCTCTTATAGTTTATGGATGACGAAGGAGATGCAGACGAAACCGCAGGATCAAAAAAGTAAGAAATTGCCTTGACTATTTAAGACACTCCTTTGTCTGTATTGTATTAATCCTAACTTTTATCGTTATGCTTCCTGGATAGCCTGTTATCATTCTTCTCCTTAAAAAAATTCAAGGTAATTTCATGAGACCATCAGGAATATTACCCGCATCTTTGTGAAATCGAAATCATAGTGGCATTGTATATTATTAATCTATACAAGGAAAGTATAATAATATAGTACATGTCCTGACAGAAAAAACATGGGGTTCCTGTGACTTTGGAATTGTTAGAAGATGGAGGATGGCAAATAGGTGGTAACAAGTACGCCAGATTAAGCTCTAGGAATGATCCATCCTCTAGGTATACCGTACAAATGTTTCATTCCAATAACTTTTGTACAAGTTTTACAATTCTTTCACAAATACTTCTTTAGTTCTGGTTTAGACACTCCACTTCAGGTGCTCGATGCAAGAACATTAATTAAACACCAAACTACTGTTACATCTACACCTGGATCATCCCTGGATCTTGAGTGGGAACACGAAGGTAATTACAATATTTGCAGAACAATTAGCTATTGTAAGCATGTATATTTACAATATAAAATTGATATACATAGAGATGCCAGTGCCTACGAATTCAGTGGAAGATGAGAAAGGTGAAAGTAATGATGTTTCTCTAACACAAACATCAGTGAACCATAGCCAACCCTCTAGTTTGACAGCGTCCCCTTGGTCAAGAGTGTCCACACCAAATAGCTTAGAATGGGATCCAGTTGAAGCAGATATGGTATGTGCTGACATAGAGACTGAACAGCTTTTAACTGAAATAGAGAGATTAACAGACAGAGCGTTAAAGGAGACAGGTGAATGGACTACTACTAGCTGATAGATACTGCACTTCGAAAAATCGAAGCTGTTTGTATTTTTGTATTCTCAAACGGGGTACGTCGCGAAAATAACAATTATTAAATAGTTTTAGAGAATAAAAAAAGAAAGATTCTACTGTTCCAATATTTGTACTGTTGAAACAATATGAAGATATATCTATATTGTTTCAAGAAATGTGTATATTATATATATATATATATGGTTTAAAAAATGCAAATATCAAACACAAATGTTATTGTAAAACATGCGTCCTGGAAAAACGAAATGCTGACGTGAAAATTCAAAATGCCGGTCACTTGAAACACGCATACTTTTTTAATTGTAAAACTTTGAAAGTGGACTTTTATTCAGATCTGTTTTAACAATCGAAATTTATCGAGTTCCGTTGCCAATTTTAGACTGTATCTTAGTGGGAACTCTTCATTTACGCGAGAAGACATTTTACGAGAATATTAAAATGTCCTTTAATTACCCCCTTCACCCTTGACCTCTCGACTTCCGACCGTTTGTGCGTAATGCGCACATACTTCACTTACAGAAGAAAAATCGATATACTTTGAGCGGTTATGAAATGCATATCAACGTGTGTAATAATGCATTATAAATTATAAGCTTCTATTTAAGATGCATAAAGCAGAAGTAATGTAAATTGCAAGGCTTAGGTGCTACAAAAAGGGTATATTTTTGGCATCGTTAGAGAACTTCCATAATCCAAAATAAGAAGGGAATCTAGTTTCCGTTTGCTTGCTGGTATGTTGGTTCAAGTGAGTCCGATATACCTGCTAAGAAAAAAAAGCAGCATAGCCTTGATAAGTCTAGTCATAGCGAAATATATGGGTGGCAATATGGAAAGCTATCGAAAGCTTGTGCTTGTGATTGTTGAAAATTATGAGATCGAATGGATCATGGCAGGCAGTATGCTGTTATCAATATTTTCCATTGTCGATTATTAAAGTCTCAGCAATAGTAACGGTGTAGTATTAGGAACGTTAATTGTAACATGTACTGGGATAGTGTGATCATCTGTAAATATGTGAAACTCACATTACAGACAACCAAAAATATGCAAAATCTTTCTCGACAACTGAACTTAGTAACTAAGGGCTTGCCGTATGACTCATACCTTTAAATGTAATATTGAAATTTACGCCGCTTTTGGTTTGATTATATTACTACGCACAGGAATAAATTTGCAAAGCGTACAAGGCTTTAACGTTAGTATCTAATTTCCTATGCTAAAGCACTACTTATATATTGATGAGTGAAACGTGCATGTATTTCATTTTGTGATAAGCACAAAGAATTACGGGGCTTTATTGTATCCAAAAATAGTTGTGAAACTGTACGCAACCTAATGGATGATTAAATATATCCGAAATGTGATTCTGTGCTAGTCATGGATGTGTACTTTAAGAATTCACAATACATTCATCATTGGATGTCTGAGAATATGCGATGATACTTTTATTTTGAAGATCTTACACACCTACATGCTTGCCTATTAATAGGGACCAAGACTATGTTCAGTATTAAAAGCGCTGTCACTACTAAACAAAGATTTTTTTCCTCGAACGCACCTCATACTATTTGGTTGACATTAATCCTCCTCCAATGAAAATTGATTTCATATCTTTACATATAAATGCTAATTCTATGATCTTTACTGCTTCCAACTTCAGTTATGAAGTCTTAGTCACTTCAATCACAAGTTATTTTGTATTATCTGCACATTATTGCAATTAATCTGTCGCCTGTTCAGTTGCTGCCAGCATTCAGTATGTTATTGTAAAATTATTGACACCCAGTTCTTTGAATTAAACTTAAATTTATATTTATTTGTTTACGAGGACGAAAACTTTGGTTTGAGGGTTGCACTTTATAGAATGACGCGTGATGTTATTACGACTTGCGTGAGAATCCGGAAACTTGGAGAAAATAGAGATGAATGTGAATGTGAGTATAAAACTAACGTACATCAGGATGTGTAACGATAGATGTTAAAGAACGATATGTTTATATGCTTTAATAAATAGTTACTTTATTATATTTCTATGTACATGCAAAAATGGGTCGGGGGAAACAGCCTTACTTTACACCCTTATATGCATAATAATATTCCTTCCCACATATCTATCAACAACCGGGATGTTCCAACAACCTATACACCTAGACTGAATGATCCTCTACGACCTATCGCGGTGAATCCCTAACGCCATAGCCTTCATGGTCCCACAGCAGCACGGTAATATTCTCTTCTCCATGATTTCCCTTTCTTTTTATGTATATACAGATTTAGACTGAGGATGGTAGCCACTGTCTTCAGAATGTTAATCTAAGTACATAGGTCGTTCGAATACATTCCACTTCTCAGTCTACAACATTTTGCGATAACCTAATGAAACCGGAAGATCGATAATGCCGATTTTTTTTCACCAATATGTACACACACGTACTTTCCAGTTAAGGAAAAGCTCTTGTTACCCCCAACACATTAGCTGCCAAATCGTAAGATACAGTTTTTAGGCATCTAGAATAGTTCGGTCTTATCCATCTGATTAACAGTGAATTGCAATAATAGCTTCCTTATAGTAGTTCGATTGTATATTGTACATTGAAAAAATATAACACTTGAGTATAATCAGAAAACTGATTGCCACATCACTTGGTAGGTGCTGTATCGTGAAAAATGGAAATACAGTTAATTATTCTTTGAAATGTTTAAGTTACAGGTAGATGCCGGTAGCATAAAAGTTATACAAGTGATTGCCAAATTTCGAGAGCTAATCGATTAAAAAAGTTAGTGAGAGTTGAGAATTATTTCGATAGTCGTATGCAGCTTAAAATCTTTGATCATAGTGTTCATTTGATTGCACAACATAAAATAGAAGAATTATGTTGTTGTATAGATATTTTTTTTATAAGTATGAGTAATGACACTTTTACACTACCGTCACGGACTTTGTTTTTGCATAAGAGTAGTATACATGAGCACAATTCTCATATTTGAATAGGGGACATCCTATTGTAAACCTCATGCATTGCAAAAGCATTTCCTGCGACACTTATATAATATTAAACCTAATGAAAAATATCGTGGATAATACAAGCAAGAACAAAAGTACCATACCAATAATTATAAAATTAATATGTACCTTCAAAAAAGATATCTTTATTTTAAACAGATTCTTTTCAAAAATATTTGGCGAATATTTTACAAGCATGGTGTTGTCCTTGCAAAAACAACATGAGAATTATGTACTAGAGTAGGTTGCAGAGAAATTCTAAATAAAAAGTAAGAAGATTACTCTAGCTGGTGGTAATCCATGCAAGTGTTAAATGCAGCAAAGAAGTTATGTATTCCTACAAAGAGCCATCCAACATATTGCGAAGGCTGAATAAAGTTTTAGTATAATAATGCTTAAAAAAATATGAAAGACTAGTATATACAGCCAATTGAAAAAATAATATATCTCAAATTTACAAGAATACTAACGCCAAGCCATAGGGCTTCGCAACTAAGTTTTTAATTGGAAGAAAAAGTGTAATGAAAATATGCAGGAACAAGGTAGATATGTACTGAAATGGTATATCAGTGCAGTCACGTTCCCGCGATGTATTGTAGTCAGATAATCTCTAATGTGTATAAACCTGTAATCTTCTAAATTTAAAAATGCTATCCATAAAATGTGTATAAAATTTACTTTGTTTTGTTAATATACTTACAAGTATAATGTTTTGTTACATGTAGAATAACTTATACGAGAAATAGTCGCCGTAAAACGAGTAGAATTATTGCAGACACTAGCGAAGCAATAAGAATACTCCAAAACAAATCATTAGATGATGACATAGTCTCTACTTGTTGGTTTACGATAATTTCGGGTTGCGGGTGATCTTGACTCTCAGAAGCCTGTGGATCAACATTGCGCTGCCTTAGTTCATTTTCAGGGGTACTATCTGAGGTACTAGTCAAAACAGCCTCCGATGTTGACTCTTCTGCCTGTAAATAATTTGAATTAAAAGCAACTGCTAAGAAGTCCTATTATATGAACGAGAAGCTATTTACAATACCTTGAGTGCGATTGTATTTAGCATTGTCTGTTCTTCATCAGTAATGGGCTTTTTCACGGTGGTTTTGGATAATAAGTTCACGACTTTGCCACATATGTCACATTGCCAATTCTGGGATCTAGAATAACAAGCTCATGCAGGTTGTCCTGGTGTAATCACTGATATAATGTAGTACGTAGACCTGTAACATACTTCTTGGCAAGTTTCTGCCTCTCTTCCGTAGTATAATCTAAAGATCCAATTGTCCCATTTCCTGCTGTAGGCATGAACGCAATCAAAGCTAGTAAGGCTGTCCTAATACTCCAAGAAGGTTGCCAGGTTTCAGGATGATGTCCAGAGATACTTAGACAGATTTTTCTGTTTATTTCAAAGCGCCCATTTGGCTAGAAAAATGAGCACTGCTGTTTTAATTTCTCATAGCTGGACACTAATATATTAAATATAAGTACATGTTGCTCGTTGGTCCTATCATCTATTACTGAAATTTCTTCACTTACAGTTAAGAGTATAATATGCGGTGGTTTCATAGGGTATTCCGGAGGTAACAGAATTCTTCCATGATAAACACCACCTTCGAAATCTGTTGACGGTGGTCCTTGTATGGTAAAGTGCCATTCGAAAAGGTTGTCTTCCAAAGGATATGCACAGTATTCCTCAGTGGCATCATGAAGCTCTTGGGCTTCCCTCATCAATCTCTTCACAGCTAGTGTACACACAATACTTACATCATTCACAATTGAATACACTTTTCAGCCAATAAATAGTTATCATTTGGAGTTTATGAAAGACTGCCAGACTTTTTCATTCAAGTGCTTTACAATATCATATGCCAAAGGAGAACAGACAAGCATTGATGAGTCGAGGTCTGATTCGCATGCAAATGCGATCTTTCATTGTAACAAAAATGTCTCACGCTCAATGTGTGCGCGGATAATGTATCCAGTCAGTGAATAAGCAAGTATTCGGATTCACAGGAATTTTTGATGAACGACGTGGAACAGTGTTATTATGTCGCGGTAGAGGAAGGAATTTTAGCGTAAGCATAATGACGATATACATAATATACTGTTTCACGTAATCATAGATCTTGCGATATACGGCCAAGCCTGGTAGACAATGACGTTCGCTATCCTATTGGATTCTCTCTCGGAGATAACTCACCGGAGCTTTTGGCGTTGTACTTTCCCTCGAATGTCATCTCGGCGAGTGTGTCAGCCGCTTGCGGCGGGCCTCAGGGATGAAATAAAAATAGTGGACACGGCCAATGTGCAACCTGTCCTGTCAGGCGAACCCAATGCTTCAATGTAGCTAAGCGTCGCACATAACTCACATCTTCACTCGCATCCGGATGTTTCGTGCGTTTCAGGGACGAGGAGATCGCCCGGCTCGCCCGCTCGACCCTACGATATCAACCTCGAGACGTGGCCCAATCCACTGATTCTCCTGGGAGCTCTGTCGTCTATTATTACAAAAAATAACGTGAAAGTGGCCGCGTTTTGAGCGTGCGGTACAGGCGCACTCCACTTCCCGGGTTACCTTGAAGTTGCTCGTGATCACGTTGTGCTCGCAGGGCTCGTAGAGCTCGCGTCGAGCGAGAGACGGGAGATCTCCCGGCACTCCAATCGGCCCGGATCTTCTATATCTATACACCACCTCCTTTATCTCCCCAACTTTCGAAATCAACTCACTGAACTAGAGTCGTGAAACCAACGCGATACTCTAAATTGGATTATGCACCATGCAATCCCTGATTGAAGATACTCGGCTATATTCTATGACACCGAGCGATACAAATCCACATTGACGACTCTCGTATGTACTTACCAACCTTTCTCTGTTTTGCCGGTCCCCCGCTCTCGCGTACTTTTCTCCACAGCTAAACCATATGTTTCCCAAACGACCTCGAATCTATGCTATTCACGTATATACTGATAAGAACAGTAACCACAATGTCATTCACGGGTAAGTCTGTGTGGAAATCCAGAAATCGGAACAGCTGGTGCTTACAGTGACTGATGCTACAGCGAACTGAAAATACCTCGCAGAGCGCAGGTTTCTAAGAAGTTTTGATAATTTCTTATCATCGAATAGTTGACAGCCGAGTGGTATCAGTTATGCGAGACCCGATAAGAATTGCCTTGCATATGTGGGGAAATATGCGTTATTGAACCTTGTAAAAATCAGAATGCGTCATTTTTTGCAGCCAGCTGTTTGAGAGCCGCGACACTTTTTTATGAGTGTCATGAACCAGTATGCATTAATTTCAAATTCTTTATTGTCTAAGTTTAACTGCCGTGGTAAATGTTTGTTATGCATTCAAAGCCTACTTAAAAAAGTTGTCATAATAAAAGTGATAGGGTAAATGCGTGAGGTCACTTCGTACCTTCGTAAGAACTTAGCTGTAAAAGTTACGACAGTTATTGATATGCGGTACACTTGCAAGGGTAGATGAGGGCAAGCAAGACATTTATTCGTATTTCTTTCTTTTTTCGTGGAAATTATAGACTTTATTTTTAGAATATTCTGAATATCATAAAACAACGTAAACATTCACAACAAATGGGAATAGGGTGTTATTTATAATAGTAATAATAATAATGTCATTATGTTTTACCGTAATAATTAATTGTATACGAATATGTCGTGTGTGTCTGCCTGTGTCTGTGTGTATGCGCGCGTGTCCGTGTGTGAGTGTCTACGTGTCATGACGTATTTATAATTATTTATAAGTAAGACCTTTTATTTACTTTAATAATTATTCATCGTGTTACCACCTTCGTTTTAATGATAATCATAATAATAGCGACGGCGACACTTTAATTCAATAATGACAATAACCGCAATGATAATCGTCGGAATAATCGTGACAATAATTAGTCGCAATGGTACATTCTAGATTGTATGTCTGTCATGTATACGCGTATATAAACAAATATAATTATGCTTATCTCGATTAAGAACAGGGATAGAGTCACAATGACGCTAAACAATGTATACGCAATGCAGTTTCTCGCTTCCCGTCGCTTCCCACGCCGGAGTCGCTCGCACTTTCTCGGTAAACATCGTGCAGTCGAAGGTTCTCGGGAGTAGGTTCCCCCCTTGTTCCATAATAGTAAATAGATAAATAGTAAACGTACGTATGTACAGCGTTTATCGTTGAATGCCATTCATCGAATGCCGCAAAATGTAACTTAGATTGCGAATCATGCAAAGTGTATCGCTTACTCGCCCGGTCGATGCACCGGTTTACTCGTTTGCTGACCCCCATCGTCTAATGCATGCCAATTTGTGCACCAAGGATCAACTCATTAGCCGACTACTCTCGCATCCTTAATTTTTCTAATGATAATCGTCATTCCAACGCTACGTGTCTCATACCGGTTAGTCCGAGCACTTTTTATTCCATTTACGCCAGTGTAAAACATACCACCGCAAAGCTGCTCAACACTATGCAATTTGTTTGGGATAGTTTCGCTTTCTATTGATTCCTGGCTTTGTTTTGCGCTATCGAAAATGGTCCATCGAACGAGCGAGCGGCCAAAATGAGTGGTGCCTAAATGGATAGCTCGATCGGCTGGTGTACATGATCGAAAAGTGATTGTGAGACTTCTCACGTTTCGTTGGCCGTGAAGAATCTACGGCCAAGACCTGAATGAGAGTGGCTGTGGTCACTGCAAGTTGCGACGCGCTTGATTTTTATGGCTTTCGCCTCCTCCTCCCATCTCTTCGCCACGCTCCTTTTTAATACTCGATATGTACATACGATTACCGATATATACTATGGTCGATCACAAATCGCGCGTAGCAAGCAGCCAATGACATTTAACGATAGTTTATAAAACAACGGTGTGTGAGAGTGCGGCAAATAGATATATATACACACATGTACGCACTAACCCTACCGTACACGCCTAATCTGGACCGATCGAAATGCATATGTATGCTTCGCACGGACGCGCTACGCTTACGCAGCAGAAGTACAATAATCAGTCGCAACAGGTACACGCAAGTGTATTCGTCTACCAGTGAACGTGGGTTCAAGCGAGGATTCCAAGCGCGTTCGACAATAACCAAACGGCAAATTAACATTCGAATGTGCTCTTTTTGTCGATGCACACTGCAGTCAAGCCAATAGCGTCAAAAGGGAGACGGTGACTTTTATCTTTGTCGGCTTTAAAAGCCGTCCAAGGTTGATCGTTGAATTGCATTGCAACTGAAAGTGGAACTCGTCGAATCTAGTATTGAATCCGGGCTCCGCAAATACCTCGCCATCTGGCTGGCGTCGCCCTGCGATCAGCACTGGATGCCAACCACGGCCGCTCAATTATTTAAACACCTGGATGGAACTTTTGAAACGAGGTCATATAAGCAACGGGCGTGTGTATGTGCCGGTTATTACATCTGTATCGATAATCACTGAAAAATCGAGTCTCTCCTTGTATATGATTAAACGTCACCGGGAACCCTCGCAGGATCGCAATGTGAGAATGCGCCTCGGTCAGCAATACCCACCATAAACGAGATACTTTCAATGCCCAAGGAGCGTGCAAACGTTTATAAAGGTGGAGCATGTTGATCGAGGTCGCGCATGCAAGTTTCATGCGAATCGTACTTAATTTACGCGCACGCGTTCAGTACACAGCACTCCACGTTTCTATAAAGCTACGCGAGCTCTATCTAGCTAACGCACGTTGGTAGGCGATTGGTGGTTCCATGTGTGTATATATATGTAGATGTGGGTGTGTACGTATGTATAAAGAGATGAGGATGCACGTAACTTAACTCTGTATTTATAGGTATGTATATATATATTTATATTTATATGTATATGCGTATATACATGTATATAGTCGTCTATAAGAGTCCTCGCAAAATTGTGTTCCCGATGGTGCACTACCGCTGCGAGTCGTTCGCGGCGACGAAACGCTATTGTATTGCTTGTTCGAGCTCATCGAGAGAAGTGCAACGCCGGTCCTTGGACCAACTCGGGTGTAGAAGCGTCCCTTCTAGAGGAGCGCACGAACTCTCTTCTCTCGAAAGCAGCTATCGCTTGGCCAGTTGCTAGTGATTACAATCTCACGGGAAATCAAAGTTAAGACGGACTAGTTTAGACTCCAACTGATCCGCACGAACGATCCGTCCTCGGGTGAGCTCTTTGCAGGGTTATGGAAGGAAAGCAATGGGGAGACTTATCTGACCGTTGTCTTCTTGATTCGAGACTGCGATCTGGCCTACTTCGCTATCATAGAAAATCTAGATTCTAGGACGTCGGTGCGCACGACCCGGGTAGCGCAGTCGCATGCGGCGGGACAGCATCGGACAGAAATAGAAAGATTTAAAAAGAGACGATAGAGAAAGGGGGTGCTCGTCTGAAAAATGTGTAGATAAAATGGTACACTCCTCCCAGCCGCTTTGGCTGCTCGTCCTCTCGTAGAAGGACAAAGTGCCTCGAATGGATTTTTAACAATCTAAAGAGATCGCTGGTCCACCTGACGCCGCCTCGTTTCCTCTTGGATGGATATGCATGGAAGGTTCTCTATTTTTCCCCACTCCGAAGCCCGGAGCTTCCTCCTGTCTCTCCGGATTACTTCTTTATCCGTCTCTCGAATCATGAATGCTGGCTGTATTTGCGCTTGTTCGGACATGGTAAGACTCGTGTCAATCCAAGAACGGGGGCCGGACGTTTCAGTGGACTCGCTCGTAAGTCTAAGAGAAAGGCTCTGGTTTCAACCCCAGTCGTAAGCTTAATCATATACACGCTTCTACATTATAATACAGTCACCGTCAGCTCCTCGTGGTCTTCTCGACGCGGCCAAGTCAACGGGTTCTGTCGTCGCCTTCAGCCTGCCGCAACAAATAGAAAAAAGCAGACCGAGTGGCCTTTCGACATTTACCGGGGGGCCGCGCGTGTAAATATAAATCGCGTTCGTTCATAGCCGTGCAATAGATTTGCGCGTCGAGTACTTTATTGCGATTGAAAGGTGTATTCTGGCCGCTACGTCATGGAAGACCACGCGGAGTGAGCCGCCTTTGCCGAGAGCAGGGACGGTTCGGATATCGGCTTTGACAATCGTATTCCTTTGGCTCGCGAGACAAAAGATACAACGATTATTATTAGAGAGCGAATTTACAATGACTGACTCGACACAATACGTACACCAACGAAGACTTCAACAGTAACGGAATACGATTGTCAAGGATGATCCTGCTTCCCATTGGAGTCGTATGAATCTAGTTTTACAAATTCGTCCGCATGAATTATAATTACAAATCGATGGGTGGCTAAGTACTGATGATCGCAGGCAAGATAACGGGTAAAGAGACAATAAATGATTGTGCCTTCGCGCAGGATCATCCCTCATTCCGGACCGACGATTAACTGTGCACCACATTACCGATCCACGGCGATTGCAAGCCGATGTGATAAGGTCTCAACGGCTTGTCGGCGATCGATTGATTTCCTCACCTATCTAAGGAGACTCTACGACACGGTACACATGTCTGGATCAAATTGCCCGCATAAGTATGTACAATTGTTAAGAGGGAACTGCATAAAAACGTAAATCGGGACACGCTTCGCTTTCAGGAATCATGCCATCATCTGCCTTCCTTCGTGTGTTTGCTCTGTCCTCCGTTTCTCGCCCTCTTTTGCGCGCTTTTTGATTACCTTTTTACCGTTCTGGTACGTAGAAAAAATTGCGCGTTGGAAGTGACGTTTAATAATAGTTTATAGTTAATCGTCTTCTATCTTGTATTAACATTGGTTTTGTCAGGACAACGTTCGGTATTGCGATAATCTTCTATCGATACATATGTGATCTTTAACATTGCATCTTTGGCTATGACTAGGTCCGCCAAGCACCTCTGTGGACGCTTAACTATAAAATATCATTCGTCTTCGGACTAACTGTACATAGCGTGTTTCAAGTTCTGTGCACATGCAGTAACCGATGCGTAACTAACAGACAATTGTCTCGGCTTACAGTGGCGAAAGTAAATCACACAAAGCGCAACAGGGTACTGCGAAAGGCTTGATTGTACTTTATCCAGCCCTTCGAAGGGCTGGCAATACCGAAAGCTGTTCGAGAGAACAGCATGACTAGAAATGTTTACGAGCCATCAGTAGTGAAATTCACTCGGCGCTTTCGTAGATTAATCGTTAAAATGAGACTCCAAGAGTTACTGGTGTCGAAGACAAAGAAAGAGACGAGCAGAAGACTTTTAAGAGATAGAGTTTCGCACTGCACGCGATGACTGGAAATGAATGTATACTAACACGCCTCCTGAATCATCACTATTCGTGTCACGCCCATCCAATGCAGCAGATATAACCATCGCAATAGTAAACAGTAACAGATAATATACATATGTATATTAACTCTACTAATACGTAGATCGCCGCCTTCAAAAAATCCATTAGCATCTTATGTACTCTGCCTTTCATAGTACGACAGCAGCAGTTAGTAATGGTATCGGTAATGATTAGCGTTAGTTCGTGGCAACGGTGTGTAATAATCATCGCAATGATAATCACAATAATCATGATGATAATGACGATTTAATAATGAAATAAGTCAGAATAATCATAATCCATGATTACCGTAGCAATAATAATAGGTAATTAACACTATAATATTTATATATATATATTTATATATTTATAATCTTTATAATATGTATTATTTATAGTTCATGTTATATTATGTATTTCATTATTATTTAACACATTCTTTTGTACAAGTAAATTAATTAAGAATAAGTACAACTTGGTAGCAAAGAGAGATAGAATTATTATTATTATTCAATGTATATTTTCTTTTTATCATAGTGAGAAGAGAGAGAGATATATATCTTATTTAATTCATTTATTATAATAATATTCTTTCATTACTTTTATTATGTTTCAGACCGTTATTCTGACACTGGCGCCGAAATTGGCTTGCGGAAGTGGCCTTTGACTTGACTTTCCAACACTTGCTCTCGCTGCTGCTGCTCAGTCCACACCCGACTCTTTCCCCTATACTTTCCTTTCTTCTCGTCACCGAATTAACTACCTATTACTCTTTCACGCATATGCGCACATGACTTTCTATATCTTTCTACGACCCCCCTCCCCCCATCCCCATCCCCTCTTCCCACGCCCCACCCTGACAGAACATGCCCCTTTACCCGCGGTTAAAAAATCCGTGTTATTCGCGAATCTACGCGACTCGACACACCTACAGCGTACGTAGAGAGGTAGAAAAAACAGCGGAAATGACGAGATAATAATGTATCACTATAAAGACATCAACACGAGACAGAGAGCGACGCGGCCCTCGATTCCAATCGGCACCAAAAACGGTACATTACACAAGGGTGTAAGAAAGCGATGCCGACGTGTGTTATGCGTGTATGAGAGGGAGTGCGAAGAACCGAGTGGATGCGTGTTCGAAGGAACGGGCGAAAGAAGAAGAGTATCAAGCGAACACTACCACCAACTTAGCATGTAATTTGAATTGAAACCGATCCTGGAACCCGGCAGAAACACCAGGCTAGACCATACGGTAACACTCGCCCGACGAGAAAGGATAGTGTGTCTCTCTCTGTGTGTGTGTGTGTGTGTGTGTGTTTGTGTGTGCTGGTTCAAGACCGAATGAAGAAGTGCACTTACGACACGTACGATACACGCGAGGCAACTCGTGGAAACTGAAGTCCGTGATATCGCACGTTAGATATGCCGCCGTTCCGACCAAAGAGCCACGGGGTTCTCTCCTCCATGAGGCGACGCGATCGCGAGGAGTGAAAGAAGTAGTTTGGCACTGATAGACGTCGAGAAATCGAGACTGAGTCTGAGCACCGTGACGTAAGACGTAGGTGCTCACACATCACATGACAGGTAGAATTGGGAAGAAGCGGCAGTTATTGAGAAGTCACGCGTCGCGTTCCCCCGTCGTGACGAATCGCGCTAAAAGATTACTGAATGAGATCTCCAGCCGTGAGAGGACTCTGCTGTTCGATGCCTCCCGATGGAGACGATATATCTCATCTTACTCTATAACAGGAGGCTCCATAGAAAAGATTTTCTGACGCAAAACTACTTCGTACGATATTAAATTCTAGCCGCCACTCAACCGAACGTTCAACGGTTACTAAGGGGGCACGAGATCGTTTTCTGTGCTGTATGTCGTTCTTTACTTTCCCGTACCAGTTAACAGCAAAGGATCCACTTCCGGTGCCAGGTACAAGCAGCGTGGGGCTGTGGACCAGACTTATATCGGATAGTAGCAAGAACACACATTAAAATCAGAGAAAGTCAACGCTATTAGACGTGTTATGCAAATGGCTCTTTAGGTATCTCGTTTGCTTCGCGTCGGTCCACTTCACTTGGAAGTACTGCCACGTTCAGGGAAATCCTAGTACCCACACGAATCTTCCAATTGTCTGTCATCTATCTCTTACGTCCCTACCTTCCTGCGGATACCGCGCTCCCTAGGATATAAATATTTCTATTGGTCGGGATGTTCCCCGTTTTGTCTGTCTTTTTCTGATCTCTTTCGAATCCTCTCTCTCAACGTCTCAACGTCTTTATAAATTTCTGCTACTGGCTGGAGCAAGGGTTACGCATCACACGTCCAAAAGGAGCACACATGTCATGGTTTTACTGATATATGTATAATATGCGTATAGATTCTTCGCTCATGCGTAGTAGAGGCCCACGCGGCGCCCCTGCGAGATTCCCGTGCCCCGTCGAGCGTGCCATTTTACTTCGAGACGTACTCTCTCTCTCCCGGGAGCTAGAACTCCATACTTTTATCCCTCTAGCTGATACCTCTGCTTACGAACACGATCACGATGGGAATTCGAGCACATATATGTTATAGTTAAAAATCGTGATCCTTAAAAATCCGCGTTCACCCCGAGGTAAGTTAAGTAAACGGTAAACGTAAAGCATTCCAACGAGTTCGTTGACAGGACTCACGAAAATGTACGGACACTCACGTAATATTAAAAACCGTCGAATAGAAGTTACCGCGATTTGGAGCACACAGATAAAACTCTGAAGGTAGAATAAACTTCAGTCGATGTGAAATGCCACTTTCAACGGTGTAGGCAATGTTCGGCGTGCTTTCAAACGACGCGCTCGACGTGCATATTCACACGAACGCGAGCGGCGCACGCCGTACGTGCGTTCACGCGCGTCTCCAAACACTATCTCGTGTTACACAATTCAAGATGATAGTGATCATAATAATCGGTAATAATAACAATAATAATGATAGTAATAATGACAATAATAATAATTAATAGCAATGATAATAATAATAATGATAATAATATTTATAATATATGTGTATATTAAATAAATTCTCCGATACAACTTACGACTTAACCCTAAGCTTAGCTCGACTTAAGATTTAAGTAACCCCACCCCGTCACGGGGATGCCCTTGCACCACCCAGGGCGGACTCCTTAAGAACCTAATAAATCCTAAAACCGGAAGCTCCGCCGTACCGACAGGCCAGCTGCCTTTTTAGTTTTTTGTTTCTTTGGCGGAGACCGCTCGCCCGTTCTCTGTCTCGATTGTTTGCCTGTATCTTAGTTTCTTTTCGGAAGTACCTGCGCGCTGGACGTTCTCTCTCCCGACTTACGCGAAGCGTTAGTGCTGCTCTCGATACCATCTACGACGACCTTAGACGCGCTGCCAGACTGCAGCGGCGCTAAACCCTGCTCGCTCTCGGTGAGAGGGCCGAAGAGGCCACAACGACCATGTCCCAACCACCTTGAGCTCCCCGGACGTTCTCAGATCACCGCCAGAGAGCAGAGCTTACGAGCAAGGAGGTACCAGGGTCAATAACCGCTTTGTCAAGCACCCCGGCCCAGAGGCGGCAACCGGTGGACCCAGAAATGTATGTACGTGTGTACTGGCATATTCGCACTGCTAGCCGGTAGCCGCCTTAGGTCGTGACCCAACGCTCCGGGCGGCGAACGTCTGCCGCGGGGAGCGTTGGCGCGAGATCCTCCTCGTCGTCGGGCTGGTCTGCCGGGAGAGAGAGGACTAAGGAGACGAGGGTGCGCCGGGCACGCAGCTCCTCTCGCACCGCGAAGATGGCGCGCGCCAGTTGACCGCCACAGGATCCGTTGGTGGCTGGCAATCGTCGTCCTCGCGGACACTTCTCGCAGCAGGTGGTCGTCGTGGTGGTGACGATGGTAGTGGTGGTGGTGGTGGTGGTGGTGGTAGTGGTGGTAGTGGTGGTGGTGTTGGCCGTCGTGGTCGTCCACCTGGGCCGCGTGCGTCGCCACCGGCAACACCTGCGACGACGATGCTCGCGGTCCTCCTCGCAACAACGGTGACGGTTCCTCGCCGCGACGAGCAACGCGCTTTTGATAACAGCCGGGGGTGAGAGACGGGCGATGATTCTTTCTAAAGTGCGGTGGTGACGCCGACAGCAGTGGGCCCTTACGGACCGCCCTCGCCACCTGAAACACGCACAATACCGTCGTGGTCCTTCCACTCGCCAGGAACTACGGCTCTCCTCGTACAGAAAAGCTCGCGCGCTCGGCTAAGTCCGGGCCAGCTCGGCATTGCGGATAGCCAGGCTACTACTAGGATTGCCAATGCTGCCTGCGCGCATCATGCACGGACTAGCAGCTAATTGCAGTCATTAAGATTACGGCGGGAGAATTGCTAGAAGCGAAATTTATTGGAATGCTACATCTTCTTGCATGCTGGCGGAATGCTATTCAATATCTCAGTCGGTACAGATATCAAATAGGCGGTCTATGATTTAGTTGGAATGCTGCTCAGAGGGCGGCCGATACATCTACGATGGAATTTGATCTTTTCTGGTGCAAGAGTTTTTCTCAACAAAAATGTTTACCTTTCAAAGGTACGAAAAGTGATCTTTCCCGGACTTATCCAGCGCGGCATGTGTACGACTTGTCGCGTGCTTGGCGTGTATGGGGTGTATGTGTGTGTCTGGATGTCTGTGTGTTGAACTACATTTACAGTGTCGGGGCTGAGGAGAGGCTGGGGTCGCGTGCATGAAGAGTACATGCACGTTGTTGGTCGACTTTCGGAACTGTGTCGGTGGGTTGTGTGTACTGTCGATACACGATCACTCGTGGAGTAGGAGAATGCATCTGTGGTATTCTGGTCTACGGTTAGTTCTAATACGACCAGACATACAATATAAAATATGTAGACCGCTACCAATTTCTGCGTAGCGTAAATACCGATACTCTGTCGCATAATTCCACAAAATACAGAATTACGGAGGTCTACGGAAAAAGAAGCAAATTATTGGTCATCTACATTCAGCAAACAATTATAATTTCAAATGCATTTTTTAGCTATATCTCGAAAATAGAATTTCGGATTTCTCCCTAAGAGCGGAGAGAGAGAGTTTGTTTGGCAAATGCCACACTGCTATGCTGCCAATCGTGGAACTGTAATGCTAGGATGCGTATAGGATCGAGATCCTGATTCATCCGGGGGAGAGAGATAAGCTTCTCCTGTCAGGATCATCCACGTGGGTGTGATGTGTACCTTGATTGGACGAGTGTGAGGCTCACGATTGCGGTTGCGGCGTGCTGTGGTCTCGCTTGTCTACCGCAGCAGTCGGCTTTATCACCGGCTTCTCTTCGTTTACCGGTGTGGGTGGGGCGTCCTTTCTCGGTGGCATCCTTTCGTTTATGGCGTCCAAACCCTTCGCCTCGGCGAATGACGTGATTTTGTGGTTTGGCGAGAAACCTTGGAGAGCTGGAAACAAACAAACGGGACCCATTAATATCGAACAGTTAGAATTTGACTCTAGATGTTTCAAATCAACTCAAAGATGAATAAATTATATCATTGAACTATTAAAATCTATTTCTTAATAAAATGAAAGAGACTACTCAATCAAGAAAAAGGTCTTATTACCATTTTTAAGTGATGTCTTGCCACCTGATAATGCACCAAGTGGTAGAGCTCCGGTTGGTGTCAGACCCTTCAGCTGGAGTACACTTTCGCTCTCTTGTCTGAAGAATGCAAACGTCAAACAGTTAGGATACTTTCAACCACTTTTTTACATATCCTTGATCATTTAACCATTTTCCGAGCGTTCTAAAAGACGCCTCAAACGGGACGAAATTGAAGATCATTCGACTTACCTCAACACGGAGAATACACGAGCCATCTTTCCGATCGCTCTGATCTTATTCCTGATAACTTCTTTACGTGCTTTCCCTGCTCCACCTAGAAAACGGAGATGTTCCTTTTAGAGAGATCGGCATGTAGTTTGGCTCTAGCGATTGCACTGCTCTAGATTATCTAGTGACTGTTGACATCGCGAAGGCGTGATAGCTGATAGAGATAAAGAAACAGATAGAGGGAGAGGCAGACATACGTCGAGTTATATGTGTGTAAAACTCTCCACACATATCTATATAATCGATGAGCTCTAGCGGTTATTCCCAAGACTCTAGGCGACAGATTACGCTCTCTAAACAGCGCACTCTACTGTAGAAGTAGTTGCATTGAGACAAGTCATTCGGACAACTGAATATACTACTGCAAGCTCCGCCCGATACAACATAGAAATGAGCGTGTATAATGCATTCCCGGCTTTATCCGACTGCTACGTTCAGCAGGTGCAACAGACACATTTGCATTATACATTTATCCTGAGCCTTCGCGAATTCGTGTCATCCCAGAGATTCGGCGTGCAACTTGTCATTTTGCGCCTGCAAAATCTACCGAATTATACTAACAATATAAGCGCTCTCTTTTCGCACACCAAGAGTTTACACACCCGGTATGCTACTACTAGGCACAGCTGTAATCTAAATCACTCGAAAACCAAACGAAAGAAAACCCACTCGTTATTCTCGCCGGGCCAATCACTGCAATCTCAGCACGCAGGAACTCGACAAAAAAAGCGGCTAAAAAAACTCTACGGCCCGGACGAATCCAACTCTCGACGCACGCGAACGAGCGGGTGTGCGGAATTTCGAGGGTACTGTACAGCATTTCGAGAGCTACGAAATTATTCGAAACTCTTGAATCTCGCGTATAAATAAAAGAATCCTTGGGTACATGTAATTGCGTTGCCTATCGCACTACAGTGTCGACGCCCTTACAAGTATTAGCTCGTTACAAATGAACGAATTTCCCATAAGAAATCCGAGCTTTCATATATTTATGTAACAACCTAATATTTACAATTACTTAGTAACAACGCTTAACAAACACCATCATCGACTTTTTCCAAAACCTTCCAGTGGATTCGGACTGTCGTGTTCAGCCGGTGGATAAATTATTCTGAAATCCTATTAAAATCTGTGCTATGATGGAAAATGTCGATGGTGCGTTGTGAGTGCACGCGCGGCTTCGTATTGCAAAAGCGGAGAAACTTATACTCGTCAAATGGAAACGTACCATTGGATCCCATTACACCACGTAATGCGCGCGCGCGAGCTCTCTAATTGCGGGCACAAGCTCATTGCGTACGAACGTGTCTATGTGTTTGTATCGATGTGTTTGTCTGTGTGTGAGTGTCGTAGAAAGCTTTGCGTGACAAGAGTATCCTAGCACGCATATATGCATACGGCAGCTCGGCTAATATGCGATCAGACAAATCCTCAGGATGCATAATATGATGCAAGAGAAAGTGAGAGCGAAAGAAAGAAAGAAAGAAAGAGAGAGAAGGAAAAAGGTAAACATGCACATGCTAGGCAAGCGCGAAACTCTGCAGATGCCATAAGGCTACTACTGTGCTAGTTTAGTTTCTCTTTTTACCACTTTGTTTTTCATAGCTTGACATAACAATTACCGTCACTATTTTATTCTACGTTTTCAACTAGTGTCTTGAGTGATCAGGTGTTGTGTCTAATTGGAACCTCTATCAATCTGATTGAGATCATTAACACTGTGTGTATCAGTTCTATCCGCTCAATTATGAAACTTTATGCTTGACTGTCGAAAAGATATTGCAACGTTACGTATGATATTTGAAAGATTACTCTCACGGTTTTTTTTTTGTACTCGAATAGTTTTCATTAATTGTACAGGCTAAGAATAAAAGGGGAATAGTTACACGAACGACTTCTCGAATTGTTGGATTAACTGACTACTGCTATTTACTTCGGATGTTCGTTTCAATGCAAAGTGAGAGTTGGTTTGAAGTTTCGGTTTGTACTACGTACGCTTTCCTCCTTTTCACCCATAGTAAGCCTTCGCAAATAGTTTAGGGGATTAACCTGCGATCGACTCTCGATAATTGTGGGATCGTTAAGCAGTTACTCTAGTCTGAGTGCTGTTGGCTAACTTGCCACGAGTACACACGTAAACTGAACTCTATAAAGCCGAGTGAAATTCCGCAAGACCGAGAGAAATTTGTAACTAAGAATCGTAGAAATTGAATGTCACTGTTAAAGAAAAAAGGCCTGTTTCGAAATACTTCTGTAATACGATTACTTATCACGTTGTCAAGAAAACTCAAGAATACTTCAACGACTTTCTGGCTTTTAATATACGAAAGACGAATTCGCGAGTCAAGTTACCAACATCTTCTGGCAAAGCAAGTGGAGAAGAGCGAACAAGTGTAAGCCAAACAGCCAGGCAAACTTCCATTGCGAAAACTTCGCCAACTTCAATTCCGCGTAAGTCCAGATTCCCCGGTAATACCTAAGAGCCGATTACCGGATGCCTGATTCGTAGGCTGCACACGCTGAACTAAGCAAGCCTTCCTCGAGGAAAATATTTCCTAGAAATCTAACCCAACGGTGGTGGTAGCTTTCGCTCGACAAGACGAGTATACCAAGAGCCCGAAATGTCAACGCAATTCCATCTTAACATGGAATTTCCGATCCTGTCGATACCACGCTATTCTATCCTGAAGGAGCAGAGAGTGTGTGCTGGAAGTTCGTACGCGCGCGCGATTTCACTTATCCCAGCTAGAAGGAAAGGGGGGGTGTGGGCGACGTACTCGAAAGCGCGTACTTCGGGACCCGGGAGAATTTCCTTATCGCCTTAGTTCGATTAGTGCAAGTTTCGAGAGAGTCGGTCTTCCCGAGAGAAAGATAGAAGGAGAGAGAGAGAGAGAGAGAGAGAGAGAGAGAGAGAGAGAAGTCGCGTTTGCTCAGGATAACTTAGTCTGATCTAAAGATCGTATTGACGTACGGATGTGGCCTAGCAATGGGAAACGGACAGTCGGCCAATGGAACGGACACTTGGAAGTCGAAGTTTCCAAGTGAGGATAAGAGAAAAAGAGAAAGAGAGATAGGAAGAAAGAAAGGTATTATAGTAGATAAAGAAAAGTGACATTGATGAGAAACGTCCTTTGGTAGTTCCTGCACTTGTGCGACGAGAAGGACGATGCGGCACATACAACGACGTACGTCACTACTAATTTGTACAACAGATCAAGCCTTGGCTTTCTAGACATTAACATGTCAGCCAACGATTACGTACACGTCGCTCTTGTCGCAATGGCACGATCTCGAACTCATAGCAACTTTCTTAAACCCTTAAAGAGAATTTGTCTAACTTCCCTCTTTTCCTCACGACCCGTTGGGATTCTTCATCGTTCGAGGAATATCGAACGAGCGAGTGCTCCGCTGTTTTGTCAGGTTTGCTCGTTCACTCGTTCGTTCTAAGTGGCAATTTAGAAGAAAAACAGCCGGCCCGCTAGCGGCAGGGTGACTCGCTTCCGGAAGTAAAAGCGCAAACCATTCGCTGAACGAGTTATGAGTTATCACCTCCGGTAAGGGAAGAGAATCGTAAGAGAAAAAGCTCAGGCTGGCGCCATTGCGACAGTTTTCTATCGAACTAACATTTATCGTGTAACGTATCCGAGTCTGGCACCGAGGCTTTCGAACGGAGATCCATCATTGATTCTTTCGAAATAATGTCTCGCCGCGGCGCCATCGTGACAAATATTTTCATTACAACCCTTCTTCTGTCTGAAAGCTTTCGATCTATGAAGAAGCCAGGCTAGAAGGTATTCACGCGAGTATAGAAAGAAAGCCTTTTAAAATTGATCTTCTCTGAAGTAGTATATTTAACATATACGTTCACAACAAATACATTTACCAATCATGGAAAAAACCATGAAATTTGAATCAGAAGAGATTTTCGGAAAGATTTGCAAGACATTAAAAAAGTACCATGTTCAGATAGAAGGAAAGAGATAGATAAAGGCAGAAATAGAGCAGAATCGATTGAAAGTATAAAAGTCGAGTTAGAGAATATAAATTTGATATTGTTTAATTTTGTCAGAGATTTTCCTGGTGTTTTTCCTTCGATGGATCTCCGTGTCGCCGTCGAGTCATAGGCGCCGCTGTGCGTGGAGTGTAAATGATTAACCGGACGATAAAAAAAAGTGTGAGAGAGGAGATTCTTGTCGTTCTTGGTGTTTTGACTCTAGCTTGTCTGTCTTTACAAGCTTTTGGTCCAATGCGACGCCTATGGGATGCGGTCTCGTTTCGATGCCTCCTCTCCATCAATACCGCTTATTAACAATAGGAAGCCTCGTGTGTAACCCAATGGTAGTCTCTCACGATATGCGACAACCGTACCGTTCATACATGCTCGATCACCTTTTCAAGAGCGAATCGGAGTCCTTGATGCGATGAAAATGAGGTCGCGTTCAAAATAAATCTGACACATATTAGTACACATCAGAATGATTTACTCTCGAAGAAATGATCGAGTTTGTATGAACGGCTACCAATACATTTATTCACGCGGATTAAGAGAGACACGAAGCAGCAATGCGCTTCGCAAGAACCATTGGGTATTTCGTCGTTATTGCTAATGTCATTCTGTCATCGAGTCGTGGAGAATGCGAGACTGGGAGAGTCAATGATATTACTGACAAATATATACTTTCCAAATTCTTTCCAATTAACAAAATTAGTAATTTAGTTAATTAATACTGCAATTATTGCATCGACTCTCTCAGTTCATTGTATGATTCTCTCGGATCCTCCATGATCGAGGGTTCGTACTCGCAGTTTCAACAGAAAAGAACTCACCGTACGCGATGTATAGAGGTGGGGTAGAGTTTTGCGGACCGCACACCGTCGGGTCACCGTCGGGTCACCATCGGGTGCAACCATGGTGCGGCCATGGTGCCCATTGTGAGTCGGATTACCGATGTGCCGAGGGCGTGGAGCGCAAGTAAAAGGACAGAAGTAGCCAACAATGTGAGAGCAGCGTCAATGCGGCCGGAGGAAACAGATAACAAAAGCACGACGATCGTTTATGGTTTTTTTCGGACACAGCCCGTAGTTTTTTGGTTAGGGGAGGGGCACACATTCGTTTTATAGGTACACATAGTTTTTTTTTTCCCAGGGGTTGGTTGGTCGTTCATTTTTTTTTCGACGAAATATATTGTTGTTGTTTTTTTTTTGCCGGATGGAGTTGTTTGGCAGTGATGGCAGCGGTAATAGAAATAGTAATAGTGGTGGTTGGTGATGGTGGTTTTAGTTGGCGAAAGTGATTGTAGTACGTGACGCAAAGAAAAACAATACATAGAACAGACAAGAGAACGTGTGCACAGCGTTAAGTGGCATTCGGTCAAGCATGTGCGCCAAAAGAGTTTCATTAATGATAATAAGTAGTATAGAACAATGGTAATAGTAGTAATAGTAATAGTAAGAGAAGTGATAATAAGTAATGATAATAAGAGAAAGATAGAATCTGATTTATACTAGTGCGATTACTCAGTCGGCACACCCTCTACGTTACCATCCCGTGGAATGCAGCATCCTTTCTCAAGATAACGAGCGACTTCGAAGAGAAAAGACAAACGCGCAGTCACGATTTACGGATCTGACAGGAGCTCGAGAACATGGCTTTCCTCGCGCCTAACTTTTACGAGGCGATCCGCTGCTGCTTCTCTCGACCATTCATTGGACGCTTGAAAATACAAGGTAGGACGCTCGGGGACGCTCGACAAAACTCTATAGCTGCATCCTCACAGTCGCCGTCGTAACAACGTCGGTCCAAGCAAAAACAAGGAAACGGCTCCAGCATCCGGGTTTTATAGCCTCGTGAAAGTAGAACATTCGCCAACATGCGCGCGATACTAAAATTCCTAGGATCCCCGAATCTGACCGGTGAAAGCATGAACGACTTGAATTTACACTGGACGCGTCTCCCTTGCTTCAATTTTACTGACACTATACGACTCTGACTAGAATCTCCTTCCACGGGAATGTCGAACGAGAGAGAATGCCGGACCGTAGTCGAAATACTATCGATCTTCTTCCCCAATACAAATTGTACCGAGTACTGAATACCAAATACTGAAAGCACAAGAACAAATTTCATTAGTGTGGAACAAGAATCTCGCCGGCGGACTGCGTCGGATGATAGAATCTGGTTGGATCTCTTCGGTCCATCTGATATTTGAAAGAGGTGGCAGTGGTTGTAGATTACATTGGCAAATGTTCGATCGAACGTTTGTCGCGGCTGAAAATCTGGTTAGTCGAATCCGCAAAATAGGGGAAAGAGGAAAAAGAGAGAGAGAGAGAGAGAGAGAGAGAGAGAGAGAGAGAGAGAAGGGTTTGGTTGGCTGAAAAATGAAATTGCCAGTGAATCAGATACAGGGCGGAGTCGTTAGATGGCGGCGGGGATGAATGACGCAGTCCGCCGCGTTTCACTTCGTGATTACTTTCTGTGGGTGAACATTTTTCTTGTCCATTGTCGTTCAATCTAGAAACCGAGCGCGCGCGCGCGCGCGTGCGCTTATGTACTACACGCAATATCTGCGCGAATGAAGGACAGGTGTATGTGCTCTAGAGATAGAGTAAAATAGAGATAGAGTGAGTGAGAGTGAGAGAAAGAGATAGTGGGTGGAAAGTAATCTCGACAGTATGTTCGGCAGTAATGTGCCGCTTTTGTCGGATATTTGAAATTATTGTGCGTGGCACAACGCCGCTACATAGAAGCTCCCTGCAAAAACTTGTTAAGAAGAAACGTCATTAATAAATTGACCCGAGGATCGTACGAACACCACCATAATTCGTCTTTCTTAATCAAATTTCGTATATGATCATTAAAAAAAAAAAGCATAGAAAATTGTTTTAGAGATTTTTAAAAAATTTTATAAATAGAGAAGACGTAATCAGGTGGTTTTCTCGACGATCGACGTGCACTACTAACGAATTATTTATTCGTTAATTAATTAATTCTAGACTCGTTACACTAGCATGCGTAACGAAATGGAAAATCAGGAGGGTTTTTTGGTGTTCAATACACCAAGGGACGAGAACTTTCGTATTTAGGTGCTACACACGTCTACGAAACTACGAAGGAAAACAGAACAGGGATAGAACACAAGAACGAGAACCAAAGGTGAGCGAAAACAAATGGAGCAAGAGCAACACAGTGAAACGAAAGGTACAGAAACAATTAAACTGGTAGGCTAATAGAGGAAAGGAAAGATAGTACTGGGAAAGAGACAGTCGAAAAGAAACACTGTGCACAATGTCAAATGTAGAACGAATGTTTCCTCAATCGTATTCGAGTAAAACCGAGATATTTCTCGCGATGGAAATGTGCAGGATTCGGTTGAGGAATGAGTGCCAAAATGGAATTCATAGATCAATTAAAACGAGTGATTCCAGCGCGATGAAAAAAAAAATAGTGCAAAATTATTAACGACACAAAGCGGGTGCTAAAATTCTAATAATTCTCATGTGAACCGTTGCCAAAGCTCGCATTTTATACTCCTCGAGGATTCAAACGGACACAAATTCAATGATACAATCTCAATAAGAATATCATCAACTTTTTTCTCTATCTCGCGTGCCTTACTCTTTTGCCAGTTTCTCGAACATAAAACCAAAGAACTTAACACCGTGAGAAGGCGACCGGGCGACCGGAGATTATAAATATAATAATCGATAGAAGGGGAAACAGAATGGCATCGGGAAGCAGTGGCATGCGCTTCTATAGAAGGTCGCCAAGGAGAGAATGCGCGCACGTCCAGCTTGGTCTGGTTATTCTGGATAATAGCCTCGCCAATTTCTTTGTCATCTTTCTTTTAATGGTCGCTAGTATGCAGATAAGAGACAAGAGAACTAAGCTTGTCGATGATTGAGCGAGAAAGGGAGACTTTTACGATAGATTTTCTTCTTTGAGAGCTAATAAACTTAATCGAACATAAGAGGTCGCAGCTATTTTTAAGTTATGCCGGATAAAATCAATAGGAGAGAAGAAGACGCTCGACGACGAAAGAGAGAGAGAGAGAGAGAGAGAGAGAGAGAGAGAGAGAGAGAGAGAGAGAGAGAGAGAGAGAGAGAGAGAGAGAGAGAGAGAGAGAGAGAGAGAGAGAGAGGGGGGGTGGGGATCTTGGGGGCAAACTAAATATTAGCGATTCCAGTGGGTTGAGCGCTGGCTTTTTAGTTGGGGAGGTCTTGTCCTCTCATGGAAACAGAGAGTGAGAGAGAGAAAGGAAGAGCTGAGAGCCTTTCAATTCTCGCGGTGCTTCTTGGAAAAGAAACGCCGAGCGGAGAGAAGAAGGATGACGAACGACGACGGGTTGGTTCAGGTCATGGCTGGCGAAAGAGGGCCGAGAAGAGGGCGAAAGAGAAAGAGAAAGAGAGAGAGAGAGAGAGAGAGAGGAAGAGCGGCACGAGATGTCTGTGAAACTATGTTCAACGGGGGGTTGATCGATGCTTCGTGGCCTTCCTCTCCTTATCTCACGGAACTCGGTGCGTTCGATCGATCAGCACACGTTCCCCGGGCGTTCCGTCGAGAAAAGGAGGCCGCCGACTCGACAGCAAGAGCAAGACCAAGAGCTGGTAATATAGAAAAAGACTTCTACACCACAGCTAAACGCAAGTATGAGAGAGGGAGAGAGAGACACGCGACAAAAAAAGATAAAGGAACTCAGTGGAACTAAGAACGTCATACGTTCGCGAAGAAAGATTAACTCGAGAACAATCTGGATTATCCTCTACTGAAAGTATCACTCAATTGTTTAATACAGAATAAGCCAACTCTATTATTTAATTAATTCTATTTTATGAATTATAATTTAATTCGAGTAGAAATAAAAAAATAGAAATTCTATAAAGAGCAAGAGAATGAAAAAGGAGTGCTATAAAAGTATGGTGGAGATATAGGAGAAGATGAAGGAGGCTCGCAACTATTAAGGCTCATCATACGAGCGGGGAAATTGAAGCTGGTCGCCGGAGTGGGCGAGGCGTTATTGAATTAAGGTGGAAAACGTATGAAGGCTGGTGCGAGCATTTCATTCTCCGGGGACGAAAGTCTAGGAAATGTTGAAGCTGGCAAGCTACTCTTGAAACGAGCGGACACCACCACCACCATCAGCAGCAGTGCCGTGCGCGCCAGGAAAAATTCGGAAAATCCTTATGTTCTATCCTCGGTTTTTCCCCCCCTTCTTTCCTCGTAAATCTGGGAATGGCGTGGCTACTGCGGAGAGTTTAAACGAACCCTGTTACTCTCTCGGACCTGCTAACCCTCTGAGTGCCACATAATTTGCGCGAACACTACACCGTAAAATGTCCTGCCTTCTGCTACCTTCTCCCATTGGACTCTACTCCATTTCCTCTCTCTCTCTCTCTCTCTCTCTCTCTCTCCCTCTCTCTTTTTCTATCTCTTTCTTTCTTTCTCTCTTACTCGTAGGATAGTATACAGTTCACCCGCAGTAATTAGAGCTTCAGGAATTCTTTGATCTTTCGGGGCACCGCGGGGGTAGCCGCCGGTGCTACGAGAGCGAGAGAAAAAAATGTAATCAAGTTAACGATACTGCCAGCCAAGAGAAAGTACTCCAAGTAAAAGTGAACCACTCGGAACAGAGAAGCAAGTTGCGAGCGAGAATAAATTGGATTGCAAAACTCTGAGAATTATTTGCACCGAATCCTCTTACCTGAGAATCGGATGCAGTGTCTTTGATAGGATACTTTTTTTTTCAATGATTTGTCGGATTTTGGATGTTTATATTTAGTATTATATTCGCACGGATATAAGTTGGCACTCGGAGGATTCAAGCGGTGGGTACGACTGTGTTATTCCGAGAAGAGGAGCGCTCATAAAACCCGTTTGTATGGGTTAGGCTGAGTGAAATGCGAGCCAATGGATAGGTGGACGCTCTTCCGGAGCCATAAAACGACGCGTGTCCCATTGCTCGATCTAACGAATTAATTTCTCTGAGAGGGAAAAGCGTATACGCGTATCTGGCAATGACTCGTAAACGGTTCGGCTTGAGGGATGTTGGAATAGGGAAATAGCTTGGTGAGTTTTATTACCATTCGCCCTGGTTGGAATAGGAATGATTTCAAGGGAATTCTGATGTTACTTCGAACGAAGTAACATCAGCCTGTTGCGCGGATTGACCTCCCATCGCCGCTAATATCACGACACTAGCACACTCATGATTTAAAAACTGCCTTTTTTTACACTTTATCCATCATTAAAACTTGATTGTATAAGAAAAATTCTACTACGAAAGTCTAATTCGAATTATAATGTACCAATACAACGGGGTGTGTCCTGGAAATATTTTCCATGATGAAATATGGTAAGCTAGTTATGGATTATCCGATCGACTGTAATCAGCCGAGTAGTAGTCATTAAGAATATCAGTCAGGGATGACAAGTGGTCGAATGGCGTGTGGCCAGAATGATTGTGAGAGCAAGTCGCATGTAAAACGCAGCGTGGCAGCGGATGATTGTTGAAATTGGTTAAAGGAAATGGGTAAGAAAGGCAGTGATAGAAAAACGAAACACATAAAACTGATAAATCGAAACTCAAAAACGTCATTCATCAAACTGCTCTCTCTAATTGGCGAGTAATGATGTGGTCTCGATTCAGAGAGCCATTTGTTAAAGAGCACGCGTAAACACAGGAAGGAAATAATGAAAATAGTGGGAGAAGTAGTAGTTAGAGGAAAGAGAGAAGTATGGAAAGTAAGAATCGAAACGCAGAGGAAAAGATCGGAGAGGAAACGAAAGAAGAGTGAAAACCAAACTGAGAAAAACTATGGCCTGCGCGGAACACTCGTGGCCACCGTGGCTCATTCTACTGCCGTGCTGCTTTCTCCTCTAACTTCCCGCGCACAAGGAAGAGACGAATTTTTGGCTCTACTCTCGAAAGCGAGTCTATTCCGAACGATCATCCTTTTTCATCTCTCCTTCTTCTTCTTCTTATTCTTCAAGATTTACAACCGCCGTTCCTACTCGACAGCATAGGGGAGAAGGAAAAATGTCGCGCGGAAGTGTCGGAGAAAAATTTCCCGGGCAAAAAGTCACGACTTCGAAACTCCAAGGGGAAAAGTCTTTCTTCGCAGACCTCTAAGGAGCAGCAGCACTCACCAAGATTAAGAAGCATGAAATACGTCGCTAACAGTTATAACCGTGACGGCTTTCGCGCCCTTTTTTTAATAACCCAAACAAAAGAATAATATTTAATTAGAATACCAATCAAGAATACATCTATCCAAAACTGGAGAAATATGAGAAGCACAATTCAGTAGAATGTAGCACGGCAGGACGATGCGTTTCCGCGCGCACACACAAAAGAAACACTGACAAAAGAGTTAAAGATTACCACACGCGCGCACGCATATATGCGCAGTCATATACCAGCAAGAATACTGAATATATAAGAGCGCGCGCATATATATCGTGTGGCATGTGTGGATACGGATGGATATTATGAAATATCATCATCCTTGGGTTACTTAGACTCGCTCAAACAATTTTGTGTCAAGTAGTAAGTCGTCGGCTCTCTCTGACAGGGACTTACCATTCTTTTTTTGGATAACGACTTTGGCTGCGACTTTACGGGGGTTGCGTATGCCGAACAACGGAGTTTTGAGTGGAGTAGTAGTAGTAGTAGAAGTAGTAGAAGTAGTAGAGGTAGTAGTAGCATAGTGTCGTGCCGAGATAGGAGGAGTCCAAGGCCAGTGTGATTGATACAAATATAATAGAGAAGGAGTACGATATAAAAGACAATCAGTGCAATGTTTCTGTGGTTGAGAGTGGGTGTTGAACTTGAGGATTCAATTGGATGATAAAAGGTATACTTAAGGATGGATTAGGATAAACGTGACATAGAAAGAGAAAACGATCTTAGAATCGAACGGAATAAGAAATCCAAACGAAGGGGAAAGTAGAGAGATACTTTTCAGAAGTAACACCAAAAGAGAATACGTGTTTCTTAGTGCCCGATCAGAACCTCGACTTCCGGTTGTCCTTCAAAGATGAGTCAAGTCTCTGATCGAGTACCGCATGCGTGACTCGTATTTATGGCCTTCAGGATGGCACAACACGCTTCCCATGTTCTCCCGGTTCTTATCGGTTGGAAATTCATTCTCATCCTTGTTGGGGAACGTGCCATCCCGAGGGGATGCACGGAACCAAGGATGTAAAAACCGGACTATGTATACTATGGTCGTAACGATGCACAAACTGAATGGCTACCGGTGATAAAATGTTAAGAATCCAGGCGGTGTGCCGTCGAAGAATACTATAAAAATTTGTATACACACACATATATATAAAGTGTTATAATGTGCGAATAGATATCGAGAGAAAGAGAGTGAGAGAATGATGAGGAAGAAAACGAAATATAATGTAGACGTAATGGTACAGACAAATACAGAGACAGATAGAGCTTGAAATGTGAAACGAGTGTGAAATATAAAGAGATGCAGTGTCTCGTACCTTGGTTCGAGAAAGTAACACAATGTACATATGTACATTAACAGATAAGACGAACATAAGAAATGGAAAGGTAAAAAGAAACAGGTCATGGGGCACCGTATGATTGGACGAAAGAAAATGATTCTTGTAATTTACCCCGTTCAAGGAGCTCGAGAATCAAAGGAACAAAGACACGTGAGAAAAGGAACAGAACGATACAAAGACAGAGAAAAGACGAGAGAGGGAAACATTGATATCTATGGAATAGCTAGAAATCAATGATAATTCAATGAAGCACTTAATAATGGTGACGAGTACGAGATTGGAGTGGCGCTTCTTACCTTCTGTCCGTGCAGCGATTGAGAATGGAAACAAAAATAGAATTGAAAATCTGTCAGATAAAATGGACCTCGCCACCGAAATTTCGCTTCACCCTTTTATATTTCTATCATGGATGCTTTTACGAAAGAAAGCTGTTCTTTCTTTGCAAGGGACACAGAAAGTGATGTGTCCTCGCGATATTTTCGTAGGCGAATGCGTCATGGGCTTTCACGAATGTTTCGGGTAAGCTCGGATGAATTTTGAAAGGGATAGGTGGTCATGGTAAAACGTCGGGGACATGTGTACACCGGGATATTCGGAATTCGCAAAAACCTCGGTTTTTCGTCGGCTCATTGCTTCAATCGAGGCTGATCGATCGCGAGCGCAAGAAATAACCCGACATCTCGTCGCGACATACTTTTCAAGCTACATCGGCCAGCTCCGGTTGGCTAAACTCTCCGCCGAGTATTTCGAATTAAAAACACGGTCGTTGCTTATTCAATGTTATTTATAATATTTCTCGAATAAAAAATCATGAAAAAGATTAATCGGTGCGACGAGGACACAAGAGAACTCGAATATTGTCAATGAGAAAGCTTGGAAATAAAAGGAACTCGGTAAACTATTCCATGAAACTGACGACGATGCTTTATCGCATCCTCACAGTCAGCCGCGATCGATCCTCCTTTCACAGGCGAACGAGACGATTCACGAAGACACGGGAGCGAGCGAGGCAACGGATTGAGATCATCTCGATCATTTTTCATCGGCGGACTCTCGCTCCCCTCTCTTTTCTATACCTCCGAGACCAAAGCGACATGAGGGATGAATCCTCCCGTTCGCCAAGTGCACGACACTGACGTGACCTCCTCTTACATCGTGTCCCGAGCGCCTTCGACATCACAGAAGAGTGGAAAAAGCATCCAAACATTGTAGTACCAGTGTACTAGTATGATCGGATTAGTAAAAAAGAGCTCAGTTTCATTTTTAACCGAGCAGATTGTTAAAGGCATTTCGGCAGCCAACACTCTTAAAAAGAAAATTGCAGTACAAAGTAATGCACTGCTTGAAAATCGAAAGATCAATGCTAAAAGTAAGATGTTCTTCATTTCGAACAGCAGTAATGGAAATCTTGCCAAAGCTGAGAATAAAAGCGTAAGAATAAAAGTCAAAACGTGTCAAGCGCTCTGATCACGATGTAAAAGTGACCAGTAAATATCGTATCGAAATGAGCAAGACTCTGCAAGAAATTGTCTTTGGATTATGAGGAATTGACAAAGAGAATCGAATGAAATGCTGAATATTACCTTCGTCCGGCAATTCGTCACCTTCGCTCGACAGCTCGTCGTCCGAGCAGATATTCAGAACATTAACCAGCATCTCTGTGACTGTAAGCAACAAAAAACAATTAATAAAATCACACTTTCATATCAAAGATTATTAAAATAGTAAGATTAAATCTCCAATAAAATATCACCATTTCTATTCCAAGATATCTCTTGCAGAATTCTACAGATTCTACAAATTTGCAAAGTGCAAGAGAAGTTTTCATAAGAAATGTGAAGTTTCCTTGAAGAACAGCCAAAAATCTTTGGAAACAGAGAGATAAGAAAACTTTGTCATATCTTGATCTACTTTACCTTTCTCACCAACGAATGGCAAGGACCACGTGAACACATCCATGAAGTTAGGTAACCAATAAGGATGCGGCGAACAGTTGAACTGCCTGATGTTCATAACGTTGTTCTCATACTTGAGCACAGCCGCCTATTAACAGAGTAGAGTATTCCCGTCCAATTGCATTAAAGTAAACAAGTAAAAACTCGCCGTCCAATTAGGAAACGTTATTTCGGACTTGTCCATTAGGCGACGCGTATATACATTGTAACGGATGAGTCCGCAATGATCGGATGAACTTTTGCACCGAGCTAAAATACATTCTCTCTCTCTAATGTGAGCGAGGGTTTAATTAAGGGAAAACAGAGGGAAATTAATGTTACACGAGACAACTATCGAAGGGCAGAGTGCTCGGAGGGATGCTGCCGCTCGTTTGCAGAACAAACAGCCTGAAATTGGACATATCGGTCCAGTGATCTCTGGACCCATCGCGCGCGTAGTAGCAATGCGTGTTGGTGCGTTCAGTGCTCACCTTGTTGTTGTAAACATCGAGATAGTTGGGCGCACTGAAGATGGTAATTAGCGATGGGAAGCCCGTCGTCTGGGATTTCCGATACATACGATAGCCAGCATCCTGCGCTTCATGCGCTCTGATGATACTCAGTAGATTGTTGTTCTGCAGGAAGTCACAGCATGCCGTGTAACTGTAACATCAAGTCGAGAAGGAAATAATTCCTTGTTAGACTTGAACATTCTATACCAGTATCGTTTGAACAGACTAGCATTTATACGTTCAATATAATTGCGGGAAAGGGATGATTATAATTGGTGGGAAATTAAACTGCCATTAAAGGAGGCGTATCATTCTGCATGGTTTTTTGCAGGTTTATCACCGATGACGTAAAAGCGGCGGTCGCTTTATTGGAAGAGATAACTGAATCGCATCCGACTCTAACGAGATCGAGCTATCAGCCGTCTGTCGGATTCAATACGAGGCAATCGTAGCTTCGCACGAAATATTGCACATTTTATCGCGTCCTCCCCCACTCCCACCCACCCCCACCCCCTTTCCCGTTCCACCGCCCTTTCCCACTGACATTATGATTTATCGTGGACTTTGGCGCGCATTTCATTTTCACCGGAAATGATCTCGCACACGTCCGCGCGCCGCGCTAAGCAACCACCAAGCCGACCTCACGTTCACTGGATTTTATTCTACCGTAATTCCACCACTCTCCTGGTAAGTAAGCTCCGAGCACTTCCGTTGAAATGTCTAGATCGTTCATATCTCGAGAAGAAATAGTTTGCCGAAAGAAAAGCAACACCTGTCAGGGAATATAATTTCACGATTGAGTAGGAGGATTTCCGCTTTGAATTGCATCGAAATATATCGAGTTAGCGATTGCACGTTAGCTTGAAATCCTGTGAAAGGAGGCCGCTGGTGGTTCGCCCATTAAATTTACTGGGAGAAGGTCAACCGGAAGTTGGTAGGATGCGTGGTAGGCCTAAAATGCCTGGTTCCCTTCGACCCACAGCAAAATTTCCCTCGCTTCGTACGTGTACCGGTTAGTACAGCACGCGATGCTGCGCACGAATATTATCACGATAACTCTCTCTCTCTCTCTCTCTCGCTCTCTCTCGCTCTCTTCTCCTCCCACTTTCGTTCTCTCGTCGCTTCTCCCCATGGGGGTAATTTTATCCGGTTCGATCGAGCGTGAGATAGTACATGGAACGCTCGGCCGTTTATAAATTATAATGCGCCCGATAAGTCATCGGACCCGGCACACGTCTTGCGAATCGATCTCTTCCCGTTCAAGCAGATGCCGACTCGATTTGAATTTTTAATCTGACGCGACACCAGTCCCTGTAATTACTGACGGAAATTACTTGGCGATTACTGCCACAGATATCAAAGTAACGCGATACTTCCAACTGGATTTTCTTATAGTATTTCTACGTAGATTCTGTGGATTATATTGTAGTAAATTCGTAAATTGTTAGGAGATATTTGCGAGACACTTGTGAAATAGAAATCAGAGATGACGACGTTGAGAATGTTGATAAATCATTCGGTAATACTGCTCTTGAGAATCTCGGACGATAAATAAACTAGCATTCGCAAACTATGCTCTTGAAAGCCAACAAGTTTTGAAGAGAGAAGTGATTCTCGTTGGTACAGATTTTCATTCGACGTTAGACACTTGGCTGCAACCAACAACACTCTAGAACAATCAGCGCATCTTCCCGTAGATCAGTCAACGAAGCGAGTCGGATTATGCGTTAAGTGGAAAGTATCGTTGCCGGGTGTTCTTCGTCAAGGATTCGTTACGAAATGGATTTAGAACTGCCATGCCAGACGGACGGGTAGTCAAGTGAATTTAGATGTGAGCTCACAATCATTCAAGTGATTTTCACCGTCACACGTTGTTACTTCGTGGTACGCTGCGAAGAGAGCTTAAGGAGTGTCAATAAATCAGATGGAAGTTCGCCCGGACTATACGATAAATAATAAAAGCCGAGGTGAGAATTGGATACCAGCCAGATCGATGTAACAATTCGGCATATACTCAACTGCAGGAAGGATCGAGTCCGTGGCAACTTATAATTTCGAGGACTTACTTCTTCAAACCATGCTTAATAATAATGAATATAATTTCCTCGAAATTATAATGAACCAGTCATCGCGTCAACTACTCGTTTTTCTTTTGCGAGGGATTCTCGAGTCTTGGTAAACAAATTAAGACGTGGACGACGGACAAGTGGCCTTTCTCGCGCGGTCATAACTGACCTGGCCAAGAGAGGCGCGAGAAAAGCTCGAGCCAGGGCAACGCCAAGGTCGTTAGCAGCCATTAAGCTCCGTTCACAGCAGCCAAGTGATTAATGATACCACCGTTATAAATGCGGACGGTTCGCTGAAGGTACTGAAAAAACTAGCGGGACCAAAGTGGTCTCTTTGCCGGATGACGAGCCGCTGATTATATTCAGATTTATTCTTGAGTGCGCTCTCGAGGTAATTAGGACGCTTAAAAAGCTCCGCGACATTGCTATCGGCCAAGTTAGTTAATTAAATTGCCCGTCTACTCGAACCCACTAATGTATTGGGAGAGATAAGCCTGCGAGTTGCGCTCGAACTCCGAAGCACTGGAGCTAGTAGTATGGATCAGCGTATGGTCAGACGGCGGATCCTTGCGCGATACTGAGACTCTAATTGCCAGTGCAGTTGCGAGAGAAATAAAATATACTTTTGTACCGAGTCATATACATTGTATAATGGTATAAATAATATTTAAAAAATGGATCTTAATTATAATAATGTTAGATGAAGTTGATAGAAAGTAGTGTAAGTCTTTCAGTCAGACCGGCTGATCATACATTGATTTTACTACTTGGTGATATTTTTACTTTCTTTTTTAATATCTGACACCTATTTTCATGCGTTTACAAGTGAGGCTTATTTATTATTAACTAAACATTATAATATTAATTTCGCTCTATGATACATCGCAATATGTTACTCTCGAGACTGTATGATACAACAAAGAATTCCACAAAAATGGGATAGTTCTCTCTTTCTCGTTTTCCCCGAGGCTAGGAGTTATCGGGCAAATGTTATCGGGACAGCTGGGCGGTTGGAAGTGCGAGCGATGCTCTCTTCCCTTTTCAGTTCGGCAGTGGTGGCGCGTCGTTGGCGCATCCCAGCCGTCACTCCGCCTCGAAGCATTGTTGAAACTTCATTCTCTATTTCCTCTCTCGAGCAGACTGAAGCAATTTTCCTCGTTAGACGTTGCTCCATTCCCCCTGACCTACTAGCCTGCTAACTATATACTCGACGACCAACTCCTCGCAAACTCTCTCTCTCTCCCTCTCTCTTCGAGTATGTGTCTCTGTGTGTCATATGTGTGCTGAGATTATGGGAAAAAACAACGTATCGACACACTCGGCCTTTGTTGTCGGAACTGTCCCGCCTCCTGATTAGCTCGTCCTTCGCCGCAATAGAACTATCAACGTCGGACACGCGCTCCCAATGATCGCTCGCCGGGCAACACTGTGTGTTCTGTTTATTCTAGCAAGAGAAAGAGAGAGAGAGAGAGAGAGAGAGAAACAGAGAGAGAAAGAGAGAGAGCCAGGTGCAATCAATAGGGGCGCACACCGTTGCACGCCGTGCTAACCAGGTTACAAAGAATATACGAAGGGACTCGCCTTGCCTGCCGATCGATCGCAAACTGAATGAACACGCCGCTACTCGTTAAAGGAGACGAAGTACTAACGTGACTACTGCTATCCTCAGAATTACCTGCAACTATTTAACAACCACCTTCATAGAGACAACTATGAATCCTGTAAAGATTGATTAAAGCTAGACTAACGGTAAGAAGAATGGACTAGAATAATTATATAAATATTGTAAATAAGAGTGAGTAGAAAAATAGAATGTCCAATGCATAATTAAGTGGCGCAATGAAATGTCAGGTGAAACGAATTACGAAATGATCGCCAGGGTCAGGCTCTGCTTGATAGCCTACTTCTTGGTGAAGCATGGAACCTGACTAGTAGTTAAGGGCAGGTCTATAGCTGCTTATAGATTGAGGCTGGCTAGGTCGTGTCGGATGTATATACCCGTTGTGGCCACCACCCTATCGAATCCGCGTCCTTAGTCGTATCAGATCTGGCAGGAAAGGTTAAAGGGTAAAGGGAAAGGGGTGGCCTCACCTGTAGAAGTACGAACAACCTCTGACGCTATTGTGTGAGAAGTGCTCGGAGTTTTTCTCATTGCCGAAGTCCTCTAGTGGATCCGACCAGAGAAGATCGCACATTGGTCCGAATGCCGGCGGCTCTTTGAACCTGTCCAACTGAAACAGCAGAAAAAAACCGCACACACACACACACAAGTAATTAGTATATGGTTGGTTGTTTTGTTCGATGAGGATAGAGCTCGATTGATCGATCCAGCAAGTTGTTTCGATGGAGTATCGTAGAGGGGTGGGGTGGGGGGGGGGGGGGGGTTTAATGAGAGAGCTCGAACGCGCGCCACTATACTCGAAGCGTTAGCTGACGTTTTAATGTTGGTCACCCCCGCTACAGCTCATGGTCCATTGTGTTCGGTTTGCAACGGCAGCATGCGAAGCCAGTTACGCCCGGCGAGTTTTCCTTCATAATGGCTCGCGCTAATTATGTTGAATGGCATTAGAACGACGAGCACTATATCATGCGCGCGCGCGCCGCCTGTGCATTGCACCGCCCAAGGCGAGGCGGCTCTGCCTAGACTAGCTCGAGTGCGCTGCTAGTTTACGCTGTAATAAGCAGTTACCACCTAATAACCACCGGACGCAATGCCAACGGCATCACTCTACGCACACTTCTCAGCCTGTTCAAGCGGACTCACACTCCTCCTTCCTCCCCCCCCCCCCCCCCCCCCTCAACGAAACTTCTCGACGAACGTTTAATCGTTCCCGGGGAAACAGAGAGAACGCCCGGCGAAGTTTCGCTCCTGAGTTCGGAAGTCGCTAGTAGAATTAACGCCCGGCTAATTAGTCCTGCTTCCAAGAACGCATAATATGAAATAGTTTGTGGACAATATTTTATTCGGTTATATTTGGAATATTGTCTAAAAATAGTATTTTGTGTTCTGTCTATCTTGAAATGAGTATCCATTAAAAAGCAATCAGTGGCTTGTCGAGACGCGCACTGCTAATAAAGTATTAATACAGATTTCAATTTTGTATGCAAAGAAATTAAGTGGATGTATAAATGCTCTTGAAATATTTAAGTGAGAGTGAAAGTGTTGAATTTTGCTGAAATCTATTGATTTTTTGATATGATTCTTGGTAATATTAAGATTCAATTGATGTAATAATTAATAGAAAGTAGTATAGAAATTATGCATATATTCTAGCATGTGTTCATACATACTATTAGTGGCAATATGCCAAGTATGCCACTTAATACTAATTGCCGGGAGTACTATAGCGTCTTACGTACACCTGCTAGCATCTGATGGTTGTATTCCTGTATGACTATGCTAAACAGTTCTAGTAGACAGTAACACACGCCGTAACGGCTAGTTACTGTCCAATAATGGCAACTGCGTGTATCTTTTATGGTGTATGATGATTGAAAATAGATTCTATCAAGTCAACCATTCAATTACTCTCTTTAATTCTTTCACTCACTAACTACAACATTTTAAAATACTGATAAAAATTACAAATACTTTTAAATCATTTAATTTTGATTATATTTGTGGGGAATCCTTTTGAGAAACTAGCAATCTCAACAGAGTATCGTTGACTAATTCCGAGGATCACACCGGAACCTTAATTAATTACTAAACTAGACAGATTCACACAACTGGGATAAATGAACCAATATCCTGTACGGATAATTGATTGACGCAACCATAAGCTCAGGTAGTTCTGATACTCCTGATTGATACACTAATAGCCGATTATCTTCAAATCGTGTGGCAAGATATGTCCGCTTCCACAAGTCGGACCTGAAAATCTTGATTATTCTTGACTGTTTGCGATATCCGACGAGAAATCTCAGCTTTGTATTAACTTTCTATTCACTGATATTTCACTGTGACTAATTACACAATATTATGTGACAGACATACTCGTCGACTATTCAAAAATCGACCAGAAAGAAATCTGTCTGTCTTTCGACAAAAGCTTAAAAAAGCACTGTGTGCTTGGGTTGATAGAACTAGTACCGAAGAAGAAAAATTAGAAACGTGTGTAGACAATGATTTTACTAGTTATACGTCTATGAACCGGCTGCACTGTCGACGGCAGGAAATTCCTTATATTAAACAGTGTCACCAGTTATGTAGGCCACTCCCAGGTGGAATTGGGTGCGGCAAGGTCCCGAGACTCCAGGAAAGTGGAATAATTATTATTATCCCTTCGTTCGCCAAGGAGAAGGCTGAGAGAGTGGCTTTGTTCTTGGGCGCGCAGAAAATATCCTTTGTTTCTTGTGATAAAAAGATTTCTGCCTGGCAGATTAGCGTTGAATTAGCATTGCGGCTTGGCGGCCGAGCCATTATTGTTGCGAACCAACTGGGAAAGAGAAAGAGAGAGAGAGAGAGAGAGAGAGAGAGAGAGAGAGAGAGAGAGAGAGAGAGAGAGAGAGAGAGAGAGAGAGAGGGGGGCAGGGTTTTCGGGGTGAGTGGAATAGTAATGCGTAAATGCAGAGGAATCATCAGATGCGCTTCATTTGACGGCCAGCTCTGCCCATTATACTAATGAATTCAGCTAATTAGCCCGAAACGCTTAATCGGACTGGTGCTCGAAAACAGATGCTCGCAATCCATACAGAAAGCCCGCACACATATAACTCTGTTGTATACTACGCAGATAAATCTCAGATATTCTTGGCTATCTCTAAATATGCTGATATTATTTATGCAAACCTCTGCTTTCTTGGACAAGGCTTCTCAAAGTCTCGAAGAATGGAAAAGCTACGGTCGCAGAGACACACTCGCATACATTGGGATTCCAAAAGTATACCCAAAGGTATTTCTCAACGGAGATATTCCTCGAACGTTGTCAGAGCGTATACCTCACAATTCCATCTCACTTCCACTCAGTGAAGCTTTATTCATCACGCTTCTATGTACGAACTTGTATATGTATATGCAAACAAGTCGCACCAAATCACCAACGAGCCCGCATTTCATTAATACATTGTTGACCGGCCTCTCCGCTACGCTCCGCTGCCTTTCCGCTTGCAATTTGCGCGATTACTAAAGTACGAAATTGTGCGGGTCATTGCAGAATTGTGCAATGTAAGTACGAGGCTCTGTTAAATTATGTGGCACGCGATAGTGTTTTTGTACGGGAGACAGTAAGTTGACAGTGTGTGTTAAGGTAGTTGTATTTGTACTGTATCATCCAAAAGTCAACCGTTGGCCGAAGGAATGGACTAAACTTTTGTTCTACAGACTTTTGTCCTCTGCAGAAATTTGCGAAAAAATGAATTTTGAGCTAGGGCTCTGGAATTTGTATCACTTCTTCCTTGATACAAGAAAACATTCTCCACCAAATTTCAGCCATGGAAAATGTCGGCAAGTATGGAAAATATGGGAAAAACCACGAAAATTAATTATTCAAGATCGGTTTTCCATGTGTTTTCGGTACAATTCCGGCATTTCTGCCACTGGTTTCATGTTTTCTTTTCGTTTTGATATACAAACAATCGAAAAATCATGGATTCGTCAAAGTCCCAGAACCTTCGAAAAATCGAAAATTTGTGAAGGGGTACATATGGAAAAATTTGCGAAAAAATGAATTTTGAGCTACGACTCTGGAATTTATATCACTTCTTCCTTGATGCAAGAAAATAAACCTCGCCAAATTTCAGCCCCGGAAAATCTCAGGAAGATTGAAAAACATGAAAAATCCTGTCTAAATTAGGACAACTCGATTATTCAGAAGGCTGTTTCCAAGTGTTTTCGATACAATTCCTGCATTTCTGCCAGTGGTTTCATATTTTCTACCCCTTTTGATACTCAAACAATGTATTTATCAAGTAATCGCTAAAGTCCAAGAACCTTCAAAAAATCGACATTTTTTTCGGTCTATGCGAGTCGTCCTTTAAAATGTTCATTCTACGAAATGTGCTCGACGCTCGTTGCCTGTTTCTCGAGTGGCAGGTTGCGAGCGATGTAGCTAGATTTTTAATGGTCCGCAAGCCTTGGCGCCCATTGTCCTCGCACCGCCAGAAGAGAGACGCCTCTTTTTAAAGGGCTTCACGTTTTGCGGGTCATTGTGCATGTCTACGTATATGTATGTGCGTGTGTGTATGTGTCTGCATAAATGTGAATGTGTGGACGCGCGAATTACAGGCCGGAGAGCTCGAGAGCTCCGCTTATTCCAGCTGGCACCCTCGCTTCGGCATTTGGTATTCATATCGCTTAACCGCACTCGCAAAACCCGCCGCCTTTACATCGCACCGGCACGGCACGCCGAATAATACATGCCTGAGGGTGGAGCCTCTGCTTCTATGGGCCCTCTCGATAAATATTGCATTCTTCACGATGACCTTTCAACCCCTGCCGCTCTCTTACTTCATGCTTACTTCGCCACTATCGCCAAAACTTCTTTTTGCCCTTTACTTGTCTTTTGATCCAAACGAGAAGAATATCTCATATAGATTCGTCCTGTCTTTTTCCATTTCTATCTTTTTATCATCATATTCATCATCTTTTAAATGAGACCATCGTTCAAGGATTATTACTGTGTAAAAATATGAGTGCAGCTACGCAAGGGTCCCGCGGTACGAGAAAACAACATCAGCTTCGTTGGAAGATCGACTCTCTAGGAGTTCCTTTCTCTCGACACAATGCGACTTTTCTTCACGAGAGCCACTTCGAATTTAAAGGAGCCATTAATTCCCGAGTCCTTCCGTCCCTCGCATCCCTCTTACCCACCGATCTCGCATGGAGCACTAAAAATCGGGGTCAGACGAGAGAGGCCGTGGCTTTCCGCTGCGGCAAAACAGAATTAATCGACATCCCACCAGTTCGGCCCTTCCGCGGGGAAGAGAAACAACCGCCGGCCCGTTGTTTCCAATTAACGCAAGATCGAATACCGTTGCGAGCAGAAAAAGCCTGATCGAGCAAAACTCTCGTCGACCTTCGCATCTGCTAATATTCTACTCTTTATCATCTTCAAACTAAACAATCAAATTAGAATTATAAAAGAATTACAGACAATTATTATTTCAAATCTACAAAATGATTTTCCAATTAACTATTCTATACTTTCATCAATATCGATCTTCGATCTAAATCAAAATGAACGTTCGATTCTTAGCTTGCTGACGGGCTGACAGTACTAGTTCTTCTCTCGTCTTCGTGATCGAGCAGTGCTCAATGATTCATACTAAGGGCAAAATGAATAATTTATAATGTCTCGGGGCTGTAGGCCGAGCGGCGCCTTGTCATATTCGAGCGTACGTAGTGCGAAATTGGCTCTGGCGCCCAACGGAGGCTTGAATTTGACGTTATTAAAGCGTGTTGTTCCCTAAGATTGCATACGATGCCGAAGCACGCACAGGCCACATGCATGCATGTATCAAGGTGCATGCATGCATGCGAGAGGGCCACACTCCGATTAACTTAATAGGCTACCGATAACGCGCACATACTTGCTCGATACTTTTCCTATCCCATCGCATCGCCCTGACAAATCGGGTTAATTCGCATTCCGTCGTCGCTTGAAATGTCAGAGAAATACTACTGCTTAAATTGTATATATATATATATATATATGTGTGTAGACACAAATAAGACCATGTTTAAGCATCGCGGTTTCACCGGAATAGCAGCATCGTCGAATGTATAAAAGTAAATAGAATCCAAAGGTGGCTTTAATTTCTCATGAATTTTATTGCATATACACCAGGAATAGCCTTCGCTTTAATTATTCAGCGAGGAGTTCCTCGATTCAGCCGCTCCTCGATCCAGCTTTGCTTTAATGCACTGCTGAACTTAATAGCGTTTTATTTCATTTGCCCAGACCAAAAGAGTCTAGCTGCTCACCAAGAGCACACTTCAACTCTCCGGTCCGGCTAATTAAATAGTACTGGTACTTAGAGAACGTTCTAATAATGCCACGGTTAGTCTCGCTCGATTCACTGGTCCATAGAGAATCCTGTTTTACGGAGGCAGAGAGGCCTTTCCGGTGAGAGTTCACTCTCTGTAGAGATTGTTTTTCCGTTGGATAGCATAGCCGAAGATTAAAAACAGTGGGAACGGCAATCACAAAGCGGAAGATTGCCCGCGGTATCCGGGCGAAGGTATCTCTCGGGACAAGAGGAACGTATCGGACAGGTTTTACGAACGCTTTCCCCTCAAAGGATCGTTGGTGCTGCCAATTTCCATATCAAACGTCTCAAAATGGCCAGGCGCGCGCCCCCGCGCGTTACTCTCTTTTCCGCCGGAAATAAAACATTCCACGTACAACTATTGTAAGCTTTGACCGATCTCTCATGGCGAGAATAGATCGAACTCTTGCGATGCTAGATTTAAGTCGTCCAATGAAAGGAAATTGGAAAGTTCGTAAATAAACATCGAAGGAGAATCGCATTCTAGTTGGACTAATCGAACAGTGTCGTTTAATGCGATCAATAGAACTGACACGTGGCAAAGTTCAGAGGTTAATGAATGATCAGCGTTGACCGAGAAGAGTTAAGAAACACCAACACCCACTGAAGCTCGGCTATCAAGCGTGGGTTAAAAGAGAAACAATCATTTCCACTGTGTAATTACAAAATCCATTCGAGTAAATTACAATTTATTGTACATTCCCATTCGAAAAATATAAATCTAGGATATTGTAAATAGTTAATTGAATGTCTAAATGATTAGTTCATATCATGGAAATGATTGCTTTCGAAGCACAAAGGAGAAATTCCACTAGTAAAAGAATTCCATTACAGCGCTGTATTATTGGCTCGCTCCAGTAGTATAGATCAGCAACAAGTCAGACCGGCTTCATTCCACTGGGTGGATTCTACCAAACCAAATGTCATTTCATCCGAAGGTAATTCGCCATAGCATGCATTCCAACTTGAAATACAATTCATGGGAACTCCCACCGACACCATTGTAGCCAAATGGTGGAACAAGAGAATCAGCGAGATTCGTGAGTGAGGAAGAAACGATTGGAGGACAAGGTAGACACATGCGAGAGAGTGGAATTCCTGTATTATCAAGGAATTCGTTAGAGATTCTGTGAGAGCTGATGGAACCTGAGGAAGATTGCGCTGCAGCTGTGGAAGATGAAGTTGGAGAGTAAGTAGCGTAGCGCGGGGGCGTACACGGTGCAATCGAAGCTGAGAGCGGTTGTTAGCGATGCAAATCTAGCCGGCGAATCGGCCGGCTTTACCTTGATTGAATGCACTTCGCGAGGAGTCTCGAGAACACTCCAGTCTGTTAAATAACAGGGTTAGCGCAACGTGGACCAACCCGATCGACAGTAATCAATGAGTAACGTCGAGTTAGTCTGCCACGCAACCTCTCCCTTTGCTCCATATCTTCCACTTCAATTACTCTCGCGTTTCCCTTCATTAGTATATCCCCACACTACTATCCTTGACATAAATCAACGATAGAATTTCATTCTTTATAAGACAGCATACACATTTTCGTATGTTAAAATTTGGATATTAGGGATTTCATTATTACTTTTTCTTGCGGACTCTAATTTCAAGTCTTCTAACGTAAAGATAATTCAGTTTACTTTTTATCATTTATTCAAGACATATAACTTGATATACTTTTACCATGGATCACCATAAGTGTCAATAGCTTTTCTATAATGCTTCTCACACAAGAGAATATTATTTCATCAGCACTTTCCAGTATTGGAGTAAGCTAGGAAAGAATAAAGGAAAGAGCTGAACCAGCGGATAACGGTAGCGAATCAATCCAGTGCTGGTCGGTATCGAACTGTGAGTTTACGGTGGTCGTAAAAAAAAAAAATGTCGGATCAAGAAAAAGCGGTAGTGGCTGGGATTTCAGGTGAAATCGCGTCGGCTTAAGCGAACGGTAGCAAAATAAATCCTGAATGGTCGAACGGGACAAAACATCGAATGGCATCCGGTTTGTGAAATAATGTCTCTAGTCGCATCGTTCGTTTACGTTCAAATAAATTCGTCCGGCGAAAAGCAGGGATGATTCTCCTTGGTTTGCCTTGAAGCGATCTGTGACCCTCCGCAAGCTTCCGGTTCCGTGACCCACACGTGCGAATCCAATTAACTGCCAACGATTTCCTTAGCCGGCGGCGGAGCATATTAGTTAGTGTGCTTGGACAGCGTGACTCATTAAACTCCTCGTCTGATTTCTCCCTGAGTATCCAATTTTCCGGCCGACCTGAACCCTCTCGAATATATATATATATATGTATAACTATCTACAAATACACAGTTACCATAATATTTGTGTAATAATATATGCGCAACGAGAAACAATAGCACCACGAATCTCATTAACATAATTTCTACTCTACTATTATACACAACCATCCGAATATCGAAACTTCTTAAAATAATAAATAACTTCAATCACTCCTGAAACAAACTGATATCTCATCGGCCAACAGAAAACCATCAACAGAACATTGTTTATCGATTCGATCGGCCGGAAATGGAGAGATGAAATCTCAACCATGGAAGCCGGAACTCTCTGTTCACCATTGTTATCCCAAGTATTACGTATTCCTTGAAGGAAGAGAACGACGGGAACAGCGGTTCGTCCAAGATTACTAACTACTAACAGAGAGAGAGAGAAGGAAAGTTCTCGTGGAAACTTTCTTTAGGCCGCGGCGTTTCATTCAACTTGTTGCAGACCGGCTTGTTACCGCTTTAATATCCGCTTGGATGCCCATTCTACCAACACACTTCACCATATACATATACGAAGGCATAGCCATAAAACAACTATGAATAAAAAAAGAAAAAGATCGTAGTGTAAAGGATCAACATATGTATGCTTGTGTCCTGGAAAGCTAGCATCCTGACGCCGGTGTACATGGAGCGCGTTCACGCGGATTGACCACACGTAGAAAGAGAGAGAGAGAGAGAGAGAGAGAGAGAGAAAGAGAGTGAAGCTGTGAGAGTGAGAAAGAGAGAGTAATTGTGCGCGGGCGAGCAAGTTGGAAACACCGGGTTAAAGAGCAGAGTATGGAGCGCGGCGGCCACGGGCAAAGAGAGAGAGAGAGAAAGAGAGAGGGAGAAGAACCAAGAGCGAAAGAGAAGCAGCTGAGGTGGACGATCAATAGAGCGGGTGGCACAGCGCGTCGAGTTCCCTGGTTCGCTTCCGGCACTGTACCCACCACTGACAGAGAACCCCACCAAGAAGAGAGAAAACCGAGTCCAATGACACTCGAACGATCGTGTGGTCGCTTGACGGTCAGTTTTCCTCTGATCTCTCTGCCGTATGCCCAATTTTCAACGACCAAACTGACCTAAAATTATACCACCACGCACTCCACCGAAAAAACATTCGATATTCGATATGACAAATAAAAGAATAAATGGATGCTTTTATTTTTTATACAAGAAATGAGAAAATTTCAAAGAATATTTAGTGATAGAAGTAATATATTATAGCACTCCATCGAAAAACTTTCGATATTCGATATGACAAATAAAAGAATAAAAGGATGCTTTTATCTTTTATATAAGAAATGAGAAAATTTCAAAGAATATTTAGTGATAGAAGTAATATATTATATTACGATTGAATAAATTCTATGGTGAAAGAAAGTCTTTCGAATGTACGGTGAAAGATAAGTACAGCAGTTATCATAACGCAGAATGGCAAGTTTAATCAGGCCAAGTGGGAAGCGAAGAGCCGATGCACTCTGGAATTGCTAGTCGGCATTCCTCGTATATAGTGGATAGAAGTGTAGAGTCCGAAGAGGGCCAGTTAAATAGTTGTAACAGAGAGAGTATCGCGTAGAAAGGGGATCGAATCCGATAACACTTTAACCAGTTTAATTAGGCTGGCGTAACTAGTGCGCATTAAGATGGTCGTATCGGCTAGCGTTTTCATTAGTTTCGTAGCTTTGGTTCCAGTGTGAACGTAGCATATAAAAGCTTGGCACCCAATGCGAAACCACCCTTGCCCGGAGCATATTTCGCGTGCCTTTTAACTGGTCAGGCCACAGCTTCTTGGCCTCGATTCCTTCGTAATTATTCCTTAAGATTCGCCTCCTTCTCATTTCGTCTTTTTAAAAGAGTAATATAGTAAGCGGTGGTTCTTTTCTGCCACTCTCCAAGCGAAATGAAAGAAGCTTTCTCTCTCTCTCTCTCTCTCTCTCTCTCTCTCTCACTCTTTTTAGTTGGCTCCTAACGCTGAGGTAGAATTGCAATTTCTCGAGTGCGCGGACGCTCGATGAGTGTTGATTGGCTCGGCTTACCTTGCGTATGTCTTCTAAATTGTGAATCTCTGGCGAGAGGCCACCGTGCACGCAGAGGAACTGTTGGTTCATAAGAGCAGCTAGTGGCAAACAGTCGAAAGCATCCATACACGCGTCGTACACCCTCTCCGAATATTTTATTTTACCTGAAACATAAAAGATGAACATTTAAAGTACATCTTATTTTTTTCTTTCTTCAAGATTAATAGAATTGTATGAAATCGTATTTTCTAGACGCGAGGCACATGTTCTCGTTGTTTATGTTTATAGTAGATTCAAATAGTTTAATATTACTAGGTGGGAATATTAATTAGATCACCTAGCAATTTAGTCATCAAAATTCCCACGGCAGAAGTGCATCCAGACAAACAGGTTGAACCACTCTCGCGAAAGCGTTCGATTATTCAACGGGTTAGATTTCCACGAGTCATATTTATTTTTCTGCCGTCCATCTCCCCTGAATTCCTCTCTCGTTTCCTCTGTTTATGTGCAGGGAAACAGGAGGCTGGAAAATACGATCCCACTGGTGCGCGGCAGTGGGTGGAAAATCGTTGGTAGGCGTACAGAGAGAGAAAAAGAATAAAGTGCGTCAGTAGTTTTCACTTCTGCTGACTTTCATTCCCGATTCTGCCTCCGGCTGAAGGATTAAACGCTTTTTATCCAAACTCTTGAATAAATAACACTCTCCACACACATCTGCCTTTTGCATCAAGTGTTAAATTCATCGTGTTCGAATTCAACCATGATAAATCTCTATTCTCCCTGATAACACATTGTTATCCAATCAGGAGTGTACTTGAATTTAGAAGACTTCACTTGGACGAGTAAATGACGGAATGAATGACAGGAAGGGTCGAGGGTCGAGAGAATAAGAGAGTGGAAAGCTTGAGAAGTCGACGAGAGAGAGCGCTCGATTTCCTGGACCGAAGGAAGAAGCTCGAAAGGATGTGTTTCCTGGAAATAACGTGGTGGCATTTCAGAGGGATCGACAGGAGGAAGATTTGTTGGCGGCAAGTCTCGACTGATTGGCGGCTGGTTGTCACTCGAGAAGCTCTCTTCTCTTAGACAGCCACCTCGCAAATGAACACCCTCCTCTCTTTCTCTTATTTGAAGAAGAGTCAGTGGTTCTCGTGGGAAGATTGCAGCCTGGAGAAACGGATGACCGCAATATTACACGGCCAACGGGATCACCGGTGTCAAAGAGCTACTACTACAATTCTCTCTCTCTCTCTCTCTCTTACTCTCTTTCTTTTCCTACCCTTTCCTTTTCTCTGCTACGTTGTTCACAGGAAAAGAAAAACGCAAGGTCCATGATTGTCAGTGTGCTTACAGGGTTGCAATCCCGCGGCCCATTTCACCGCAAGCAACGCTTAACGATCCGACGTCCAACAAGAGCAGAGACTCTGCTGGCTTCTCTTGTAACAGATTTACCAGTGCGCTGCCATTCAATTGCCAACGGCAGTCGCGCGATGTACTTCGTAAAGGCTCAGAGAGAGAGAGAGAGAGAGAGAGAGAGAGAGAGAGAGAGAGAGAGAGGAAAAAAGAAACACGAGATGAGAGAGAGAAGGATTGGTTATTCGATTGCAAGGCAGCCCATATCTTCGACGTAAATAGAAAAGTGGGTGTGTGTAACGCGTCTTGTCGATGTATAATCGGCTTCGCTAAATATTAACTCGTCTCTCGAGCGAATGCTTAAAGCACCCCTTTGTTCTATGCGTCCCTGGAACAATGACATGGTAGAAGCATATTAATTCTATTTTTGCTTGGACCTAGCAGAATGTGAACGCTGGATAACCCTGGGATAACATGACACCTGAGTACTATGATACCTTTCCTTCGAGTACGAAGAGGAAGCAAGTCGAGGGGATACAATGAGCTTACGCGCTTAAACTCGATTGCAAATGAAGCCTGCCTTAGGGACGCAATTAAAACCCTTTGTGTCCCTTTGACATCATAGGGACATAGAGATTCTCCAACGGTGGTGGTGGTGGTGGTGGTGGTGGTGGACAGCTTACAGCAAAGTGGCCGTCACTAATGAGGGAGAACGTCGACGACCATGAGCCGTTCGGCACACGAGAGATTAAATGAATAATTAAAATACTTCGGCTTGCGCTTCTCGATCGCTTGGATTCCTGGAAAAAGGAGGGAAGAGTGAAAGAGAGAGAGAGAAAGAGAGAGAGAGAGTTCCCAGTTTGCTGATCGACGCGTTTATATTGAAAGCCGTGGTAGGATTTGCGATTCAAATCAGCAGCAAACAAACCTCCGGGCTTTCGATGGCCAGTCCCGTACTCGAGTATTTATTCCTCATTAGACCGATTCGCCTTTCCAGCACGATGGAGAGAGAGAGAGAGAGAGAGAGAGAGAAAAAACAGCAATCCCTGATAATCCCTGGTAACCACACTGATCGACTTATTTATTTTGTCTCCAGTCAGAGATTTGTGAGAAAAGAATTCTTAATTCTACCATTTATTTTCTTGTTCCAAGTTAACCTTAATCCAAACTCTCAATTTATTTTCTCGTCCGCTTATAGAACGATCAATGAGATTTTGATATTAAGTGATGCAAGGAAAGTTTTCGCATGGTAAGTATTTTGATTAATGCAACCAACCAACAGCTTTTCCCATTAACGTCAAACTGTCTCTCTAGTCGAAGAAGGGGTGGCATGGCGTGGCGTAGCGGCGGCAGTGGCGACCACTGCAAACTTCGGAGTAATTAGCGCGGCCTCCTTCATGCACGCGTTCCGGCAATCAGCAACCCCCTCTTCTCAAACCCCTTTCCAACCTCCTCGAACAAGGTTTGCTATGTGGAGTGTTGGATGGATGGAAAAGAAGGCGAGTCGAAGAGGAGGCGAGTTCATCAAGAATTATTGGAGCCGAGGACACAACGAGCTTTTACTTCCCAAGAGACCTCTGCCGTTCGTATGTACGTATATGCATGCAGCCCATTTGCCAGGGAGTAGCCGAACAACTAAATCATGCAAGAGCGCGCATGATATAGTCGAGTCACAGAGAGAAACACACGCCAGTGCCGATGTACGCGCGAGAAAAGCGAGATCACTGATTACAGAGCACTGGAATTGAAATGAAAGGGCTTTCCAAGCGTGTCCCCCCCACCCACCCATTTAACTTGAAATCAACGGGATACTCTTTTCTCTTGCTTGGATTCCCTTGGGTAATATAGCGCGCGTCCAAAGCGTCTGCTGTAAAGCTTGATTCACATTAGAGGTGCACTCAAGCTCGGCAAGAAATTCTCGCACTGAATTAAATATGAACGTTGACTCGACTTGCAATCAACTGATGCGTCGAATGTGAAAAGTTCTTGCGTGTTTGTTTGTAATGTAAATCGAGTTTAATAAGAATACGAAGGAATTGGAGAATTGTAGTTTTTTGGAAGAAAAATTGGATAGAATTGATGACAAGATAATATTTTTCAAGATCTTCGACATCCTGATAGAACTTGCTGGCTTTTTCAGATGGATGCGCTGTGCGAAGATGCAAGCAGCAGCGCAGCCTCACAGCACGATAAAATGATGATTAAACTGGCGGCACGGATTTCTCGTGATTATTGTCGGCAACTCGCGCGGAAAGCGGGTCAAAAGCTCAGCCTGAAAGCACGATGGAGAGAGCGCGCGACCCATTTCGAGGGACTCCCTAATTTTGCCGATCGATGTCGAGATGGAATCGACGCTGCATCGAAAACCAGCTAAAACAGATTGGAATATTTCTCTACGAAGTTGAATACTAGCATACTTTTCTTAAACATATACAAAGCAGACTTGTGTAAATTTATTTTTAAAATTCCTGCGTGATATGTCAATAAAAGCGATAAAATCGATAAATTGTTTCTTCAGTAAAATGTTATCAAACATATCATGATATTTCTTGGTAATTAATAAATAACCGTCTAATAAACGATTGTGTACTGTGTATGTACGTTAATCGACCTAGAACCGTATGTTTAAAAACTAATATTGTCCAGAGAAAGTGAAACAATGCTATCGAGTATTTGTCTTCCATCCTGATCGTGGGAATATCAAATAATATTTGACCTAGCATAAAGCACAGGCATATACAATATACAAGCCGGTTACACTGCGTAGCACGCTCGGTAATCCCCGATATCGGAGCGTTGTAATATTAAACCGGGGGAGCGTGCAAACAACCGTAAAATACCCAGCATAATTAATGCCACACGTGCAGTAAAGCGCGCCATTTCGTAATTCCCGGCTTCCTCGTAAATCCTCGAAGGAAACAATTGCAACAAATCCTCATGAAATAACAATACAACGAAGAAATAAATACTTTGAGAATTGCGTAAAGTTACAAGAGCACAAGTGGTACAAGATGAAATAGAATACACTGGTAAAATACGCATGCGCACAGTTACGATAGGAGCCAGCTGGCCCGGACCCTTCCGAGCTATTTTTAGAATATCGATCGTCCTCCAGGCTCCGGCGGATCGATATTCTTGAGTGTGGTCATGGTCTCTCACCGCCGCCGCCGCCTTCCTTACTTCCTTTGCTCTGCAACCTGTCGCCCTCATAACACTTCAAGTCAATGCTCCGTGCAAACAAAAACTACTCACCCATACATTCTTATAAATTTATCTTGATTTTATCTATATCATAATCAATATAATAAATACTAACTCTGTATAATTACTAATATCACACATTTATATAAATTTATTCAAGATAAAAGATACTTTCATTTTGAAACTGGTTTCAAAAGCAATTCTAATTATTCCTGGCGTGAAATCGAGATTTTAGAGAGCGACTACCGGTAGAGGTAATAATACTAGTACGGTTCGAGTAGTTTCCGGAGCTTTGGTGGCCGATCCATTACTCAGTTATCGTGACCAGAAGAGTACAGCGGTGAATTGCCGATACTTTATTAACTAGTTTACACGCGTTTACCCGAGCTACCCGGAAAGTTGCCCACTGACGAGCCAGTGAATTTCGAGAGGCAGCAACAGCAGCAGCCACCTCTCGTTCGTGTATCCCTTTCGAGGTGAGCAGACCTTTAATCGTCGTTACGCGGTTACCTAAATAATAGAGCGGCTAAATTAGTTGGGATAGTTTGTTCGCCACTCGACCGAACGGTCCACCGTTCCAGACACGCTTCGATGCTGCATCCTGAACTCGTCAAAGTTCCATAGATCCCTGCTGGAAGCTTCGGCGCTCACGTTTCGGATTTACTTGTTATCTTATTGTATATTGTATAATAGATTGTCGAGCTAGTTCAGAGCAAACCACGACGGAAACCACTCGAATCGATCAATACACAACCCGATGATTTATGGTTAAAGAATACAAATCATAGATATAGAAATATTTCTGCTTCGAAATAATAAAAGTATGAATCAGCTGATTAAACACGAAAGATAACCAGTTTTCTGTAAAATTTGCGACAGGTGTCAAAGTGTGGAAATAGCTTGAACTATTCTCAAATAGTTTCAATGACAGTGTGACAGGTTGGTTGGAGAAGGTTGAAAATAGATGAAATTATTTCAAGCGAGCATCGAATACCATGGTATGAAAAATGGCTGGTTTGTTGCCATTCGAGTTACACGCGACGAGAATCGGCTTGCTGTGTCGGCTTTTTATCGCGATGCACCTCGCTCGATCGCTCATTCTTGACTTATTTATTCGGGTCAAAAGCTCGCAAACGAGCCTCTCTCTTTCTCTTTCTATCTTTCTCTGACAATGCAAGTATCACCGGCGACATTGAGCCGTGGCGAGTAAAGGCTGATATCAAAAGAAAGGGAAGCAGAGATCGAGAATTCGATCCTCATTAATATAACCACGAAAACCACTTCACTAAGAACTAGTAATCCCAGAAACGAAAACCCTGTAATTCTAAAAAATGACACATTCCACTATTAATTCTCGCCATTATTCCACCGAAAAGAACCTGTATTTATTTGCGAGACTAGTTCAAAATCGAAGACATCCATTGAGTCTCCGCTACATTTGCTCGAGAATATGCGAGCTTGAATTTCCGACGTTGCAAGCTTCGACAGAGTTAGTAGAAAGCTCGAGGCACGTGCGCGGAAAATGCACTCGGTGCGAGAGGTGGTGCACACGATTTCCGAGATAGTAAGAAAGAGAAATGGTGAAAGAAAAAGAGAAAGAGAGAGAGAGAGTGAGAGTGCGAATAAATGGAGGAAGAGAAAAAGGGAGAGAGAGAGGGAGAGAGAGAGAGAGAGAGTTTGCGAGTGGGCGGTATGAAGCATCTATTCAAACAGAAATTCCATCGAGGCGAGGGTGGCAAGGACCCCAGGGAGATCTGAAGAAAGAGAGCGAAGAGAGAACGAGTATGAGAAGGAGAAGAATTTTTCTCTATGCGACATCTCACGTGGCGAGGGACGCCACGTCGACGGGACGAAAGAGCCGCGGAAAAGCGTATCGATCCCGGAAAATTGCCCGATCAACTGGGTCAACCCACGTGTATTTACGACGCTATACTCACACTCCTTCAAACCCCCACTTTTTTTTCCCCCTCATCCTCTCACTCTTACGCGGCAACAGACCGTCTTTCGTGATCTGAAACGCGCTAGGTTTGCGCTTACCTGTCATCCTGAAGGATGATGCGCCGATGAGGCAGACCGTAACGATGCATTAAACCGGCGGCTCCCGTCGATCAACGGAAGCGTAATCCTGCGGAACGATGCCCATCCTCATAAATCGCCGTTGCGCTTCACGTAAAACCACTAGCTGCCGAGAGAGAGAGAGAGAGAGAGAGAGAGAGAGAGAGAGAGAGAGAGAGAGAGAGAGAGAGAGAGAGAGAGAGAGAGAGAGAGAGAGAGAGAGAGAGAAGAGTCGGAGAAGAGCCGGTAAAGAGTGTAGCTGAGGGATCTGGCGAGGTACGATAAAGCGTTTTACGCTCGCCGTAGGAACTAAAATCCAAGGAAATGAAACGAATCGGCCATACGAGAGTAGGAAATCGGCTCAGGTAGGATAAAGCGTTTTACGCTCACCATGCAACCTAAAATCCAACGAAATGAAACGAATTGCTCGCACGAGAGAAAAAGAGAGAAATGAGAAGAATGTGTTTGTGCGTTTGATGATACGTGTGTATGAGAAAAAGAGAGAACTGATCCTGCGAAAAGGCCTCTTCTTGCAAGAGCAATCCATGGAGAAATTGTCTGGCATCTATGAGATATTTCACCAAAACTTATTGCTATAGCAATCACAATCGATGAGAACTAATATCGTTTCTAGTATTATAGTTCTATTTTTTTCATCGAGGATACCACTGATCCTTCGGGATCTAAAGCTATCCGGTAGGATCGACGATCAAACGACGAAATGGAAATTCCTGGTAACAACAGCCACTGTTGTGTTCTAGTTTTGTTTGCCGTTGGTCATAAAACACCGCTGTGCGAACGTTAACTTACGAGGAGACCGCTTCGGCGATCGTAATGTTTATCACCTGCTAGGAAGATGGCTCGAATGTTGGTAGATGCGAGGAAGTATGCGGCACAAGCAAACCGTGTCCAACGATGATAACGAGATTGGTAAACTTGCTCACCTGATGTATTTCATAGTACGTCGTGCACAGTAATGACATTAAATGTCAGGAAAGTAGAGCGGACACAGTGATAAAATATTGGAGAGGTTTTAAGTTCCTTTAGTATCATGTTTGCTAGAAATACTCGACTCATGCGAGAATTAAATAGTTTGACTTGTAATATTATATTGTCATTAAATGCAGTAATTTTCTAAGAATTATATACTTGAAAGAAATCTAGTAATATTTGAAATATAATAGTATCTCGAGAATTCCTTGAGAAAGACTGCGAGAGTTTACAAAACGGCATATTTCTCTCGTCGAGCGTTAAGTAACGGCTGCCAGCTGAGAATGCCAGGCAGGAAATTCAAATCGAAGCTTGAATTATGCAGGAGCACCGTAAATCCTAAATAACGCGTTCACCGCATTAAGAATCCTGGAGTGTAACATGCGTTGCAGCCGATGCCAGAAAGCCGTCTAGAAATACGGTGCATCGACAATACGTTTCCTTCGCCCGAAAACATTCAGTGCCCTTAATCCCAGCGACGTATTCTTCCGAACGTCTTTCTCTTTTATCATACATTCCTCCACACATGAATAAACTTGGCTCAATTTTTCTGTAGATTTCTCTTGCCAATTGCTTTCCAATTTCTTCAATTAAACAGGAATACCACTTTCGTAATGGTAACTTTTCTCACAGCTGCTTCGATGAACTTTCAAAGAGAAGTTTCTTGCTTCGTCAAAAGTACGTTAAAACACTTGAGAACTCGTAATAAGCGCGGCTACCAACGAATAAACGGCAGCAATATTGCCTGGGAATCCAATTAACTAGCTCATTACTGAGAAGAAGATAGGACGTTTAAAAACACCATTTTAAAAATGATGTAAAATATTTCACTGTTGTAAAAGGATGTAGAAATGTTGAGAAAATGTGCCTTTCGTTATAGAATCGCGCGATGAATAATTTCATTGTAGTTACTTACATTCTTGTTTAAATGTGAAGTATTCCGTTAGATGACGGCACTCGTGGTTACCTCTGAGGAGGAACAGTGTGTTTGGATGGCACAGTTTCAGTGCCCACAGGTATAATACACACTGAAACAGAGAAAACATATATGTTACTTTAAAAATTAAATTCTTTTCAAAATCCATTTACAGTTAGTGAGAATTATTCTTGGATAGTTTGTCCTCCATTGTGAAATTGTAAAACAAGTCTGTCTCGATTCCAAAACACACGGGAAACAAATGCAGTTGCGTCATAAGTTAGAACAGTCAAGTGTCCAAGCACACTTACGATAGAACTCGACTCTGTTGTGAGGAAAGTCCGGGATTCCTTGGTGCATTGTTGACGAAACTTGTCTTGTCGTTGAATTAATCATTCGCGACGTGACACGATTGTTATTGTCATTAAAATGCCATTTGGACTAAACAACGTCAGATAAAAGCGATTGTTTTGGCAAGGTATGTGGACAATCGTTTCTTGGATTCGAAACAGGTTGTCTGACTAACACTGTCCGGATTCCCTGATCTACTTGAAAGTCGACAAACTCGACTAATATTATTATCAAATTTAATTTCTACAAATATAGACATAAAAATACGTTTTACTTTAAAATATTATTACAAGAATACAAGAAGAAATACATCTTTCTCTCTTCGTCTTCCAGTCAATGGAAGTTGCTCGTAGAAAGAGCAGGTTAGCACTTGGTAAAACTCGACGGGGGTGTGTAGTGCGCATACATCGGCTGGGTTTGGCACACGTGAACAGCATTATTCAACAGGATTTCTACTGCTCTTAATACACCGAGTCTACCACTGCGACACACGCACCAGTAGTAGCATGAGAACTGCGCAATTGCATCTTACGTGAAACAGCCCGCAATGGCACATGACTTCTCACGAGGAGACACCTTGGCAGACAAGCTCGATAGAAATTCAAGCCCAGAACGAGAAGCGACGAATGTCACTCGCATCGAGTATAGCATAGCTATGTGGTGAATTGGCCAATAAAAATTTCCCGAGGAAGCCTCAGTCGACAGTTGTCATGTCACACACGATGGAAAAGTAAACAGAAGATAAACGAGTGACAGAAGGTGTTAAAAATTCGTACGTGCATCATTGCACTTAATGTCCTGATGTCATCAAGAGTCGGCTCGTAAGAATTATTCTTGCCTGCTTGGCCAGTGTCGAGTACGTTTTAAGCTGGAATTTTTTTCTCCCGGTGGCGAATGTCGCTATTAGTCGAGCGCCAACCACGAAATGGAATTCATTAAGCGGCGGGAATGGGGCTAATTTTTACGGTGCGCTCCCACTCGCCGCGTATCAGAGCAACTTTTCGTAATACCCCATTAATTATGCATTCAGCGGTGTGCAGGAATTATACATGTTCAAGGATTATCAATTTTTCGACCTGGCCTTTTGCCGTTCCATACATTTGCATTGTTCTCATCCTAACCTTCTCCCTGACTGACTAATTTAATGCTATTCCCTCTCTCTCTCTCTCTCTCTCTCTCTCTCTCTCTCTCTCTCTCTCTCTCTCTCTCTCTCTCTCTCTCTCTCTCTCTCTCTCTATCTCTCTCTCTCTCACTCTCTGTCGCTCTGGCTAGAAAACAAGTCACGGATGAGGGATACATAGCTGCTGATTTATTGTCGCATAATTAAGCCGTTGGCCCTGACTCCACCCGGGCATTTCGAGCGCTTTGACAAAGGTGCTCTCATAACGACAATTTCAAGTCCAACGAAACCATGGACCATAAAATGAATCCTTTCCTATTTAACATATACAAATTCCAAAGAATATCATCATCTAAAATAAATCACTCCCATTTAAATCACCACTCTCGATAATCCATAATATTCATTACTAAAATAAATAATCCTACAAAAATAGAATAATGAATTCTAAAAATACTGATTCAAAATAATCTTATATTCCATGATATATGACATTGAATTTTAAACTTTTCATACTCAACAGTCGAGCTAGAAATCTCTTGGGACATTTAGCGTGCATCATGCGTGATCAACAACTGTATCGGTTAGCAATCGATTTCCCTGCGTAGCAACGGCGCCGGTCGACGAATCTATTATTTCCCGTGGCAATTAGGCGCCCCTATTTATTGGGAGAACACAGAAGCGTATTTGTGTGTGTGTGTGTGTGTGTGTGTGTGCGTACATGCGCGTGGTTGTTGGGCGCATCGTTTTTCCTCGGTAAACAATGGTGAAAAGTTAGCGAGAGAGCGCTGCTACCAGCCGGTGGTTGCCGATCGATATCGCAGCGAGGGCTGCGCATCTTTTATTCATAATGTATGCACATTAACGCGTGTACCCGGCCGAATGTATTAATGCAAGCGAAACAGAAACAGAAAGAGATTGAGAGAGAGAGAGAGAGAGAAAGAGAAAAGCCAGCCAGAGCTGGAAGTGTGACAAATGTGCTTGGGCTCGTTGAACAAATCCACCTAAAGAAGAAACATACATCGCGCAAATGCTCAAACACGTGTGATTTGAAGTTCTTTCAGAGATGACTTGAAATGAAACTTCCTCTTATAAATTATGTGTAATAAGAATATTTGTATATATATGTATTTAATATTATACTGTTTACTTATTTGTTTACCTTTTATCTATTCTCTTTCATATTCTGATGATTTTCAGGAAGTTATTATCAGAGAATAATATTAACAGTAACACAAACTTGGAACTGTATCCGATCAGGATTAAGACCACGTCGATTTTAACCATTAACCGCGAAGGATCGATTATACCGGTGGGTTAGGTTTAGCCGCAGCAGGCCGCGCATAATCATATAATTTACGGGCGTATGGTTGGCAGCAGTCTATAACGCGTAATCGGTATTGTTCATCGTCAGCCACCGCGGGCTAATATGTTTATCAAAGCGCATTTTCGTCCTGGTAGCCGCACTCCGCGCGCTATATTCCGAGGAGAGAACGCGATTCCAGGCTGTGCGTGGAAGCAGCCACTGTTATGTTCCAATGAGAGAGACCCGTCTGCCGTTTCACGCTCGAATAAATTAGCCGTTGAACCGCGGAAAGCTGACCGTCCAACCAGATTAAAGTTGGATGCACAGAGTTTAATGTATCGCTCTCTTTCTCTCTCTCTCTCTCTCTCTTTTTCCACAGGTTTTTATTTACAGATTTTAACCACAGCTTGACAAATAGTCAAATATATTACAGCGCATGGTGTAATCCAAGAAATATGCAACAACTTGTGTAATCCTTGCGTACGAATTTACAATCTTGGCAGAGTTTCTTGTCCGCCAGAGCAAACTGAGAGACAGGAGGTTCCTATGATCGTGGGTGGTGTTACTCATCGGCCGGCCAGATTTTCTTGTCGCCGACACACCGGCAGTCATTTATTCTAATTACTAATCCAACTGCAGACTTACACCGGTGGTGGTGGCGCATTCCTCGCGCGCGTGCTAGACGACTTCTTCGGCTTGCTTTTCTTGGACGACGCCAAGCTGTTCCCGACTAGACGAGCCTCTCTCGCGTGTACGGAATGCCAAGATTTAATTTTACAATGGCTGACTTGGTAGGATCTGGAGTATACATAGAAATTGGTTGCGGATTTCGTATGAAATGCGTTGGAGAGAATTCGAAGGTACAATTGGATTTTATGAAACGAGCGAAACGAGCCTCTTCTGTGTTCTAGTTGGAAGAGGAACTCTCTCTCTCTCTCTCTCTCTCTGACGCAGTGTAACGGGACGTGAGTGGTGACCGATATTATTGAAAGCGAGGTTCACAGCTGAATGCAACATCTGGAGGTCGATTAATTTCTCTTTGCTAATCCATTCGACTGTCTACGTTAGCGTGTCACTTTTGTGTCGTGCAACACGCCGATGCTCACGCCCTTTGCGAGACCAACCGAGCGTCCCACCTTTCTGCTTCGACGCCCTGTAATTACAACCACCGCCCAAAACCCTCTCCCCCTCCCCGCCCACCGCAGCCCCCCCTCCCCCTCTCTCGTTAACCTAACGAAATAATTTACTTGTCCATTGTTTTCAGGACACGCACGTACGCGCACTCAATGAAGATCCCACTATTGAATTGTTAATTGTATTATTTTCTCCATGTATGCTCGTTCTGCAACACTTTTTTCAATATGCTTTTATATTAACACGTGTTTTCTATTCGTCTGTCAGAGTGTTTTTCTGGTTGACATTTTTCAATATTTTAGTACGTTTTATTTTGGTTTGATTTGAAAGGATATTTGTGTATTGAAACGTGTAGAAAATGAAGAATCCGTAGAGTAAAGGACAGAATCGTACTGAAAACACTTGGAAAGGACCACCTGAATAATCAATTTCGTCTAATTTCGATGGTTTTTCCCATGTTTTCCAATCTTCCCGACTATTTCTGGGACTGAAATTTGGTGGAGAATGTTTTCTTGCATCGAGGAAGAAGTGATATAAATTCCAGAGCCCTAGCTCAAAATTCATTTTTTCGCAAATTTTTCCATATGTACCCCTTCACAAATTTTCGATTTTTCGAAGGTTCTGGGACTTTGACGAACGCTTGATATTTCGATTGTTTGACTATGAAAACGGATAGAAAACATGAAACCAGTGGCAGAAATGCCGGAATTATACCGAAAACAGGTGGAAAGAACCTCCTGAATAATTAATTTCGCCTGATTTTGACGGTTTCTGCCACGTTTTCCAGACTTCCCGACATTTTCCGCGATTGAAATTTGGTGGGAAATGTTCTCTTGCGTCAAGGAACAAATGATATAAAAATCAGAGCCTCAACTCAAAATTAATTTTTTTCCCGAAATTTATGAAGGTTGCGTTACGCCTGTTGGACTAAAATCAAACAGTATAAATATTTTGAAAAAGTTATATCAACTGGTGGTTTCGAATGTCATGTTAGAACGCACGACTTATCTTTATCGTGTTATTTTTAAGCTATTGAGAAAAGCACCACTTGCTTCTTAATGGCTTAACACTGGGACTAGTTGTACAAAGCTACATCTTTTGTCCAAGCCTTCAAAATGCGGGTCAAAAGTTATCGTCGGCTTGGACAACTTCAAAGGAAACCTGCAACTGATTTCGCACAGCACAGTAACTCGTTTCCCTCCTTTATGATCCCCATGCATAACGTCCGTATACGCAGCAGGACGCAGAGCTATGTACACGAGCAACTGGGCCATTGTATTCTCTAGGGTGAAGTTTCAATTTTCCGCGGAATTATGCACCGTCCGGAATCCCTCGTGATTTTCCACTGCGGTACAATCTTTCGCTCGAGATTATACCACTAATTTTGTCATTCCAGAGAAATTCTAATACGAAATATTCCTAGTTGACATTAGCAGAAATAATAAATGAAAAATTATTCAACAAACTCTTGTATTAGTAATTTTTATAATAAAGAATGAATGATAAAAGCATATCGAAAGATGAATATCATGATAGCTGCTGTCATACAAGGGTTTTCTCGATTTACACAAGAACCTCTTTCCTCATACGAGGCGACATGCTCCTTTCCTCGAAAGATCGAATCGGCAGAACATCGAGGAACGTGTCGCCGTGAGTGAAAGAGGCTGCCAGCCCCAAGGGAATTCGTGAGAACACATTGCAGTTAGTAGGATATCGATCATCGGTATATGTCCTGCAACTATCTAAAGTAAGAACAAAATTCTATACTCCGCGAGAATCAAGATAAATTCTCTCTTTCATAAACCTCAAATTACTATCTCCAAAAATTCCATTATCTTAGAACAGTAAATTCTCAAGTGGATGGAAGTGGTGGAGGATTCTAGGAGGGGTTAAAAAAGAGTATCGGCGAGAGGAGTATCGCGATTATCGTATCAAAAAATAAGGGCAAAAAGGGAACGTCGAAGTTGCAGGAATTTCTGGTATATCCAAGAGAGGAAAAAGGACGCAAGGGAGAAGGCATCATTTGATCGTATTTGATGGGAGACAGGGTTGAAAGCACAGGCTAAACTGCTTCCCTGGCGGTCTACGAAGGGTTCTTGGGATTCGAAGAAGCCTTCTCGAGGATCCTATCCCAGAGAGGAACCCTTTCATGGAGGAGAATCGGTCGCGCGCAAATGCGAAGGGTGAAGGTAACCATGGAGAGGGAGAAGCCAAGAGAGATCGAGCCATATGGCTCGTCCGATTTATAATGCCATTTACCGATAAGAACGACATCCATTTTCTTCGCGGCAAACCCTCCCCGTCTCGTATTGCGGTATAAAATAAGAAAATAAAAGGACGATTTTCCTCGGGCGCATTAATGTAAGAATGATAGCCTTTAGCTTTCCCTCCATGCGACCATCCTATCGCGATCTTACTCTATCCTTAGGGAATCTACCCTCTCTTGAATACCTTAGCCCTTCTCATTGAGGGCCATGCTTTGACTTGTACCGTACACGAAAGATATTGTTCTTGTCTGTCATGCTACTACAATCTGGAAATTTTCCTATCCAGAAAATTTAAACTATTAAAGTTGCTCAGTTCCTGAATAACTTTGTCATTCGTCGTAGTATCTTTGTATGGAAATGCGGGTGCGTTGAACACGATAGCGAGACACGTGTGTCAACGACAAGAGTGAGGATACAACTGCGAGAAGGTCAGGTTACCCTTAACTGAGGTTTTCGTTGTCTGGCATATAACAATAGCATCGCAATTCGATATACCAGGCAAGTAGCAATTGGGACAAGCATAGTATAAAGTACTTTCGCACCTGTCACTAACTTGAAGTACTTTAGAAAACAAATTTCTTGTACTTTTGTTACTCAACTTTGGATAGTGAAATGTAAATAAGAATAATATTGAAGAAATTGTTATAGAAAGTGAAAGTGAGAGTTTTGTTAAAGTCTTCCGGTTCAAGTGTTGGCAAAAAAAAAGGTCTGACAAGTTAGTGAGGTCGAATAATAGGTGGAAAAGGGGAAGTCAGAGAACTCACCTCGATACTAAAGTATCCTCTATCTACGTAATCTCCGAGAAAGAGATACTTTGTCGTGGAGGGTGAGCCGCCCACTTCGAATAACTTCATCAGGTCATAGAACTGGCCGTGAATGTCGCCGCACACTGAAACACACAAGGTAGAAGGACTGTTAAGCTACCTGTTAGCAGAGACACGCAATCTTTCGTAAGTAAACTTTGTCACTGATTACTGCACTTAATCAAATCACTTGAACAGTTCAGGGTTGATATAATATTGAAACAGTATTGTTCTTAATATTATCAAAATCCTATTACTTATCTTTGTTAAGAGAATATTTAATCATATAACAATGAAATATTTCAAGTATTCGCCTGGTTATTAAATATACTAAAATACTTTGAGTTCTTGAAAGTAAAACAAATGCCAAGAACGATTAATTCTCTATTTGTGCCACGTCTGGCTACGTGCCGGCGAGACTAACGCGTCCCGAGTGCTATCTAAATTTGTGTGCAAATGTTACGAAGTGAAATTACACCCTCGTGTCTCGTCGGCGGAACTTTAAGTTTGCCAGTAAGAAGAGAAGGAGAAGCGTGCTCGAACTCGATCGAGTTACTTTGCAAGAGTTGATGTGCACGCGCACCTTACGTTCCTGACTTTCCGTATTATGCGTGGGAGGGCACATCCCTGGGAAACTTGTTCCTGATCGAACCACTGGGATACAGGATATTTTCTTGCTAAAGTTCCATCTAACCCATGGAAAACTTGATTCTTTCCCGAAAGCCTCGAGTGCCAGCGGAAGATGTTCCAATTTTGCCTTCTTCAAATTCGGCCCTTCTCTTCAAATTCTTCGAGGATTTCACTTTTATACGAAAACTTTACTTCGTATTATAAATTCCACTACCAAGAAATACTGTTAAAAAAGTGAAGAAAAGAGAGAGAATCCGAGTGTAAATTTCAGTCGAATCGGACACTGATACGATTCTGCCAGTTAATGAGAGTCGAGGGAAAAAAACAGACAGGAAGATATCGTGCGGTTGGAATCGATTGGGAAATAGCGAATGGAGTATCGATGCTACGAGCGAGGCAAATGGATGCCAAGATAATTAAATAGGGGACGCGCAAACACGTGGCGCGATGATAGGGGCTGCGAACGATCGCTCGGCCATAAAAGAAGATAAATAAAGTGAATAATGTCGATGGTCTGGCGGTGGTCTGGCCGGCACAAGAGAGGGAACGAAGACTGACATATCGGGTGCCGATGTCTCGTTAATTGGGCGCCGCGTCGACCTATGACCACCCGCAAACTGTCATCGATATCCCCATGATGTTCTCTTTCCTCGCACATTTCAACCTCCAATACGTTTGAGAAACCACCGATACATTCATCGTAAAAATTATTTTCTCTTTCACTATTGTATTAATACAAAAAAGTTATAGCAATTATTTAATATAGTAATTTAAATTAGGAAGACTCGATTAGATATTATAAGAGAAGATAGAAATCTTTGATCTAACTATATAATCTCTCAGAAGATAGCTTGGATTGCCTGCATAATTCAGCAACAAGTGGCAACACTTTCGGTTCGCCCAGTGAAGATTGGTTTTTGCCAAGGAGGAAGAACCTCTTGTTCCCAATTGCCAGAAATCATCCTTGAGTGGGAATTCGATATTAAAAGATTGGACACTTTTCTTATTCTATCAAGGACTTAGTGGAATTTTAGAAAAAACGATTTTAAACTGTGATAATTAGTAAATATATTTAAATTTAATATAAAGCAGTGTTGTAATTACTGAGGAAGTTTCGAAATTTACATTCCTCGAACAGACACTTGATACTAACTGGTTCGACGTAATACGGGAACGCGTATATCTGGAACTCCAATTAGCGATTGCCAAATTACAGGGAAGTCTTCACGCGGCATCATCATCCCAAGGAAACAAGATCGAAGTGTCGCGAGCTGGGAGGCACGTACACGCAGACAAAGTTTGCCTGAGGTAGTAGAATAGATTCGAGCTTGTACAAGTTCACTGGGAGTAGATTAGGGCTTGGAAATGCGGCGCGGCCGATTTGCGTGTACCGCAAAGCTGGTTAGACGAAACTATGACTCGGTCATGTATATCACCGCCGAGCAAGCCGGAATTACCTTGTTGCAGAGAGTTGCCGAGTAGGTATTCACCTAACTGGCATAACTAAAAATGTATCCTGACAAATGGCTCTACTACTCATTAACCAATTATCATTCAATATTACTTTAACCCGACATTTCACTTGCAACCTTTGCTCAAACCATTTATACAATTCATGTCAACCTTCTAACAATTTCATTAGCAAAAGGGAATGTTACAATTTAACCTTGACCTCTGTGTTAATTTTTAATATGTTGAAAATATATTTGTAAGCATGACATTAATGTGGCTGCCTGTCAAACAAGTCGATTCTGGCGTGTTCAATATTGCCTGGTAACATTTACGGCTGCCTATTCTACTTAATCCTTGAAACAGCGTGGAGGTTTAAAGGGAAAGCGAGGGCAGTGGTTGTGTGGTATATGGAAAGCATTAGTGTCGTTGCACTTTTCTAAGCCGATTGACGGATAATTAATATTCCGGGTAGCGCGCGAGCGCTCGGGTTGCTAATTGGTTTTCGGAATCTGGAATTAGTGAGTGAGAACGCTTCCTCTTCTCTTCTTCTTCCGTCTCCCTCTCTCTCACTCACTTTTACTAGCTGCAACAAAGCCGGCTTTCCTCCTACTCGTTCCGGCCTATATCTCTTACCGATGCAAGTCTCGCACCCTCTATAATTAAATTACCGTACGTTCCTCGAGCGGAGAACGCGTCCCTTCGCATTAGATTTCGCCCGGGCAGACGTCACGTACGTCCGAAAAAAAGTTAACGAACCACTGTCGTGGGAAATTCACTGTGCACAGAAGAGAACGCTGCTCTATCAATCAGACCTTGTCACAATATAGCTGAAGCGAGACACGCAAAAAAATAGGCAAGTTAATAATTCTTTTTTAAAAACAGTTAAAAGATATTTTCAAGGAAAAACAAATATAATATTATTCTTTGATGAATTCAAAGAACGATCGAAAGAATATCATATTTTTTTTCATACAGAATCTCTCGGATTTTCGATAAACAGGATATTCAGCAGGCGAAACACGTCTGACGACAGAGGAAGCTTATCTACTACTCCGAAGAAATTCGAATTGTGTACGTGTCTCCAATGACATTCGATTGCCGTTGTGGTTTACGTGTTGATCGACCTAGATTCTAAACTTGACTAATCAAGCCAACGTCAAGTTGCATTTTCCAATTGCATGTTGTCAACTTTGTCTTTTTATTTCCAATGAGATCCTCGCAAGAGTTCCATGAAAGTACAAGGAGTGAAGCGTGACCAATGAAAAGAGAGTACATTAACGTAAATCGACGTACTTTTTTTCCAGGATAAAAAGTGGTTGTGACCCGAAGATTATATGGGTCGTCCGTTAAACGAAGTGGATGCCAGCTTTCCTGTACTCGCGCAAGCCGAACGTCTCGGCTAGGTTCGAAGCGGTGCATAAAAACGCACTTAGCCGCATAAATCGATCGATTCGTGCTCCTGTTTACAACGCGCTACGTGGCACTACATAAACCGTTTCTATATAAACTACCCCTTCAACGACCACAGCCCGTCGCACCCGACATCTAAGTAATGTACTTGCCCTGGCTAGGAAACCTCTGCTGCTCGTCGAAGAGAGCTTTCTGCATGAAACTCTTCCTCGAGCTTCTCCAGGGATAACTTTGTTGCTAATGATCGCTTCAATCTCTCAGACTAGTAGTCCTACGCGAGTCTCGAGTACCAATAAGATTGATTTGCTAGGATGATCGAACATCTAGAGAAAGTAGAACGAATTAAGGTATTCCGAGTGGAGGATGTGTCTTTAAATGTGTTAGCACACGGAATGGCATCGAAGAGAAGCCAAGGAATCGATCTAAAGTCGAAGTAAGTCAGACATCCTTTTGCTCTCCTTTTTCTGTTTTATTATCGACGTATTCTTAGAGTCGACTCATTTGCAGAGCGTGACTGCAAATTGTAGAAGCGAGCTCGTTAATCAGACCGTCCTGGGAATAATTAATACGAACGACCAACCTTTAAACGGTACGATTCCAAGCGATCGACACCAAACCACCAAAGGACAGAGGAATTATCGCCTTTTTTTTTCTCTCTCTTGGAAGGATAATTGTTACTTCAGAAAGTATTGTCTACAATTGCCACTTGAATTCCAAGAGAGGAAACGTTACTGGAATTGTATAACTATGAATCTAAAGCAAAGTCCCGTTGATTCGTGTTCGGAATAAAAGTAAAGTTTAGTACGCCGAGGTCGAGAGCCCTTCGTTGCAGTCGGAGATGAAAGTTTGGCAAACAAGGTACATCTCATCCATGTTATTTGCATGAAAGATATACGCCAACCAGAATGGAGTAAATGTTCGGCCAAGGTGAACGTGGAAGTAGAGATAAATCGAAGGAAAGTCAAGGGAAATGAAAGGACACTGTAAAATGCACTAGAAAGTCGTAGTCCTTCTTACACTTGTTTTAGTATACGCTTGGAAAAATCTAAGCAGATCAATATTTGTTTAGAAATTCCGGTGGAAACAAGATTGTTTGCTATGAACACAATAGACAAGACCGCAAACACATATACGTATTCGCTTATATCGTAGCTTTATAGAACATCAAAAGCACGCTTTTATAGAAGTGAAATCTCGATTGAAACACTGACTTTTCGACATTCACGTATCGCATAGCGCAAAGTTATAGTTGCTTACAACATAGAATTCAGTGAGATGTAAATGTAAACCTCAACACGAAACGTATTCCCAAGCAACGAATTTCTTAATATTAAAGAAACCAATTAAGACGAGTTGCACGAATTCGCCATTTATTATAACATAAACTGAATTCACGTTTCTCCTATTTAGTACGAAAGAGTTCAAGTCATTTGCGGTTCGAAGTGTTTCGTTCCAGTGCTAGTTGTTGGGGTAGCTTTAAACAGGACAGACATATTAATATATTCCAATCACGAAGCAATGTAACGGTGCATTTTAACAGTATAAACATCCAGGTCACGGTAGTACAATTAGAGCGTATTCCCATTGGGTTGCAAAGCAATTATACGCGATATGAAATCCACGATCCAATGGAAAGCTTCTATCCAAGATGGTACTATAAACCGTCGACGATTTATTCGCCGCCCCTAATCAATTAACCAAGCAGATATTCAAGGATAGTCTCATCAGCATATTAATGACAGATCCGTCATAAAGAGCGAACTAGAATAATGAAGATTTTGCTGAGTGATCGCAAGCAGCTGTGGCGATGAGACAATGTACGATTTAAAATTAAACGAGTATAAAGTTACAAAATCTGGGCGACTGCTGCAGCAAAGGATAGTGATTGAATACAACTAGCTGCTTGTCTGCTATAAAGCTCTATTCTCGGCAATGCTATCATCTAGATCTACCATTTATACTTACGAATGCGAGCGATATAAAAAAAAACACACACACACACAAAAGTTGTGATCGTCTTTGAGAAGAAGATCGACAAGGACAGCCGGAGGGAGTTTGCGAGGGAAAGAGAGATGAATCTCGTGGACAATCGGCAGATCTATTTCTGTAGAGAATCTCGCGCTCTACCCAGTGAAAAGTGGATCTTCTGCCCTGTCGTTCTTGGCCGAACTCGATCCCCGGATGCTGTGGAATGTGCGACATTAATTCGCTGTCGGCGAGATTGTTTCGCGATGACCTCTTATAATTAAGATTAACGAGTGATCGTCTCCTTGTTACTTATAACCAAGAAATCGAAATGAAAAATTCCTGGCAATCATTACTAACAGCCACTCTTCATTCGACTCCGTCAAAGCCAACTGATCCTCGCTCAGAGATATACTTCGCTCGGGTAAATAAAGAATATCACGTGGGATAAAATGATCGAAATGCCAGAGCAAAAATAGTACTTGCTGAAACCTGGATGGTATAATACTGTTTATCTAGAAGTAGTATTAACCCTTTGCACACCACATTCTCGGACCTTTTTCACTTGGAACTCGAAGGGATTAATGGGTTGAAGTCGTTGACTTTTACATCAGGTGGCTTAGAGCAGCACCAACCAAGGAGGATGCAATTAATTATGCAGGTCAAACGAGAGCCAGTAGGAGAGTATAACTGGAGCGTTAAGTAATGTGTCGCATTACGATTTGAGCCAAGAAAGAAAAAAGAACGGAGGATAGAAAAGAAAGGGGTATACTAAGCTTTTGCGAGGACTGTTTATTTAAACGAGCGGGCAGACGCCTCAGGAGCTCCTTCTTTCGCGACTCCTCTTCTTCCGCGTCTTTCTTTCCACTAGCAAACGCTCCATTACTCTTTACTCTCTCATTCTCTCTTTCTCTTTCTCTCATATTCCGCCTGAAGGAATCTTGAGAATCTCAGCCTTTATGCGCGTTAACCTCGAAGCTTCAGAGCTTCTTCTTCTACTGCTGCATGGCGAAATAATTAATGGCCGCTTCTCAGCAGTTTCCATAAAGATTCCTTTCTGTGTTTGGTACCCCCCTTTTCCTTTAATTCTCCCAGTGAATTATCTATCAATTCGATTGCACCGGCCGGATATTGCGCTCTCTCACAAGCAATCGTTAAGGAAGTCGAAATGTAACGCTATCCTTTCGAGCAGTCGCCAGCGACGCAGGAAATTGTACGGGAGCTTCCGGCATTTTTTCCAAACCGGCGAAAGCAGAGAGTCGTAGTGAAAACCTGCGGATGCCGAGGAGTAGGGTGTACTGGGAGAAATGGAGAGAAAGAGAGAGAGAGAGAGAGAGAGAGAGAGAGAGAGAGAAAAAGAGAGAATGAGAGAAAGGAGCAGGGGGTACTCTGACCCAGAAAGAACTTCGATCCAGTCAGATTTTCCGGTGCAGCCTGGCGTACTCGTCAACCAGGGATACAAAGCCGGGGCTAAAACAGTCGCCAATGAAGATCTCTTCCCATTCTCTCTCATATTTCGCCTCAGTCGATCTTTCGAGCTCTCTCTCTCTCTCTCTCTGTGTCTCTCTCAAAGCGAGCTTCTAGAAATATGGGAAGCCAGACAACTATCTATATCGACTCTTATTTTCTTTTATACTCACATTGATCGTGTAAAGCTTGATTTTCTAGATGATTAAGAAAGTTTTAGATTCTATGAAGAAGATTTAATTCTTCCATAAAAGCACCTGTCATCATACTGGACGATTATTGCATTCAACTAGCAAGACAAAAGAAACCATCATCCTCTTTTTTCTCATGACAGTGACACACGTATTTCCGTTATAGTTTGCTCTAATGGTCGACTTTAAGCCAGCGGGCTAGCTAATTAAACTAACAAAGAAGCTTGTTTCACAGTCAAAGGAGCAAACCGCGGGGACGCATGAAAAGATTAACTGCCAGTTTCCACACTAGCCTGGGAGCGATGCGCGCCTCCCGTAATTTCATAATTAGCGCGGCTGCATCAGCCGAATAGAGCCTCTAAATTCTTCCGAGCTCAAGAAAAAGAGTGGAGACAAAAGGAACCCTGTGCTTTATTACACTTCTTCGAATACATTCACATCAAACACGAGCTTATCTTAACAAGTGTATCAACTTATAATTATCACATTCGATTATCAGTGTGCAACATAGTCAATTTATAGTCTCTCTAATAGAAGAATCCAACGCTTCCGTGTGTATATGTCAGTGTCATGGATTTGACAGTCGGGAAACTGGCAATACAAGATATATGTGTGTGTGTGTGTGTGTGTGTGTGTGTGTGTGTTTGTCACACAGGCGGCTGCTCCGATCATCAATCTCGTAGTTGCAGTGCTAGGCTATTTTTAATGTTTTTCAATGCTCGAATTCCCACTCTCCGACGATAGAAGAGAGCTTTGAGCGCTCTTCCATCTCTCTCTCTCACTCTCTCTTTCTCTCTCTGCGGGAAAAGCCGCGCCCCGATTTCTCTGACGGCAGCGCGCGTGTGTACACGCACTGCGGAACATTTGTTCCAACCCGGATAGAAAGGCACGCGTATCGTGCACGCAATCACGCACACATTGAATAACGCTGTGGGGATAGAAAGAGAGAGAAAGAGAGAGGGGAATGTGTATGAGTGAGACAGAGGACAAGGCAGAGTTGAAAACGGGGTCGCGAGACGTGCGCGGTAACGAAGCCCACCCTCGTCTCAGCAGGCACATCCCATTCCACTCTGGTGTGTACTTTCCCACAGGCTTTTCCCTGTAATTCTGACGGGGCTTTGTAACTCAAGCAACCCTCACCAATACCATCAAACCACCCCCCCCCAACCCCAACCCCTCCTTCAAATTGCGACCGATCTAACTAGCCAATCAGATTTCTCATAGTTGCTCTACGCACGCGCTCTGATAAGAATATGTTAGATTAAGTCAGATGATGAATTGGAAACTTTAGAGACTTGTTCTTAGAAACTATTTTTAATTGGTTGGTTGATTTTGATAAGAAAGTAGTACGATTTCCTGTACGACTATGGAAAGTTAGTCCAACGTTATTGTTTAATGATCCTCCCCCTTTTTTTCCCTTGTACGACGCTGGTTCTCTTTGAACCTGACAAACGCGCGAGGGTGCGCCGATGTCTGATTGGAAGGGTAAATTCGACTATAACGAGACAGAGATCTTGGAAAGGTTGTGAACGATTCTCTTTTCCTCCCTCTTTTCAGTATTGATTTTGTCGACTGATTAGCCGCGGAAGAAAAGAGTCAGTTTCAGGAATAAAAGCATGATTTTTTGTTCCTTGGAATTGTGTATGATAACGAGGGGAAAAGTTTCTCATTTATGGAGTGAGATTTATTTCGGTTCGATTGGGAAATTTATCAGATGAATTAACAGAGTAGCAGAATTATGATGATATTCATATGTATTAATATTTTCCGATCTTTCATTGCATTGGAAATCACGATGTTTAATATTATCGGTCTGTTTAATGGCGAACGATTACTTTGCGGTACATTGGGTTTTCATTCGCGTGAATTAATTAAACGGTGTATTCGAAAGATGACAGTGAGGGGAAAAATACTTGTTCATTGATTCAAAAGGGACCAATGAAATTGGTTATTACTAATAAAACCACAGGTCTTTGGATGACTGCGTTCTGTTCCTCGGCGTTCCACAGCCAACTCTGGCTCTGAATATGAGAAAAGTATTATTATCATAATTTATGATCACAGCCCTCGCATAAACAAGCGGTACAACATTAACCGGATTTATTTGGGTCATTAAAATCGCCCGTAAAAGTATGCGAGCAGCGTTCCTAACACGCATTGCTTGGTTGGATTAACCCTCCGCCACATTTCACGCTCCCAAAACACTAGACTGGTTACCCGTAAACTTTCCTTTATAGGGTCGTACGATCCAAACAGGAGATTTCAAGACTTAATAAATTAAAAAGAAAAATCAAGGAAATTAATATCTCACAGAGTTAATAGAAACAGGAGAAAAAAAACAAGAATTACTAATCTGATTGAATAAAGATTGACATCATACGAGCAGACAAACCAGTCACATTATTCACAAGAATTCTATACATATTCAAGTATAATCGAACGAGTTGAGACAAGTGGAATCAAGCAGAATCAAATACGTAAAGTGAATACAGTACGAATAGGAATGGATCGAGTGAACGAGACTCGTTCTTAACATCTATTCTGGACTACAGTTGCGACCATCCTTGTACTCGCCACGTAATCTAGTTTCAACATGCATCTCGCACAATGGGGTAGCATTTATTGCCGAGGAAGAAGCACGAAAGGGAACCAAGCGGAGAAGAGGGTTGAAATAAAACTGTGGCAATGCTGAGAGAAATTATTTTCACTCGACCGCTCATTCAATGATCAACTGAATAAGGAAACTAGAATACTCTCTTATTTCCTTTTCTTCTCTTATTCATTCGAATGCACATAAGAATCGACACGAGATTTTCGCATTAAGGAATTTGAGGTAAAAAATGACATCATCGAATCTTTTTAAATTCATTGACTCGAACGTGAATATTTTTCACAGACAGTAGAACGAAGCACTGTGGCAAGGCGTCGGAAATACTGAATCTTGGAAACGTGTGATGATTTTCTACTCTAATGATTCATGCATGCAGCAACGGCACACACGATGCTTGTCCACGCTGACTTGTGATGGATTGCGAGGGAAGCTGCGTTGTACCCTTGGACGGTCCATGTATACTCAGAGTGTGAGCACTGCGCACACACACCGGAAGATTGCAACATGAAGCTAGCAACTGTCCGCTGTCTATCACCGTCACTGTTTACAAGCTGACCCGACACATCATTAGGAGTCAGCTGATTCGACTGACTCACCAAGGACTCGAAGAAACATCTTATTTCCTTTTCCAATTATTCTCTCTTTATACGATTAACACATCTTCCAATATAAAGACTGATCGATTAATCGATTTTACAATAACCTTAAACACTGACCTTTTCTAATAATTAATCTATAATCAAAGTATTTATTCAGCTTATCAATCTTTCTTATACACTAATCATTTATCTCAAATTTCATTCTAATTATGATGTATATCGTTATTATCACTACTGATCTTTCTTTGGACCGAGAAGATTTAGATGAAAAATTACTGTAGCATCACGTGGAATTCAGAGCGTCGTGTTACCGGATTTATGGACGATCAAGAGGAAAAAGGAGAAGAAGAGTGAGATGATATTTAGTCAGTGTGGAGTTCCGCCGAGTGTTCTCGGGCGGTCCAGTATCTTGTGGTTGGTTGGTGATCTAAATTTAGACAGAAGGCGCGTGGCGAGGAACATCAAAGACAAGTTAGAAGAGGATGTGAGAGGAGAGAAGGAAATAAGCTCACACAGAGACAGACAGACGGACAGACGGACAGACGATTGTCTGTGGCGCATATAAATAGATCGATCGAAAGTAGTATACGTAATACTTGGTCGGCCGGGTCGTCGATCGGGCCGTGTTAAAAAATTCAGGAGCATGCGAGGGGGGGCTGAAAAAGATCGCACAAGCGCCCGCGCGTATGAAACCTTCTCACGTGTCTAACCTCGGAGTGCCACGTGGTCCTAGACACAGCACGTTACTGGTCTATTGATTAGTAAAAATTGAGACACTAAACTCAACAATAACCAATCATCGTACTATATTCTCTTAACAAAATGAATTCCATATGATTCGAAAAGACAGATGGTTCTCAACAGCTCATTATTATTCGGGATTACTTTCGATCGGACACGTAATTCGTCCAGCAAGCAACGTCATACAGTGAATGAAATGTCATTTCAATTTGTCACTGATTAATTACAACGGTGAAGCGCCGCTGCTAATTCCCGACAAACTGTTGGTAACTTAATTAAAGATCGCCAAGCGGAGATACGATTGACTGGGAAGGTTGACATTAACGATTTTATTAGAATGAGAGTGATCGTAAACTGAGGGAGTTTATTGTACGTGGCAGGCAATGATTACGGAAATGGGCAAATGGTTTGGGTCAACTTGGACTTGGCGACGATCTATGATGGTATTATGGCTGCCGAGTCTGAGAAGTCTGGCACACAACCCGGCAGTTTCGTTCCTCGAATGGAGAGGAAAGTGGTGCCCTAGTACCATTTCATGGAGAAGGAAAGGTGGACCCTCAGGCACTTTCAACCCCTCTTTCGACCAACACCCTTATCCCCCTACCGCTCATGAAACCCTGAAATACCCTGTTATCGTCCACGCCACTCACACGCACTCATTCACTCGATTCCAGATACGATTAAACCCCGCTCATATCTGTATTTCTACTACCTCCATTCTTAACTCTCAATCATTTCTACTTCTGTTTTAAACAATCTAATTCATTTCAAGATATCTTTCTTGATAGTTAATATAGTATAAATTTTAGTTTATGATACTGAAAGATATTAAGGAAGAGTTGAATAAGATTGCGTGACATTTTTCGATGATCTGATTGGTATGAACGACCCCTAACTCGCGACAGATCCAACTTAATCGAGAAGCACGCGAGGGTTGCCCTATCGGACCTACTGCTTGGAGAACTCCTTCGAGGCGAATTAAGTCAGCCACTTTTTCCTCCCTCATACATCCGACGACTACCCGCGCGATTTCGGACACGGGGAAACGGTAGGAATGGCACCCCTAGCAAAGATTTGCCGAGGGGTGATTCTCTTTTAGGGATGACAGAAGATTAACGGTCGAAGTGCGACGAATTCGAGGTTGACTATCAAGGGAAATGTCTTTCACATTAGTACTCGTTACACGCTTGTTACAAAACTCATTGTCAATTAATTCCCTTGAGAATCTTCGACAGAAATCTATCGATCGTTTTCTCAATTCATAGATTACAGACAGGAAAGTTCAATATTTCCACCAAAACTCCGAACGCTTTTCCAATGTCGCTTAATTATTACAGGAGAGCAAAAAAAGCTCGGTGTTTGTACCTGACAGCGTTCGACGGCTTCGTAACAAACGAGCGGTTAATTAACGCTGGATAAAAAAGTGACGAATAAATTATGGATCGAATCAATTATCGGCTTGGTTCGCCACAGTGCGCGATTGGTAAACCGAGAGAGAGAGAGAGAGAGAGATTAATTAAGTTAACCGCAGGACCAAGCGATTTCTGCGTACAGGTATGCCAGTGAAAGCATAGCCTAGCATTCCTCTTCGGTGGGTAATTAGGCGTGGAATTGGCATGGCGTATTCAATTCAGGTTCGTCCTCGTTGCTAGCGAACGCTTGGAAAAGGCTCATCCTAATTTACCAGGCTAAGTATGACGAAAGAGAATGAGAATGAGAGAGAGAGAGAGAGAGAGAGAGAGAGAGAGAGAGAAAATCCTGGAGTGAGAGGCTTTCGGAACTCCTTGGAGCGCCGTTGAAATGATTAAAACCAGGCAACCTGGCCTTGACTCCTTTCCAAGGAGATAAGGAGAAAAGCACTTTCTGATTTCAACATTCAGCCGCTTTCTACGCTTTCCACTTGCCTGTCTTAATCTACCCTTTTCCACCTTACTTCAAATCTTCCAAATCTCACATCCTACTATGCAGTTGTATGCTACGTCATTAAGCAGCCGTCTTTCGTATTACGATAATCACACGCTAACGAAATCTTTCCCTCTAAAAGCTAACGCGTAAGGTACAACGAGCCTTTATATGAAAAAGCTACAGAGAAAAGTCTTATCTGAATTTATGTGATTTGCTAGAAAGAAGGGAAGATTAAAAGGAACTTGTAAATCCAAGGGAAGAACGAGTCTTGAATATCTAGCTTCTGTTTTAGTGTTAAAGAACAGTATATATCACTTGGCAGGAAGCACGTACTCGTTCGTTAGACGATATTTATTCGTTCCGGCCAATTTTTCCTCGACGTCCATATTTCCCAGGATCTCATTTGTAGATGTGTGTGTGTGTGTGTGTGTGTGTGTGTGTGTAGATGGGCAATGCGGAGGGTTAAGAGCGATGCCTGCCGTGGATATCTGCATGGAGTTAAAGCGATAGGAGTCAGTCTTTTAATTCAGCGCACGTAAACTCGACTTTCTCTCTCTCTCTCTTTCTCTCTGTTACTCTTTCTTCGCAAAGCAACCTTCCACCATTTCCCCCATTTCCTCCTTGAGTTTCGAGAGCTTATCTGCCAGGGTGCCACTGGCGTATCTCGAGGATACATGCACCCTCGCGTGTCCAGAAAAGCAGTGTGCAAAAGGGGTTCACTGAGAGTAAAGAAAAAAGAAAGCAAAGGAAGAAAGAAAAAAAAAGGGGGGAGTGTACATATACGTTATCGTCGAAGAGAAAACGTCTACTTGTGTTTCAAGCTCGTGGAAAAAATTCATTTGTTCCTTGGTTAGATTATCAGACGGCTAACTTGTTCCTTGGATTTATTAGAAGTACTTCTGATCCTTCGCATCTGACAGTGATCGTTTGGCGAACGTTAATTCAACGAAACCAGACGCTACTCTTCGAATAAGGATGAAGGCTTTTTAAGGCAACTAGCGAGCGAATCCTTGCAGTTTATGCCGATGGATAAAATGGAAAGGAGTAATTAACTCTCTTTCTCAGAGCGAGCAGTGAAATTAGCTTGCAAGATGGAACAGCTAAGATAGCGCGATCCACCCCTGAGAGAATAAGTACTGCTTGTATATTAAAAGTTGGCTGGTTTAATGGAAAATATAAGGTTCCTACTTTTCGGGATTACTTTCGTCGAAATTAGTCCTTAATGAAGAATACTTGATGATTTAGTAGGAAGTAAAGAATGATCGAATATCTGAAGTGATTAAAATCAAAATGAAATACTTGTTTCATTGTATCTTTACGTATACATTTTTAGCTTTATCACTGTTAAATGTCGTATATCATCTCATGTAACATACAACTTGACTGCAACTTGCTGTTCAAGCAATGTAAGGACAGCACTGAATCGAGCGTTAACACCGCGTTAATAACTAGACTCCTTGACTAAGCTTGCACTGGCTTTCGCAGGCAACTCACCTGCCATACGTTCTCGAACAACTTCCAACAAGTTTCGAGTATGTGTATACTGGCCGTCTTGATGCTTTGCAGTCATGGTAATAACAGGAAGCCTTATTCGTCCGTAAGATTTCACTGTGTTCTAATTAACAGTAATCTTAGGAATTTGGTATAATTTTGTAAAGATTAATTTGATGAAAGTTATCACAATTAAAATCTCGTCGATTGAAATAATAATTCTTCATTAGATTTTGTTAAAGGGTTGAATAGAAATTGTGTTAGTAATTGGATAAAAAGGTTGACATAAGGGAGAGAATGTTTTCGCATGATGTAGGTTGTAAGTTGGTTTTCTTTCTTAGTACTATTTAGCACTACTGTGTTCTAATTAACAGTAATCTTAGGAATCTGGTATAATTTTGTAATGATTAAATTCATGAAAGTTATCACAGTTACAATCTCGTCGATTGAAATAATAATTCTTCATTAGATTTTGTTAAAGGGTTGAATAGAAATTGTGTTAGTAATTGGATAAAAAGGTTGACATAAGGGAGAGAATGTTTTCGCATGATGTAGGTTGTAAGTTGGTTTTCTTTCTTAGTACTACTTAGCACTACTGTGTTCTAATTAACAGTAATCTTAGGAATCTGGTATAATTTTGTAATGATTAAATTCATGAAAGTTATCACAGTTAAAATCTCGTCGATTGAAATAATAATTCTTGATTAGATTTCGTTAAAGGGTTGAATAGAAATTGTGTTAGTAATTGGATAAAAAGGTTGACATAAGGGAGAGAATGTTTTCGCATGATGTAGGTTGTAAGTTGGTTTTCTTTCTTAGTACTACTTAGCACTACTGTGTTCTAATTAACAGTAATCTTAGGAATCTGGTATAATTTTGTAATGATTAAATTCATGAAAGTTATCACAGTTAAAATCTCGTCGATTGAAATAATAATTCTTCATTAGATTTTGTTAAAGGGTTGAATAGAAATTGTGTTAGTGATTGGATAAAAAGGTTGACATAAGGGAGAGAATGTTTTCGTATGATGTAGGTTGTAAGTTGGTTTTCTTTCTCAGTACTACTTAGTACTACTGTGTTCTAATTAACAGTAATCTTAGGAATCTGGTATAATTTTGTAAAGATTAATTTGATGAAAGTTATCACAGTTAAAATCTCGTCGATTAAAATAATAATTCTTCATTAGATTTCATTAAAGGGTTGAATAGAAATTGTGTTAGTAATTGGATAAAAAAGTTGACATAAGGGAGAGAATGTTTTCGCATGATGTAGGTTGTAAGTTGGTTTTCTTTCTTAATAGAGGGAGCCCCGAAAATCGAAGTATGCCGGAGGGGGCAAGGGTGGTTGGTAGCCGACACACTGCCTCCTATTGAATTGGCACGGACCCACCGGGGGGACACGAAAGCTTGGTGGCATATTGCCAATATACCAACTTCCGAGATAGGCCACCGCACGTCCTCCTCTCCTAGCTAGTGATAAGAAAAAGCCGATGCTCCAACGACTCGCAATGTAAGGCTGCTCTGACAAATCGTATCTTTTTATTAAGTCTTCGTCGAATTGAATTACCGTCAATTCTCCGTAGCTTTACAATTGTCGCGTCGACTCACCAGCGATGCACAAGTGCGCACCGAATCATCCGGAAGTCCATCTAAATCGCAAGGATCTTCCAAGGATAAACTTGAGAGAAACTTCCGGCTCAATTGGCAGCCTTTGATCTAAGAAGTGGAGGAAGACCGCTGATGTCAGACATACAACTTGGACGAACCAAGTGGTAAGATACACGGTTGTAAGGTCATTGAGTACGTGATATTGACTCCTATTCCATTTACCACCTTCGACTAAGATATCCTTCCCACTTGTAAACTAATTCAATCATCTAACCAATAAACTCTGTTAGTCATTAAATTCAAACTATCCACTTGAAATACGATCTTATTATATTAGACAAACTTTTACATTCTACGAATATCCACGATTTAGTAATAAAAACTAGATAACAGAACTTCTAATCGGAGCATCTAGGATCTTGACATTTTGATAGTTGAAGATAAAAATGCAAAGTGTTCTTAGTAGAGCAGGGACAACGAAGAAAAAGTTCCCTTCTACCTTCTCTCTTTCCCCTTCTGGTGGTGCTATTTCTGTTTTCCGATCCTCTCATAAAACCAGTGGAACACGCCTGATCGCGGCGCAAGGAGCGGCCTTACTCTCCGTCCGATCGTAAAGGATCGATCAAGCCCCATTGTCTTCCATTCTCCTAATTTTCGAGCCTATCCAACCGAGTGGCTAATGCGTTCATCGATCGACCGCAAATCATTTTATCACACTACTAGTCAGTAATATTAAAAGGAATATAAACTGAATATAAATTCGTATTTTTATATTAATTTAGAAATGATAACAAAATTTTGTCGAGCTCTTTTACAGATTTTACTCAGGTGTGGTGTCCTTGACCGGGAAGGCTGCCGGACATGAAGAAGGGCGAGGAGGGCATTTGCCAGAGCGAGTTACGGCCACGTGGCAATGGGCAGCAGTGGCAGAGAGGCCTCGAGTCACGAACCGAGAAACCAAGCCTGATTGTATCTAACAGCTCGCTCCTTGATCGCCTAATCATTTACGTTTAACTGGAGTAAGCAGGGCCACCTCGGCATACTTTCTATAGTCTTTAAAGCTGCACCCCCTTCACTTCATTCCTATCAAATTCACCCCTTCTCTTATACCATCCCTTACTCTATTATTATTGCCGGGACACCTAACCCACTTTTAATTAGGACACTCGCGTCATCGTACTCCAATAAATGTGGCATATAATTCATGATTAACGCTCGCGTTCGTGTCATGATAAATTAATGCTTGAATTTCGGTTTGTAATTAGTGGTTTTCGAGTTTCTCTCTCTCTCTCTCTCTTGTTCATATGAAATTCTCTCTAATTCTCTTTTTTTATCTTCGAACAAGGGTAGTTCGGATTAATACGTATCCGGGGAGTTTTCATAACTCTGCCACTCATGCTGAGTTTTCATGTATATTATAAATATGGATCGTGCACGTACTGGCCTTAATCCGATGTGAGAGCTTTGCCTAGTAACCAGTGGAAATATTGAAAAATGGAGATGACTGTCATTAAAAGCGTAGACTTTATTACGAAGCTACTAGGTACTTGGTAGGTGGAGTGACCGGCTATTACGGCTGATACACTTTACGGTAGGATCGTTAAATATTAACGGGGGTGGAGCTGCGAATGGGTTAGCATTGCCACCGAGCGTTACTATCCGAGGACCAATGAAATACGTTTCAGAGAAACGTTATACCATCCGTTCTACCATTTCAACCGAATGTTAGCAGTTGATTTAGGAAACTCATTACCCTTTCGCTTGGTCAGAGACTTTTCCCTCTTAACGCTGAGATATCTCGTGGAAATAACGAGAGCATAAACATAGACCAGGCGTTGCTAAGAATAACTAGGTTCCTTTATTAAAAAAGAACAAACTGTCCCATCTGTGATGAAAAACTAGGTTAAAATCAAAACAAAATCTGATCTAAAAGACATACTAAAACATCTGTTCATACCAGAAATAATTCCTTTGAAAACTATTACTTCAAACACAAGAGAAAAAGAAAAGAAACGAAAAGGCGAAGAAAGTATCTCATTGGTGAGAGAGTAAATACCATCGAAAGGGCTTAGTCTTTAGCAAGGAGCTTTTGTACGAAAGGGGTGCCTGTTCAGGTGATAGCGGGCGTTCCCATAATTGGACGCGGCTCGTTCTAAGCCAAGAATTCCAGAGGCGCTAGGCGAAGGAGGAGCCATTACCGAGTCGCGAAATAATTTCCTCCTTTTGGCGCGGCTTAAACTCCGCCCGGTATAACGATATCCAAGACTCTCTAGGATTCCAGGGAATAGGTGGGATTCTTAACGATGCCTGCAAGGGAGAACCACTTCTCTTTCTCTTTCTCTCTCTCTCTTTCTCTCTTTTACTCTCTGGTTAGCAAGAGACGGCGCCGATACAAAATTAAAGCTTGTTGCCGGGCGTGTTATAGCCTCGCCCGATTGCTACCGGACTCTCTTACATTCGTGCACGCTTCTCTGCACGAAACCAGCCACTAATGCCTCCTCCTCCTCCTCCTCCGCCTTCTTCTTGTCCCGCTTTTTACTCGGCACGGTGCTCGAAAATCCTGCACTTACCACTCTTCACGCTAAAAGGTTCCGCGCACACCCCTAACGCCGACATACACCGAACAAACGCACTCGTTTCTTCCCCCCCCCCCCCCCCAACCATTTTTTTGTTTAAACTAGACTACCTTGCAAGGCTTATGTGTGGTAATAATTGGAATACAAGGATCTTACTTGAGTAGAACTTTGATCGACTGATTGTTATTCCTGATGTTGAATTTCGTTGAGATAATTCGAAGTAAGATGAACTTTAATGTATTTCTGGTATTTTTGTTGATGGAGAAATTTTGAAATAAATTGGAGTTTGTATGTTAGTTATAATATGTTAGAGAATAATGTGGTATTTTTGTTGAAGGAGATATTAAGTTTATATAAATTGGAGAAGTTTGTATGTTAATCATTATATGTTCGTGAACAATGTATTAGTTGGAGTGTTTCTTTTTTTTTGGGGGGGGGGGGGGGGTTAGGGAAATAGCCAAGAAACCTCTGGCCAAGGTTTTATGGTCGCTCTAGGCCGGATTCTATTGGCTATACGAAGCACATAGTCCTTTAGCTTTCAGACTCCCTGGAGATACAAAGATACGTAAGAGCGCATCGTTTCACATATTGCGATAAAAGGTGAATTCCTATTCCCTGTAGCACCAACTTGGGCATCGTTCCCGTAACTTCCTTATGGAATGGTACAGTAGAATTGTCGCCGTATCCCACTGTAATCGACCACATTGCTTCTCTTCCAAAGCGCACCCCTTACAAACTTACTATCAAGCAATGCATTTAACTACTAGCTTCTATTTTCGAAAGCACAAGTTCCGAATTCTATTTCGTTCCTAGTATCCTACCATAAGTTCGCAATATCTCCTAATGAAAAGTGAACTTTCATCTCACTCGCTCTTCCACATGGGATAGCAAAACAGTTTTGGCAAAGTGTGGTATACCACGCGTCAAATTGAATTCTTCGCCCACATATTCCCACCTGCGAGATAGAAACTAGTACGACAAACATAGAAGGAGAGTGAAAGAGAAGATATACGAAGCAGTAATGTCAGAGAAACACACTTGAGACACTCTGGCGCCAAAGAGAAGAGAAACCGATGCCCTCTAACCAACTTCGTCTCGTTAACGCTTAACAAGGTAATTAACATCTCGGTGCTTCCTCGTCTTTCCAATACATGGTTCGTCACGTCCTTCATCAAGTATCGAGAGAGAACCAACGAGAACCCAATGAGAGGGCGGTTCTCAATTAATGATCAACGAGAGTTCCGAAAGTTTCCCCTTCCAACATATATATAACTTGTTTCTATTCTCACTTGGCTGAGAATTTTCTAAATAATTCCACCAATTCCCTCGATGATTCTGTTGTGTTGATAAGTTGCCGGTGCAAGCTACCACTTTCAACAGAAATCGGATATTAACGCGCCTTCATATTAATTTACAACCCAAGGGAGATAACGAACTGTTGGCTGAACAGCCAACCCAACCAACTTTCATTCTACCCTTAATTTCAACGTGATATACAACCACGTATTTTCTCTGATTAAATCCAACTCAATTTTCCCTTCCAAAATATAAATATACGACATATAATAAAATAAATAACGATTTATAATAAAACAAACAGAGAAACAAAAATCATTTAAAACTTTCTCTTTGTGAAGTGAAGAATTCGAAATGGAGTTGGATATAAAAGTAGCGACAAGGGATTGCTTGATGACTGGTGCGTCAGAGATTCAAGGTAACGTTGGGTTTCAACATTTCATCAAGCTTATAGGGCAGCAGGGAGCGGCGAATTGGATGTTAGGTGAAACGAGCCACTTTGCCTTTTGCCCTCTCTTTTCCTACTCAGACTAGAATCGCCCTCTTTTTTTCCCCCCCTCTCAAAGAGGAAACACACGTCCACCTTATCCTCGACTGTCCCTTCCGTGTGGGTCCCTTTTTAAGATCCATCTGTGAGATAGAAAAAAAAAGACGAAAAAAAAAGGTCGAGGAAGTTGAGTGTCCGATTTAACGAGTGGGGGTGTTCGGCAAGTCAAAACAGTATTAATACCAAGGAGTTCCGGGCGGGCGTGAGTGCGCTCGATGATTAAGTTCGCGTGAAATTCGACGTGACAAGTGGATATAAATAATCGGCGAACGCGGCAGCGTGTTTTCGCTAGTGAGACGAAAATAGCACGCGAACCTGAGAGTACAAGGAACCTAGCACCAATGGAATGGAGGAAGAGAGAGAGAGAGAAGAAGAAGAAAGGTGGAAAGCGAATGAAGGCGGACAGGTTTTAGGGAAACTACTGACAGTTGAAAAGCCGCCCTCTGCAAGAAGAGCATAGCACGTGGTTGGAATTAGAGAGACTAGTGTCGAGGAACTCGACTTTTAGTGACGTTAAACTTGTTCACCCACTAATTACGAGATCGTTGAATCATTGGCTGAGAAAGACAACCACGGTATAAATGAACCAAGTCTTTTATACTTGTATAAAAAGTCACTACTACGCGCTAGGAAATCTGATTCTCTCTTTACTCGTACTTTATTTCATACGTCCTTTCGACGCCAGCTTGACTTCCCTTTCGCTTTGAGACATAGCGCTCGCGCTTAACGAACACTTTGGCTTGGATCGCCCGCCACTTTCTTTGAAGACGCTCGAATCGGGCGCACACTGCACTGCACCACTCCAAATTGGTTTTCGCACAATTTGCCTGGCTTCACAAAGACCCAGCTATTTAAAGGAAGCGTCCAAGAATTAACCAATTCTTTGGGGTAAATTATTCCTTCAAATTAAAGATCACGCGCGGGTTTGAAATCCTTTGATATTATAAAAGAAGAGTATAGGAATAAAAAGGAGTGTGAAAAAAAAAGTGTTGTCATTTCTCGTTGGAATGATCCTGTTATTGGAATTTATTTGGACATTTTTCATTGGACTTTCGTCGGTAACGGACTAAATTCTTCGCAGTCAAAGGTGCGTAGTAATCCACATTGCTCGCATAATCAACGTAATTCCTAGCTGGGTAGAATGGAATGCCCTTGGCTCGCAAAACCACAGCGCGCGCCATCCGCAAATACCAAACGTTCGTCGAAATAAAGCCGGCAGAATAGCCTCGATATCTTTCCCTCCCGAATTACTAGCAACCAGCGAACATTGCACCCTGTTATTTGGCAAGCAGGAAATAAGTTGGAAGACGACAAAAAAAAAAGAAAGAAGGGGAAGTAAATCGTTTGTTGAAATTGCCAAAGTCAAATAGAAAAGAGAGTAAAAATACGAATTGGTTTCTTGTCGAGCGAATGTCGACGACACTCGTAGTATATTTCTCTCTGTGAAGTAGAAATGAAAGAGACTATGCTTTGAATAATCCAATCTTCAAGGACGATTTTACGATCGCACAGTTTATATCATGCGCGAAGTGGAGTAGTGAAAAATTCATAGGATTCAGTTGATAGGCCTTGCGCAGGAAACTCCTGCTGATGGATGAGAGCATGCGACCATAATAAAAGTGGAACTCTCTGCCGTAAAGAGAAGTAGCGTAGAACCAACGGACAATATGCGCTACTCCTTTATGTTCTACGTGCTCCAAATATGCGCTCGCGCAAACACCAATTTCCCGCGACATTGCAGAGTATCTGGAGTATTGGAAAACAAAACAAAACAAGAGAAGCTACTATTCTATCTGCATGAAAAGTTCGAATTAATGACTGTCAGATGAATACCAGAATAGAACGTGATATTTTATATATATAAAAAAAAAAGCTCGCGAGAATATTACAATTCTATCGTGTGTCCCAATTAATGCAGTATTAATCATTGACAAAAGATATTGGATAAAATAATTGTTTATAGTTAGATTGACTCACCTGTGACAGGTGCTTCTATGTCGATCATTGTTTTCTCCGAACGAAGAAGCGCGGCTCCATCGTTGACTATACGAAGAGCCGCTGCTTCGTCGATCCTACCTTCGAGGATAAAGTGTTGCTTGAGCACTTCCGGCCGTGGCCGGCCCGTTCCTGACTCGAACACTTCCGCCACTGTCAGCTTGTGTGACGGCGGAAAGAGCACATCTACACAAAAAAGAATTATTCCAGTATTAATATTAGAAGAATACATAAATAAATTTAACATTTATTGATTCATTGAATTAAGATCTTAATAGTTATGAAATAAGAAACTTGATTGGTTTATCTTTCTTAATTAATATGTTTCAAGAGTGATATTTGTCGTAGATCGACGAGATAATCGGTGGCATTAAAGAACATGAGAAGCTGCACGGTAACTCATATATCATACTCTTAATAAACACGTAATAATAACCCTCCTAGTACAAACAAGCGTCAAGATGTTTTCTCAACGTCTGACGCAATGGCAAATTTGCCGGCGGCGGCGGCGGCAGCGTCGTTAGCCCGATAAGTACCTGAATGTGTATGGCAAACACGAAACACAGATGTTGGAACATCTGCGATTCCGGTACGAAGGTAATCCAACAGGGAAAATTTATGAGAGCGAATTAACACTGGGTGTAAACGATGCCCAAAATAAATCATCTCCCTTTGAATAATGATTAACTAAATCTGCCAGATTTAATACCTGCTTTACATCTCTGAGGTATCATTGGCTTCTTTATAAGTAGACGACGGACACGACCAATTTCCACTGGTATACCTGGTGAACTATATAATTTTTTCATGTCCTGGACCGAACGAGATACTTTCACTTCTTGTCCATCGTCTTCTGGTACAGTTTCCAAACCTTCTTTGCATTTTCTTTTGAGGAATGAACGAAGTATTCCTGATTCATCGTTACTTTGATCGGTTTTATTCGATTCTATTCTTTTCAAATGTAATCTCAATGATTCCACATGCTTTCGATATGATTCTTCGTATGTTTCTTCGTGATGATCATCCTCCGAAGATCCTGCAGACTTGCATTCCTTTGATTCTTCCAAACTATTGCAACTGTCATTGCCAAATGATGTGTCTGTGAATACGTCGTCGTTGAATGATGTGTTCTCCATCGAATCTTCTCGCACATTTCTTGTCACATCTGCACTCGTCTCACTAATGCCAGACATCTCCGAACACTGACTCTTTGCTTCTCTTCTCCTCTCCATTTCTTCGTTATCACTAACGCGCTCATCTTTCCGAGAGGAATTATTTGCTTCCGTTGCATCCTCCGAACTGACGCTACCTTTCACTGACATTTCTCTATCATCAACAATATTCGATGAAGTACTTTTTAACGAGTTAAATATTAATTCTTCATTATCATTTCCACATTTTTCCATGACAATCATAATAGAAGAACCAGATGATACCGAACCAGTCTCTGAACAAATATCAACAGAAACAGGACTGAAATATGATGGTTCTTTTTGAGTTTTTTCTATGGTTTCAGATAAATCTCCTTCAGATGTTTTAGTGATAATTATTATGGAAGAATCGGAGGAAGCAACGCTAGTATTTGCACCGATATCAATACAAGATGTATCTTGTTCAGAGATTTCTATAGTTTCAATTCTTTCTTCTTTAGGACTCATTGTTTCTAAAGATGTTGCATCCTCGTTCAATGTTACAAGAGGACTATAGCGAAGCGTTTGTCCATGATTGATCTCTTTTTCAGATGTATTCAAAGGAGAAAGCTCAAAAGCTTCAGGTGTTACAAAGTTGTCGCGTTCTGTAGCACCGGATGCTGGAGTGTTTTCACTACCCTGTGAACACTTGCATGTATAAAAGGTTCCATTTTGAGGATCAGGAGAAAGAACAAGATGAATAGAAGCATCGAATGATTCTCCATCACCAACCTCACTGCTATGAGGTCCTGTATATTCCTCACCACTGTGCGAACCACAACTAGGAACTTCATTCGTTGACTTTGATCTATCCAACTTTCTAATATAATCATTTTCAAGAAGATCATCCGTCATGTTAACCGAATTTACCGGCGAACCACTCGCGCCGGAAATATCCGATTCCGAAAGAGATTTTCGTCTTATAAAAAAGTGAGAATGCTCAGACAATCTTGTTTCAAGCTGACAAGTTGTTCCACCAGAACACATACTATGCCATTTTCGTCTTCCTCTCACTTTTTCTTCATCAATTGCCATAGTTTCCTTTACATCTTTAATCATTCCAAAATTATCCTCTTTTTCAATATAATTATTAACTTCGACCTCAACTTGATCAGCATCAAAAGTCTGTTCACGACTTTGATCTTGAAGGACCGAGTCGTCACAATTCTCTTCAAAGACGACCTTGTCGACCTTTCTATTATTATTGTACTCATATCCGACATCGGTGATATTCGGATCTCCTCGGTTATTTCCGATGTGTATCTCTTCGGTTGTAACGTAAACATTGGAATCAGTTTCGCCTCTATCCATGGCGACCGTTTCAAAGTAACTTTCATATATCATTTCTTTCTGCTCAGCTGTTACCAAGTCGCCGCAACTGACATCTATCGCTTCTCGAAAGACTTCCTCACCGATTATGTCTTCCTTGTTCAAAGTACTCCTACGATTTCTACCATAAGATGGTTTGCTCTTTTCTAGAGCAGCTTTATTCGACTCCATCAAAACCATGAAAACTTCAGATACTTCTAATAAACTACGTTCCAACATGGATGTCTCTGCAGCTTCCGATTCATCGGATTCCAATGAATTATTCTCTTGCAATGGCGAACCTATAGCAGGCCTTGTTGACATATCGATACTTGTTTCACTATTACCAAAAGAATGTCGAAAATTTGGGCTCATAGGATGACTTTTCAAAAAAGAATCTTCAAGATCAGATGATTCCAAACCGAAACTTTGTCTGCGTGAATGTTCCTTACTCAGCATCTTTCTCAGAGTGTTATTGTCTATGGTGTGTCTTCGAGATATTGTATTAGGACTTACAAGTTGATTAGCAAAACGAGCTTCGAGAGCTTTTGAAAGTTTATTTATACCATTGGATGAGAATTCATCGTTATCATCGCATAGAGAAGAATTTAAAAATCCTGGTGTGTGATTCTTCCATGGTGATTGTTTCACTGGAGTTGCGAATGGTGTTCGTGGTTTCTTTGGTGTTTCCAAACATATGTTTTTTAATTTGATTATTAAATTTTCAATACATGGACTTAATCGACGATCGAATTTTAATTGTTTCGTTCGTTCAGGTGTACTCGCCATAGCTTTTAGTGGTACGTCGAATGATTCTGTTTCGAGCGTCGTCGTCCTCTCCAGTGGTTTCTCTTCACTCATTCTCCCTTTCAGCTTCTATTTCCTCTTCTAGTAATGAATTCACTGGCTCGCGGGAGACGAAATTTGAGATTGGCTTGGCTCTCCTAATTGGTACGAGCTTCCTTGTTGGGTTCAACGTATTCCCCGTTCAAATGAGTCAAGGTACTCGAGCACAGTAAATGATGTTACCTCGTCGACGAGGTTTTCTTTGTCCGTTGTTAGTTAATAATCGCTCAAAATACTCGCAGAGTTTATGTCGACTTTTTAATATTCTCCTAACGCGTTCCGAAAGTAAAATTTAGATCAAAATTTCGTCGAAACAACGTTGACCACTTTTATGATGCGAATGTCTGACTAAGCAAGACGAATGATAAGTATGAGAAACATGAGAAATTGAAAAGGAACTAAGATAATTTGTCCTGAGAAAGTAGTAAGTTTCTTATACCAACCACTAGAATTATCTAGGAATATTTCGTGTTCCTAAGTTTAAGGAGAATATCCAATAAAATGTAGATTATTAATAACCTTGTCGAATAAACTGTTTTATTTTACAAACCGCATAACAATGAAAGTCTGCGGAAAGTCGGGTTTCTACATCATCGTATCAAAAACTCGCAGTCACTGTTCTCACTGGGAACAGCATAAAATACTAATATATAGAACAAGACCTGTAAACAGGTGTATCCATTAAACTTAAACATCTAAACTTTCTCTAATTATTCTTCATAATATTAGAAACACTGAATCCTGTCGATTTAGGATGATCTTCTTCTCTCCTTGAATCTTTCTATTTCAATACCAGATTGTCATTGATGTCACGTTTTTCTGCCCTGAAATCTGCTGTAGAATTGAAAGGACTTTTTCAGAATTATAGTCACTTATTATTTTTTTTCTAATTTTTAACTATCTTTTATAATCTATTCTTGCCTGGTGCACTGTGACGTGTGTTCTCTTTGTTAAGACCAAGCGTTTTGATGATTCTACTCATGATGCTTTTGCGTCCAGAAAAGTTTGGAGTTCCTTTTACAGAATCATCACGATCGAAAAATGCTTTGATCGCAGCGAAACGACTGATGCCAGGATCTTGCAAAATGTTGCGAAGATCTCCTTCGGAATTGGAACGTTTCAACGGTGGCAACGAACTCTTAGAAATGCGATTGACCTTTTGCAATTTCTGCCGCACCACCACGTACAGGTTATCGGAATCATCCAAATGGTTGTCGTCCAATGTTCGACACAACTTTCGATTATTTTGAATCGAAGATTCTTTTTCATGGAATACTGATTTCGCCTTCTCGTCGAAAGCCGAATACAATTCCGCCTTGCTTGACATGTCACCGAGTCAATCGTATTTATAAAAAATTAGCAAGAAATAGGCAGAACCGGCCTACCTGTACCAATCTTCTCAATCAGCAGTAACTAACCTAAAATCGATACTAGACTTCCCATATGAGACGATTATCGATTCATTAAAAATTTAGCTTAAAAAATGTCATACGATATAACTTAATATAATTAAAATCGAACCTTTTTTCGTCGTTTGAAATTCAGATTCAATCTCTTTAAAACAAATTCCTTTAAACCTTAATTACTTTAATTGCTTAAAGAGCGATTTTCATCGGAGCGCCAATAAAAAAATATTCAAGCACATGTGTAAATTGCAAGTCAAGTTTTCATGTATTGCACTGTATTAAATAAATTCCCTAAATACTTTTACTAGATTTACTTATCAATGTTAACGTTCCAAATCCATCAAGCGCCGATCTGCAATATGCACTGGAAAGTTGCTACTCGAACAGGGTCGAATTAATTCGTGTAAACGAAGAGTAGGAAGTTTAAAGAGACTTCTGGGCGCATCCGCCGGCAGCCCTCGAGTTTCGGATTCAGTTATTAATTCGACGCGAAATCGTGTGGCAATTTTGGGAGTTTCTCTCGAAGCGACGACTTCGAGGCTAGGAAGTTTCTCTTGGTGGTCTAGTTCACCGACGAATTCCGAGTAATTGCTGCGCCGATATATATCTCGTTTCAGGGCGATGCAGACATATCCTGAGAATAAAGATATTTCATTCTTTTGTAGTTGTTTTATTGATACGTTCTCTTTTTCGCGTTCTTTACCTACATTTCATGGATTTTGCTCGCACATAAACTAATTCTACATATTTTAATAATATAATGATGCAGTAATATAATATAATATAATAAGATTAATATTTAACATCGCATAATGGTACTCTCAGTGCAACATGATTAAATCTGGCGACTAGATTCTTCAAGTTCATCGAGCCTTATTTTAAATCTATACATAATACGTGCTCTTCTTATCGACATTGTTTAATAACTATTGCTTCCTTACTTTTATCCTAAAGTGAGGAAAATAACATAATCGCAAATTCGCAGTAATATAATTCTAATACTCTTGTTAATTCAGAATGAAATGGATCACGATGGAGACAAAAGAGATTCGAACAAATAAATAAAAGGATTTAAAAACAACGGCTGACGGTTACCGTTTAACGAGATAAAAGCCAGTAAAAGATTGGTCGGACGCATCCAGCATTCGACAAAAGGATTTAAAAACAGTTTGCTCGCTAAGATAATTAAAAGTTAAAAACAAAATTCTGAATCCAAACGATGTCTCCACAATGTCCTACTTTTCAAAGAGTATCTCTACAACTTTCCCGAGTTCTGAATAACAAGTCCAACTGATGGATCGATTTTAATCAATTGATTCGATAGGTCTGACTATCAAATCTCACGTGAATTCATAAATTTCTATGTCTGAATCACGATGCATGTTTTTCGCGATGAGAAATCTCCCGCTTACTCTATTCAAATCCGACTATCCCTCGTAAACGCAACTTGTGCGCTAATTAATCTAATACAATCAAACATTCTTGAACTACGAAAGCAGACGTGGGTGTACGATGGTATTGAAATGATAATTTAGTCATTTAGTTCGATGAAATTAATTCGATTCGTGTATTGAACGATTCGTATCTGTGAGAATGACTGGAAATCTTCAGCGCTGAAAAATGATTTTCAGCCAAAATCACAAGAATACGATGAACATAAACACGAGCCAAAGGAATTTCTCGAAGGAACATTGACTCGTATTTAACTCCAATTAAAATTCAATCCGTAGAGCTTAATTAACACCCAAGATTCCATCTGCAGATACACGCAGCCCTCTCCCCTCTCTTTCTCACTCCCAAAGATCATCAAGATATCTATCTCCGATTTATTCGCCCGCTTCCCGGCAATGCGAATTCATAGCTCCTGGAAACTCTTAATAATCGCCGGGGTAAAAACGATCTTTGATTACAGATCGCTTTTACCCCGCCGGAAGTTTATTGAATACGTGAAATTTAATAGCTAAGACATCAGCCAGTGGAGTTGAATTTCAACAACACGAGACAATGAAAATAACAGAAGTAATATTGAACTATCGTAACATAGGAATATCGAAAAATTCCCGGGGAATTATTAAAGAAACTTTGCAAATCTGACGAGTGAAAATAATTCAAGATATACCACGTGATCCGACGCAATAGAATAAAATCCAGAACCGGCTAAAATTTAAAAAATGCTAAATATTAAAAAATAGTAAAGTATTGAAATCATTTTTGATCACGTGGTAGTATGTGAAAGTTCACTCGTAGGTGCTCCGGAGAATCGATTGATCGTTCGAATCACCGGAGTACAAAGGATCAGGATGGACGCTTGTATTCGTGTACTCCCATTTTCTCGTTCGGATGACGATGAACAAGCTTCAGAGAATCTTCTCTCTTTTTTTCCTTGTGTTGTATGATATCACGAATTTCCTCGATTTCCGATTCGAGGAAGATGCTGGAATGCTGTTCTGTCGTTCGGTAGCTTCGAAGGAGACAGTCGCCCAAAAACACAGCAACAAAGCCACACTCCACCTCCCAACTCACGCTTGATCGCTAGCTTCTCGTGTCGCTTTGATGAACTGCTTTCGAGCGCTACCAGCCGCCGCCAGCTTCCAACCCGTTCATCATCCCTCTGCGGAAGAGTATCAGCTATGACTCTTTCTCTTTCTCTCTTTTCCCATCTAACTCTTTTCCAGTTCTCAGTTAAACTCGAGTTCTTCAACTGAGAAATCACTTATCAACGAATCTCTCGCGTATTTCTTTTAAGTCGAATTTAATACATTGTTTGTCTAAATGACGATTTTTGTACGAAATGAACAATTGATATATTAAATTCTAGATATTTTACTTAATTACTGGAATGTCAGGATTTATCGGAAAGAGAAACAATATCAATCAGTTGCAGTTAGAAAAATGTCAGCAGGCATTTTCGAACCATCAATGTAAACACGAGTGTCGTCGATTGAAATGCTTTTCCCTTTGTGCAAGCAGCGCAACGTATTTACATTGGGATATTCGAATTTTCATACTATCGCACAGGCAAACATTACAACCGTTGGTTATAACGGTGTATTGATTTATGAATAATGCAGAGCTTTTATATAAACTTTAACACTCCGCTTTGTCATTCCACTCTTACCTATGGAGTGTGCACATGTGTGTGTGCGAATGATTACGAGTTGATTCGTGTGAAGAGTTGAAATGGGAGTCATCGACGAATGCGTGTCGATCAACCGGTCGTATCATTCTTATCGACCAGGAGAAATCCCGGCATTTTTTGATATCCTTGTTTAATAGATTCCTAAATATTTCTTAAATACGTTGATGTTTCACTGATCGGTGACATCATTCTTCTGAAAAGAGATCGAATGCCTAAATATCAGATACGTATTAACTAATGAGAAAAATCATGAAATATTTCTCAAGAGATTTCCAATTGATGGAAGAAAATAATGGACCACTTACATTCCTGAAGAAGGAAATATCACGGAATCACCATATCGCCAGAAATTCTTCTCCGATCGTACTATTCCAAGCAGATTATCATCTGGCACATGTTCGCACTGTACTGGCACGATTGCCACTTAACCGGAAGAAGAGCGCGAGCGACGTTGTGTCTGAAGCTGCGTCAGACACACCAGTCAGATGGCGCATGAAAACGAAATTCGAGTGAGACCCCGAAATGTCAAACGTGAATTTTTTTTTCGCCGTCAGACATTTTTTCCAAAAAAAAAAAGGCGTAGAGAATTGATGGCTATGTGAAATAGAGCTTATTGCCTCGTCAAAACGAGACAGAAAACCGCATGTCCATGCATCCGACAGTGTAATAACGTCCTTTTTCGAATTGCGAACGCGCGTACTAAATGCCGAATTATTTTTGCATCGCCTCGCGCAATGCAATCGTATTTCGAGAGTAGCGGCGTCATCAATTTCCACGGTTTACGAGAATCCCCACTATCGATGCTCTTCTACCAATGATATGGTATTTTCTCCAATTCTCTGGTATTGGAAATGAATCCAGGATCGAAAATGATCCGACGCTTGGCTACCGTCGGTTTGGTTATATTCCGATATTTCAGAACATAAACTCGTCCGTCCAATCAGCTCGAATTTCAAGCGTACAATTTTCCTTGACAGGCTTCGCTTCCACTGTCCTCGACTTTGCACAGAAAACGGCATGTGAGAAACGATAAAAATGTGGTTCTATCAAAACAAAGACGTTGTCGAAATCAGTGTGAAACCTGTTTGAAGGAAATGTGGAAAAAAAGTGTGTGGGTATTTTAGAATGTTTCTTGTTTCGCATTCCTTTGCGTATGATAATATGGAGAATCGTATTCTTTTCTTTGACAAGAAGTTAAAAATCAATGGTTGAAAATGCTTGTGTTTTGAAGTTTCGAACTTTCCAAACGATTGGTTGTTCGATGCGAAGGAAGTGAAACGTGTTACTGGTGTAATATCGTTTCGGAACTTCATTGTTACGAGAAGGAAGTTTTGACCAGAAGAACATGGAGAACGAGGAACGGAATTGCGGTAGAGTTTACAACGAGCGACCCTGTGAGAGCTGACGGAAACGAGAAATCTACCAATTACGGCAGACAATCTGCGTAGATTGAAATCTGCCAATGCCGAGAGAAACGGGCGGACGAGCAACAGCCAATACACGCCCGAACAAATGCTTTAGACTTCGCTCGTTCGCCACTTCCGTCACTATCAATCTTTGTAACCTTATAAGTCCTTTCGTCATCGAAATTCGCAATATAAATTGTCAAACTACCATCGTTTAAATTTACAACTTCTAAACTTTACAATAACTTTTAAATGAACAATCGAATCATTAAAATAAATAAATCAGAACTACGATACATTTTATATTAATCATCTAAAAATTATTATTTCATTCTATGTCTTTGAAATGAAAATAAGCACTTTTTCAACAAGCCTTATTTATTCCAAGCAGAATGATAGGTGGCGATTGTAATGAAGTTGGCATACAGTCTCGACGCACTCTGATGGTAATTGCGAGTGTCTACGCGAGCTTAATCGATTGATTCGACCCCAGAGCGAGTGGTCCGGCGACGGTAGTGCGCGATGCAGTACTGCCAACGCAATTACCGGATAATTAATAAATGCGACGATATGTTTTCAGCGCGGATCCAACACCCGCAGCTCGAACTAACAAGTACCAAGGCACGAATATACACAGAAGAGTTGTGTATTCACTCGACACTCACTCTTCCTTCTGCTTTGTTTACGTTACTCGTCACCGAAGCCTCGGCAGCACAGTATCGATCAGTGCATGCGCTGAATTACGATGTCATTATCAATCCTATACACTCCAAGTTGTACTTACAATCGACCATCTACTCAAAACTTGCAATACTTACTTTCCTCATTTCCCCGAAAGAAACATTAGAATATTTCTAATACAATTTTATAAATTTAGTATAATTAATTATTCCTTCATGTATAAAATCTGATTATTTTAAATAATCATTTGACATTAATTTTACAATAGCTAATCAAAATTATAGTTTCTCTGTTTTTACTTCGTATATAGAATTATTATTTCTAATAAAATAAAAATGTCGTCTTACAAAAATGAGAAGAAGAGCCGTCTGCTGGAGAACTTTGTACGATCGATGTTTGGCGAAACTTTCGCGATAAATTAAAAGATACCTCTGGTGTCGCATTTCTGTAATTGGAGCAAGGATGAAAGCAACGTATTGGTATCGCCAGACTTTCCACTACTGGATTTTAACGAGACCCCGATTTCTCCGGCGACACGCCTGACATTTTCGTCCTTCGAAGGGGGAGGAGGCGGTTGCTGTCGATGGTATACACTCGGATAAATAACCGCACGTGCGAGAGAGCGAAAAAGCGTGTCTGAGAGAGAGAAAGAGAGAGAGAGAGAATGCGCCGAAACCAGTGCCCGCGACCCAGTTGAACTGACCCGATGAAATTTCACTCCGGCCGCGATTATTAATAATTGAGGGCGCGTCGTCGACGTATTAATGATCGTGCGATTTCCACTTAAATGCCCCGGCGTTGTCGCCAACCGCTCCTTTCTTCTATTTCGAACATTCTATCACTTTGTTACCTTCTATGAACACTCGTTGTAGTAGAAAAAGCCAGACAAAGTCTCCACGAAGCTACAAATCGTTTCCTTGAATTTCTCGTACAATAAATTCTGCTATTCTTCATGAGAATTGCCGGCGAACTTCCACGAATATATGTGCCCATAATTATGAAAGTGGTCTAAGTCATATGTTTCTATCGTAAAACTGACATTGAATAAATGTAGTTTAAAATCATGTCGTATGAAATAAGTGATAAATTCATTTTTCTTTACATTTTGACTTAGACCACTTTCATAATTATGGGCATATATCATCATTTCTTTCTTCGTGTAATTAATTAATAATTGATCGATGAAGTATTGAAAAAGCAGAGTATCGATCGTTGGAAATTCGAGTGAAGTTCAATGATGAGGAATAATTGACAGGGAAAGCGGTGTGTCTTTCAATCCTGTAAAGGACTAACGGAACATAATATGTCACGTGCGATTGAATATATATATATATAAATATTGGACAAAGCCGATCATCGATAACAAATACAAGGCGAAGCATCGTATGAAGACTAATTTGGAATTCAGAGTGTAGCAGAGTCGCGCAAAAGAATGTCAATGGATCCACCACTCGGAGAGTTGCGTGTGTCCTTCGAAAGTGGCGATGATGCAGCAGCACCAGCAGCAGGAGGAGTAGCAGCACGCGTGGAGAGTTTCGGTCTGCGAGAGCTCGGCAGCGTCAATATTGGCGAGCAATTGAACCGCTGCAATTTTGCCGCAGCGCACCAACTCTCTTCGACGCTTGGAGAGCATAATTGGACCGCATGAAAAAGAAGGCCGGCCGAGCCAGGTAGGACGAGTGGAAGAGGCACACACACACATATGTATATATATATATACATATACATATACGATAGCCAAGCCCCATTTACTTATTTATTGCGCGAGCGAATGTTAAAAGGGGTAAGAAAGAGACGGAGCACTCTTTCTCCCACTCTCTTACTCAGTTATTCAAGAGTAAAGTGTGCGAGAGTAAGTCAGAAAGAGAGAGAACGAGCGAGGCTGGATGGTCCGATTTATATATTTACGAGGAGGAAGGCTCTCTCCGGGTATATGTGCGCGCTAAATAAGAGAAAATGGAATATGTAGGTCAGAGAATGAAAAGTAACGAGTCAACCACGGCGGCGGCGGCGGCGGCGGCGTCGTCGGCGGCGGCAGAGCGACATGAATGAATGAACGGCTACGGGAGTTGGAACGGCGGCGGTAAGGAAAACCGTTGTCGCCGCCAGCCTGGACCGGCAGAGTGGCTGGGACAAAGCCGGCTAGAAGATACCAGCAAGGAAAGGAGAGCAACGAGAGAAAGAGAAAGAGAGAAGGGAGGATCGGGAATCGTAACAGCCCGAAAGAAAGAACACCGCCCAGGCAGTACATAGAGTTGGCGAGAAAGAAAGCATCCAACGAGAGCAAACACACGTCAAACTAGAGAAGCTACCAGGGAATTCCAATGAAGAGACATACTAGCTCAGAGAGAAAGAAAGAGAGGAACTCGGCTCTCACGTGAATTCTACCATTTTTATTCCACCAACGAAATAGGTAGAAGAGAGAGAGAGAGAGAGAGAGAGAGAGAGAGCAAAAAAAAACCAACAAAATTCCTCTGTTAAAAATGGACGCACCTCCTCGCACTTTAGCTCTCCTGCCAGCTGATATATTGCCTTCTGTCAGGATATCCCATTTCGGTATGCCGACACTGCGCCGACACATATTCTCGCTCGAGCACCATTAAAAAGTGTCGCGTTTTGTTGCTGCGACGATGTGCGTGCACCGCAAAGTGCACGTATCGCCCTGGTTTTTTCGAATGAAACACTGCATTGCGCGCTGGAAAGCTTTTGCAACCCTGTCGGTGCGTATAAAAACGACATTGAAACACTAGATTTGTATAAAGTGTCATTTCCATGGATTATAACATTCAACATATTTCAACACAATATATAATATATTATTTCTAAAATAAGCAATAATACATGTTTATATTTTTAATAATTAATTCAATACTATTATTATTGAGAATTTTAGTTATATAAATTTCTTGAAATACATTTAATATTCCATTCATTTACTCAAGATTAATTCAACAGATTTAATGATAGTCGGTGTGAAAAGGGTTGAAGAGTAGCATAGTCGAAATTGAGACTGCGAGCGGAGATGTAATGAGGAAGAAAAGGCGAGGACCGGGTTGACCGGATGAAAGAAACTGTGAACGAAGATGGAAGTAGTAGTTAAAGAAAGAGAGAAAGAGAACGGGCGATCATAGGTAAGTACGAGGGAAAAGGAGATATGGGTCAGAGGATGGACCGGACGGAATATTGATCCGGGCACCTCACGATAGCTGCCTATGTTGCGCTATCCTCTGCCATGCTTCTCCTCTCTCTCTTACTCTCATTCGCCCGACGGATCTCTCCAGCAAATAGCGGAGCCTCTTTCTACCGCGATTGCAAGCGTATACACACAGGCTCTGAAATGTATCTTCGAGTTTACCTTTCCCACTGGTGCACTCCAAGCTCTGTTTCTTGGACACCTGGCCGTCTCGAAGAGAACCGAGGAATTCCAGGGAAACCATTGCGATAAAAGAAACGTCTGTCGTTAAAGCTTCCCTGTCGGATTACTTTCCACCTACCACTTTCTTCCGACGAAAGCCATTAATCCTACTAACGAGTTACAACTAAGTTCTTTTAGAACTTTGTAGTTTTGTTTTGTTTTTGTTTGTTTTTTTTAGAGGAAAGTTAATTTTATGGGGATTAATATAAGTTGGAATTTTTGGTAGGATTAAAAGAGGTTTGTTTTATGTTTTTGTAATTTGTGATATTCAGTCTTTGTTGCAAGGGTTGTTTGGAGAATTCGAGAACAATTAGAGAGGTGGACGACTCGTACCTTTAATCACAGGATTGCCTGACATTGCAGAGAGAATGTTTGACGAATCTAGCATGCTTGCTTCTGCAGGAAACCTTCACCATTATCATCACGAAAGCACAGCTTGCACTGGAAAATGGCCCCACGACGTACAAGAGAAGCTTGCACGTTAGGCTCTGCGGTGCTCAAGAGAAGCCTCCGACGAGTTTGGCATGGATAAACGCCTTCGTGTACATGTGTTGACACGTAATTATCTCGAGGCCACCGGGTACACGTGTCTTTCGGACGCGCGAGCACTTCTGTTTGATGTTGCGCCTCGGGTTATCCACATGCGATTAGACACGAGGAAACCAAGCTTTGTATCAACGAAACATATTCGATTGTATTCAATGCCATAACTATCAATTTCATTACTGATTATGTTCAAAAGATACAATTTTTACTTCACAATATTTTCATAATTCTATAATTTATTTAATATATTTTAAAGAAATCTAGCTTTTACAATTTTGTAATAGAAATTTCTATATTTTAATGTATAAAATCTATGTGGTAGTATTGAATACATATATATATATATGTTGTTAGAGGGCGAACGTGAATGAGTCGAACTACCTGAGAGTGTGGTGGCTGTGCTTACGTGTTACATCCTCTAAAAGTCATGAATGGGGGAGAATGCGCCGTATTGATTTCAGTGTTTCGCAACTACGCCCATGCAGAGGCGGCGCGGTGGCGACAGCCAAGGACTGCATTCATCTCTGTGTACCACGTGACTATAATCGGCCTACTATAATGTACCACTATCAATAAAGTTAGTGCCAAGTGAGACTTCGGAAGATCGAAATATTTCTCTGGCAAAGTATGCACTTGGCTGAGCTAGAATGCCAGTGATACTTCTCACTGACTTCTAACAGACTTCAAATTGATAGAGAAATGTTAAAGAGAACTTCAAAGCGTATAAACACGGAAATAAGGTTTTCTTCTTTCCGGTATACTATGATTCGAGAAATTTCATAGATCTGTTTCGTAGATGTCGATCGAAGACAGTGGATCGTGAAACAAGTGAAGAGTAAGTGTCGAAAGGAAAGCTTTCGCGAGTCACGGAAGTTGGACGAGTGCCCGTCAAAGCTCGAAAGTTCAAAGGAACGATTCTAGAGTTATGTCCGCCTGGCTCTTCGTTGTCATAGGCGCGTCTGGTGTGCCGGCCAAGTTCGCTTTCAGCACTCGAGAGCCGTTTCCAATCAAGTTCATCGAACCGCATCTGGCCGCGTTATCAGTGCGCCTCTCCGATAAAGCTAATAATCGATCGGTGAACAGACTTCTCTCGGTCACCGAGAACCTCCACTGAATCTTCCCTTGATCGACCAGACTACTATCAGCCTTCTTGCTTACCATGGAATCGACAGAACTGCCAATCTACATGTGTACAATGCACACGTGCCGAACGTCCTTGAAATAAATCGTCCAGTATTACTGACTGCTGGAATAATCTGCATTGTACACGTAACTCACTCGCGATAGTCTCGCGTCGACTATCATAACTTGCCAACTTTAGTTTCACTAATAAAACTTCTCTAAATTCAACTACTTCAAAAGTCCCTTTAAAAACTATCATGAAACATCAATCATTTTTCTCTTCAATATTTAGAGAAATAAAATAAGAAGCAAAACTTGATGGACTTGAAAAAGTTCAATGAAACAATGCCTGGAAATACGTTTATTAGAATTAGAGCATACTTTATCTTAGAAAAGGAAGCCGGAAGTACTACGAGCCAGATTGATAACTGTCCAGCGATTCGTACATCTTGAACAAGTTCCTTGTGGACAGCGAGTGCGTACGCCGGTAGTAAAGCGTGCGAGAGTAGTAAACAATCGGCGGAAATAGAGCAGTTATTTATCCAACGAGGCCTCGCGCAGCCTCTGAAAATTAGAGCACCTACGATTCAACGGTGAAGACCCGGTTACTTTATAAAAATGTAAACCTCATTGGCCTTGCGATAACCTCTTACAAAAAAAATCTCCTATCGAAAGTCTCTAGTTCTTTCACTCGCCGGGTTACTTTAGCTATAGTTTTAGAGCTAAGAGTGATGATCTTTAGGAACTAGAGCTTGGCAAGCGGAAGTTGGATGTGCTAAGTGAAGGTGCTCTCTCGAAAGTGACACAATGCTCGTAAAATGCCAGACGATAATCAGACACGATAGAGCAAAGTATTTGAAAAGCAAATGATCAATTTGAAAGACCCAAATCTAACAATCAAAAGGGCAAATTCTCTTTCTTTTTCTCTCTTCTTTAGGATGTTTACGAGGTTCGGGTAAATAAGCGTAATTAAATCAACACGAACAGCAATCGATCACTCGCGTAGTCTGCTCTGTCATCGTTCTACGTCATTCAATGACGAATCCATCTCTAGTATATCTATCGGCACGTACTCATTCATTGGCGTGGCTTGAAGGAACGTACGAAGTGCGCCGGAGTTAATCCGCCTGGCCGAGTGAAACCAATCCCGAGAATCACGCGAGTTAAGCAAATAATCGAGCGAGCAAGACAGAGAGACTCCCTTCAAGAGTTGAAGGAGCAGCATCCATTTATTCGATCCGGTGTCTCCCAGCAATCAGCATTGCTGCTCCCTAGATTTATTGCCTCTTACTTCGGATAAATCCCAAGTAAATTTACTAGATCGATTGAACGCCAATAAATCATCCGACGATTGCACACAAATAATACTTCCCATTTATATCCACGTATTATCAATATCTTTGTTAATCTAATATTTAACTTCAACATTATTACTTATGTTCTGTGAATATAATAAACAATCTTATCCATATAAATAAATCCTAACTTTTCTATTATAATTACTAAAGAAATCAATCTTTTAAATGAAATCAAATATAAAGAGAATCTAACCAGATTTTTGTAATCTTCACTCGGCATAATTCAGTCATTCCAGATACCAGCTGGTACATCGAAGAGAAGAGGCTTCGATAATAGAAAATCAAGAGTGCGCGCGGCTGGGCTGGCCTTATTACCGATATTGCTCTTCTTCCCTCGTTAAGGCCGCGCCTAATTAAATCATAACGCCTGGAGCCCTGCCAGGAGATTCTCGCTGTCGTCATCGTGCGCTGTCGCCGGTGCGGATGGTAATTAGTCCGAGATTACAACCAAGCTACGCAGCGGCGGGGAGCAGCTAAATGTCAAGAGCGTGCATCGATGACAATCGAGAGACACGTATCGATTTCATGCAAACTGAGAGAGAGAGAGAGAGAGAGAAAGAGAGAAAGAGAGGGAGAAGCCAATAACAGACGTGCGTGGTTTTATCGAGCTTCCACGTGATTCTGCGTGGATCGAACGACCGGAAACTATCTGTTCCCAATCACTGATGAAACTAGCATTGAGAATGCTTATCGATCGATCGAGAAATACCTATTTCTATACCTTTATTGTCTACGCTAAGACGAATAGGAAACGTTTACCAGGCTAGCGTGGTCTAGGACAATTTCTCCATGAAATAGAAGGGAAAACGGGAGGCCGCCCTCTAACGAGAAACTTCGTGTTACAAATGCTCGAGCGAGGTTAGTGAGCTCCTACGGTTATTAGGAAAGAATGCCATAGCTTCACGGTAACATAGATCATAGCTAATGTAACGTAACGATCGTAACTGCTCGCGTCACGATACGATAACAGAATTAACTTAATCAGCTAGTCCACGTGGTATTCGACTAGTCTTGATTTTTTTTTAGATTCTTTCCATTTAATGAGACTTAATAAAATAGTCTGAATTCATATGCGATGATTTAGATAGTCTAGTTTTTGTGGGAAGCTATTGTGAATAAGGCGTGAAGAAGTACTTTATATTAATCATCTAAAAATGATTATTTCATTCGATGTCTTTGAAATGGAAACGAGCACTTTTCTAATAAACCTTATTTATTATAAGCAGAATGATAGCTGGCGATTGTAATGAGGTTGGCATAAAGTCTCGACGCACTCTGATGATAATTGCGAGTGTCTACGCATAATTAGATAGTCCACGTGGTATTCGAATAGTCTTGATTTTTGTAGATTCTTTTATATAATCTAGTTAATCTAGATAATCTAGTTTTTGAGAGAAGCTTTTGTGAATAAGGCGTGAAAAAGTACTTTAGAGTAATCTCGACTAAATTCTTACTATCTCGTACGTTGACACCACTGATTACTCGTCAAACTGATTCATTCAGCTTTGCCGCTTTGACGCTTTGACTCTGCTGGAACAACAGGACTGTTCCGTCGCCGACAAGTTATGAGGAAAGAAGAGAGATAAGAATAGAAGGAGAGAGAGAGAGAGAAATAGTTGGCTAACTTTGTCGAAGGGAAGTGTGCGCGAAGAGAACCTCCGCGGAATGCGAAGCGAGTGAAGCTTTCATCGCGTTTTATCGCCGCTTTCATGTCCTCTTCTCCCGCTCGGACGGTTCTTTCCTCGTTTTACCCGCTTCGCACAGCTGCTCTGCTCGCCCGGCTCGCTCGCTTCCGCAAAACGGCTTCCTCCGCGCTTCAAGGGAAGCACGCGCACCAGCTTCTAAAGTTCAGGAATCAAAGCCAGGCGCGAGCGTATGGCTTCAAAGAGCTTTTCCACGCGCTCGTCATCGTAGACGAGCTTTTATGCGCTACGACGTACCACGATTCCTTCACCCACTTGTCAGGCCGATCCTCGTTTGCCGCCAACCTTCATCCCTGAAATCTTGTCGTCCTATTCGTTGAGAGCCAATGCAAAAATTTGGACTTTCCAATCTTCAGACTTCCTTTCAATCAGACATTTACTGTTCGTTTAACTTCATGTTTAACGAAGCGGAAGTCAAGTGATTCTGAAATCCACTGAGCCCTGTGTTTGCTCTTATAAACTACACAAATCCTGTCGAGTAAGAGACTGCTAACTGACAAGAACACCGTCTCATTAAACAAACGCTTAATAATACCTTCAATGAAGCATACTCGATTTAGAAGAGAGTATCCTCGCAAGACAATAGACCTCACAGATACGATGTGACGCGTAATATCGAATGTTCCATCCAAAATCTCATCATCAACCAAATCATCCCTCAAACACATACAACCTGATCCTTTTATGCTATTAATCCAATGATTAATAATGTTTCCTACCAAGAATTATCTCAAACATAATCGATTGGTCAATTAAATAATTTTCCAGTTTAATTGGGACAAATATTCAAAGCACATTTACCAACAAATTCCCAAAAGACACTTGTCAGATACATTTCAGAAAATGTACGATGAATTTTCGGGGGGTTTGAAATAAATTCAACTGGGAGATTGTTGAATTCAGAGTTAATATTTAATTACGATAAAGACATGCACACCAAGCATCAGAGTTGGGAAAGACCGGATGAGATAAGAGGGACGTGCAAGGAAGCAGAGAAAGGTACATCGATGGTGCGAGAAGGGAAGCTTCCAGGCAGCTTCCTATTCTCGCGAATTTACCGTCGACAGCCAGTGCATCCACACCTGCGGCTACGGAATCCCCCTGAGGGTGAAAGGGGCAAAGAGAGTGCACTCCAGCTCATCTCGGAGTACGCAGATACTCTCGCATAAAGTACACACCAACCTCTCGCGCACTACCTTCTCTACCCTCTGCTTCTACCCCCGAAAATAAATCACTCTCGAGCGAATAAATTCTCTTGGGTCGAATTAGAAAAGCGTGCTATTATTTATTACTAGCATTTGTCTAAGATAAGAGGAAGAATAATGGGAATTAGATATTCTTAAGATTTACAATGATTAATTTGGAATTTCTTTTGTAATGTTTTCATCAAAATACTTTATATATTTCTATATTAATATAAATCAAGTTTCTTCTAATTCTTGTATATCTATTATCTTCTTTCTTATGTTTCTTTCATGACAACACTTTATATATTTATATATTAATATAAATAGACTCGTATAATATAAGAATACAATGATCTTTTTTATCAATGAAAGCAAATGCATTTCCTCCAAGATTACCAGTAGCAATTTGTTACAGTTGCAAGTGTGTTTCAGGGCTTTCGGGAAATGTGTAACTTCTTACTTAAACGAGTAATCCGCGGGGGTGCGTGGCTCGGTTACCCAGAGCATTCGCTGGAAATCGGGATAACAGAGAGCGAGTAAACAGTGTTACTGGAATATAGCAGGATAAACCTTGTTACTGGCTGGTAGGATCGTGCGCTACCAACGCCAGTATTAAATTATTCTCGATCATTACTTTCATCCGTGATCAGCCGCCGCCCATGCAAATCTCGATTAGCGTTGGAAATGGAAGCTGCACGGAATATATTCACAGAAAGAAAGATCGAGATAATACACGCGTGTGTGTGTGTGTAAAATAGTAGGGAAATTTGTGTAGGAAAATTCTGTATTTATACTATGTTCATATGTTAATTAGGATTTGTTTACTTTTAAGGTTGTAATATATTTTATATACAAGAGTAGCTTTATGGAATGATTAATTTTAATAATTATTACTCGTATGCAAATATCCATTGAATATTTACAGAACTTGGACAGGATTTCGATTATCAGTGTATCTGATTGCAGATTGATTCAATGGATCGAAAGATCATGCTACTCTCGCATTACCGACGATGATGTCGCCTCCGGACAAGCCTAATGACACACGCGCGAAACCTACACTCCGAAATATTGATCTTCCCTTTCAAGCGGATATCACGGAGATCAAGACAGTCCAATGATGTTCTGTGCTTATTCCTAATCTGTTGTCGTTAATGGCTAATGGATGTTATAGGCACGATTGTCGGATATTGAAGTTCGATTTTCCCTGCATTATTAGAAGATTTCTATAATTCGAAAAAAGTTACGGAACAATCCGAGGAATATGTTCGGAAACTATGAGATTGGCTCATTAAAGAAATGATAGGGAAATATTGAAATAAAGGAATTAAATAGGTTTTCTCATTAGTGAGAAAATGAGTATGATTAGAAAGTGATTAGTCAGATCCATGGAATTCTATTTCGCAACGACAATGACAAGAAATAGAAATCAATCATTTAAAGAGAGGGGGGGGGGGGGAATCGGATGTGTTATTAAATTTCAAAGTTAGAAAATCGTGATTATTAAAACAGTTGTGAATACGACACGCTAACTCGCTCGTTCGCGATTAAAGGAGGAAGCGTCTCGGCTGAAGTGGCTCGCCAGACTAGAAGAGGAACTGCCGGTCTTGTCTAGGCGCGTACACTGTAAATTAGGCGGGCAAGAGTTGTGAGTGTTGGCGTTCTCATCAACAGACTCGAGTCAATGATTCCTTGCTCGCAGCTGCAAGCACGAACGTGCGCATTTCAAGCAAGATGCGGAAATGAAGGATCGATCTTAGAAACGTGCGACAACCTCCATCCAAATTTCATGCTCTATTTATTCCCTCGCCTACAGCATTTCGCACTCTCCCATAATAACCGGACCAATTCACCATCTGCGATCAATCATCCTCTTTTCAATGAAAAAACGCTATTAATTATTCTCTATCGATTTAAATTCTAATACTAGTATTTTGTGTTCTTTAATGTTAAAAAAGTAGATTTTTTTAGGGATAAAGTGATGATTTCAAGAGTGAAGAAATATGCTATTACATCGATAACGATTCGTCAGAGAAGCGTGCGAGTATTTTCTATTAGCTATGTAACCACAGGGACTCCAGCAAGTCGGGCTTCGCCTTGGCCGAGTACCAAAAATCACTCTGCTGGCACAAGCCAGGCGGTCTTTCGTAACAATTTACTCGCATGGCGAAGGTAATTGCTCGACACACCATCACGGATAAGTTCGAACTAGTGGTGACAATGATAAAAGTAATGTTACGAACACTCTCACCAACTCCAACTGAAATGACCAGCTGTTCGGACTCAAGTGTTGAATAGTTCCAAGTTGCTTACCTGGAACAGACAAACATGTGATTCATTAGAATAACAATGAGAGAGTAATTAGCCGTCTCCTCGCGGCTTATGTAACTCGTTCTTACCAGTCGTACGCAAAGGTACTCTGTTGTATAAATTCCTTTTAATGAGCTTCCAGTTCGCATTAATTACTAATGCGGATTATTAGATTATATTTGTGTTAATTAAAACATCATGCTTGATATGTCTGTATTGTTATTGGTGTTGATAGATAATTCATATTTAATTATTAAATTCTCTTTTCTAACCATCGTTGTGAATAAATAAAGTGTTTAGGAATTGGCGAGAAAGGATTGCGGTGAAAACATTCTAACCGTAGCTACCTGGCACGTGCGTATTGGCAATTCCAGCGAGAAAAGGGACTCATCACCGCCAACAGCTTTATAACCACCCGAATTTACGGGGCGATTTTCGGCTGGCCGCCCCGCCACAGGGCAAGCCTACCCTCCGCTGATTTGTTTCCTCACCTCACGCAATTGTAAACCAACCACCCTGTCTACCGAGTATGCTATTTACTCCTATTGCTACGATAAATACTTCCAATTGCACGAATTTACAACTATATTTTTCTAATCAGAAGTATTCATAATTCAGCTTTTATTAATTTATCTAATTATAATCAGACAAAATTATATTTAATTTTATCATAGACAAAGCTGTTATTTGCCACAATTTTAATTTACCAAATGTACGAGAATTCTACAAGAGGCTTAACTACAAAACTGAAGCACTGCATGGATGGTTCATCGAGTAAGAACAGAAATATTCGAGTTTAGAGCGGTGTAAAACGAGACCGAAAGTAATGAGAAGCTGACTTGTCGGAGGAAGGGACGGTTGGGTGAGCTGCAATGCTTTTAATATTGCGAGCAGTCGCGCCAAGTTTATGGGCCGGGGATCACGAATGCAGAGTAGAAGCGAATGCCGAGTTATTCGACGCGTGCGGAGGAGAGCCACCTTTTATTTCGTGTGTATTGCGAGCAAGCGCGCAACACAATGAAATAATGCATAAGTGAATTGAGCCGCGATGGAGCGACCGGTGGGGAGGCGGAAAAAAAAACGGCAGCCTCAGAGAGAGAGAGAGAGAGTGAGAGAGAGAAAAAGAGTGATGGCAACAGGGTGCGACGCAAATAAAATTCAGCCCGGCGGGATAAATATTTTAGTCCGCTAGCAGAGTTCATATCGAGTCTGTTTGTGTATGTGCTAGCGCACAGCTCTGCATGTGTGAACTTTTGAAACTCACGTGTATGTTGCGCAGTACGGTATTCGAATGACCGACTCATAAAAAATACTGTCTGAATTTGACTAGGTCAAGTAATCAGGAGGACCTTTCTGAGTGTCTTCGGTATGATTTCAGGTTTTGGACTACTGATTCGTTGCTTTTTATCCGCTTTTATAGTCAAACAATGGATTTATCAAGCGTTCGCCAAAGGCTGAGAACCTTCGAAAAATCGAACATTTTTTAACCATCCTTCCCGACCGTTTCAGGGTCTGGTATTTCAGGCAGTGATTCAGTATTTAGCTAGGAAACAGTGATATAAATTCCAGAACCCTAGGTCAAAGTTCATTTTTTGGCCGAAAAATTCGTCAAGGGGTATACCCAGAAAAATTTGCGAAAAAATGAATTTTGCGCTAGGGCTCTGGAATTTATATCATTTCTTCCTTGATGCAAGAAAACATTCCCCAACAAATTACAGCCCCGGAAAATGTCGGGAAGTATGAAAAACATGGCAAAAACCGTAAGAATCGGACGAAAATGAATTATTCAAGATCGGTTTTTCATGTGTTTTTGATACTTTTCTCGCATTTCTGCCACTGGTTTTATGTTTTCTATCCGTTTTGATACTCAAACAATCGAAATATCAAGCGTTCGGCGAAGTCCCAGAACCTTCAAAAAATCGAACATTTGTGAAGGGGTACATATGCAAAAATTTGCGAAAAAATGAATTTTGAGCTAGGGCTCTGGAATTTATATCACTTCTTCCTTGATATATGAAAACATTCTCTACCAAATTTCAGCCCCAGAAATAGTCGGGAAGATTGAAAAACATAGAGAAAACCGTCGAAATTAGACGAAATTAATTATTCAAGATGACCTTTCCGATTGTTTTCGGTACATTTCTGACCTTTACTCTACGTATTCTTTATTTCCTACACGTTTTTATACTTAAAAAATCGATTCACGAACAATTCACGAAACTTGGAAAAAGTACAAAAAAATACAGTAATAAAAACTCATCTTTTAAAAATATACTTTAATATCATGCTGAAATACAACGTACAAAAATGTTGATAAATCTCTCCATCAGCAAGAGCGTGACAAACGAATAGAAAACACGAGTTAAAACATAAAAGCAAAGCATAAAAGCAAAGCATAAAAGCACATAATAAACCCCACACAGCAGGATGACACATCACTGCTATACACAGTTTAAATTATACGGACTCAATAATAACACAGTACGATAATAATAATAAATAACACATGAGAGTAGAGACATTGAAAAAAAACACAAAAAATCGAAGTATCAAAGGTTTCCAAAAGTATTGGGCTCACTCTCCAATTTGTAATGTCAGTCGGGGGTCAATTTGATTACACTTCAAATTACAGACTACTGAAGTTACAGGTCGGGGCCGAGGTTTCAAATAACAGCAACAGGACTCTATCCGAACCCGATGAAAAACCAGAGGGGCGGGGGGGCGGGGGGTAGGGAGAGAGAAGAGGGAGAAACTGTTGGAAATTCAGCAGCTCGCTGCTACCATCGTTGCTGCTAGAAATATGAGCGATACATCAAACTAAAGCCCCTTCGAAGCGAGGGAAGCCCCAACGCGACACCTTACAGCCTGGGAAAAAAGGCCCTAGCATACTCGGTGTAACAACGACGCACGCATGCCAAAGAGGGAAAGCCAGTGAGTGAAGCCATCCTCCATAAAGAATTCAGTAGAGATTCAATCCCGCGAGAGTTCCCTCGAAAATAACAGCAAGCGTGTATCCAAGCGAGGAGACTGGCTGGAATAAAGCGATCCGCAAACGATTCCAATTATGACCGTCCATTTAACAATACAATTAAGCCAGTGGCCGACCGAATAAATGAAGCGCGAGGACCCAGATTACATTCGCACTTTCCATTAAACTGCTTCTCTCACCCCCACTATTCCACCCACCAGGGAAAACCGTATCGATCTTCTTATACAAATCAACATTATTAATCCCAATACAACAAGCCTTATAAAAAACAGTCTTACATCTCAACATAAAAAAAATTCGTATCAATATTATATTCTCTTTACAATTCAATATAATTAATCCTTAGAAAATTCATTAAATATCAAATCGTTTGTAAGGATTAAAGATAATCCTATGATACGTTTTCTACACAGTGGGATTGTTTGTCGCCTATTTATCGCTGGAAAGTGGATCAACGAGGACCAAAGCAGTCTCTAAAGAGGGGTGGTGGGGGGTTGGCGAGAGGGTGGAAAAAGCGTGGAGGATCGAGGGACATCGCGAGTGGCACAAGGATGGGCCAGCACGAGGTAGACACGACCCGGTGAAACACGATGAAATAGAGAGAGAGAGAGAGAGAGAGAGAGAGAGAGAGAGAGAGAGAGCAAGAGAGAGCAAGAGAGAGCAAGAGAAGGGGGGTGGAGGAAAGAGAGGGAAAGGGAGAGAGAAGCTCTGAATAAGAGGGAGTACGCTGGCGCGAAGGTATCGATTCGCCGCTCGGAGAGAGCAGCCTCGTCGCAGCGGACGAAGCGAAACACACTGGCAGTGGTTAGTCGAGCATTACTGCTCGGCATACGCTCCTAGCCGCATACATGCCAGTGGCCACCTGAACCCCTCCACGCACACAGCTTCCCTCTCGCAATGATCTATGATGATCGAGTATACCGATTGATCGCCTTGAAACAGCCTAATAAATTATTACCCTCTATCAAAAGATAATGAAAATTTCCAAAAGAAACTATCTTAAAATATAAATGATAAATTGATGTATAAAATCATCGCTTTCGATAGTCGATGCAATCACTGATTGGAAACCTCTTTTCCTAAAGTGTATACTTAAACGACTATGTTCAGAATGCTAATAGAAACGTAAGCAGCATTACTAATGGAACTGTTGATTGACGAGTGCACAATGAAGCGGTAATGGTTGTATCGTCCAAAGGTGATGGATATAGAAAACACATGATGATGTCATTTTACTTAGAGTTTCGAAACGCATGTCGGGAAAATGCATTTAGTCGAGAGAAGTATCGAATTGTGGCGAGTTCGCCGAGTGATTACAATCAATCGAATTGATTCATTTGGGATGGTTGAGGAGAAGAGAAACTGAGGGGATGAGAATCGAATGAGAGGAAGAGGTTCGATGCGAAAAGGGGTTTCTCTCGTAATCGAGCAAATAGGTCGAGAGCTTGGCACACGGAATCGTAGATCACAGTTGCCAAATTCTGCGAATGCTTTGTGGCGCGCGCGCGCGCGCGCACACACATCAGGCTCCGCTAGTCACCTGCTGCTAAATAATGGATAGAAATGACGACGGACGCCGCTACGACACGTGTTCGTCGAGTGATCGGCTCTTCGAGTATCTCTCACATATATATCTGTGTATGTGTGCGTGTGTGTGTGTGTTCTATCGATCGAATAAGCAATGTATCCCAATGTAATCATGGTAGAAACGATGTATAAATAACACATAGAGACAGCAACCAACTGAGATCTCGTATATCGCGTGTCTACTTCCAATTGAGAATAATTATAACACCAAGCGCCACTGATTATTTATTACCTAGCGATTAACATCAATTAGAAAAAGCTCGTCGAACTAACTCTGTTAAGAGAGAAACGTTAATGAGATTTCAAATACGAGTCGTCTTCGAGAAGATATTACTGAAAGGGATGTTATGGAAGTTTCTATTCCTACAAGAAGTATGAGAGGGTAGGTTTCCTTGAAATGACGAGGTGATCCAGTTTCCGGTAGCAGAGAACCCTCCGATTTTCCGAGGCATTAATTCGTCCCGAGCGGGACTGAGGAAATGGCGAGATGCCTTCTCGTCCGGCTACTCTCACCAGGACCGATTCAATTTTCTCCACTGCTTTCTCACTCGACCAATCGAATGTTCTACGTGTCGCAGAGAAACAGGAAGAGGAATCACAGTTGGTGGATGAGAAGAAGTTGCGTCGTCATTGGTGAACGGCTGCTGAAAAATTGCCAGACTCCAAAACCAGGTTCTGTTTCGAGTGGGAAATACAATTTTCTAGCGCATCATTGAAATGGTGAATTCTGGTTGGTTGACGGAAGCAACCTAGCAGCTTTGAATGCTCAATTCAAAAAAATGGGACGCGTTAACACGATTATAGCTAGCAGCGACTATTTAACTTGACTCATTCGTAGCACCGGCAAAATGAAATCTCATCTCTCGGCAATTGAAGATACTCGCTCGACACAGATGCTCCTGCACTTTACAGCATCCCCAAGTTAATTCTACATTGGACGAGGAATGAACGAACACACACACACACACACACATACATACAGTTTTGTCTTGTGACGCGAGTCGACTCGAATAACACACGAGTGTCGTCGACAGAGGAAGAGAGACAATCGTTGGTGTGCCGCCGGAGAAGAGAAACACGAGACAAAGATCCCCAGCCGGATAAGAATCGCTCCTTTGTCGGCAGCGACATCATCTTAAGAGTAACGACGTTCCTTCAGACATGGTCCGCGAGAGTCATCATTCCAAGAGTACTCTTCAAGAGAAGTCCCAAGAAAAAATTGAAAGAACTACCACGAATTTAGCTACTATAATTTTCTTCTAGTAAAAGTAGATTTCAAGCAGGTGTTAAGGTAGACTTGCAATTTTATTGGGGAAAAAAGCTTTGAATCTAAATAAGTTATAATCATTTCATCTTATCAAGTGTCGTGTGCGAGTGGTAGACGAGCGAGCAATTTGCAAAACTCCCTTCAAGCCAACTCTACTACGAAAGGTTGGCGTCGAGACGCTCGACGACAGCTTAGGTATCCGTGGAAAAATCTCCGGCACGATAAAAGTGCTAATTTCGAGGCGGACGAATATTCGTGGCTTTCGAGGTAGCCAGACACATCTGGAACGTATGTAAACTGGTACGTGTGAGTTGGTCTCGCACATTTGTCAGCTTGGCCGAGCTGCACGTGCTCTTCCATCTGGTGCGTGCGTGCCGTAGCATAATCTGCCGTCTAGTTCACGTTTCCGCCACTAATTTCGCAATATAACCACAGGATTCGTTTCAATTTTGCGAAACGATCCTTCTTGCATTTATAAACGTGATACATGAATACAAAAATTATTATTAATATTTAGAATTGGAAATTAGTGTAACACAGATGAAATTTATTTAATATTAATTTTGCATTCTTCTTTATTTGAAGTTTTCTAATGATTTTTTGTAAAATATCGATTTGTTCATTGTGAATGAATTAGTTTACTTTATATTTTATTATTACAGTCTCTTTCTCGAGTGTGGAAAGTATGCATTCGGGTTGTTCGAGTTGGAGTTCTCAGTGGGTTTGGCATCGGTGCAAGAAGTTCGGCTGCGTTCCGAAAACGGAGCCGCCCAGTGGCCGTTTGTGATTCTCGAGCACTTCTTGTGCAACTTTGTTCGCTCGACTACAACTCATCGTGTTCACCCTTGGAAATTTATCACTAATTCCCCGCTGAGCCCTGACGGAACAATGGAGCCATCGATTACCGAACCGCCAGTTATTTCCATTATTCTTTATCGCATATCGAACAATAGAACCCAGTCGGAGCCCTCGTTCAGTTTATTACACAATTAATTGTATCGACGCGTCGAAACATTTTGGATATTAATTTGCTGCATGAGTTGTTACTTTATTTCCTGTAGAAATGACAGCCACGTCGAGCATATTGCAAAATCGCTTGATTATCCGATTAATTATCCCAATCAACCTGAGTCCCAATTAGTTCGGGTAATCGTCGCTCAAGTGTATCTCGATCGGTTGGGAATTTAACTGTATCGCGATGATCGGTGCTCCAATAACGATCATTCCAACCAAGTCAGAGAACAATAGTAGTAATAACGATTATTTCTCCTGTATAAATAAAAAAAAAAAACTGCTAACAATTGTTCAGGAATTTTTACGCACAAAATATAAAATCGCTTCCAGGTTTTTGCAGGTTTCATCCACAAAAATGCAGGGCTTTAAAAATGCATAAAATGTTGGAGATGATTTTCATTTTCGTCTCAGTGAAAATTCATAATTCGAAAAGCCGCTTGTGATTCGATGGGTCCGGCAGACACAGAGTGCGCTAGAGGCGCTCGCGCGCCACTGAATTCGGCTGCAGGCTGCTCTCATGCATTAATCATTAATCGTGTGTGCAAGCGGCAGTGTCGCGAGCACATAAACACTGTGGCAAAACCCGACGTCCGCTTAACTCGACGACCACAATGCATTCAGTAGCTCCAACGACAGAGTCAATTATGGTCAGACTAATACCTCTGTAGGTACACTCCACTCGCAAAAAGTACGAAACCAGTTGATCCATCAAATAGCCATAAACAAGCATCCAAAAGCTCTGCCAAATTCTCTATTAAATCAATCCTCAATTTTAATCGTATTAACCACAAAATTCCCTAGATTTCTGTATACAAAATTCATCTCCTTTAACAGTGATTTTGAATCTTTGAAAAGATAAGTCAGACTCATCAACGAACTTTAATGGTCCAGCATATTACATGCATAACTAGCATCTGAGATAACGTCGACTTTTCGTTGAGAATCATCCCTTAAGAAGGAAGTAAGTCGAGGTAAAAGTGTGGGAGGTGTGTGTCAGAAGGGTGCCCGGGCGCGCAGCATCCTAAAGAGGGTTGCCCTCGGCACTCATACGTGTGGGAGCACTGACATGTAACTAAGACGCAACCAGCTGGCTGGAATAAAGAAAAATAGCTCCCAAGACGAGCGGCGAGGAACCCGGAAAACCAAGTGCGGATGCTGTGGAAAGAGGAAGAGAAAGATCGAAAGAGTATATATATATACGAGTAAGAGAGAGACAGAGAGAGAGAAGAAACGTGGCTTAAGGCTACGTGGTTGTTCTTCCGGAAAAGTAGAGCTAAGAAGGAAGGGGGCGCTTTATGTCGCCATCCAGAGGACGCCACTCTAATGAAAGATGCGAGATTCCTCCATAAGACAAATGGAATTCGAAATTTCCTCTCCAACCGATCTCGACGATTCTCTCCACCATTTCACCAAAGGATCTCTCAGAACACACGGAAAGGATATGCTTGAACAGGTGAATATTCTAGATGCTCGACAGCACCTCTTTGACGGCGATCCTTATGCACACGGCTCTTCTAAAGTATGTGCATCTTGAATGATATCTGAAGGTATCTGAATTGAAATTCTCTCTGGAATATATTCAACACATATCGCACTGTGTGAACAACGATCGCTGATCGCACTATTATTAAAACAAACATTCCTTGAATATAAAAGAAGTTTAATCTAAAAAGTGTTTAAAAGATGAAATTTATTATATTTAAACGTATTGGGAATATCAAAATTGGGAGGGTTGGATGTTGAAAGGTAGTACATACGACCCCGAAAGTCCAGGGTCGTTGGCAGTCCCTGGTTGGCGACGTTCTAAGTCCGAGGGCAATGTTCTCGGCCCCGAAGGACGAGTCGATCTGTTCCTCCCTCCAGTTGGAGAACCCTCGACATCCCTCTCGAGGATGATATATTTTTCTGCCTGTCTCGACCCTGTCACGCCCGTGGAACTAACGCGCTAACGGATTAAACGAGGGAACACCAAGAAAAGAAGGGATAGAAAAGAGAAAGGAAAGAAAAAAAAAGGAAGGAGGAAAAGTGAACGCGGACAGCGTTCTGATTCTGTTCAAACAAGTCTAAGCGCCGGTGACAAGACTGTGTCTTGTTAACAGTAATTAACAGCTACATAATAATGAAAGAAAAAATACTACTAACACATATCTATTAAAGCACTTTCTAGAACATTGTCACACACAAAACAATCATGTTTGAAATATCCAAACAACTAGAGTGATTTACACTCGACTAAGTCTTAGTCCCACGTATTGTTATACGCCAGTTAAACAATCCAGGGGTTCGAAATCAATCGCATGTAATCGACAGAGAAGTGAACGCGATAAAATCGCCGGAACATCCTACTGCACAAGGGTTCAACGAAACAAAAAATATGTTTCGCCAGTCGAGAGCCTATTTCACGGTTAGAGAGGTTGCTCTGGGCGCGTATTGCGAGCACGGGATTGGGGTGCGCGGTAAGCGGAATCCAATATGGCCTTTTTTCCGAAAAATTAAGCGGCCCCAATGGAAATTTCGCGTACCGAGCGGCGCCGCCTGCGGCAAATGAAAAGCGCTATCGTTCTATGCCAGAGAAACAAAGAGAGCAGCCAGGAGAAAAGTGGGGGAGGGAGAAGAGGGAAACGTCAGGTAAAACGTAGGAAAATTTCAATCGCTCTGCAGAGCACACACCAACTCTTTTCTGCTATATTCTCTCTTTCTCTCTTTCTCTCTCTTTTTCTCTCTAACCGAGAATATAAGGTATCCCTGTTTCGTGGCATCCATTCGCTCTATTCAATTTCAACGGCGTCGATCACCCAGTGAAAAAGTACACGCTCTCACCGACAAGCACACATACAACCACTAGGAAAAAGCTGGCTTTCCATAGAGAGCACAGAGCAGAGGGGGGTGGGTGGCTCGAAAGCTCTGAGCGAGGACGATCAATCTGGTTACGCTTGCCCGCCAAGCCCATGCATAGCTAAGACACTTTTTCTCTACAGTCGAATCGAGAGCACCCTTCGCTCTATTAACTGTATTTTTCTTCTGCGATACAATGTACAATTGCTCGAGCTTGCAAAAGCGAAAATGTCTCGGCGACGTTTCATTCCTTGGATTAAAAAAATTCGTTGGTAAATCGAAGCATTGACAGAAGACGTTTTTCTCAGATAAAACGAGTATCAGAGAACTCTGACACTAATGTATTTCTCTATCGAATGTATAAAATGTCAAAAATACGTTAAGTAGATTTTCTAAAAAGATATACATGAAATTCACTCTAGAAATGTTTCATATTAATGAAAAGCCCTTAAATGAAATATGAAGATTCCCAAGGCAGTGAGGCTTTGCTTCGAAACTCCAATGGCGAAACTGACTTACTTATTGATGCTGGATAGAACCGGTGAACCAGAAGGAAATAAGGAGGGAGAGAGATCGTTGTAATTATATCGTTCTATCGAGGGATGACCTTCCTGTGGTTGGTGGAACTACTGATAAATTTATCGGCGTGAAAGCATAGCGGAAAATCGCGCACAAGGGGATCGTGCGTGCCGTCGACGTCAGAGAAGTTCTATGAATCCCTCGAGCCGTACAGACTCTCTCTCTATCTCCTTGCAGTTGGCGGAAACGATCGGAGCGATCCTTTTTCCACTTAGTTAACGCTCGCCAGGAAATCCGACCGGAAGGCCCTGGCACTAGACATTTTTTATTGGACCCTCATAGAAGTCCGGCGTGCCGGAGATTTAGAAATGACGACGGTAAAGGGGAAGATAACGATAAGAGATCGACTTCCTAAGATGGTCCATGCTGATGGGAAAATGTAAAAAAAACGATCGACTATTAGAAATAAAAGATAGAAAGTAAAGAGGACAGAATTTTAGTGTCGAAGGGATGAATATAGCAGGGAATGGCGTCCAACATTAAGGGATGCTGCGCCATTAATGGAGCCAGTACTAACGCGAGTGACGATCGTGATAAAGCTGATGACAGTAATAACATTAGACTCTACTACCAAATAAATTCCAGATTCCCTCTTCGCAAGCTCGAGACGGTTACTTCGAAGAGGCAGAGAGAGAGAGAGAGAGAGAGAGAGAGAGAGAGAGAAAAAAAAGTACGAGGGAATTTGAATAAGGATGAGAAGGACGATGCTTCGGATGTTATCAGCCGTGAAACGAGAGCTGCTTGATGACAGTGCCAGTCGATTTCCCACCATTCGCGTGACTATTCTTCTTATAATACTTCTGTGATGCAATGTAACGTGACTTAATACTACAGCAACGTTCTTATTAAATAAATATTTTCACATGAAAGTCGACGGTGAAAAAGTTAGTAAAACAAAAATGTAGAAAATAAATACAACAATTAAAGCTAGGAATATTTCTTCAACGCGTTAAGGTACATTCGTCTCTGCTACTTGTTCAGAAAGGTGCGTCCGCAACTCCAAGCAAGATTATAGCGCGCTAGAACTACTTTTTCCTTTCGTCGAGAGAGTCCAAGCGTTTGAGATTTCGAAGCGTCGTCACCCGGACCAGATTGCTTTGCCATATTCTGAGAAGGGTTCTACCGGGTGTCGACACAGCAGCATCCGGCAAAACAGTGAGAAACTAACAAGACAAAATTCAAGGGAAGATTTGCGTCTGCTTTTACATAATAACAGAGAGCGAGCATATAAATAACCGAAGGACTCGTCCAAAGACATGATGAAATGACAAATGCGATAATGTTAGTTTCTACAATTAACATTCACGTTAAAGTAACTCTCCTAATAACTACTTAAGTAACAACCATTCAATTACCCAATAAATCTCCCAAAAAAAAAACAAAAAAAAAACAGTACATAACAACCTATTATTATTACACACTAATAACTAACACAATTTCTACTCAAGAACACTAGCAATAACTCTAACAAATTCGTCTATTACAGATTCAATCCAATACAAAGTACCACTTATCCGACACTTCCCTGGTACAAGATCAGTGAAGAAGGAGGGCGAAGAAAGAGAGGAAGGATCTAAGAGGGGAGAGGGTTTGGTGAATTCGTCTCGCTCGATTTCATCGGGCACTTAGAGGAGCGTTGCGCAACCCTACGGTTGCTCGAGGAAAGGAGGCTGCTTAACCTCCCTCCCCCGAACTGCCAGATAAGCGCAAACGAGGGCGAAACCGCAGGATAATCTGGGCACCGTCGGCGTTCTCTCCGACGGGATCCCTTTTAGCCGTTGGCTCTCTCTTTTTCGAGGCCGATGTAAATACAAGCATAGTAAAGGAGAGAGAGATACTATTAGAGGTGTGTTTCTATGTGTTAGTGATGCTTGGTGTGCGCGTAGAGGGTTGCGCGCAGGGTGTAAAGAGGGGTGGCTTGAAAGAAAACACCGGACACGGCGGTATGCTATGAATAAGGTAATCTATGCGTTACTACGGGGTTGGCCGTGGGTATTGATCTGGCCACGGTGCCCCGCCTCTCTCTTTCTCACTCCCACCCCTCCTTCGTCCACCCTCTCACTCCCACTCCCTCGCTCCTCAGACTCCTCTCTTTCTCTTTCCCCTAACCAGCAATCCTCCTTCTTACTCTCTCTCTCTCTCTCTCTCTCTCTCTCTCTCTCTCTCTCTCTCTCACTCACTCTCACTCACTCACCCTGTCCTGGCCGCACCTTCACCCACCAAGTTTTTCACCCTCGCTCGCCCTCTATCTTTGTCCTTCACTCTCACCGGGTTCTCTCACTTACATCACTCGTAGACACCGCCGGAGCATGGACCACGCGTTTCTCAACATCCATCGAATAACTTCCTTGAAATCTAGACTAAGTTCTTGGAAAGTAGAGATTCAGAGGTTAGAGTGGATTCAAGATTATATTATTTGATATTTATTCTTGAGTCACACGAGTCATATGTGTTATTATTCATTGAAGCGTGCTTGCCTGCTATTAGCCAGCGATCATATGTTCGATATGTTAACTCATCGGCAACCCTCGTGGGTTTCGACCCCCGACAACCCTCAATACGCATACTCTCTCTCTCTCTCTCTCTTTTTTTCTTTCTTTCTTTCTCTCTTTCTCTTTGAGTTTCCGGGGAGTGAGGATTGGCATTGCTGCTGAGGGAGTGTGCGGGTATCCAATCCTCTTTCGATCGAGCGGACTTTGTCCTGGAAGAGCTGGTTCACCGGCTCCCACACCCCCCACCCCCGAAAGGGCACACGCAGCACCAACACAACCACCCACGCCAACACTGCCGCCGGCAAAGAGGGCCGAGGGCGATCGTTCACCTGTTGATGCGTGAATACCGAGGACCGCAATGCTCTCTCATTCTCTCTCTTTTCAACGTATTAGTTTCTCTCGACAAAGTCAAATTTCCTTGTCGAAAGACTTGGAGACATTTTTATATAGATTTTCACTCCACGTATATTTTCAGATATTTCTTTTTAATAATTAGAAAATCTCGACGAGGATCTCTTGAAATTAATGATACCAAGACGATGAGCGGAGAGGGAAGCAAAATTAAGCGAGGGGAAGAGATTGAAGTAATGCCGAGTGGCTTTCGTGAATTCGATTATCGGCGCGCGATCGTTAATGGAATTGAGCGTAACGACTCTCGTTTGGAAGTACTCCTGGCAGAGCAGAGGTACTCTCTTTCTCTCTCTCTCTCTCTCTCTCTCTCTCTCTCTCTTGGTTGTGTAAAGTAGATTAATGTTCAATCGGTAGGAGAAAGCTCAGATTGTACCGAAGGGTTTGGCTAGTTGAATATCAGAAGGAAATTAGTGGCAAGTGCGTGAAGAATAGGTGATCAGAGAGGCGGTGAGAAGAGTGCGAAACTGAAGAGAATAAACAAAAGAAGAAGCACTAGAACAATTAGTTCATTAAGAGTGAGCAACTATGACTTTATGATGCAATCAAAATGCACCGATGAATCGCCGTTGGAATAAAACGGGTGAGTCTGTGTATTCGATATTGGTAGCATCGACGGCGCTCGTCAGTCGATGTCCGATGGCGAAACGAGGGAGGAAATAAGGGAAATCGAGGAATCGAATCTTCGCCCCAGCGAAGTAAAGCCTCGAGAAATCCAGGTCTCCAAGGAAGGCCGACATCGACCACGAAAAATCCCACCCTTACAAACTTCGCCTCGAAACTCCACCAAGAATTACACATACTCATACAGAAACCCTTGGACAATTTATAGAATTTAAAGTTATCTTAAAATTCTAGTTCAAAAATATTCTAACTATAAATATTACTAACACGAATATTTCATATCAAGATAGCTCTGAGTATCTTTTAGTTATCTATTTTACTATTTTATTTGTTCTATTTTACTATTTCACAAAGATAGTTGATGAATGCGATAGGAAAGGCTGACCTTCTCTTGTCCAGTGAGGCGAGAATAGTTTCCGGAAGATCGCGCGTGTCCTTTCGATAGCCAGCAATGCAGAAGTGAGTGAAAGAGAGAAAGAGAGTAGAGTCGAGTATAGCAAGCAGGAAGAAGGAGAGTGCAATTTGCGGATAACACAAGCACCAAACCAAGCTAGATATCAAGTATATGTGAGTGTTAGAGAGAAGTGTGTGAGCGTGAGAGCTTCGATCTGATACGTGCGATTCGGAAAGCGGGCCACGTAATGAATTCGCGCGCCCTTCGCCGCTGGCCTGGTTTGGTTTCATTGCGAGGCTACCAGCCACTGCTAAATGAAGGTACGACCTTCCCCACCGCTCGAAGATTAGTCGCTCGGCCAAAAAATTCAACGCCGCCTTCACCTTCCGCAAGGATTCCGGGTCGCACAGCATCCCAGAATTCAGAGAGAGAATGAAACGCCACTGACAATAACGGCAGACGTTCTTCCATTGCCATCGAGAAACCCAGACTCCAATCTTGCACAGTCTGTTCTCCAGAAAAAAAAAGTAGAGCTAGTAAGAAAATGGGAGATTCTTTTCTTAAGATTCTCTTCCATTTGAAAGTCGAGATAGAGAAGATGCTGACTTCAGAAAATCAAACACCTTTTTAACTATCAATAAATATATATAATACTATCTTATTAATCGATTATTCAAATACTTTCAAAAGTCGTATTTTTTACAATTAAATTAAATCAATTTTTAGTTAGTAGATTATAGTTTCTAAAAAGAATAAACCAGACGAACGATACAAGTCTCGCTCTAGTTCTACTGCTCCATAAATCGGGCGGTATCGATTCCCACGGGAGGAGGAACCCGCCGACAAGGTTACAAGGTTGCGCTAATTGGTGCTTTTAATTTCCTGGCCACGATAGAGCGAAGCCTGCCATTTATTCCTCAGGGTGCGTAATACACGCGAGGCTCCTCTCTCCATTGGTTAGTTCTCTGTATTCCCTATGCGAGCTAACTAACTGGATTTGTGGCAATGCTTTTGGCAATGCTTGCCAGGGTCGAATAAGAGCCGGAAATCTCTTTGGTTTAATCACTCTCATGCTTCAAACAGGCGACGATTAATTCGTAATCGCAGCACATTAATCGCTCTGTTATTCCAAGTTGGCCAACAATCTGGCGCAACTCAACGTTCTCGACAAGAATAGCTAACAGACAAGAATCAACCTAGGTAATTATCATTCGAACAACCAACTATATCCTTCAAAGATACTTAAAACTCTCACTAACGCTTTAATACGATTTATGACAAACACCGGTCATTGTCCATCTTTCGTATGAATTTCTAGGAGTTCCACGAATACTATTTACTTCTGACAAGGTGAAATATTACCAGAAGTATTCCAGGGAATTTCCATTGGTGCGTGGTTGTTCTCTTACACGCGAATGACCCATGGAATTTATACAAGCGTGATGACCGAGTTCTTCATGAAAGATATTTGCTATGTTGAATTTTCTACGTGATTAGTGAGTGTGTGAGAAAAGCAACCCTTAAAGAAACGATTGAAATACGTACGAAGATCGTTTGTCCACGAAAATAGAAATTAGAGGTGTCGTTTTGCTATGTTGAATAGTAGGAATGGGACGGGTCGAAATCATTTATCGTGAAGCACCCTGTTCTTAGTTCGTAAGGACGATCGAAAATAGACCTCTTCTCTGGACTCGAACACGTTTGGATGATCACACACAGGGATTCGCCAAGACAGATCTCGCGTGCGATCTCGAAGCTACCAAATGGAATTCGAAGTTCAGTCCGTGTTCCACAAGTCAGTGTGTTCTGCCGACAAGACGAATAATGGATTGTAACAGAAGCCTGAAATACATTTGCGAGGAACGCGGCGACTATGTAATAGGTATTCGGAAATCGATGAAGGGCAGAAGGCTGGACGAAGGGATGTTCCAAAACCGATTGATTGAAAATCCATCGAACACCGAAGACACACAGACTCAATTCCAATAGTGTCACTAGCGTGTCCTTTGCAATTAAATTCGAACAAATGTAAATGAAGAATTCTTAACTTTCTTCTTCTTATTCTCTTCAACTATAGATTTATCTTTCAATGTATTATGCGGACTTTTGCCCACTTTAAGTCTGCTTCAATATCCATTCTCCCTATTGAAACACACGAGAGACGGCCAGGAATGTTTTGCACTCGGTTGGAGAGCCGAAAAAACCATAGCCGACGCAGACTCAAAGCCTGCCCATCCACACGTGGTCTTTTACTCTCGCTTCGAAGCGACTGAAAACCTTCTGCATATGCAGCAGCCAAGGTACAAGTGAATAGAGGGTTAGCCAGAACCGAAAGTGTATCTGACTGCACTCTATCAGAAGGAGTTGGTGCATGTTGTGTAACAAAAGCCAAGAGAAGCGTGTAACGAAGAAGTGGCGATGCGAAGACAACCGGCAAAAGGCAAGTTTGAAAGCAACAAACCATGAAAAGCTCTACCATGCTATATTCAACTATCCACTTCACAAAGAAAATACTATCAAATACCTTTAAAACTCTAATACTTCCAATACAAATTATATCCATCTATGTTTGTACATTAAAAAAAACAAAGATATGAAATTCACCATGAAAATAATAGATGCGTGGAAGACAAGAATTGTGTTTATTTCTTCATTGCAAGAGTCAACAAAAATTGACGCCGGTGGTGTCAATTTACAAAGAAAATACTATTAAATATATTTAAAACTCTAATACTTCCAATACAAATTATATCCATCTATGTTTGTACATTAAAAAAAACAAAGATATGAAATTCACCATGAAAATAATAGATGCGTGGAAGACAAGAATTGTGTTTATTTCTTCATTGCAAGAGTCAAGAAAAATTGACGCCGGTGGTGTCAATTTACAAAGAAAATACTATTAAATATCTTTAAAACTCTAATACTTCCAATACAAATTATATCCATCTATGTTTGTACATTAAAAAAAACAAAGATATGAAATTCACCATGAAAATAATAGATGCGTGGAAGACAAGAATTGTGTTTATTTCTTCATTGCAAGAGTCAACAAAAATTGACGCCGGTGGTGTCAATTTACAAAGAAAATACTATTAAATATCTTTAAAACTCTAATACTTCCAATACAAATTATATCCATCTATGTTTGTACATTAAAAAAAAAACAAAGATATGAAATTCACCATGAAAATAATAGATGCGTGGAAGACAAGAATTGTGTTTATTTCTTCATTGCAAGAGTCAACAAAAATTGACGCCGGTGGTGTCAATTTACAAAGAAAATACTATTAAATATATTTAAAACTCTAATACTTCCAATACAAATTATATCCATCTATGTTGGTACATTAAAAAAAAACAAAGATATGAAATTCACCATGAAAATAATAGATGCGTGGAAGACAAGGGTTGTGTTTATTTCTTCATTGCAAGAGTCAACAAAAATTGACGCCGGTGGTATCGGCGCGGTAAGATAGAGCAAAGGGAGCGCCGCGAACAACACACAGTGGTGGACGATGCTCGAGCCAAATGTAGTTGGCCAAGCAGCCAAATAAGTTTGCGTCTATTATTACGCACCACCCAGCCATGAGCCCACCGGGCACACACCGTCAGTTTCAACGCACACTTGACACTTCTCTCGCTCGTTGGCTCGATGTCGAGGCTCCCCAATCGTTGCTGACATGCTTGTAAGACACATCATCGAGTTCACCCTACCACTCACCCTTTTTTATTTCTCTCATTCACATTGATAAAGAGAGAGAACCGATTCAAGGCGAGTAGAATTCCTTTTTCGGGTCTCTCGAAAGCACAGATCGATTCTACGAATGCTGCACTGATATGAATACGTGCACCAGCGCCGGATTTCCGGCGGTGGATTTGAATAGAGGGAAGCCCCGGGTATCGCGGAAGGTCAGCTCTTAATGGTTTTAGTCATTAGCGCGAATCCCAACATTCCACCACGTTGATTGAGATCTCGACCAACTACTGCTCCTTGCCAGCATCCCCTTGTGCAACAGATCATCCCCTCAATGATTTTTTTTTTTGAAAACTACTATTCTTTTTTTGTCTCTTTAATTTTTCAGAGATATATTATTTAATATTCTATGTTGAGTCAGAGAAATGACGAGTAGAATATATTCATATAAGAATGAATGTTAAAAAGTTCTACTAATCTTCTGCGGCGGCATTTCTTTTACCAAGTGGATTTACCTCGACCTTACGAGTTACCACCTGGCAATAAATTCCCTTTATTTGCCCGGTGCGAGAGACAAGAGCTACTAATTAAGAATAACGCGCCCCAGTATGCCCCGGTTAATCCGAATAAACCGCGGGTAAAAGAAGATGAAAAGAGAGAGGGAGAAAGAAAGAAAGAGATGTTGCGTATCGCGCGAGCAGCGATAACACGATTCCCTCGCCAAGTGGTTTCTCGCCGTGCCACTTGTGTAACGAGAATTATGTAATGTACACGCTCTGAGCCTGTCTTCTTGCTGTATGTTTACTTGTAGTATACACACGCGCGCGCGCGCGCGCGCGCACGCGTGAGTCTGGAGGCTTGCCGACTACGTTTGACAGTGGCAATCGTATGTAACACCTTCTGATAACGCTGACATTAATCTCCAACGTAATAGGAGCCATGCATTATCAGTACTGACTAATCCTGAAATCCTTAAGTAATACTTCCACTTGTGTTTATAATTGTATGCTTATAATCAGTGTAAAGTATCTCAATATTTGATTTAAGAATTATATTGTGTATATCAAGAAATTTGTAAATATGTTGGAGCACTTTTTTGTTTGTTTTTGAAATTAGAATTTTAATGTTTGATAATAAACTAGTGTTTGAAAGGTCGTAACAAGGAATGCCGTTTTCTAGATGACACTGAAACACTTATTCTGAATAATAAATCTTGGATGCGAATAAACTGGCACATACGACTGGATTCTATGATGCAGGTGTTCACATTGCATTGCAATGCTACTTGCGAAACGAGTAAGTTCAAGTGGATTCGTTGTTCCGCTTGGAATCTGGCTAATGGGTTTATGTGATTTCGGACAAGCAGCCTTTTAGAATTTTGCTCTCCCTTGAAAGTCTGAAATGGAAAGCGACCGTGGCGCGAAGCCCGCTCAGAAGCGCGACCAGCTAAACCGAAAATAACTGTTCCCTGACGGAACATTATAAAGCAATGACAATATTAATAGGCGAGCAAACGCAACGTTGGCAAATAATGACGAGTGACTTCTACTCTTCGCGCCGGACGAGCGCATGCTTCCGCGCTTGCACTTGTACTAAATACAACCGCTCGAGAAGAACAAAAGCTTCACTCATTTCCATCTACTAGCAAAACCATCCGGCGACACTGACACAATATCTTCAACGACTCTTCTCGAACTTGGATCTTCACCAGAAACAGTCACGGTACGCGCAAATTCTTACTACACTATTGTTAAATCTAGAACAACTCAATATCCATGCAAATCAAGAACTTCAAGTTCAAAACAGGTTAAGAAAAGCTTTTTTTAAATTACAGTTATAATTTAGTCAATGAACAAATATCGTTGCCTTCACATTGCTAGAGTAAATTCCAGGTAGAAAGAATGGTTTCACGGGCGAGTTACCCAATTGAACGGTGAATAATTAATGCAATTACGTGGTGTTGGATGAAACTAGGTAAAAATGAGAATCGCGCTATTTCGGCACAGGTAGAAACTGCTAGGAGATATTTTACAAATGAGAACCTTTGTGCTTTCAATTGATTCTGAACGTAAAGTGCAATTTTATACAACAATGTTTCATACGTGAGAAGGCAATCTTTTCACAGAACATATCAGCTGTTCGTAATACTAAAAGATTCAAAAAGGGATGGAAAAATTGGCTGCTGTTGGAATTCAATTGCGACTAAACCTGCCAGATATTGAGGTTCTCTTTGTTAGCTTTAGTGGTGGTTCGAGAAGTCGACGCAAGTTCAAGAGAATCGATTGTAGAAGCCATGAAAATAAATGAGGAGCGTGCCACTGGTTTGTAAACTAGAATTCAACCCTGTCTATTTCAGTTCAACCCTAACCAACTAGTTAAAGTCGATTATTTAAAAATCAAGATAATACAATTCCCACATATAAAATTTCCTATAACTATTATCATTATTATCACAATTTCAAACACATTACTATTACAATTATTATTAATCCATCGATTACGTAATCATCTTTCCAAGAAGTCCAGCTGTCTGCGAAACTTTAGTGTCAACAATCCGAAGCGAACAGGCGCTACGCAACGTATGCTTGCTTATACTTATTGCCGTAATTCTTTAGCACTGCCAGTTGTCCAGTAACTCATATCGAGTAACTCAGGCGGCGAAATCGTGCGCCACGCGTGCTCGCATAAATTTCTCTCGCGCAGAAATATATCGCTCTAAGATGCGAGAGTGTGTGATGGTGGTTGAAAGGGGAAAGAAAGAAGGAGAGAGCGAGCAAAAGCTTGTGAGGCTTGGGTTGGTAGCGCAGAGAAGGTTGACGGGCGACGCAATTAGACTGGAAAAATATTAGCTCTGTAACGGGAGAGCAATGTAACGCGATGCCTTTTAAATTCGGTAATTGTCTCTACGCCGGTAGAAAGTGGTATATAATTGACGAGCGGCGAGCAGAGAACTTGTCGTCACCATCGAAAATATTCACCTGATTCAATGTTCCTCTTCAATCGAAAGAGAAAAGAGATGAAAAAAGAAAACCTGAGTATTCTGTCAATGCTATTTCCCCACTATTGGAACACGTGCTTCTAAAGAACGAATGAGAAGATTCGAAGGGATTAACTGATCGAAAAGTAAGAATCCCACGGGAAAGTGATCTTTCTCTGATAAAGCAAAGGAAAGAGAAGAGAATCGAGTCTCGGGGATTGAGAAGCGTGAGTCGTTCCAAGCTGAGAAAGATAAGCAGACGTACGTATATGCTAGAATACGCCGATCGGGGTTATCGATCGCACGACGTAGAGCAACGATAAGGAAAAAAGGAGATTTGCGGGCCATCGATTTTTTTTCGAATAAATGTTCGCCCCAATTTTTCCTGCTATCCTTTCTTTGCCATTGCCACTGCCAATGCAGTAACCAAGAATGAAAGCAAACATATTTAACTCGCAGTTCTTATATTCCGCTTATTTTCTGCTAGCTTTGATTTTTGAATCCATGAAACACACAAGCCAGGTAAAAGTGGAGCTCAGAACGAGACTCGAAAAGCTGGCAAACTGGTTTTCGATAAATGCGAGACCGGCCAACATTTCCTCCAATACCAAAGTCCACTCGGCGTGTGTTGGTTGTTCTCCGTGCATGATTCACTGGACAGCAATGCTGAAACAGCGATTTTAACATGGCGCCGCAATGGCAATTGGCACGCGCGCACTTGGACGAAGATGACATCGTCGATAGCTGAGGCTATCGTTCGACTATTGTACTCGATCGCACGAAATTGGCCTGGCGTACTCTCCGTCGGAACGGTAGCATATGCAATGTCTGGTATGTCTGGCAAAAGCGAAAGCATCACAAGAATCATCGTATAAACGTAATTCTCAATAGAATTTCTATGGTAACCATCAGCCAAAGATCGGTGTTCAATCGTCAAGAAATAGAAGTCAACGTATAACTTAACCTCCAAGCTCGACCTCGAAGCAAACCGTGCGAGGACAACACGTGTGCTGTCTGGACACGCGTGCAAACATCCGTCGCGTCGCAGACACCACTTGGAAGAAACAGGTTTCCCAGACGAATTGACGATTTCCGCCGGATCAAACACTTACGATTAATAGAATAGAAACACGTCGAAAACACGTATCAGTGATAAGAATCAAAGACTCGTATATAGGAAATTTTTTTTCTTTTTTGTCAATTGAAGAGATTTTTGAAATTCGAATGGTTCGAATCGCATTAATAACGCGAGTTCGTTCACACCCGTGATCGAGCATCACCGAGCGATGCTCGAAGCACAAGTATATTTATATGCCAGCTGCATTGGAAGCATCGGCAGTGTGCTAATAATACACACCCTTTCGTATTAAGGTCCCCGCGCGGTCCGATTGAACTGAAATCGGTTAAATAAGAGAAGAAAAAGATATTACTTTTTCAACACTGTTCTTTTATATTAGCGAATCCTGTGTGTGATAAGAACAGAGTTAAGTTCGATTTCAAGGAAAAGTGGTTCGAAGCCATTAAAAATCATTAATCGGAGGGCGCGCGCGGTTGGAGCCGATCCAAATGCCGGTATTTCCGTCACGACAATGAGTTATATTCGGCAGTTACTATTCGCACGAGCCCGGTCACATGGCTGCCTTACTCCGAAATCTGTTTTTAGGTGCGACAGCATGAGACCCGTCTATTACACCGATGACTAAACAATACCAGATCTAACGTCATCTCGGATTCCGGCCTCCTTGGAAGGAGCAGACATTCTGGGAATACGATTTGTCGAATCAACATAACACAGAAAGATGTTGTAATACTAAATAGAAAATATCAAGGATGTCATTGAATGAGGGTCAACGACCGAGTACAACACTTATGCGTTCTAACGCAATATTGACTTCACTGACGCATACAAAACGCAATCCTTCAATCTAGGTCAACTTATCTCAACATTGCAACTTCCTAAAATCTCAACTCCATACTTGTAACATTCAACATTCTTTCAATTGAAGAAAACTTAGATCAACTAAAGATTGCGTTTTGGCTACGACAACGCCTAAGGTCGCTGACCGTAAACACCACCTGTACCGTCGAGATCTTTAAATGCCCGGGTGTACACTCTGTCTAGGAATATAGGTCACAGAGCGTAAATTCATGGCGTGTCTGTTGTGGCTCGAGCGGCTAACACAAATGAATGGGAGAGACAGGTTTGCAAGAGTGGTGGCAGAGTCGTCGCCGGTAAACAGAGAAAAAAAGTCAAATGCTTGACAAGTAATTGCTTTGGTTAAGAAGTTGAGGTCGACGACCTTAGGGTGAGTCTCTGGCTGATCGAAAACCGGTTGAGGAGTGTCAGAGCAGCCCCTAACTATGCGCGTGTGGCTGTCGGACACGCTTCGGGTGACTCTCGGTGTGTCCCAATAGCATGGGTGCAGAAAGCCACCAGCCGCATTCATAGGTATTCAGGGCCGGCGTTTATAGGGTGGCACGCGTCTCGGTCAGCTGTTCAATGCTTCGCAAAGGTTCAACAGGGGATGGGAGCAATTTGGAGTGGAACGGGTTCGTGACCCCGAGCGAGAAAGGAGGTTACAATAAGTATGAGAGAGAAGTTAGACAAGCTGTTAATCAAGAGAAGATGGCGATGCTTGTGATTCAAGCCTGAAATTCACTGCGTGGTCGAAGTAGCGCAGGACTCATGTAAAAAAAAACAGTCGCGCGAGCTAAAAAGAGGAAGAGAACGAACCTACGCACTCTCTCTCCGTCCATCTCCCTCCTATCTCTATCTCACGCCGCTACTCCGCTCGGGGCAGAAGCGGCGAGGGTGGCAGCGACATCGGGGTAAAGCTGGAAAAGCGTGCTTCGAGGGGTCAGTGAGAAAGCTGGCAGGTCGATAGCAATGGCGCCGCGCGGAGCCAGGGAGAAAATCAATCCGGCGACATACAAGACACGCGACGTGTTTTGACGCGCCTACCAACTCATTCGATACTCTTTCCCTCTTTCCAACTATACTTCACTCGTCTTCCACGAACGCGAACAACAGTCACCCGATGAATTCGGGAAAACCGGCGAGCAAAGTCAGTCACAGCACGCCACTGACATACCGACCGAGGTAGCCGGATAAGACGGGGCCGTAGGGTCACGCATATGTATGCGAATTCAGGCGAAGGAACGCATCGAATTACAAGAAGGGAAGAAGAAGCATAAGATAGAAAGATGGTAGTAAAAGGGAATTGGTTGTGAATGTTTGCTGACTTACTTTTGATAACTCGTTCCGTCGTGGAGAGCTTCGGCGCGTTGTTCGAGGTCATGCTGTATCAGGATGTTTGACGGGTGGGCGCCGGCCTCTCTCGCTATCTCTCTCTCTCGCTCTATCTATCCCGCTGCTCCCTCTTCCTCGCGTTGTCTCACTCGCTCTCCTTCACTCACCGTCTCTCTCTCTCTCTTCCTCGCTCTTGCTAGATTCTCGCGCGCGCGGTTTCGGTAGCGAAAATCGCTCTGTCTTTCCTTTTTGCCTTCTCCTTCTTTCTCGTCTTCACTGACGAGAATATATGATGTGTGTGTGTGTGTGTGTGTGTGTGTGTGTGTGTGTGTGTATGAATGTATGCCTCTGTTTGTATGTGGTCGGTGGTACGTCGACGGTGGCGATCGGAGGTGTCACACTGTCACACACACCGTGCGTTTTCCGCGTTCCTCCTTTGCGAGCAGCAGCGGCAGAGCCGAGCCGGTGCTTCCTCGGTGCGCGAGGTGGCACCTTCCTCTCTCAGTCGCTCTTTGCTCGCCCTGTCTCTCTCTCGGTCTCGCTTGTTCCTCGGGAACGGGGGTTGGATGGAAGGAGAGGGCGGTATTTTCACCTCGAGAGCCCGGCGCGGCGGCACGCACACATACACACGCGGCGCTCACTCGCTCTTCCTCTGGCAAGAGAGCCGAGTGGGGAGGGAGGAGAGTGGCGAACAGGGGGTCGGAGAGGTGACGGAAGTTATCGCACGGTGCGGCACATCGGTTGCTCTGGAGCGTTGTTCATGGGCGTTCTGCCGACGTGAGAATCTCGCTCTCCTTCCTGCTCTCTCAATCCGCAATGCTAGCAGCCTGCTCCCTCGCTTCCTCTCTCTCTCTCTCTCTCTCACACTCGGCCTCCGTCTATCCGCAGCTCGCTCCGTCCTACTCGCACGCACACACTCTCTCCTCTTCTTCTTCTCCCTCTGTCTCTATCTCTATCTCTCGATGTATATTTCTCTCCGTCCGCACGTCCGTCCGGCTCTCTCTCTCTCTTTCTATCTATCTATCTCTCTCTCTCTCTCGCTCTCTCTCTAGCTCTTCTCTACGTGCTCGTCGATGGTCCGCTGGCAGCTACTCGAGCCTCGAGGGCGATCCGGTCTCCGCGGCCGAGCGAGCGGTCGTCCGCCAGCAACGCCTTTTGCGGGCCGAGTAACTGGATCGCGCGAGCGCCTGCCTCTGCCTGCCTCTGCCTCCTGCCTCTACTACCTCCTGCCTCCTGGACCACCACGCGAGAGAGCTGCACGGCCACCAACACCACCACCAGAGCAGCTCTTCTAGCAGAGCAGCAGCACCACCAGCAGCAGCGGTAGCAGCGCGCGACAGGATCGCGCCTCCTACGACTGCCTCCGAGATAATATACCACACTCGAATTCTCGAGCGGCTCAACCACGACGGCTACGAAGAGGGGACGACGATGACAACGACGAGGTTGACGGTGTAACGTTCGCGCTACCACCTTCGCGCGAGATTGACTATTAGTGCTGGCGACCTGCACTCGGCACCGAGCAGGCTCGGCCAGGCTACTACTTTCACCGGATTCACCAGTTTATCACCAGCAGCACCGAGCGATTCCTCCTTCCCGGCGGTGATGCGACGACAGCGACCAGCGCGCGCGACGATGTTGACCCACGGGGACGACGACGGCGGCGGCGGCGGCGGCGGCGGCGGTGGTGGCGGTGGCGGCGGCGGCGACGATGAATAACAGTAGCAGTAACACGGCCTTGTTGACGTTATGATTGCGGCTCTTTTCGGCCACGTATACCACGGCGACGACACCGTAATGACGAGCACCGCGACACGGAACCGTGACACCGACACCCACGGTCTCGAGGCAGCACGCCGCTAAATTCTACTACAAGATGTCCGTCTGTCTGGCTCTCTACGCGGCGCGCACACTGACACGGCTGCCTCCGCAGCTACCAGACTATCGCGCACACCTCACCGCGCACCGATCATTCGAGAGATCCCTCCTTCTCTCCCTTTCTCACTCCCTCGTAACTCCCTCTCCTGCTACCATCCAACGAAAGCTTCAACATCTCCTTTTCCCACTCATGCAATGCTTAGCCTGCAATCGTCTCACACACCGCACCGCCAGCTGCCGCCACACGCGTACTCACGCCGCAGGCGCCACCCGCCGCACAACCCCCGCATTTCCTCCCAACCAACTTACTTGCCGGCTAAAATTCCTTCTATGCAACCCCTGACGAGCGGATAATCAATCTCCCTTGACTTCTTTTTTAAGAATTATTTTAGATATTAGTGATTATAGGGATTTTGGTATTGGATAATTTATATGATTTTATTTGATGATTGGAGAATTATGTATTTGTGGTATATGTGAATCCTTTCAATTTGAAGCTTGTAATTTTCTCGAGATTCTTTGATATGATAATAATAAGTTAGTGTTCAATTGAACCTTATTCAGAAATGTATGAAGTCCTAGTAATCAGTAGTTTAAGTCTATGTTATACACCTCTTGGAATGGACAATATAGGGTCGTCTTGGGTGACTATCAGAGCCAACTGTGATTAGGATAGCGGCGTATATGTGCCCTGTTAATTCTCGGTTTCTATGCTCCTTAGTGTCGTTGGGAACTACCCTTGGAGAGATACCAGTTTCGCAATGCAGACTCTCGAGAATGTCCTCGGTCCTAGAATGATGCTGTTCTCCTCCTTCGAGATATTATTCATCTTGTGAACCAATGGACCAAATTCTTGGATTATACAATCGTTAACATCCAGATTAATTAAGACATCTTTCCTTCCGATGCATACCTTGTACTTGTGTTTTATACGAATTCCAAGAAATTCGAGATAGAATTTAAAGGGGATTGAAGATTGGACTGGTGCTACTGGATAACTGAGAATGCAGGACTTTATCTTACAAGTAGAATAGCTTACGAGATGCAGAACGAGATTATCCAATGACTATTATAAGTGAGAATACTGTTAAATCCTATAAAGGATTTCCTGCTATTTTAGATAATGTAATTAATAGTGAAATAATCGTATAAGTTCCCGAAATAGTAAAATGATACGAGAGTGTTCCAGACAATCGTGGGTGGACCAATCTAATCAACAGTTCATTGCACCGGTTCCTTCTCTCCTACTGAAAAGTCCACTGAATGGCAGTACGTGAAAAGTCATCGATGCCAATACATCGTTTGTAAAGGCAGTCCTGAAATAAAACCAACTGATCTGGTAGCGCTCTTCGCTTGGACTTTATCGAATTTATCGAAATTTCGTTCATTACTCATTGCCGATACACGGGAGCGGCTGGGTAAACAGGCTGCCAGCGTACTACGTTGCCTTTGGTTCGCAGTCTCCAAGCTTGATAGAAGCAATCGGTACCACACATTTTATAAAGCACCAACTGTCTTTTCAAATTCAATTCATTCCTCACGATTTGTCTCCCTAATTCTACTAATATCATGGAATTTTAATCGAACATATTCTACTTACTTCGATTCAAATGTTATAGTTCAGAAATTTAAAGGAAATCAAATTCGAACATGGAAATAAAAGCTTAATAATTAAAGAACGTTCTGGTATACCCAGAGAAGAGAAAATAAGACTGAAAAGAACAATTAGTGAAAGTGTATCAGTGTTTTAAAAATGATCGAAAAAGTGCAATACGCGTGTGTAGCATTTTGGGAGAAATCTGGGAGCAAGATCGTTGCTGATTATCCTTTGGATGAAGATGAAGCAGTGCGTACGATTGCGTTCAATACTATCAACAGCACGAAATCCGTGGAGAACGACAGGATCAGCATCGATCGTGGACAGTAATGAAGCAATGCTTCCATGAAAGGAAGACTGACAATTCTTACGAGACATTGCATCTTATTGATCTCTGTGCAGGTATACCGTGCACATGCTAATTGGTGAATTGCACTATGCCTGTGTGACATCGAAAGCCGAGTGTCCCTTGGCAGGGTCGAGATTGGAGAAGTGCTCTCAGGTATTTCTCGAGAGGCTCAGAAGCGTTTACAGGGAATTGCCGATCCTAGCTGACCTCTCGAAGGACATCACAAGCCTCGCAGTCATCGACCTTTCCGAACCACTAAAGAAGATTGTTGTATGTACGATCTCTCAAAGATTCCACTGATTCCATCATCCAATATTTGATCCTTTCAATTTTGCATTCCTTTCCTCGATTTTATATTCCTATTTTACTACTTTTATATTCGTTTGATCTTTATCTTTCAATATTCTATTCTATCGATAGTCTAGTTTTTCTTATTACCATTATTGCTTTTATATGCCAAATCTGAATCCTCCAATTGGAATTGAAGGTGGTAGGGCGAATTGAAATACTTTCAGGAGGAGTATAATCGACAGGAATCCGACATAATCCCACTTCTGGAGGGCGAGCTCGCCGAAATTCGCCGGGCATTGATGGATGGCGTGCAGAAACTGATCGACAGAGGCCAAAGGCTCGACGAACTCGTGCGAAAGACGCAGAGCTTGCAAATCATGGTAAATTGATTTCACGCCGTTGCATAGAAATCTGAATTTATTCTTTATTATTTTATCATCAAGAAATGATTTTATTTACTATTTTTTTCTAGGCCAGGAATGACTTCCGGGTGATACCAAGAACACCTCGTAAGAAGAAGAGCATGGTCCTCGCAGCTGGTGCTGCGGTTATTATGTTTATGTCAACTTCCTTCTGCGTCTTTTTGTTATATCTAGGAATTTTATAACAATTTCCTTGTTCTTTGTATCTACCATGAAGTTACTGCTAAGTGTCATTGTGTGCATGACGTCGAACTATCGGATTTCCGTCGAGAACTATCCATAGCATCCAGACAAATAAATTATTTATTAGACCTATTCCCTTCAATCTTCCTAAAACTTCATCGTCAAAGTCTGTATTAATACCTTTGTAATTACGAAAGATTTAATTCGAATTTAATGTGATGACACCGAAATTTCTATTTAAGTATCATCACTCGAAAAATCAACGAAAGCTTTGATGAATAGAGAAATTTATTCAGAACTGTGATGACAATAATTAGCAATGGCATCAACATTGAAATACATTGCGACCTACGTTGACTTGCAATATGAAATTAAGCGAAGAAATGATTCGGCGGAGCTGTCGAAACGCGAGAAATACATTGCTGCTAGAAAGATTCAGGTTAGACACTCTTCTCAAGCGAGGTTTCTTTTGCAATTAGTGAATGATGCAGCGGTATGCCTGAATGAGTGATTACCGGAGGAACGAGTCGCTCTGGCCGAGAAACCAAGTGCTCGTGAAAGACTCACGATAACCCGGACACCCGAACGATAGTTCGGGAATCTCGGCAGAATTGATGGTGCTTATCTTTAGCAAAACACACCACGAACCTAATAATAAAGCAGAGGGAATGTTGTTACGAAAGCATCACCTTGAAATTCAAGATAGCCAAGGGTCAAGATCGTGGCATTTCATTGCAAGGGTGATCGCTCAATGTATTATTGAATATTTGTAATACAATTTTTTTTTATTCAACACTTAATAAATACTTAAAATTCTCCTGATTTCTGCGATATTCTACATTTTTATATATATTAGAACCCAATAATATTCATGACTTCATAAAAAATTATTAGAAATATTTCGTAGATGCTTCTATAATTTCAGGCATGGATTCGTGGTGTTCTCACACGCAATCATTTACGTATGCTTCATTGGAAGGCGACGATCATTCAACGCAATTGGCGTGGTCATCGAGTGCGAAACCTAGCTGATTATTATCTAAAAGAGCGAGTGGAACAGATGTGGCGAGATTATTACGATCACATGGCACGTAGGATCCAAGCTGTATGGCGTGGTTACAGGTCGAGAAAGACGGGTGTTGATTTCCGGAAAATGCGCCAATGGCTGAACAGAGTTTACGAGAGAAATCGAACGCTCTTGGAAGACATGAAGAAGTGCGGTACTCGGCAGTTTTTCATTTTCATTTTTACCGGTACATTGCCACCGTTTTATAGGTTCAGGCAGAAGGAAATCGAGCGGCTGAAGAAGAGCATCGATGAGGAATCGATGCAATGGATATTCCATATACTTTTCAAAGTATGCTACTCAAAAAAGACAAATATCAACCGGATGGAACGGAGAGAAGTTTCAAATAGCTTCACATAAAAATATCATCATCCTTTCAGCTTCATCACTTGCTCAGGACCAAGCAACGTCCTGGTGTTATTACTAAGATGGATCAAACTCATTCCACATCGATCGAAGAGATGCTCAAATGTCTTGAATACGAATTCTACGTATCCCCGAAGAAGTTCAGGTGCGAGGAATGCGAGACGCCTATTAGTTCGTCCTTGGTATTTCGTGGCACCCGATTCGAACGTTGCGAGAAGGAAATTCGGGAGTTTGAAAAAAGTCTGAACGAAGGACACGTGCCGTTATTTCGAAGTATGGTTTTATATGTCAGGATTTATTTTAGAAATAAGTATTAAAGGAAATACAAATTTCGGAGATTTATTTGAATGAGTATTTCCGATTCAGGTGAACCTTACGAAGTTTACGAGCGCGCGCGAAAGGAGACGACTCACCTGAGGCAAAAAATCGTACGAGAGAAGACGTACGAGGAAAGGATCTGTTACGACGTCGCAACGGAGAGGAGAGAAATAGAGAAAAGAAATGGCGGATGGACGAAGGCTAATGGTAGCTCGTGCAAAGCACTGCGAAAAAGCAGCTGCTCAGCGAGTAAGACAAATTTGCAGTCTTCTTGTCTGAATGCAAGCGAGATTTATGATATGTTGCGCCAAATGGATTGTCACCAAGACAAACCTCGCTTAAACCGCCCTTCTCACGATCTTAATTTCACCTACTTCTACTAATGTGTATTGCGTCCTTCAAACAAGTAGACTTTTTCTCCTCGCATAACACAAGAAATTAATCATAAGAAAGTCAGTCGAGAAAACTTATCGAATTATACTCTGAATTTAATTAATTGTTCTTTACCATTCTTCGTTACAAAGAAAAGAGGAGAATTTCTTTATAAGTTTGCAACATACTTTATTAATATGTATTGCTCGATTAAAATTTTAGAAAATCTTAGAAAAAACTTAGAAAACATGTGAGAAGTAGTGCGTCGAGAATGCGATGGATGCGAAGGTTTTTAAGCTTGGCATTCGAGTGGGACGTCGATGGTCTTCCTATAATTAGCGGGCTTCTGGCTGAGGTCAGGATTTGCACCTTTCTCAACTCGCTTTTGCATTTCAAGGGCAGCGTCGTTTCTCTTCATACAATAGAACTGTAAATTCTTCTCTTTTGTCTCAACAGACCTACAGTTTTCGGCACAAGCTGGTACTGGTCGAGTACTGAAACAGATTTTATCATCGTGCTCGACAACTTTCGTCCTGTAAGTATTACAGTGCTTCTCGTCCTTGTGATCTTCCGCATGGTAACCCCAATTCTTCCTTGCACCGGATACTCTTCCGGCTTCGTAATCATTGATGACGTTGCTCATGCGTATGGTGTGCCATGCGCAATCAGCTTTCTCGAGTCTTCGAGCATTCTCCAACGAAGGTCCTTGACATTCGTCCTTCACCAAAGCATAACTTGCAAGGAAGTCTTCGGGCTTTTTCATTACACAACTCTTCGGTGAAATAAAGTCATTATCAGGCTCACCATCGAAATTACCGCAAAGACCACGAACTGAATTCTCAAATTGGAAACCAGCCTGTAAAATCAAAAAGAACACAATAAATAAATCATATTTATGAAAAACTTTATAACAATAAAATAACACTGTACCTTTATTTGTATACGTTTTCCATCAAACACAGCTTCGAATTGATGTTTCTTGGAGATCAGATCGACTAGTCCATTAGGAAGTTCGAAGATTTCAAGTTCTACTTCGTCCTTGTCATTCTTCAGTTTATAAGTACTATCTTTGGAAAGTGGGACTTTCTGCTTGTTGACAGTGACCTTCAATTTCGATCCAGAAGAACCAAGACGCACTTCCTTCTCGCCAAGATTGATCTTCACTTCCTTGCCTTCTTCTGTCTCGCGTGTCAATACACTCACTCTCATCTTTTCAAGGATAGGTACAGGTTCGTTCGATTTGCCAGGATTCTTCTTAGGATATGTGGTCATGGCAACGTGCCAGCATTTGCCAAGTTTCAAAGGATAAGCACGGCCATCGAAGGTTTCAGCCTGGTTGTTATCCAAAACACAAATTCCTAGAAGGATATAAAATATTAATGTTAATGAAAACATTAATGAATAAGTAAATGAGAAGTAAACATTAATGAAAAAGTAAACTTTGATATTTACCTTTGGTGACATCGACCGGTGTAGTTCTGATGTCATCATCGTCATTGGTATTTAACATATTAGTCTTCTTAACTGTCATATCTTCCAATTCAACTTCAGGGAAAGTAATATCCACCATTGGAGTGTGAAGAGACATTTTAGCCGCACTTAGATCATCGGACATTTCTAGTTTAAGGTCAATCTTCTTTTTATCCGCATTTTCAGGATCAACATACTTGTATATAATACCGTCATTCACAGATTTTAATTCCCTGGTATAATCAACTGCTTTGACTACCATGGAATTCGATGAAGATGGCAAAGATTGAAGATCAATCGATAGATCAATATAATTTTCAGTCCTAGCAAGATCTATCGCATGTTGACAAGCACGGAGAGCTTTGTTTCCTTCTTCCATTTGCTCCTCGCATTTCTTAACAATTGTTTGTTTAACAAGATTCTTCCTGAATTTCTCTGTCTGAGTACTTTCACCCTTCAATTCGATCTGTTTTCCTTTCAGACAACTCTCTCCAAAACGAATATCCACGTCGTAATTAGTCTTTGGCATAGTCTTCATCGCACTCTTCCAATCCATGAAAATATTTGGCGTAGATTTGGAACGAGCTGCTCCGCAAACTTCAAAATTCATATTTGCATCGGGTAATTTAAATTGCCAGAAAAGAAGTGTGCGTGTTTTGTCATTGCTATTGCTTTTAGCCCAAGCAACTGTCAATGCATTGCGTGTACGAAGTTCTCCGGGTGTGTCAAGACGAACATCGACAACATATGCGTCACCAGATTGAATACCATCAGCAGCTTCCTTCAAAAATTGCATCTTACGTTTTTGACTATCAGCTTCTTTGTCAGAACGATCGATAGACAATGCTTTTGTGTCCCATTTTTCATTAGATACATCAGAATCATCAGGTTCATCCGAAGTTCTCATGTACTCCCCGGAAATATGGAAACGCACAGGATCTTTGATTTGATTCTCTTCGAATCTTACAAACACATCGTATTCCCGGAATTTATTATTATTCCTTGACCATGGGAATACAAAGACAGCCAAAATGTCAGTATCATCTCCAAGTGTCACAGGTTCTGCCAAATCATCGGCTGATTTTCTAACTGTAATCATAGGTGTACCTTCAACTGGATAAGATTGTGTTTTTGATTTTGGTTCAGTCACATGAATCTTTTGTGTTTGCTTGTCAGTTATTACTGGACGAAGATTCAAAATATCATGAACTGAAGTATATGGTACAAGACTATAATGAATCAATCTTGTTCTTTCTCTTGCTTTCAATGGCCAGACTTTCAAATCGAAATGTTTCTTTGGTATTTCTAATTCAGCTTCCATCTTGATTGGTATATTAGATTGAATATTTATGTCGACACCCGATGAATATTGGTGATGGTCGAACGGTGTAATAAAGCCTGCTCTTCCTTGAACTTTCATCGAATGAACGAAGTCAACTTCAGCTTTCAAACTTCCACCTTCATTGTTCCCTTGAAGTTTTCCGTTACCACTGATTTTCGCCAAAAGTGGAATATTCAAATTGTAGATGAAAGGTAAACCAGTTTCAGTTGGGAAGCTCAGGGTCAATTCGAAGTTCAATAATTTGTTCAAATTGAAGTTTCCTCCCTGAGACATGGAAGACATGCATTCTGCAGCCACTAGAAAATCAAGTTTTTTATTAAAACTTGAAAGTATGTAATATTTAAAATATTATTTCTAAAATCACTTACATCGAGGAATTGCTTCAAGAGTATGATTGTCGAATGGCCAGAATTGCGTGCTAAATTTGTTCTTCATTAGTAAATGTCCTTCAATTTGAATAGGATCTTCTGGTTCAATGTTCAAGATTTCAGCGATCTTCTCTGTTTGAGTCTTCTCTTTACGCTCTTCTTTATTAGTCTTCTTGAAATACATATCTACCAAACTTTGCACACTCGAAACCATAGCTTCAACTTCAACAGTGGGTGCTTTAAATTCACCATAAGTTGTATCCATGCCGATGTACCAAGCACGTGGAATAATAGAATCATCACTACCAATGTAATTGACAATTAAACGATAAGCTAAGTCAAGCTCATTCAAAGAAGCAGAGTCCTTCATATAACTACTCGAATAATGAGAATCATAATCCTGTAAATTCAAAGATGAAGCAGCGATGCGTGCTTTGTTTGCAAGATCACTTGTTTCCGGTTGTTTAAGTTTAGCGATATTTTCAAGGGTTGTCTTAACAGCAGAATTCACGTGTTTGCTTGTATCAATATTAGTAAACTCAGCCATTCGTTGAAGCATTGTAAGAGGAGGATTCGTCTTCATGATCAGATAAACAGCTGTGCAACGCACTTCATGACTTTCCATGGTATTCAAGTAAATCTTGTATAAAACAGAACGTGCCAAGTTTGGCTTAAGTTCAGCTAATTTGCTTAAAGCAGCGACCATCATGGTTCTTTGGAAAGTCGAAACTTTTTCCTTTCCTTCCAAATAAGGTTCCAAAACAGTGAGAATTTTTGGGTGACCAATGCTACCCAATGCAAGAATGTAAGTCTGAATTCTTGGACTATCACCATCTTTAATAGCTTCTTTTAATTCATTAGCTAAGTATGGAATATATTCTTTTTCAACTGCTTGACTGTGCTTTGATACCATTCGACCAAAAACATGCACTGGATATCGATTATGAAGAGTGCTGTTGCTAACTTGAGATTGCCGAACCAAATCAGCGAAAGCTAACACCACCGTCGAATTCAAACCCTTCTCTTTCTTTACTACTGGATTTTTAACCAGTTCCTATAAAATGATTAATAAATATAATTTTTCTTCATTTATTCGAAAATTCTTATTTTAATTGAGAATAATTTACTTACGAAAAGTGCATCGACGTATTCACTGGTAGGTGTAAGAGCAGTCTTTGAAAGTCTTGAGACGATCTGTGAACCTTCCAAAGGTTTGACTTTCTTATTCTCGATCCAATCCTTGATAGTTAAAAGAGCGGGTCCAGTTCCGCACTGAGTAATTGCATCACGGAAAACACCCCAAGCATTTTGCTTCATTGGATCAGATTGATCATTTCTGTTAAGCTCATTTGGTGTAAGATGCATGACACTTTCCATCTCTCGCATTTCTTTCCTACTCATTGTACGTAATAAGTTGGTAAGAATAGTGAATTTCTCAAGAGTTTGTTTTTCAGGCATGTTATTAGGATCTTCCATCTCCATTGAAATTTGTGAAACAAGTTCTTTTGCATCCTTGACAACATCAACTTTGTCAGACATTCCAATAGCTTTGCCTTTGTTACCAATAAAGAATGGCAGAAGAGGATTCTGAGGAGCATCTTCGAGAGTTGGTTTTGGCTGCCAGAAGTTACCTTCTTCACTACTTGAAATCGAACTACTTGAATCACTGGAAGAACCAGAACCATGATTATGGTGTCCACGACGTCCTGCTTCTTCACTGGAACTGACAGAATTCTGACTACTCGAATCAGAAGCCTTGGAATTCTCTGCAATAGTTGGACGTCCTGGCTTTCTTAATTCATCCTCGGAGAAAGGATTATTGAAGGTATACACAAGATTTCCAGTTGATTCAGGATTCTTCGGTGAAGACATTTTATCTGTGACATCTCTCACATTAGCAAGACTGAGATTCATTCGACTGACAACAATAGCTGCGTGATCGTCCGATAATCTTGGACTAACGAACATTTTATTCGTTGTCATTGATGATTGGATAGTGAAACTCTTCAAATTTCCTGTGATGATAATCCTACTATTGGTCGATTTCTATAAATAAAAATTCCTCTACAATAATTACTAATCCTTTATAAAAAAAAAAACAATAAACTTTTAGAAGAATATTAATATTTACCGTAAGGAATTGTCCATTTTTGTTGGAGCCAGGTTCCCAATTAGTCTTTCCAGTGATACCAGAATGATAACTCATTCTTTGATCACACCTGCTATAATTCTTAGTCTTGATAATATCAATATGTTCACCATCCTTCTTTAAATTTGGCAGTGGTACCAATTCTGGTTTCCTTTGAAGAACCGATTCAGGCAAAGGAGTAATATCATAAATAACTTCGCATTTACCACCAACAGAATCTTCCATAGCTTTGAACATTCCAAATGGTTGTTCATTGTCAGGAACTTGTGTGCTTCTACTTCTCATAGCATTCTCGCCTTGAGTATCCACCTGGAGTTGGCTGACAATACCCTTAAGCATGTTCACTTCCCAAGTAGGCACATCTCTGTCTGTTATCAAGTCTCGAATAACACCATGTTTCATCTTAATTTCAAAGGGTTTACCAGACATTGGTAACTCTCGGAGTTCCAACATTTCATCACTGATCGGTGCTTCCCAATTGTCGATCACTTTATGAATATTGGCATATTGACAATTGGAAACCTTAGCACGTAAAGTTTGCGTGTCTTGTGGTTGAATTGTCAACAAAGCTTTAATCACTATGCCAGAGTATTGAGTGGTGAGTGTGTCAAGACCGGTGAAGGTACGACTTCGCACCACGTAATGATATTCTTTGCCAGGTTTCCAAGCATGTTCGTAGTCGGCTGAGACAGCTGTCACTGTTGTTAAAAATATATAATTAGTTGGAAAGGATTTAATTAATGATTGAGGTAAATTGGATTAATTGTACTCGAGAAATTTCGTTATACTTACCCAGCAGGAGTATTGTTAGAGCTCCCCACATCTTAACGAGAGTGAGCCATCCGGATAGAAACTCACCATTTTATACTAATCTTCCTTTTCTCAGTGTCAGCAAGTTTCGTTGTTAATAACACTTCATCTAGCATTAGACCGGTAAACTATCGGCGGGGTCGGATTTCTTTCTTGATCTTTGAACTTTGATGCGATGAGCCATTATGATTTCTGTCGCAGATACTCGTTGTGATAGATAACTGGATGATCGTACTCAATTTTCGAAATGATCCATCTTCATTTAGTAAGATTCTGAAGGTTGTGCTATATCTAGTTTGAGTTTTTATGACTTTCAAAATTAAAAGATAGTCGGGTTAGAATTATTATTTGATAAGTTAACTAGTAGTTCAATGATATTTCATAATATTCCTTTGTGAATTCCAATCATCTTCTTGTACGTTATTTACATAAAGCGGAGCAGATTCAAGAAATTTTTATTCAAGAAGATCACTTTGATACTAGCTAATTCCTTGTATAACGATTAATCTTAGTTCCATGAAAATCTCTCATGTAGGATTTACTTCATCTTATAATGACGAAATCATTTAACCATTCATTCACCGTTGAGAAATTATTTACAATGTGACCGGCATAGTAGAAGCAGAGCGTGGAGGTCACGACTTCCTGCTGATAAATTTCTGCAGCCGCCACTACTTCCGGAGGATTGGCAAGATGCAACTATGTGCTCGATGTTTCCACATTCTTTATCGCTTTCAATGAAAAGCACCACGTGCTACTAGCTTTAGATAAATATGATCACTCAAAAGAGAGTACATAAATGAATAATATTCAATTGCAGCTTAAAAAAAACCACGTGTTTAATCGATTAAATTAAATGAATGTACGATGAATGAAATTAAAATTCCCTTTTATATAAAATTCCATATTCAACACGTGTCCAGGAAATTTGAGCCAACAGGCAAGCCAGAAATGCCGGGGATTTCGAAAATTGTGGCGAAATTCCAGTGAATACTGTCGAACCAACTCACCGTATTTACTTGACATGCAATATTCCAGTATTATATCAAATCCAATCTCCAATGCAAATATCCCAGTGCAAAAAACATACTCGATGTCTATCAGCGCACGTAGCGCGCCAGTCACGTTGCAAGCGCATAGTTCCTGACGCCTGTGAAAAGCAGCGGGGGCATTTTTTCTACAAATATTGGGAGCCTCGTGTCGATGCATTAATCCAATTCGACAGATTGACGAGCGATCTCAACGTGGACCGTCGTATATTCCAAGATTTTTCCTATTACTCAATTTCCTCCGGGAAAAAAATTGAAACTAGTGGTTCAATACTGCATGGATTACGAGTTATCGAACCTCGAACAAGAGAATTAATCGAAAGGACGAAGGAAGAAGAATGAACTAATTTGTATAAAAATCTTATTTATTAAAATGTACTTCACATCGAAGGTAATTACTGTAGCATTTAAAATTAGCCCTTAATTCTAAATCTTATTACTAATCCCGGCATCGTGCAGATAAGGATTCTATATACATATTTAACAGTAAGAGAACATTCACTTCACTGATAATAATACTTTACATTGTTGTGCATAAGGTATTTCCTACCCAACAGCAGTTGTTAATTAAAACTATCCCTTAATTAGCACGGACCAGAAGAGATTTCCCTGTTATACATGTGCCATCTCGTTCGACGTCCATATGTGATATCGTTGCCTTTAGAACTGTTGTCGTTGCTTCGATTTCCTGAAACAATATCAAGATTCATATTAAATATCATAAATCTATCATATCATTACTAACATTGTTATCTTGGGTAATTCTAAAGATTTTCCAACTAAAAATACAATAAGAATTCAGGAGTCTTTGTACAGTAATAATCGAATGAAACATCAATGTGATAAGAGTCTCACATCCGGGACACGTGTCATTGAGCGCTATCAAGTTTTTTCCGTATCCTTGCAACAGCAATTCTGACCCCGTAAGACGCCAATCTAAACTGCCACTAAGCTGCAACTTATCTCGAATCCTAACTCATTGCGTCAATGACTAGGAAATCATATTCAGCATATACTATTCTGCTTGAATTTAAGTTGAACTCTCATTGGGATTCGAGTGATTCCATTTTAGATAGTGCGCGGAATAGTGAATAAGTTGGTCATGCTAAGAGAATTACCTCTTCATCATCAACATCGACTTCCTCGAGGACTTCATCGAGCACCATTACCAAGTGGTTCACATTCTCAATAGTGAACACCATAGGAGGTTTGAGCTTGAGAATATTGTCATCTGGACCATCGCTGCTAATTAAGATCTTCTTATCCTTCATTCTAGAGACGACATGTTTCGCTTCAGCAGTCGCTGGTATCCTCTTCATTCGATCTCGTACTAATTCAATTCCAACAAATAATCCTGCTCCTCGAACATCGCCAATAATCTTCCTATGTTTCATCAAAGCCTTTAATTCCTTTAACAAATGATCACCAACTTTCTTCGCATTCTCTTGGAGATTCTCTTTCTCGATCACTTCCATCACAGCATTCGCAATCGCGCAAGAAACTGGATTTCCACCGTACTATAAAAAAAAAAAAAAATCGTTATTAAATCAAAAGATTCTTGAGAATTTTTGTGGTCAAATGATTTAGTGTTAGTTACCGTGTTGAAGTATTCGATTCCAGTACTCCGGAAGCTGCCAGCGATTTCTGGCGTTGTTACAACCGCAGCTACCGGATGACCATTGCCCATTGGTTTACCAATGGTAACGATGTCCGGGACAACTTCCTCGCCATAAAGCTGAAAGGCCCACATATGGGAACCAACACGACCGAAACCAACCTGCACCTCATCTGCGATGCACACTCCACCAGCTTCGCGAACATGCCTGTTCAATAAATGAACATTAATATCGCTTAATTAATATCATTTAAAGGAAAATGATTTGCTTCATCCGCAACAAGGTAGAATGGAAACGTTATTATAATACTATGAATTATGTACCATTGGCTCATTTATCGAAACTGTCATTTCCAATTCGCCATACTGCCATGACATATAAATATTACTCGATTACGCAGTAATTAATCTTTTGGGGATAATTAATATGAGTGGTATTGAAATTAACGCATGCGCCATTATCATTTAGTATGTCGAGTTAAACATGGCTGGCATTAAAACTAATTATTCATATTAATATTATACCTGAATGCATTTTTAAAGTAATTCTCTGGTGGCAGGATTTGTCCACCGACGGACATCAAACTTTCTGCAATGTAAGCGCAAACTCCTCGTCCTTGTGCTTTCAAGTTGTTACAGATTTGCTTGACATCGTCGGCATACTTCTCTCCCATATCCTCTTCCGGGTAGTCACTCTCTCGGTATTTCCCTCTGTAGACGTCCGGGCAAGGAGCCTAATAATTAAAGAAATCGATATAGAAAAGCTTCTCATTTCTAGTAATTTTCAAAAAGAAAGTATTTAATTCGAACGCTATATTTTTTCAGTTTCTATTAATTATTCTATATTGTATCATATTATTCTTTGATTCTATAATTATATTATATTATTCTATAATTCTATAATTCTATAATTCTATAATTCCATAATTGTGTTCTTCTACAATTCTATAATTGTATAATTGTGTTCTTCTATAATTGTATAATTGTATAATTCTATAATTCTATAATACCATAATTGTGTTCTTCTATAATTCTATAATTCTATAATTCTATAATTTTGTTCTTGTACAATTCTATAATTCTATAATTTTGTTCTTCTATAATTCTATAATTATAATTATATTCTATAATTAATTAATCGAAAACTTACCACGTGTACCCAGTCTTTTTTGCCGGTCCCATTAGGCTTGTTGAACTTGTACGGCGAGATATCGATCATTGTGGTAAGGTGGCCATGATAAGCACTAAAACCAGAAACAAAGAGGGGACATTGAGGAGAAGCTTCTTCCAAGCCTCACCAATTTTTCATTTCCCGCCAAAAATTCTTTCCTCCCGCTTCATTCTCCGCTTCTCCGATCTTTTTCTCGATCTTGCGTTCTAACGAGATTATAACAATTGAAGGACGAAGCTAAGAAAATGAACGTGCCCCTGAAAATGTTATTCTCCTTGGCGTTGTGGCCCGTCGCAGCCAGTGCTGATCGAAGATCGTGAACATGAATGATATTGACAGAGGGAAAACAGAAAGTGATGCTTTTCACGTGACACCTGCACTTCACACTGTCGAATCACCCGATTATCGATCAAAAGGCAAAGAGGACTTATTAAGAACACCTTTCTATCAGTTATTATTATCCTTGAATGAACAGAATGCAATCTTTCTTTCTTTCTTTTTTTTTGGCAATTTTTTAGAAATATTGGATAAATATTTATAGAATTTTTAAATGGACCCCTTTGCCTCGTTCACAACACACTCCACTTGTTAACATTCATCTCGTGAGTCCAATTCACTGTGCGTCGGCCGAGAGATAGAATCCTTCACTGCCGGATTTAACTAGATAGTTGCGAATTGTGAAATTGTCGTATGGCATACGTAGCACGTACATCGATCTTGCTTGTGTCACCTAAAACGACAATAGTTTTATGTTGCTGGCTCCCCTGGCTTTCCGCTCGAGGCGGAGCGCAGAGGGCATTCTCGCTTGGTTCCATCCTAAGCTTCCGGTGATGAGTTAACTTGAGTCTTCCGCTTACGGTTTAGGTGTGTGAATGATGCTGAAAACAAGCAAACAAGAAACCCACTTTATTAGTTAGCTGTTCGTTATGTATTTAGGAGCGAAGGATCTGGCCTGAAAAATGCAACTCTCACACTCCTACGATTCCTCCGTGAGGGACATTTTCTCAAGCGGAAGCTCTAGGATTTCGGAGGGGTGACGCAGAGATTTTTCCTCCCTTCAGGGATTAAATTAAATGAGATGGAAGGATTACCAATACAATATGGAGTATCAAATCTTTCGCTTAAGGAACACTTGCAAGCTTAAGGTCCGCTGGAAACCTTAAAAATCCTCGTTGAGGCTTGTTAACTTAGTCGCGTTGTCGTTGAATTTCACACTCGATTATTATTCACAAATTATCATACATAAATTAATTTTGAAAGGACTAATATTTAAAAATCATTTCTCAATACATTCATTCAGATTATAAACAGTTGAGACGCAAATTATGGAATGTTCATATGTCGTGTCTCTGTGAATAATTAGTCGAGTCACCTTAAACGACCTTATTAAAAACGGCTTTTCTTTAAGAATGTAAGAATGACTTACTGATCGAGTGTTATCACATCCTTATTCTTGGTGTGTGCCTGGGCGAGGCGAAGTGCGAGGTCATTCGCTTCGCTACCGGAATTCACCAGGAAGCAGACTGAAAGTGATTCCGGAAGCAGGGAAGTCAGACGACGAGCACAAATTACTAGATTGTCGTGGAGGAAGCGGTTGTTCGTCGACAGTAAAGCCATTTGTTCCTGTCCAGCGCGTACCACCTCCGGATGACAATGACCAACTATTGTTTTCATTAATAATTATTTCACTAATTCAAGTTTTATTTCATCATAAAAATATTAAAACAATAAATTTACCATGGGCTACATTGTTGATACAATCAAGATACCGATTGCCTCTTTCGTCGAACATGTACTGTCCTTCGGCTCTGACAATCTTCAATGGATTAGACTTGTAAAATAACTTGCATGATTGCCTGGAAAATAATCAATCATAAATAATCTTAGAATTTACATAATGATAAGATACAATAAACTACCTTTCAAAGATGCATAATGAAATTATAAATAAAACATGCATCTTATATAATATTAATTATAATAGTTACCCAATGTGTCTCTCACGAAGTCTAATCGTATCGGACTTAGGCATATGCTCCAAAGACTCGGCCATTGTATGATGCGAAAGCTACGGATGCTTTGCAGGTATATCTGTAACAGGAGAAAATACATCCCGTTTGATATCACTTTTATGCAAATTTGCTACATAGATATCACGGTTTCATAAGTGATACATGTAATCCAGCCGACTAAACAATCTTCTTATCGAGAGTGCACGATAAATATGGGCTCTAGTCACGAAGTTTAATACCGTAATTAAATAAAGTGCCACCGATAAAGATACTTTGATATCAGTGGCGAATGGTGGGATCGACGCCAAAAAAGCATCGTCGAAATAAAAATTTCTTAGCCAAAGAAAAAATAAGCGAGCGTAAATTTTTTGTCGAGGTTGACTTGTTTACACTCGGCAGCGTTCGATGCTAATATGTTCCAAGATGTATTTATGGTCCTTGCAAACTAGCAAGCTCCTACGCAAGCTATACACAGCATTCTATCGACTATTTTTAGAAAAAAGCATATATCGAAAATGACGCGCGTTGTGAGTTCTATTCCTCGGTTAGTAGAACAAAGAATTTGTAATGTAATTTAGAATAAGAGTAAATAAGTAGTATGTGATAGTGGTACGACTATCAGTCTTTGCACCATACAATATGTAATTTTCCAGCAAGTACTGATAAGTACACGTGATTATTACGTGAATGTCAAAGGCCCAAAGCTGTCTAGTTTTCGTGCCACATTGTGACAATATACACTTGAGTAGCTATGTGTACAAGTAAATAGAATGCGGCGCAATTCGCATTCGTCAACAATCAGTTACAAAAGGAGAATTAACATCTCCTCAAGATGACAGTCTGATCAAGATTAGAAAGATACTTTTAACGCTCTCAAATATTTCCCCACACAACAATATATACTCTGATAAGCAAGTGCATACATATTCGACAATAACAGTTGCAACAACAATTCAAACAAGTGTAATTACGTCTGAAGTGAACATACCAGTGCAAGAAATGCGTACTTAAATGATTAAATTACTATATCGAACATTTCTTAAAATAATACAAAATATATAAATTCTCAACAAAGATTCAATAACATTAGAATCAACTAATAAAAACGAATAGGACTTCGAAAGCAAAAGGTGAAAGTGCAAGCACAAGCAAAAATAGCCAAATATAACAGTTATAGCGGAAGGAAAGGATTTTGCGCGCGAAATCTTTAAGTAGAATTGGTCCGTGTATGATCGTACCTGAACGGTGCGGGCCGTTAGTTCACGTAGAGTCGCTCACTCTCGACTTCTGAATAGAGTGCCGTCAGCTGAGTGCCGCGACCTACTCCGGTGACGTCATATATAGAGCCGGCCGATTGCCCAGTAAAAAAGGCGGGGAGCGAGAGAGTGCGCGCGCATTCTCCTCTTCGTCCTTAGATCGTTCATTAAAATCTTCATCGTCGTCATTCCCCACCACTAACCGCGCGCGCGCGCGCGCGCGCGCTTGGAAATCATTGTTCTCCCGGATGCGACACATCGACGACACACGTGCCTTCCAACCAGAGGAGAACACACCCTCCGCTACTGACGAACGATCGAACGACCCTTTCCACTCCCCCAACACCACTCTCGACACACTTAAGATAATGCCGAATTGCTTCTGCACTCGATACTGGACGAGCCTTATCATTGCAGCCATTATACTCATTTTCCCTTTAATAAGTCAGCAACTATTATCGTTTTAGATATAACAGGAATTTTAAATTATCTATTTGATTGTTACTATTTTATTTTTTAAATTAATTAAAGACTTGCGTTTATTAGATAAGACAGATACCGTTAATTAACTCGATTGAATGGACTATTAGAATACACAGGATCGGTGACATAGCGTTCCGCATTATTAGGTGCTAATCAAGTAAATCATAACGTGGGCGAACGAGTCTCGATCTTGTGCAGCTGCAATCGAGAACTACAACCAAAGGCCAATGCAATACTCGATCAGTCGTTACCGACCATTTATTCATCACCGGCAGTCAATTAACACTTGCGACATAATACCACTGATATTATTAACCTCGCGCTAATAACTGTTAATTAATTATTATTTCTTACAAAGGACCGCGTAGCCAATAATCAACGATTACTAATACATCGACTATGCCAGCAGACGGTTCTCTCATTGCAGCTTATTCCAAAGTTTGAAGTCGGGGTCAACGTACGTCTCGTGAAAGTTTTATCGGCCCAGACCGCTTCTATCGCCGGCAGCTTTTCCATGCGTGATAATTCGTATAACGAACAACCGATATAATAAGACACTCTCGTTTGTCAATATGATGTAACAATACAAATGAATTAGAAGTGATTCCCTATCCAATTTCTATCTCAATTCTGTTCTCTTTTTTTTCTCCCTCTCCTAGATAAACTTTTGTCGAGCCCATTTGAATTTTTGAAAAATCCTCGACACCATTCGTATCGATGATTATCTACAACTGTTTCAATTGCCCCTTTTAAAGAAAGCTCCTTTGATAACGATAGGCTGGCTTGAAATCGCATGATGATTTCGTAAGTGGATTAGACCGCTCGGTGGTCAGACACACCGAAGAGAAGCTGTTGTCCAGAAGACTGAAGTTTGCCTTGTCGATTGACAGGGACGAGTTTACGTAAGATTATCAATTACAAGAAGTACTCACACGAATGGCAGAACGATGATTGTTCCTTTGGATAAAATTGCAGTGGTCAGACGAGTGCTTTTAAACAGAGTTTTCAAAAGGTCCGATTATCACGCGTAAATACGAAATCCATGGATTGGACAGGAACGTAAATCTATCGTGTATTGACAGAGGCGCACCGATTACCACATCGATGACGTTGTCACTTTGGTACTCGTGCACTTTAGAACAATGCTCTCGTTGGAACTTTCCTCTGTTGTTATGTCATTTTCAATCGAGATAAATCTATCTGCACTCGAGACAATCTTTCAATAGAGAACGTAGAGCAAAGTATATAAGCTTCTAATTTTAATGATAAATAATTCCGTAAAGATTCCGCTTGAGTTTTACCGCACCGATTATACATACTTCTGATAAACGTGACCGATTTCAATTGACTTCTTATTCAGTAGCAACGTTCAAACTCGAGCTTTACGACCTGGCATTCAGAGTTTGCGATCGCTCCTGTGAAACGTACCATCGACTAGAGTCTATTGATAGTTAGCCGCTGAAGGAGGTCGACCTCACGCGTATAATAACTTGACATTGGCACGCTGACATAGCCCGGATCCAGAAGCACGTGCATTCCCCTCTCAAGTCCGGTTCGACGAGGTAAAAATACAGCAATGCTTTTTCAAGAAGTGACAAATTGTTTCTTCCATTTCTATATATTCTCGACTCTTGTAAAATTCAGTGGATGATTCAAACAGTCAGTTTACATCGACAACGATAGTGAATTCGTCTTGCAAATCAAACGGCTTTTGAGTGACAGACTATAATTTAGTCATGCTAGATGATAATCTTTATGAGAGTTATGAATCGTTCGATAAATATTAATTGCGCATCGCCCACGTATGTCTTGGCAAGTTTCGATCTATAATGAAGGCCTGTCTGTGTTAATGTACACAATATTTCGCCGAATATACCCGCCTCCACTCGATTACCGCCCCCCTCTTATATTCCAATCGGTGTTCGATTATACACACAGCTGTGTCAGCTCGGCCCGTCGATAATTCCTGTTCTAAAGTTCGACCAGATCTTTCATGTCCTGTTTTTTTTTTTTCTTTCACGGCGAGAACTACGCGCGAAATTCTCCAGCAACTGGAGCTGATAACAAAGACAATGCGAACATCATCGTACAAATAAAGGAAGAAAATTGCAACGTGCAGAATGACGTAAACGGAATCGGAAAGTTACTACGTTCATGATTGTTATCGGTTCGGTTAAGCACTATCGTCCTCGGGGCATCTTATCTTGCCTTACCATTTGAGAGGGCAAACTTTTAGGCAAACACCAGTGATCCGCACACGTTTTTTGCGATATCGGACAGCTTTGGATTTTGCGAGGACGATCCTCTTGCTAGATAGTACACGAGTGTCAGGCGTGACTTTAGATACGATCGATACGCATCACGTGTTAATTCACTTTCAATCCTTTTGTCATACGATGATTTTAAGTGGGGATCAATTTGGAAAATCTAGGTCGATCGTTCTTTCCAAGACTTGTTGTATTTATATTATTGTGAAAAAAAAAAAAGCTTTTCTCTAACTTTTTTTTCTTCCACGTCCAACCGGCGCTCGAATGATCAATGAAATGAAGAGCAGTTGTGCGAGGATTCGTACTTATATATAAACGAGAGTAAATGGATCATCAATGATATCAGTTTCACAGCAAACATCGATGTACAATGGGTTTTAAGCGCACTGCTTGACACGTGCCGCATGCGGATGAGTGTGATGCACACGTGATACATCGGCTATCATATCCGCGAGGCCAGTAATCTACTGATACCAACCGACTTCAACTCTTGCCCAGCCTTCAGCTATGTATACTCTTCTATCTGTGCAAATGGACCTATTTGCGAATCAATTCCTGTCGCACTTAACTCCCACCGATTTATACATCTATTTTTATATCCACCTAATTCAATCAATACACCTTTAGAATCCCAAGCTCCAAAAATTCCCATATTTCAAAATTACTTTTACTGTTATAAACAAAACAAAAATCGTAAAAGAAGAACAAATTTCACAATCGTATTTTTTGTTATATCCGACTGAAGATGATAACAAAAAAGATTCATCGTTTTTCCTCTAGTGACAAAGCGTAAATAGGGAAAACCAAAATGATATCGCCTGGCGCCTGATACGGAAACCATTCTTCCCAATCGTATGTACCAAGTGCGAACACATACGCAAATTGCAAATTGTTTTGCAAGCACCGATTGGGTAAATGGCACATGCAATGTCGTCGACATAACAGTCACACTTGTTTGCACTATTTGCGTCAGGGGTCACGGTACGCCATGCACATCCTTTTCCAACGATCGACGAGTAGAGTTTCGCTCGGTGATTGGCGAAGTCATTCGGAGACAGCAATTTCCCTCTGAGTGCAATTGTCGTGGTATGCCATTCCCTTTGGAATTGTGCATAACTGGCGAGTATGGCTGCGAAGTAGATAATGATCACGATTTGCCTGAAGCAATATAAGCACGTTTAAGCTTGAAATTGGAAGCGCCTAGCATGACCAGCTTGGTATGCGCCAAATGAAATCTCAGCCGAATCGGTGGCAATTTTGCAATCCTACCACTTGAATCGGATGACCCAAGAATTTCGTGTCATTGGACTTCCATTCAGAAATGAATGAGAGGTGTCTTTCGTAATATTTGAATGAAGGAAAGTTTAAATATTATTTTATATATAATTTAGTATTTAATTACTAATGAATCTGAAATTATCATTCATTGTGTATTATTGTTATATGATTTATTATATTATGATGTAATAAAAAGTTGAAAAAAGAAGTTTGAACAACTCGCAGTCGGTAGGACTCGAACCTACGCTCCCAGAGGGAATCTGATTTCTAGTCAGACGCCTTAACCACTCGGCCACGACTGCTATGGTACCATATAGGCACTCATGCTGATCACTCGAACATTTAATAAAATTTTTCATTCCTTTGTTATTTAATTAAATACATTGTTTTAATATAAATGAAGGGTATAAGTCATTAAAAAGAGTAACATCAAGTTTATCGTCTACTTTAATAGGCAGTATAATGTTCTCATATACAGACAGAGTTCGAACATGTTAATCTGGGTTAGCATTAGGAGAATCCTTGAAAAATTTCTTACATAGCCCTGCCGGAAGCATCGCAGCTGCAGCGCGCAAAAATAAAATCAACTGAAAATGCCTTTCTTTCACTCGTACAAGTTAGTCAGGCATTTCCAATAGTTTTGCAAACTACCAAATCATGTTAAAAAGTAGAACAAGTGCATAGTTCGAAAATAATCCCATCGGGGATTTAAACGGTAATACGAAAAATCCAGTTCTCACTGAACTCAAGATAGGTGATATAGCAGACGAGAGCAAACTTGAAAGGATTGATTTACACCGGGTGGAGGGGGAATAAGAGCGATAAGAGGGGGAAAAAGGCTACTTTAATTGATAAATGACTGGATTTACGATCAACAGTACAGACAACCGGTTTCTTCTTATTAAATAAACAAACAAGTTACCATATCACGAAAGAAGTGTCATGCAAAGTATTCGCCTCGCTCCTCGCGCAAATGTGCCCCCTCGCGTATTTATGAAGTACTCGAAAATATTTTTTGAAAGATGAGCACATCTTTCCTTCTAGCGATTATTTCTGATGCGAATCGAGATTCGGTCGTCGAGCGCGCTTTGAGGCTTTTTTTTCTTGTTTACACAAAGTCGAAGCGAAAAGGATTCAGGACGAAAGCGAAGGATTTTGAGTTTGGTTGGCGAGCTATGCGACTTAATTGTAAATACACGTATATGTACAATTCTCAGAATGATCGACTAAGGTTTACGTGGTTCCTCGACGCGGCTCGAACGCCGCCTTGGTCTCGCGTAACTGTTTTTTTTTTGTCTCTTTTTCTTGGTTCCTTCGATAAATGATACTCTACAGTGTTACCTCGCGTTTCTACGATCTCCAAGATTCTCGTAATTCGCATTGCGCTGGTATCACGTAAGACTAGATAGACGAAGTTACCTAAGAATCATTGCTAACTCCCTTTCAATTCGAAAATTTATCTTAGCAAATCAAAGTATTCGAATTGAAAGGAAGTCATTGCTTATACGCAATAAGACTATTGCCTGGCTGTGTCGCGCGAGCGAGCGAGTAATTTCTTTTCACCCCCTTTTTTCTCCGACCAAGTGTAAAAATAGATCTTTTTATTCCCATCCCATATACTCTCTTTTTCGATTTCCTCGGATAGTTCGGGTTCACCTAAAGCTGAGAGGGTTGTTGGGTCGACGGACACACCTTGGACCAAAGGAAGATCAATTATAGTCCTTCCTTTTGTCCTGGTAGAAACGCGAATGAATCTTACGTGCTCCTGTCTGGCCAAGGTGCGAGCTGCTAATGCTCTAATTAAACCATTCCTGTATTACGTATTGTTTTACGTTCGAAGATTTTATACTCGATTAAATTAACAGGATATAACAATGGTTTAATTAAAACATCGCAGCAATGAGAGATACGAAAGTGCCTCATGAGAAAGTGGCTAGGAGCGCAAGGGGACATGGAATCTAGCAAATCTACGGTCAGGTTCGAGATGTGCTTTCTTAATTCTAGCTGTAATCCCGCTACAAACTTCGTCGCCCCGGTGTGTGTGTGTTCCCAATCATTCGAAAGTTCGATACTTAAAGAGACCTTCGAATTCTACTAGACAGACTAGGAGTGGAGACTAATGAGACCACAACCACTAAGTTCCTACTGATTACACGCACAACACGCAAAATGAACCTAGAGCAAGTACTACCGTGCTTGAATGAATCGTCGAGCTAAATCATCGTGTATTTATAATTATACATATATAGTTTTTTATATCCATATTTTAAATTTATGTATAATAGGTAGCTTTGTCTGTATATATGTACATACAGGGTGGCTGTAAACTAACGCTTCTACACTATTCCTGATCGACGGGCGTTCACCACCACCCCCTAAGTGAGAGTTTTCTTTTGACAGAATAATAAAAGTGATCCGATTGGAGCAGCATCGACAGATAATTCTTTCTTTCTTTCTTTCTTTTTTTTTGTTTTATGTCGCGACATATTTTTGTCAATGGACTTTCGTAGATATACCATTTACAATCACCCCGTATTCGAAACGCAACACAAGAGTGTTGCTTTACTGGTGTCATCGGTTACTTGCCTGAATTAATGGATGGACATTACAAGAGTCAAGGCTCGACGTATCACGTCTTTCTTTCGTTCTTTCTTTCTCTCTTTCTTTCTCTCTTTCTTACCACCTTTCATACTTGTCAATTTAGCCAGAGTGAAGCGACGAGATCGCTCGAGCATGCCGAAAAATACTCTTTAAGGGTGTGGCAAACAAGTCGCGCCTAACAAGCAGGAGAGACCAACAGGCACTTTAGTAATTACACTTCTCTCTACTTGAGCTAACAATAATTGTTAGTTTACATCAAGGTGGCGAGCAGTACTTAATAAGGGCAAAAAGTGTCCACAGAGTCACTCAAGTGACAGCCGAGAAGACGGAGCCTTAACTTCATACTTATGGAAAGGGGGATGGGTTCTTTACCTTACTATGTTTCCGGTTTGGACGACACGGTCTCATTTTTTAATAGCTAGTATTGCCATTTCCCGTACCACCTTCGCAATAGTGTTAATGAGTGGCAGTGCCATTTTTTTCTTTTTTCTATTCCGCGGTATGTTTCGTTTTGTCTCCCACTTACGCCTCCTCTCCCGTTCTCTCTCCTACTGGTGTCTACGAGTATACACGATTATTTCGACTGTCACTTGACGTCGAGAGTGAAGCATCAGAGAAGTATATAATGTCGGATGTGTGCCGACGTCCCAAGTTCGACAATTTCCTTTTATCCTGGTGTTAACCATTGTTTTAAGTAAGTCGAGCTTGGGCTTACAAGATTTCGTCGAGTGAACGGTAGAAGGTTTTTTCTCTATGACGAAAGAATGAGATGATGCTCTTATGATTTTGATGATCGGTGCGGGATTCCATCTTGACGAGGCACTGTATTGAGACGCGTCCCATTTAATTGCTTTTAAGTTCCTTCGGCATTAGGAGTTTGAGTAAAGGTTCGCACGCGCGAACGATTAAGCGGGCCGCGATTATAAATCTGCAAGGCCTCTGGCTGAAAATCTTCTGCAAAAATATCGTTCGACTATCTTAGTGTAACACTACGTCTAATCTAAATGAAACACTCGGGTATTGCCACGTTCTAGAAATGAACATGTTAGTCTAGCATTGGTTTACACGCCTTATATTTGTTAAGAATAAGTGCTACGACAATCAAAGCAGAGTGGGTGTTAAATAAAATCTATTGGATCGAAGAAGCATATACTAAAGAAATGAAAGAATAACTCAACTCGATTTAGATGAAAAGTACATGTGAGCAGAGGGCAACTAGAGATTGCATGGGGGTGGCACAAGTTCGAGAGTGATATGTTCGCTATAATTTTGCTTCTTTATTTATATTTCAAATTATATTTAATTTAAAAATTACAGAGATCATTTCGTGTATGAATTGTCGATAATGACAAATGAGAGTATGTTGCAATCGTATATAGTACGAATACATCTACGGTATAGTAAAAAAAAAAAAGAAATCGAAATAAAATGTAATCGATAGCAAACAAATGTGAAGAAGGAGGGTGACGGACGAGGTGACGGCTATTGAGGAAAGTAAAAATTTACTTCTATAAAAATTTCAATGTAATATTAAGTAATTATCACTTATATATGAATCTGACCCTATATCATCGTTATATAAATAGACGTTATCGTTATTAAAATTTGTTTACTTGTTTACAAAAATAAAACAAGACGCAAGAATTCATCCTATCTATGAATGAAAATAAAATTTCCTATCTAATTGCAGCTAAAGATGTTGATCTAACTAAAAGAAACGGCCTTCCACGTTGGTGTGATTCATATTCCTTGACAGTCGCGCGAATTCAGAATTTGAATTTTGATTTTTCGAACGTTCGTGATCATTTTGTCATACACATACACACTTATTCTCTCGCTCTATCTCGCTCTCTCGCTCTCTCTCTCTCTCACTCTCGCTTTCTGTTTTTTTCTGCCCCACTTTCATAATACATTTCGGTTCCAATGATGCTAACGGCGACAACGATGACAATGCGCATCGTATACTGCGAGCATCTGCTCTTTCATTCTTGCCGTCCTTTCGAAATCCTGCTGAAAACGGTTCACGGCGAAGCGACACGGTATTTGAAATCTGACGTGCTAACACGTTCTTACGGAGAATCCATTCTTACTCGGCACACTCACTCCTACTAAATGTACTCATGCGCGCTCTCGGACATATTAACTAAACTGTGAATTATATTATCGCTTTCGTCTACGAGCGCGTATGCGCCGCGTCGTGCGGGTAGGGCGCACCCGCGACTGGCAGGTTCGACTGCCGCGATTCTCGGCCACTTCGGCGATCATTGGCGCCGACCTGGCCGAGGGATTTGCGGTGACCATCATGGTCTGGAGGTCCTGTTCCAACTTGATGAAGGGAGCCAGCCCGTGAACGCATACGACGCTCTGCGGATGAGGGTGACAAGGATGCTGGTGCTGGACCAGGAGGGTTGTCGTCGTCGCTGTCGTCGTGGTTGCGGCATGTGCTGCTGCTGCTGCTGCTACTGCCGGCGGTGCCGGGGGCTGCGGGAGGTTGGGCAGCCTCGTCACGCCTGGCTCCGCTCTATGTCATTTGCCGTTCTGTTGTAACGCCGAGTTTATTTGCGCCCATAGATCTTTATTACAGGACTGAGATCTGAAACATCAAATTCCATATCTCTCGTATCGTCCTTCTACGTTCCTCTAGGTACATAGAACTTTATAGTTAAGACAGATAAAGATATAAGTGGAGTGTAAAATATACCTTTTAATGGATTGGAGCCAATCTTTGAACTGTGCATGCCCATCAGGGGTGATGTGAAACGCTGCTCGGGCAGCCAAAACAACACTTACAAAATCTTCGTAATCAGTTGGTGTTAGATGATAGAGCTTTTGATGCATACATTGAATATACCTGAAGTCAATACATAGATCATTGATCAATGCTCTTCCCTAAGAGTTCAAAGCAATAAAGTTACTGCAATGGTAACTTACATTTGTTGGCACTTGTGCATGAGTGGAACTAAGAGAGCAGATCTTAAGTGCTGCAACACCAGGGCTGGATTATTTCTAGCGAGATAATGCGCTGCTTCTAGGGCGACATCGTGTAAAATAAAAGGACTGATAATGCTGTTCACTGTACAGATGCAGAGTTGGTGAAGGTACTGTGTGCCAAGGCGTTTGGATATTCGCAACAACCATTTCACATCTTCCCCGTATGGTGGATTGCGAGCATACTTCGCTTGCGGTCTGTCGTCGTGAACTCTACGTGCCAATGTTTCCAAAGCTAACATGCCAACACGGTATGCAGCGACGAGAGCCCGAAGTTGCTGTTGACTAAACGGTTGACTTTGTCTGTGTACCTGCTGAATAACCATAAACATAATTATCATCTAATGCATAAGAAAAGTTAGTGAAAAATAAGTTACTTGTGTATTAAATTCGATAAAATAATTACTTGCGGTTGAGGTCTCACAGTTGGTATGATTGGTTGCGCCTGAACTAAAGCTGGCCCTGGCATATTATTCTGTCCTGGAATAGGCCCAGCTGCACCAGCTTGAACCTGCAATAAACATATGTATTATAAAGTATGTTAGGATTTGTATAATAGAAAAATGTAAGATCGCAAAAGTCTTACGTTAACTGGCATAGGCTGTTGCATGGTAAATAAATGATGAGTTCCTGGTGGTGGAGGAGGCTGCGGTGTATAATACTGCGGTACCGGAGGTGGCTGTGCGGCTGGTGATGAATGATGTGGATGTTGCGGATGACCCGGATGAGGTGGGAATGCTGCATGATAGATTTGCATGTGCGGTGGTGCTGGTGGCAATGTTACCCTATGTGACGGCATCGGACCACCGAAAGTTGGAATCGAATGATGTGGATGTACAAAACTATACGGTCGCACCGCGTATGGCAAGCCGACTCCTACATATTAAAAATTAGAATTATATTTAGTATATAAGAAAGAAGCAGTGAGACAAAGAAAACTAAACGTACCAAGGGGTGCCAAAGTAGTTATTGTTGAGTGCGTAGGATATGGTTGAGGTGGTGGTTGCGTGCTTGTAACTACAACCGCTTGAGTTGGTCCAGGCATCATCTGACCATTCGACATATCCACTGGTCCAGGCTCCACTAAAAGAACACCGTTAAGATCCAGTTGCAGAGGATCGTGTGGTATTTCATCCTGTTGTTCTCCGCCAGGTGTATGCTAGTTACCAAAGCAGATCATCAGTACCAAATACCGTTTTCCTTTATATTCGAATTCTATGCATACTTACTCCGAGGTACAATTCGTACCAATACTTCGCAACTTGGAATAATACTTCAGGATAAACACCGCCACCCTTTGCAGTATTTTCCACAGTGATGCAGGCTTTTTCCAACATAAGATCGCTTTGCTCTTTGCACTGTAAGAAATGTACATAATCAAGATTCAAGATTTCAAAATTGCGGATTCGCCACTCAAGTTCGTATACGTACTTGCAAAATTGCACGTTGTACTTCATTAGGATTGAGTGCATGTGCATGTGGTAAGCAAGACAATGCTAGTTCTGCAGCTGCTCGAACCATGTTTGAATCACTTCCTCTTGATGTTTTATCGGCAATACTCACTGCTTCCGGAGGTGTCAAATGCCCTTCCCAACTTTCAATTAAAAACCAAATAGCTGGGGCACCAATTTCCATTGCTTGACCAGTGATCCAAGAGACATGACTTGAATAAGTTCGACTAAGCCAATTGGGACTGACACAATTGTGAAGTCCAAGTGCGTATAAACCAAGCTGAAAGGCGCACATGTGAAGAGCTCTATGAGGCCCTTGATGGTTTTGACTGGTAGTTGCCTGAGTGAACAAAGAGGTAGAGCTGTTGCCGCCTGCTTTTGCCAGGACAGTTTTCGCCAATTCGCACATGAAATGTGCACCAGCTTCTGATGGCTGATTCGGGATAGACGGGTATATTCTTTTACTCTTATATCTGCAAAGTTCAATTGAACGAAGAAATTAAAAACAGAATTTGCAGCCTCAAATATAATAATACTAAGATGTACTGAGATTTCCAACCTAGTTTCTTTAGTCCGAGTATGCACGGGTTGCTGTAAAATTGGAGGCTGCAGCGTTAGAGCGCCCATACCACTTTCCAACTCTGCGCTGGTACTGCTATGTGGCCTACTACTAGTACCAACAACACTGTCACCGTTGCCTCCAGCATCAGCACCCGTAACTGGTGATGAGCATTCCTCATCATGGAGATATCTCGACATCTGAAATATAATTAATGCGATTATAGCAGCCGCGAAAAATGGCGATGATATAAAACGCATCAGTGTATGATTTACCTCGCTTTTAGTGGGCGGATTCGCGGTATAATAGCTTGGGAGAATAGGTGTCTTGATTAATTGATGTACATCTCTGTCAAGAAGCTTGTCCATTATTCTAGCTACTTTGATTGGCTCATCCTTGTAGTGTACGAGTAATGTGATAGCTAAATCTCCCCTAGAATAATTATGTTTATTATTAGCCTTGTTTATTATTGAGAAAATGTTTGAGAAAACACGTTTGAGAAAAACTACCTTTGACGTCGAGTCCCTTCACACAGAAGTGGGTGATCTGCTTCGCTCACATTAGCTTTTAATCCCAAAGCAGCGACTGCTGCATCAAATCCAAGGTTCTCGTCCGCGTCTGTGGGCATTTTTTGTCCTGCGAATCATTCCACACTTTTTTACTTTTTGCTTATACTATTTGAATTTTAACTCTTTCTTGTCTGGAAAGATCGATGAGCAGGCGCATGCGGAATTTAATTAGATAGTTTTTATTAGTTCTAGGAATGAATTGACTTATATAAGAAATAGTAAAACAATGAGCCATACTTGGTGTATTAAGTGCGTCGAATATAAAGCTAGCTAGCATGATAGGGAGAAGAGCATGTCCTCTGGATCGTAGTACTCCGTCTCGCAATTGCTCCGCTCTTTGCCGTACCATAGCTAACTCAGCCGGAGCCAGAGGTATTCTTTTTAATAATCCAACCAGTTCACTCTCTTGATGAGCCAGTTTTACCTATCAAGTAATAAAACATATTAATAACTAGAAAAGGGGTTCATTAAAATCTACGATCCATGGATGTGAAAAATTACCTCGAGCGGTTTCGTGTTCGCTGGTGGCCTCGCCATTTCTAAGCCATAAAGGCCGACTCTAAAGGCCAAATTATGATATTCCGGATTCTCTCCGAGTACAGTACATAAGAAACCACACTTTGCTAGAGTAGCTGATGCAAGGCATGTGAGTTGATGAGAAGCTGGATTTACTTGCTGTTTCTTTTTCCTTCCTTTTACGGGTCTGGGGGGCTCACCAATCATGAGATGAGGAGGATTCGCCAGTAATTCTTCTGCCAGCTGAACACCAAGAATACATGCTTCCCTTGTATGACCATGTGCATACAATCCTTCTGCTCTCGCAAAGAGAATATCCCAAGGATCTTCTGTTTTCTTGAGGTTCCCTAATATGGTACTCGCATTTGGAGTATTATTCGATTGAGACTCATTTTTATTATCCTTACTAGGCGCACCATTGGTGTTAACCACTGCTTTTGGATCATAATAATAAACGTGATATTCATCGCCGGAAGGGCTGTCGCTGCTGGACGAAGAGCTCTCATCCTTCGAGGGTCGTCTCGAAGGATCTTTCTCCTGATCCGACTCTTGCTCACTCTTGGCACTTGAAGCCTTGGGCAATGCTGCACGCGATTTCTCACGATAATCGAGATTCGTCCTACTGCACTTCACTTCGCAAGCAGTCTTCTTATTGCTACTATCACTACTATCACTATGAGTCTCGGACGAGGCATTTGAGCGGTGCTTGTCCGAATCTTGAGCGTTCTTCAGGCTGACATTACTGTTAGAGGATGATTCGCTTCCACCCCCCTCCTATAAAATAATTGAATCCTTTCAGTTAGAATTGCACAATGCAAAATATTCTGCAATGTAGAAATCGAGGAATGTCCAGACCAACCTGTGAGTCCGTGTCCCCGCAATTATTTAGTTGAGCGCAATCTCGACTTACGAGAACTACTTGAGGCTCGGAAATATCGGGCATATCGGTCTCGTTTTCGCAGAAACCCTCGGAGCTAACGCTACTTCGATTTCCATCGCCACCTCCGCTACGTGAACACAATCCCGGAAACTCTCGTGGATTTAGCCGACGTCTATCCATGTAACTAGATTCTACCAAACTCAAATTGAGCGGTCGCCGCCCGTGATGATGTGAAATTGGTGGTTGACAGTTTAACACCGCGGAACTCGAGTTTACCTGTGGTGCAATGAATATGTTCACCGCGCGTCAAACTAACATTAAGTACAAAATTGCAGTATATACGATAGTTGAAATATACTACCGACCTGATTTACTTCCGTCCTCGTATCTCCAACGTGTCGAAAGCAGGTGAAAGGACAATGATACATAGGATTGCTTTCGGCTGTGTATGTGATTCCAGGCAAAGTATACTCGTCCCAATCTAGATAGCAAGCTTCAAGGGCCGACTTGAAGCCAGTAAAAACGGCTGCATCGTTCTTCAATGAGACCTTGTGACCGCCACCGTTGTTCCTATTATGCGGATTGTGCGGGACCGAGCTGACACGGCTTTTTGACACCTTCAAGCAGGAAAAAAGAGCCGGTTATTCCCTATTGTGCTTTAAACGGCCGATACTTTTTAAGAGGCTGTTCGCATCCATGCTTACCTTATCTATGATCTTCATGTGCCAAGTGGTAAACTGACCGTGAAGCATCTCACGCTCGGCCGGCGAGAGGCCTGGATTCAAAGCGGCCAATCTCCAAAGAACGACAATCTCGTCACAAAGGGACGAGCAAGCATGCTGAGAGGCATGAACATTACTGTTCATATTGTGCCTGCCACCGTAACCGGTGCCATTTAGGAGCGCAATTTTTGTATTAAACCACCACACCAAAATTTGCTCGCAAGCCATACACTCCTCAGTAATAATCTCTAACAGTGGTATGGCGTTTCGATCGTTCCTTTTGAACATCTCTCGCACAATCGAGAGGAGGTTCCACATACCCTCCGGTTCTCGTCCTCTCAGGGGTCGCAGCAACGAGGACCATTCAGCGGCAGCAGGAGGTGCTGTTGAACTCAAGCAGTTCACATCGCTATAACAAACACATCAATCAGTATCAATGATTTATTATCAAATTCAAAATCTCAAATAAGGATAAAATAATACCTGAATACTATAGGCGAGGGTACACAAAACTTAATAAGAATCTTCTTGATATTATTATGAAGGGTCTTCTCGTCGAGATACCAGGAAGTCTGATCATGTGCCGATGCTCCTGCAGTAGGATCAGGTGCTCCACAGTAGCTATTGATAGCACTCGGTTGAGCCGACAGCAGTTCATCCAGAAGGCGTTGGGCGGTAGGCAGAATTTGTTGGGGTAGCTCGCTGATCAGATATTGTGCAAACTTCTGCAGTTGTTCCCGGTGAAGGCGCGATAGGGATTCACTAACAGGAGCTCTCAAGCACACCTGCGTCGACTATATAAAAAAACGAATATTTCACTTTCAATGAGCCCCTATCCTTTTCATCCCATAATTACAATCCTAATACATTTTTCTACCAGTTTACCTTTCTTTACAAATGTTGTATATATATTTTTTTTAATTAACTACAAAATTCGCGCACCATGTGTATCCTGTGGAGACAAACGGCGACCACATGAGCACACCAGTAGGCCGTCGATGGGCAGGTGCAGTTGCAAGATGTGATTCTCCGCCTGTCGAACGTTACGGCTACGTTGAATTGAGTCCTATCACCGTCAGTGAGTACATGTGAATTCACACTGGCGCTCAGGTGGAATCCTAGTGGAAATGTAGACAAAAAATATCGTACTTTATTCCTGTAATAAAAGAACGGAAGGTAGATTTAAAAATATAAGATGACTGCCGTTGGCACTGGCACTGTGCATACATGATAGAATAAGATAAGACAAAGGCGGAAGTACATATATTCCTACAGTGCACCATGAACACTGTAGAGCCAAAGTCAAGGCAAAGATATATATATATATATATATATTTCAGGCAAATGCAAATAGTACAATTATTCATTCCCAAGAGAACAGTTACTCCTGCAGACACAAGAAATCCTTTCTCCTATAAAGGGCCTGAAGACTTACACCCTCGCACTGATTAAGAAACCAGTTCCAAAGGCATTCACGAAATCTTTCGTAACGAAATCTTGAATGAAATTACCAGTCCTTTGTCAGAGCCATTTCCCATTATACTTATCGCAGCATAGAAATCGGAGGATTGATTGCTCGGAACACGGGGAATTTAAATCTCTTAATTCTATCAAGGACAATGAAAGAAGATTAAGTGTTTTCAGTTATGCAAGCTTTACCATTAGAAAAACTATTTATTTTCTCATTAGTAATAAAAATGATATTCTCCGACATTTTGACAGAGCGAAAGGCCGAAGGTTGACTAGTCTATTTAGTCGAAGGACGAAAGGAGCATTGTGTTTAATTCTCAAGGTAATACCTGCCACCATAGAAACCATACTCTCCTCTTTAGAAGGAGCAGAATTGCACTGACGTAATTGGAAACCTGACCCTGGCGTTTTCGAAACTCAGTATCATGGAATCTTAACGATCGTACGAGAAATAAAGTTCTCTCTTCAAGCTCGAATAAAAGAAACGTCAAACTAATTCTTTCATTGTGAGAAATCGACTAATAAGTCACTCTCTAATTAAACATCTCAACTCTTCGGGTATTCTCCAGTATCAAACACAGTGGTAGATTAGATGGGTGATACTGAATTGTACTCGAGCGCTCTTCGAACAAGTAGTTGGCTGAAGACTTTGACGGAGGGGCAAAGTTTCACGAGAAGACGACACTGACCTATCTGCAGAGGGTCCTTCACACTCCTGGAGCGGAAGAGGTGCTCGCCGCGTTGGAACTCGTCGGCGCTCCCATTTGCCAAGCAGGAGTAGAGTCTGATATCTTCTTCGTTGTCCGGAAAGCTCCAGAAGGCTATCCTGAGTTGAAGCTGCTCGGGCACAGGCGGATACACGTGCTCCACCAATTCGAACGGGATATGCGAGGCGACGCAACGCGCCGCCAACTCGCATAGCGTCGGCACTGTTTGCCCATCTGTAATAAATATCAAGTCTACATTAATTATAAACAGAACTTTATTATAATTAATTATTCTCTTTAATACAATATTTTTATACAATTAATAATGAATAATTATCCTCTTTTAAAAATTAGATTATTTATTAATCATATACCTTGAAACATTACAACGACAGAATCGACCGGCTGCCGTTCACATTGCGAAATACATCGACGATGATGAAGACGGGAGGAGAAATGATGGGAAATCAGCGCCGGGACGGCGAGCAATCGCGCCGTTCAAACGAGTACAAAGAGAATCTGTTTACTTATTCCGGGCGGCGTGAATGAACGACGAAGGAGACGAGGGGCGGCGAGAGGTGAAGCTGCTGTCGATAGTAAACGCCGCTACTGGCAGAGGACGTCGATAACTTTATTAATATCTACAGCGGTGTGCGCGCGTGGGTTCAGGCGAAAGCTCGTTCGGTCCGCCGATTATATCGGATTAATGAACAACCCAACGACAAAGCCGCCTATTTTGGATTACCCGACGGAGCTTCCAATAGGATCATACTGGTCGACGACACCTTTATTCGTTAAAATGATTCTTTTATTAAGAAATTTCATATATTGAAATATTATGAAATATTCAGAAGTATATTTGATCTAAAAATAAAAGATTTAATGATATATAAACGTTCATGAAAACCTTGAAGAAAATTCAATACTAAGATCAATGAAGAGTGAATTGCTTCGTGGTTCGCAACGAAGTGTGAACTTTCGATACTCGCAAGTGTAGAAGCGTTAAGTTTACGAGGAAGGTGCAATCAATTAGGAAGCCCTTGTCAATTGGCAGTCCACCGTGAGAGTCCTCACTATGACAATAACTATGGAGAATGCGCTCTGTGCCGCACGCTTCTAATGAGGGCCGATAATGAAAGCGGTTCATTAACAATTTCAAATGGCATTACGTAATTGCGTGAGGTCAACCAAAGGGATCCGTTATGTCGGTCTAAAATGCTGAAGGCGCGAAGATGTCGCGCGATGCATTTCAATGCGCCCTACCCTTTTCAAAGTCTTCGATCTATTAATTAGATGCTGAGAACGCGCGCTGAATGTAATTTCGATCGATTGTTCACACCTTTGGTCTGTCGTAACAAGAATAGAAATGAGAGACAAATATATATATATATATATCGACCTTTAATATTAATTAATTGAAAAGTCATTTAAAGTCATATTAATTGTGATAATTAATGTTCTTTAATAGAAATCGATCCAAAAGTGATTTAAAGTCCGATTAATTCTGATAATACATTTTCATAGAATCAAAAGGTGTTGGTAACTGAGCTCCTTTCAGACCTTTTCCAGTTGACACGCAACAGTTTCCACGGAATCGTGACGGCCTCCCTTATCGATTTGGAGCGCCTCGTCGGAGGTGTAAGTTCCCCTTTCAAAGGAGGACGCCTATTGCTCGTTTCTAGGAAAGTGAGTGCGACAGATCAATAGGAATAACATATCGCTTTCCGTTTCGCCCTTGCACCCACGCAACTAGTCTCGAGCATAGCTTTCATTGAAAAAGGAGAGCAATCAAAGCATGCAATATGCAAACACTCTACAAGAAACGTAACTCATTCGCTACAATTTCCAATACGAATATTTAAAATGTAAGAGTTTATAATAATGACAGAAAATATCACATTTCAATTATTCAAAAAATGTATACTTTCATCTCTTTCATTGTAATTCGAAATATTTCTCTTATTAAAAAAGGAAAAGAGGCAGTATTACAATTGAAAATAGTATGAGTGAACCGTGCGGTTTGTGCGTATGATGTGCCTTCCATGCACAGTAGGAAAAACTCGTCAGAGGAATATCTACGAAAGGGCGGAAGTTGAATTCACGTTGCAGCAATTGGCGGAACCCCGGGAATTCCTAACGAGGCGAACAGCAATTCCACGCGGCTGCGACCACAGAGAAAACCACAGTTAATCGAATGAAAAACTAGCGAGCCAACTTTTCCGAGGCTTTTTTCCACAACTTCTCACTTTTTCCATCGCTCCCTCTTCCTCTTTCCACCATCAGCCCATTTTCAACCGACTGACGGCTGTTTCATCGCTGCTTCCCAACTCTACGAATGTTTCCGGTATTTCGAATCCTCGCACGCGTCCGTTAAATCAGCCTGGAAGATATTTTTCTAGCCTTGTTACACTTTGTAACTAAACGACACACACATTTGAACGATCATTGATAAATTTTGTCAAATTACTCAAAATTACTAGAATTTAATTTATGCTCAATTTATTAAGATGTGTTTGTACAGATTTCTAATATTTCTAAGTTCGACTAATCTTTTTCCAGCAATTATCCAGGAAACATTATTATATTCCTAGAAACATGAGTGCCCCTTAGAAGTCATGCAAAGTTCCAAGTGTCACGATGATTACACTTTTCCATAGAACTGTATTAAGTCTGTATTTGCAATGGTCTTCACTGGGAACGATATTTAAGTGGATTCCGACATCTACAAACGAGAATACTGAGAGAAAGCGTGTACGTGCATTCATCTTGGCTGAAGTACTTTGCAAATGGGATTGCTCGATTCAGCAAGTGGAGAGGTCGAAAAACATTGAGTTAAAGAACAGGGTGTGCGAAGGAATTGAAAAGGAAATAAAACAAAAACGAATATATGTGAAGATTTCGTTTAGTTTTCAGACTGTGAATATTCACTAATCAAATAGAAATTGAATTTCCATTAATAATAGGTTGCAGCGTACTAACATCATTTTCCATGCAATGCAAAACGATAATGCTTTTGTCTCGGTTGGATGAAGCGTGTATGTTTGTGTACGCTTCGCATACTGGATGCGGCAAATGGGATTAAAACGATGAAACCAGCAGAGCTTTGCCATCGTTCTTAAGAACCGCCTTAATCCACCTTGCCATGAGAATTTTCCGTTTACATGTGTAACCACCGACTCACTCGTATCCGCCGCATGCGGAACTCTAATGTTCTAATGAACTGCTCTCGTTAATGCAGTCGACGACGACGCTCTCCTCCACTCTTTTTTTTTTTTCCTCCTCGTTATCCTCGCGCTGCTCGCTCTATTAAGCCCGATCCACTCGGCATTCTTTTCGGTAATTCCTGTGAAAACCTCCCTTTTAATTGGCTCGACAAAAAAAAAAAACGGCAGTTTTCAATAGTTCTATGTGAAAGGTCGACGTTTCAATCGAGATTAATCGTGCGAGTGAATTTATCGAGACATTTCTTTTGTGTCAATGTGAATATTAATGAATTGAATGTAGACAAAAATTGGTTTGATTAATGATGGATTATTTTAATGAAAGAGTATAATTCTGTTATAATGAAAGGAAAATCAAACAATGATAGAAGAATAAGATCGAAATGCCTTTAGGGAATTCACTTTATCGTATTCTTAAAAGTCCAGCAAGGAAAGATCGAACGGCTAGAAAACCGCATCTTCTTCTTCAGGCGTTCCCGTAGGTTCTCTTTATCTCGATCGGCCGCGCCAGTTCCCGCCGTGCGATAAATAATGGAAATGGGATCATAAAAGTATTACCGGCTGGAATTTATGCGACCATGAATCGTTGGCCTACGATACCTTGGTTCGTCGCGGAGTCTTCCAGGTGCGCTGCACATTTCACGAACAGAAATTCCGCCCACATATTTATCCTTTAATGGATCCTTGCCAGAAGAAATCATTGCATCTTAACTGATATAATTTTCCATTCAAGATATTACCAAGAATAATAATACAATTCTTTCATATTTAATACAACCAAAGAAAACTAGAAGTATACATTTATTTAATATAAAATTATACTCAATACAAAATTAGTAAAGTGTTGCTAAAGTTGTTTAGGAAAGGAAACACGTTTCGCTTGTAAATTTCATATTAAGCCAAAAGTCGTGAACGACGGATGAACCTTCCTGACAATATCCCGGTTAGTATGTCCTGGTGAAATCCTGATTGTCGAAGCTCCTCACGTTGTCGATTCGTTGCCGTATTATCGGGGAACTAAGTTTCGACGAAGAAAGCTTGCCTGAAATGCCACGCCACGCAATTTAATTAATTTTCCACTGTGCAAGATATTGCGTTAGCCTTGTATCGAATTTGACGAGTTTACCAGCGAGTTCTACGTTCTCTTCTCACTCTGATATTTCTTCATCCAAGTCAATGCTTCTTCGTTCTTTGCCACCCACTCAACTTGCCCGTACACACCAACCCAACAAAGACTCTACTTTAGCCTCGAAGTTTCTATCAAACTTTTCCAGTACGAACATCACATACTTTTGCCATGAAAGGTTCAAAGAGAATGATTTAATCCTGATCCTAAATACGTAGAGATCTTTCCCAGAGTTACAAAATGTCCTTTTATCCAAACTAACTCCAATACCCGCCATTCACGTTCAATTACTCCAAGAAAGCTTTTACTAATTTATTAACTAAAGTAGTACAAAAGAAAGAAAAAAATCATCAAAAGTACTAGTATTACATCGAAGTATTCTTTTATTATTACAATTACAGAATAGTCAGATCTAATTCGTAATTGTTCATGCGAGCCAATGGATAAAGGACATTCGATCAAAGGACAATTCTATCAGAAGATACTGAATAGTAGGATCGAAATGAGTTGGAGTTTGTAATTAATTAAAACCGCTCACCGAAATCATTCGTATCGGACAAGCGAGTGGAACTGGTAAATATTCACCTTTCGGTCAACGTTGAATTTGTTTATCTTTCCTTCGAACTGATCAACACCAGACAGGACGCACTATGTGCCAGAGTGAATTTGAATTTTGTCCCGAAGACGCGTCTCCTCTCACTGTGTTTCCATTGCTTGTTTATCTTTCGCCGAGCTATTTGGCAAACAGCTGCTGTGTTCGCCAGGCGAGAAACTCGTCGCCGACAAGAGAGAAACTTGTCGAGATGACCGGATAATCGTTTGGTTCGTTAAACAGAGGAGATCTCCAACGAAATTCTTGGGATCAGACCAACCAACCTTCTTGCGGTCCATTGCACGAAATTCGGATATCAGTGTGACCAATGAAATTGAATTGGTTTAGGATCAATTTGTATTTCACAGCTGAGAATCTTTGATAGAAAAGTAATAATTGTGATACGAATTTATTTGAATTGAATTATTTGAATTTTAAGTTCAATAAATTCTGATAAGAATTTAATTGAATTGAATTATTTTAATTTTAAATTCAATAAATTGTGATACGAATTATTTGAATTTGAGATTTAATCGGTTGTATTCATGGAAAGTAAATGCTTCGATGTGTTATCGTAAGATCTGACAAGTGGCGTGAAGAAATCCCCGAGAAGCAGAAGGAGGGAAATGAAGCCGAGGAAGTCGAGGACGACGATCGGCCAGACTGATAGCTGGAAATCACCCGGTATTAAATTACCATTCCCAGGATAACTGCGTCGAGGATACTATCAGAAGGAAATCCCGTCTCACTCGTCATTTCATAGAGCAGACTTTCACTGGAGTCGTTTTAATTCCACTGCGAAGAAACGTCGTTTAGATGCGACCGTTCTTGCGCCAATCATCGACCTCTTCCATGTCAGACTCTTAAAAGGTGAAATCGTAAAAACTTTTCATACGATAAAACAACTCCCGGTTTCGCCCAAGATCGAAGCAAAAACCATATCATTAACACTGAATTTAATTTCACTCAATGAATATCACTATTTTTTTATATTCTACTGAATATAAATCTGATCTAAGATAATATAAGAAATATAATTCTAAGATTTCTAAAATTAGAATTAGATGAATTTGGATTCGTGTCAGGCTCGAAATATCCGGATTACCAAATTAGGAAAAGAGAGAAAAATTAAGGAAATAGTTTTTCCGGAACCTCGACGGAAGGTGTTCGACGTGACCGAGATGTCAACGAGAGAAAGAGAGAGAGAGAGAAACTCGATCTCATCATGTTCCAGCCAGAGTTTCCCAAATGGCAAGATAACAGGAGAATTGGAAGCTGTCAGAAGTGTCCTCTCTCCTGAGGGACGTGGATTTTTCAGACTGGTCGAAAGGACCTACAAATTGGGAGGCGGAACTTCCCACGAACTCACAAACGAGGCTAACACTTGTTCGACTTGTGAGCTAGGTTTCCTCGAGCATATGTCGTCGACAGATTGTTCGGCTTTCTGCCTCGAAAAGCTGTAATTTCAGTTTATTTCATAGTGAACGAATCCCAACTTTCCGAGCTAAATTAGTCACCTTGCATTAAAATCCTTTGTACGAAAAATAAACAATGATGTTGATTATATCTAATAATTTTCATCTAATAATTTTCTTTAATATTTACTATTAATATAATCCAAAAGTAGCCAAGGATGCAAAAGGTAAATGAACTTTTTCCGCACTATTTACTCATTCAAACATTATAAGATCCAGTTGACTCTTTATGAGAATCTCTGGGACGCGCTTTCATTCATTTTAGCCGAGTTTCCCAAGGATATTACGGGAAGGTTTTATCGGGGCGAAGGTAAGCAAGAGAAAGAGACATAAGAGCGTCGAGTCAAAAGTTTCCTTGGAATGGTCGCTTGGCGGCGCGAACCACATAAATTAAATATGATTCATGAAATGGTCAGCCCGTTAAAAACTTCTCTGCTAGATAAGAAAGATAAAAAGGGCGAGCAATCCTGAAAAAGCTCTTTCTCCATGAACAGTCTTAAATCAGTAACCGACAGAGCGAAAGAGAGAACGAAAGAAGTTTCAACTTTTTTATTCTAACAAATCTAGTCTTTTATTTAACACTGAATTATTCGCTCGATGAGCAACAAGTGGAGAAATATTTCTATGACAATGAAACAAACAATTGGCAGTTATAAAATTGTTGAATATAAACAAATTCAATGCCTTTATTCGTTGCTCGGTCTTCGTATGTTTACAAACGGCCAGGCATTGTGACATTGTTATCTAGCTTGGTGTACATGCATACGTGTTTACATGGGTTCACGTGCGCCTCTCGGTTGCGTTCTCGCCGAGTGTTGAGTTACGTTTTATGCACTACTTCCTGAGCGTGTCTCGTTCGCGTTGGTCGCCCCGGGCGCCGAGACGTCCGGTTAATTTTCACCTGGAAACACCAGCGGACACGAGGCATCAAGCCAACTGCAATGCTACCTCTTTCTCATATTAATCAGAAATTCTCTCTTCA